>BLKR01000175.1:0-741844 GCA_011170035.1 Teleogryllus occipitalis | reverse complement strand
TAGTGGGTGCACAGGAAAAAAAAAAAAGAGGGCTGAAACGCACTGCGCAAGCGCAGGCGGAGGCGGCGGGCGACGGGCGACGGGGCGCGAGCACACCTGTATCGAGGTCCATCAGCCCACGCGGGCGTGTTCGCCCGGCGCTCGCGGCGGGGAAATAAATTGGGCGTCCGCCTGCCCCGCTTTATCAAATCCATTTAACTCTAACGGCGGCCGATAGATTCCGGCGACGCGGTTCGCGCGACGCGCCGGCGCGGGCGACGCCCCGCCTTTCCCCCGTCATTTGTTTCCAGCGCCGCGAGAGGATTTTCCGGGCTACGCCACGAAAGATGGAGAGTGAAATAAAACCACTGAATTACGGCGGAATGGTTGAGAGGAAATAAATGGAGATGTGTTATCGGAAATTTATATGAAACCTGTAATTCTACGTATTACATTGAGGATCGTGATGCTTACATCATGTAGAAACCAACAAAAAAAAACAGTTTCCAGTTTTTTCACTCAATTCTAAATATTTAAGAAAACTGTAGATTATTATTGGCAAATAGACGCTAATTTGTTGTTGTTGTTGTTGTTATTACATTTCTAACCTCTGCTTGTTGCAATGCTTACTGCTTAAACAATTATTATGTTCACTAAAATGAAAGATTTCCTGCCCTTTATTTATTTCCTTTGCTGCAATTTCAAAGACTAACCTAAAATAAAAGAACTAAACAAGTGTGAAATTAAATAAATAAACGTAAATAATTTGTAACGGAATGAAGAAAAGTATATGATTTCTTCGAGTCTAGTGGTATTCTAAATTTCTTCGCAGTATTGCATTACACGAATTTCAACTTGATGCTCACCAATGTCCAGCCATACTAGTATGAACTTTGTAAAATCTAAATTGCAAAGTTCACTAAGAAACTAGGACTTATTTGATGAAAATGCCAATAATTAGGAGTTTGTGAGCAATGCAAGAATTCTCGAGGAAGTCCTTGAGGAAGTCTACAACATTTAATTTCTGCTAACACGTATTTCGGAACATATCCCATTGGTTACTTACAAGATTTTGAGATGTTCAACCAAACATCACCAAACCAGATTGCTTTTAAACTGAACTTCTGCTAGTATGCCTCAAGCAAGTAAAAATAGTCTTTCTTTGCATAAATATGTGTGAATCCAAAAGAAAAATAAGACATAATCATGTGTAGCATTTAAATTTACGAGTAAATTAGAGACAAAGAATATGCATATTATGAGACGGTCAAATACATTGGACTTAATGAATCAACAACATTTTTTAGATATTGAAGACAAGCGTATTGTATCAAGTTAATTAACGACACTAACACGTAATTAATGTATTTAATAAGCTAGATTCAGAATCATTATTTCATTATTTGATCGCCAATCTTCTCACTGTACAGCTATTACAGCATTTTACAGGCAATCAAAATCAAATTTCCCAACCTCCACCCATCCATAAGCGTTTGTCTCCTATACGTTACGAATAAATAGTGGGCTCCATTGCAAATCGATCGATACAGAAAACCAGAAAGAGAATAATCGAACGCCATTTGCATGACGGAGCCGGGGGGACACGCCTCCGGATCGCGAAGACACTCGCTGGCGTTGGGCGCGCGGCGCCCGCGGGCGGGCCATCCGTCAGGAGCAGTTCCGCGAGGCGCGGCGCGGCGCGGTGCGGGGCGGTGCTTGGTGGTGGGCGGCGCGGCGCGGCGTGCCGTTTCGCCAGCCTTTTATTAATTCATTACGCTTCCGCGGGGCGGCGCGCGAGGGCGGCGCGGAGGCGACTGTTTACGACGCGCGCGGCGCGGGCGCCGAGGCTGGCGTGCCACAAGGCCGTTTGGCGGGCCCCGGCGGTGACGGCGGCGATGGTGGCTATGCCGTGGTGGTGGTGTTGGTGGTGGTCGAAATAGCGGTGACAGTAGTTTTAGTGGCAGTGGTAACTATTAGTGACAATTGGTGGTTAACACTACTTATTGTTAAGTGACAATACACGTAACAACGAGGATGATATTGTTAGTGACAACACAGGTAACAATGGTGACGATATTGTTAGTGACAATACAGATAACAATGGTGATGATAGTGGCACTGATGGTATGAGGTGATATTGGTATGGAATTGGATTTTATCGTGAAAATGGAATTTTAATAACAGAAGAGTTGACGCGGAAATGGAGGGTGAACGTTGACAGGAAGAAAACTTCTGTAATTGTAATCAATTGTTTGATTACTTTGTTGATTGATTCATTGTTAGTGATTCCAGGTGCGTCAACTACTGAGGTCATTGGTCCCGTAAGGGTAGTGTGCTTTTCATCGGGAGGTGGCGGTGATCTTCCCCCACTGGATGGCAAGATCCGCAGCCGACCTACCGTCGACTAACGGGGTTTTCCCAACCAGGTATCTCCCACCAGCGGGGCACCGCCCCAGTCGGGACAAGTTCTAAGTTTCCGACCGGTCTCCCGGCATGTGTACTGTTCCGGCATTCGCCTGGTGTTGGAGAAACAGCGGAAAACTACCGATCATAGCAGCCGGCCGCTAGAATTCTCCTCCAGCAGCGACTGAAATCCACCTAGTTCAAACGTTACTGTCGAAAATCGTGCCGCGGTCGGGACTCGAACCTAGGACCTCCCGGTCAGAGGCACAGCAGTGACATCAGTTGATGCACTGAGCTGATACTATTAGCACTGGTAACTATTGGTGACAATTGGTAGTTAACACTACTTATTGTTAGTGACAATACAGGTAACAACGGTGATGATATGGGTAGTGGTTGTACAAAATGATACCGATGTGGAATTGTATTTTGTGGTGAAAATGGAATATTAATAATAGAAGAATTGACGCGGAAACGGAGAGTTCGTTGATAAGAAGAATACTGCCGTAATTTTAATCGATTGTTCGATTATTTCGTGTTTCTGGGCGCGTCAACTGATATGGTCATAGTCCCGTTAGTGTAGTGCATGTTTGTATCAAAGAATGTGGAGGTATTATTTCGCTCTAAGTGGCGAGACCCTACGCCACCGACCAACATGTCGAGTTGCAGGATTTTCCTCCCCCCAAGACTCTCGTACCAGTGGGGCACCGGCCTAGACGGGACAAGCTCTAAGCCCCCTGACATTAGTAGTGTAGTGCATGTAAGTTCGTATGTGTAAAAGTAAGGTAGGATAGGAAAAGAAGAGGAAGAAAAGAGCGTGGTCTTTTCTTCCCCGTTTGCTAGAGTACTGCTCTGGAATTCGTTTAGAATTTGCCACAGAAACCATGGAAACAACCGATCATAGCAGTCGACCGCTATATTCTCCTCGATCCTCGGCTAAATTCGACCTTGCTATCGAGCTATGCCGAAAATCAGCCACCGTGGGGACTCGAACCCTAGGACCTCCAGATCAAGAGGCACTGCACTGACATCAGGTGAGCGTAATTGTGGTAATCTGTTGCGATGCGAGTCCTAATTCGAATCATGCAAGTCATGATAGTGAAAATAGTATTGGAATGAATACAAGATATGGACGAAGAGAAGAAAGCTTGCTGGTAATGTAGGCTCAAGCTTTAGTGAGCATTAAAGTGATTACTGTGACGGTGATGGGTACTGGTAAGATGTAGTAATGTGGGTGTTCACGACGTGATCCTGGTGGGTCAAGTGAAGTTGTTTCAATTCACCGAAGTCTGATGGCAGCGATCCGAAGTCCTAACACAAACCCCACTTCCAGAATCTCTCATGCTGAGGATGGAAGATGGAGATGGCGATAGCGCCAGCAAGCGGAGGCGACGCGAAGGCGTCTGGCGAAGTCCGAGTTTCTTCTGTCGTCGCCTCCGCACACTCCAGGTGTCCCGCCCACTCGCGGTTGGAGGTCTTTGCCAAGCTTGTCCACGAGGACTAAATTGCCCTACTTATTCCTTGCCCCACTTGTTCAGTGTCACTCGTGCGTGCCTCCGTTCCTTCAAAGGCTCGTGAACCCCGCATTCCTTGCTTCGCTCGTCGTTCCTACAAAATTAACTGTTCACCTTGATTTCGATACATTGTTAGTATGTAAATTACGTAAGTAGTTCACGACTTATGTAGCCACTTTTACCCTACATTTGTAAGTCTCGAAAACCACATGACAATTTATCATGAATTCAATTGATTCAATGTAGATTATATTTTTGCTTCTATTTTCAAAAGTGGTCTGATGTAATTGACCTTACCTTATAATTGCCTCTATATGTTAACAGTAATGGGGAAAGGTAGAAACAACGTGCAACAAAAAACTTCATGAAGCCCTACATAGATAGTTCTTTTTCCCGTTGAATACTTAAAAATATTTGAGATACAATCCATAACAAATCAATCATAAACTGCTAATGTATTGAAATACATTTAAAGTATTGAACCAACAAGAATGGAAATATTGATCTCATAAATATAAACTATCAAAAAGAAAATATATCTGAAGAATTTCAAAATATTTTGCATAACATTTCACATTCAGAGAAAAACTTTGCAAATTATTAGTTGAGTACTTCCAAGAAACTCAATAAACTTACGTCTTCATTTCTTACAATATTAAATAAATAAAAATAAATATAGTGTAAAAAACATATTATTGAGATTTCTATTCCTTATTTTTCTTGATAATAGAATACATATATCACGCATTGCTTTCCTCGAAACATACAAACTAAAGATAAACGAACAATAATACTGTCATGGGCTAGAAATGTTCCTCCCCTGCATGTTAAAGTCAGAGAATATTTTCTCTCCACGACAAATCCATTACTCATTGAATACCAACAATTTGAATACCAACAACATTGAATACCAATACAAGTATCTCAAACGTACAATTCCGCATTCTCAAAGCAGTTACGGCGTTACAATGTTTTCCACCAACGAACATCGCATTTAGTCTCCGCAGTCGCGTAGCGCGAACCAAAGGAATACCACGGCTTAAAAACGATCCCTAAGAAGAACTTAGCACGTAGGCGACACGGCACCTAATCGCTCGCAAACAGCGAAAGAGGCACCGAGATGACGAAGCTAACGGTCGCTTCCCCCTCCCCCCACCCCACCCCACGACACTTTGTCGCCAGCGCGTCGAAAAACTGCTTTCCTGAAACGTTAGAGGACGTTCTTCGCAGTGTAAACAGCGGTGAAGCGTTCGGGAGTACGTTTTCCGAAGAAAAAACAAGCGAGAGTGTGCGCGCCAGAGCGCGCGCGCGTCGCGTTCCTCGACACGCCGTTGTTTTGTTGTTCTTTTTTTTTTCTTAGCTCAGAGCGCGCGAGCGCGCGAGCAGCGAACGTCGAGCGATGTACGTAACGAAACTAAGAGGATAATTACTGTCAGTGCGCGCCGAGTTACGTGTGACAGAGAACAAGAAGCGCGTCGTTGGCGCGTCGTGGTGGCGGACCGCGCGAGTTACGGTTTGACGCGTGCCGCCGCCGGCGGAGGGTGGAGTTAGGATGGGACGCACATGGAGGTTGGGTCGGTACGAGAGGTGGGGGGACTCGTGTTTGCAATTGCAGCCCTGCTGTGCACTGCACATTGTTAACAGGAAAATTACCCTTATAAAGTTGGCCAATAGAATGTGAAGAATACAGGCTACGGCCGTGTTGTAATGAATATTATATGATTAACAATAATAATAATAATAATAGTAATAATAATAATAATAATAATAATAATAATAATAATAATAATAATAATAATAATAATAATAATAATAATAATAATAATAAATCTTTCTATTTCGAATTAACAAAATTTATTTGAAAATTCCTTTACAGTATTTGAGTGTCTGCGAGTGTGCGTGTGTCTGTGTGTGTGCGTGCGTGAATCCGTCACGGTTAGACCCCATCCCGTGCACCAATCGAGACATATGACGTGTCATTCGACGCGTCCCGGTCTCCAGGTGGGGAACTGATGATTTGTTTTCGGATCCGGGCAGAAGCCAGAAGATTCTAAGAAATTTCCAAAACGTGTTTTTGTGTATTTTAGCGCTGCGATCTTAGTGGGCAGATCAACCAACGCCACCTAATAGATCTATGCAGGTGGCATTGATCGAAGCCCGGTAATTTTTGGTTCACGATGCCATATTTTTTTTCTTCTACGAGCATGGTAACACTTGATTGAACTGGAACATACGAAACACAACTGAACATGTGACGGCAGAACTATCAATAGTGATTCCGCTTTGAACATAAAAAGTGTAGTGTTTCGTCCATATTACCGTATTTTTAATAATAAATTTGCGAATACCACCTAGAGTATTATCTTGGAACTAATTAAATTTGAAGAACGCCAAGTGAATACGAGGAAAACCAGAGCTGAGTAATGTCAGAGAACGGAAGAACATGTGCATTTGACCACTCGACTTTACACGTTTACATTCCTAAGTGTGAAATTACGGGAGAATAAGTCTTATTGTAGAAGATTCTGTAACAGAATTTCCAGAACTAATTAAGAATTATCTTATATTAGGATTACAGAATAACGCCGAATAACAGCTTACAGATGATCTTTATGTGCATTTTTGTGGATATTAGCAAGAAACTATAAACAAATATAACTACGAAATTCTAATTATTCCTATCATCCACATCTGTATCTTTATGACGATTACAATTTTGAAATTGCAATGTTATTAGTTAATATCCCGTATGGAGGTAGCATGCAAAGTCATTGAGTCTTGGGAATCTTTGAACGGGAGTATAGCATTATCAGCTACTACGATTCATTGGGATATCCAATGCTAGAGTGTGTACGAACTTATTAGAAGCTACGCACATTGAGACATTTTCATCACATAAACAAAACTTTTAAAACATTTTACACCTTCGGCGACACCTCATTCAGTTATTTTTAAGATTTGCTAAATTTTACAATAAATAATTTTACTTTAACTCCTTCTGTTAAATATTTATTAGAAAATGACGCTTATAAAAATACGAAATACCAGAAGAAAAGAACCCGTGTCGTAACGAGTCGACTCCAATGTCGCGAGATCGGTGAAGGAAAGCCGAGAACGAGTGACAGGAAGGAGGGCATTCTGGTTACGAGGTAAGAATGACAAGTGGATATTAGTAATTGTTGATAGTAATTACTATAATGATTATAAAATAGAATTTCCCTCTTAATTTCCTCTCTTCATTCACTTCCTCCTCTTAATTAGTTCTCTCTTCAGAGTCACAGATTTGAAAAATTCTTCAATAGTAACTCTTGAAGAAGAATAACCAAATAGAGACGGCAAACATTCAAGAAAACCAGCGGTTTGTTGTCATATCATAAAATAAAAACATTTCAATCGACATAGTTTCTGACCTTCGTCAGGTTACAGATAAATGGGCAAAACTAAAACACACTACATGTAAGTAAGTTTTAAAACATTCTTAATAGTATTTAATGAGTTAATATTGAAAGACAATCAATGAAATTGAAATTTAATGAGTTAATATTGAAAGACAACAATGAGTATGTAAAAACAGCACGTTGTCATGAGCGTACGAAATGCAAGAGGTCGATAAGTATTAGTCAAAACATTTGTAATTTATCTTTTATAAAAATAAACCTTTGGTTTTATTGTAGGTTTTAAGTTTGCTTGTGCAAATAAACCTAAAGACAAACAATTACACGAATAATAATTTTGTTGCAACCTTACATGTAACGTGTTTTGGTACGGTAAATTTCCACCTTGTCTTAGGAGAATATTTTTCACTTCTTTAGTAAGAATAGGTCATAAAAGGCGTCCTGGAAAACTTAAAGTTCTTTTGAAAACATTTACCGAAAGATGCTGCAGTTTCAGCTACGATAGAAGCCAATTAGAATCCAACGACTTACATATGCGCAAGTAAACGCAAAATAGAACATTTCAACAATTAATTACATTCACCTTTTACAGTGAATACGAAAATGAAGCAACTCTATTAAATCCTTTCCCGCTGACACAAATATTTCGAAAGGTTTCTAGTGTTCTAATGCACTTTATGGGGCTTAAACATTTTATTACAATTTGTTACCCACAAAGCCCTCCCCTTGAATCTCGACTAACTCTGACTCGCTAATTCTTATTCGTTGCGTATTACCTGAGATGGAGTCATGCACTTGCTTGCACACTGTTTCGCACTATGCGACTACGGTCGTAAATCAGCAAGGCCTGCCTAATTGCAGCAGTTAAGCTCTGCGCTCACTACTCCTTCCCTCATCCACCTGACACAGTGGAAATTGTTTAGCAGACTGCAGCGAAACCCACGCGCCGTTTGCGGCGAAATATACTACGCTTAAAAGTGCGTCGAGTAAATACCTACCGAAAAAAAGCACGTGAAGCAAATACGCCAGGTTCACGTTGACATGTTTGTAACACACGATTCACATCAGGCCTGTACCAGTTATTTTAATAGTGAAACTTCAATCATCCGAACAGATTTCGGGGCAAATGATACATGTTAGTTGGTAACAAACCTTTATATTTCTGATGCAATTCTTACATATTTAGAGTTATCATGGTTTATGTTTGTTAATGTTCATTTAAGTTTTTTCTATATTGGCTTTTTTTAATTAATTTCTGAGATTCAATACACACGAATTTTCGCATATCTGAACCGCCTCACTTCCCGTTTAGTTTGGATAATTGAAGTTGTATTATGGTAATATTTGCTATTGACAATTTTTTAAGAAAACAATTTTTTATTTTATGTCACATCAGAAGGTTTAGAAACAGTTTTGAAGGATGATATTCATTGACGTGTAGTTTGCTCACATTATTCAGTATTTAAAAATATAACTTAACTAAATCATTAGCATTAGAAAAATTGCATTCACCGAAAAAATCTGTAGAAATGAAAATTCTGAATATTATGAATAATTGATTATTTCATCTATATTTTCCGGACGTCGACTGTAATGATCATTTGTACCGTTAATGTAGTGAATGTTTTATCACGGGAGGTGGAAGTGTTTTCGCCCTTGGGCGGTGAGATCTGGCGAACACCTACACGACGAATTGTTGGGTATTCCCCATCAAAGTATCTTCCATCAGTAGGGCTCAGCCCTATTAGAGACAAGCTCAAAACTCCAGACTGGTCTCCTGACATGAGTGGTAGTGTAGTTCATGTAAGATAAGTGTGTATAAGTCTGGGGAAAGGATAGGACAATGAAGAAGGGCAGGAAAGATCGCGCGTGGTCAGTGGCCCGTTTGTTAGGGTACTGCTCCGGCATTCACCTGGTGTTGATCGGAGAAACCATAGACATATAGTACTAGACTGGCAATGAACGATTCTTTTTGAAGCCAACTGATTGCGCCCCCCGCCATATTGGGTCACTACACTATCACTCATGGACATATACTGCTATATGTCAATGAACTCTTAGAAAATCTATGAACACAGATTTTCGACGTACAGTTGCTAATAAAAACTCCAATATTGAACAGGAAATATTTTTGGGAAATAAAACAATATCAAAGTTTTAAATCGGTTTTATTGTTTTATAGTCAGAAACAGAACTAGTGTCTATTCTGTATCGACATTTAAGAGGAGGATAAAAAGCTACACTTAAATATCCAGAAGCAAGGCAAGGGACCATCTCAGCATTTGCTCATGGATCAAGGGAAACTGGATGAAAACCTGATCGAAATGGAGGTCAGCTGACCCAAAAGTAAATTACATTCTTTACACATACAATGACCAAAATGTTGGGAGCAAACACCAGACGCAGATGTTGGTTGCCAGTAATGGCATTAACCCATCCTGCAATCTTCTCGCTTTGGAAAACTAATCAAAATCAGAACAAAACAAAAAGGCATTAGAGGTTAGGTTTACAAATCACTCCTCAGGAACTTTAATCAACACAAACTTATTCTTTTCTTACTCAGTTTTAATTAGTTGTTTAATCATACAATATTAACAAAAATCGTCAACAGTCAGTAAAATTCAGTAACTAGGTAAAGAAAAGGTAGTAACTTACCAGTGTATTGAAATTCCAATTTCTTTTCCCTTGTGTCGCGAATTCGAAAAATTGCATCCAAACACGACGCAAGTATTCACCATGGCGGTGGAAGTAAGACAGAAATCACGAAACACAACGGAGACAATTCGAAATTAAGAAAAAAAGCTCATAAATTTAACACGTACAGCATAGGCAGCGAACGAACTTGTAGTGACAAAAGATGGCGACGAGCGCAAGATTTTGGCTTCACTAGCGCTAATGTTACGAGATAGGACGTTGCCAGTCTAGTACTATATGTCTATGGGAGAAACCACGGAAAACTACCGATCGGAGCAGCCGACCGCTAGAAGTCTCCTCCAGACTGCAACTGAATTCGACCTAGCTGACAAGCTAATGTTCAATATCCTGACGCCGTCGGGACACGAGCCTAGGACCTCCCGGTCAGAGGCACTGCAGTGGCATCAATTGACGCTGTGCCACGTCATAGTTAATTGTGTTAGTAACGGAAGATGTTAGTGACGTTACAAAATGGCATGTTTCGCATTTTACCCAAAATTTCAAGGGAACATTGCTTTTCCGATATTTAAATACCATTTAGCTTCAACAATCGTGTTCTGCCCATTTCCTCATGGACACGGCTATACAGAGATCATATAACACGCAACACCCATGTGTGCGGTTGGGCCACTAGAACGGAAGACAGCACGCAAGAAGAAGGAAAAGAAAAAGGAAAGAATGGAAGAAACGAGGCGAAGCAGTCACGAGCGAAGGAGCGCGCCCCTGCGGCCATAAAGCGCACTAATGTCGTCGTAACTCCCGCGCGGCGGAGACGCTCTCTGCGTGGCGAATGCGCAGCAGGAGGGGGCGGGGCGGGGCGGCGCGCGGGGCGGCATCTCCCTCCAGCGAAATACCGCCCCACAGTCGGGACAAACTCTAAGCCCCCGACCTCTCACCCGTGTATGTGTGTGTGTGTGTGTGTGTGTGTGTGTGTGTGTGTGTGTGTGTGTGTGTAAGGGGAGAGGATAGGACAAGGAAGAGGAAGGACAGATCGCGCGCGGTCCGTGGCCCGTTTGTTAGGATACTGTTCCGGCATTCGCCTGGTGTTTATCGGAGAAACCACGGAAAAACTACCGATCACAGCAGCCTGCCTCTAGAATCCTCGTCCAGACAGCGACTGAATTTGACATCGCTGACAAGCTAGTGTCGAAAATCTTGCCACTGTCGGGACTCGAAGCTAAGACCTCCCGGTCAGAGGCACTGAAGTCACATCAGTTGATGTACTGAGTCAACTCTTCGGGCCATGCACTGCGCCCTATCCGGTTTTGCAGCGCTGGCGGAGTTTGATAAAGAGTTCTCCACTATACTATAGCTGACACGAGTAGAATAAGAACTCCAAAGCGCATGAGCTAATATTTTGATTGGCAGCTTTAACCACTCCCAGTGGGTCGTGACCTCACGGTTGGTGGTTTGTGAAATAATTACAATGGGGAACCGATCCAGACGTCTCCACCATTAAAACCCAGTTCCTTTAGAAGTCAATTGCTGTTGAGGCGTAAAACACAAAGTTACAGACAAGCGAAATGTCGGTAAAAGGTTAAATCCACTCCAGATTGTCACAAGCTTCTTAAGGAGAAGATCTATTGACTGTAGATGCTTCTACAAACTTTGCGCAAAATGTGAACTGTTCCAAATAACGTGATGTTTTGCATTTCTCAGTCTTTTGAACGATCAGTGTGTTTGACAAATTCTTACAGAAAATTTGTGGAACAAATCCCACAGCTCCATTACCGTTCTGCGCGATCAGTGTTTTTATGTCCACATCCGCTTGATCTCCATTTTCAAACTCTCATGTTTTAGAGGTTTCCCTTGGTTACGATGTTATAGTCATTGCCTTGGTTTTGACCGTTCTGAATCGCACAGAAATATCTACAAAAAACACAAAATTTGTTGGCCAAAATCCGAATAACAATATCCCGTTTGTTAGCCGCGTTCTTACGATCTGTATGAACTGGGTTCAATATTATACACAGTCCAACAGAAGTCACATGATTTGATGAGGGTTACTCCCGCTTGGAACGCTGAGACTATCAAGATCTGGCTGTGGAGATAACTAAAGACCTTATCGTACCTACCGTATGTTCAACACGATATAATTGCTAAAAGTGAGAAAGCTGATCAATGGTCTCTATCTGTTCCTGAAAAATATGGCATATGTCATCATGAGAAATTCTGAGACCAGCTTCATCATAGTGTAGCATTTTTAGTGATTGATCTGAATCATCTTATATAACAACTGCTTCCTTTTCTGACTTCATCTCCTTTCAAGTCATAAAAATAATGTGTCTTTGTTGATCTATATATTCTTCATTCTTTTTAGATATTGTCCGTAGATGGTTTGTCTATCAAAGATTTCTTGATATTTTTTGTCTTCGTATCAAATAGTTTTAGCCTTTATATTGTGCTCGTCTTGTCTAGTTATCTTTGTAATGTTTATTTCTACATTTCAAATGCTCCTATTTTCACTCTTTTAGCCTCATAAGTGGATCATTTTGATGACTAACCACATATTGTTCTATTCCGACTATTGAATTGTGCCAGGAGGTTTCATTTTCTCTGTATTATCCCCCTCCTCCTTTGTGTGACACTAAGTCTCTGTACATCAGCTACCTCGCGCATGGGCAACATGGTGCAATTTAAGTGGCTTTACGAGTTTTTGGTTCAAATTTCATGCTTAAGTATAGTCCACGAGTTCAAAGCTAAACTCTGCTACAGGCTCTCCCTTCCTATTTTCACAAATTTTATTCCTTTTGTTCTAGAACTGCAGGACGACCCTTTCTCATAAGTAGTACACTTTTGAATTCTCTTCTTCATCATGTCATTTTTCAATTATTGTTTTGACTCTTCCTCATTTCTAAAGCCCTAGTTTCATGCAGAAGTTATTGCTGAGATCAATTATCACAGACATTTGAGAGCGAATCTCTTCATTCCATTCATACATCTTAAATTCCTCTATGTAAAGCAAATGAGTTACTCGTCTATCATCACCTTGGAACTTGGAACCGAAACGGACGGACACTATGCCAGGTACCCCTTGGCGACCACATCTTCCGAGGTGCTAACAATATCGTAATATCGTAAGCAATATTCTGTTTCTACGGTACGTCTCGAAAAGTACACGGTGACAGTGTGAGTTTTGGCGACATCAGTTTGCTGCAATGATCTAATAATTTATATAGGCAAATAAGCCTATTACTATGTCAAGGACAGGAAATGAAAGGAAGAGTTGGCCTTCAAAAGCTAAACACAATCTACATACATTATTTGTTTCGGGCAAATGAACGATCGATTCAAAAACATTTTATTTTCAATAATATTGAGCAGTAAATTATCAGTCCATAAAGTTAAACTGCTTGAATAGACGAAGTGAGTAATTTTTTGCCCATTTTAAATTTTCTGGAAAATGTTCAACCCTCCAAGATTCTTCTCAGAATGTGCTCTTGTATATTTGTAAATTTTATGTTGATAGAAAAACATGATTAAGTTCTGCCTATAATACATTATGGTAGGAACGTTTTTAGTATCTTAAACCGCGAGTATTATTTTTTAGAAAATGTGTGTATAGTTCCAAATCAAACCAGCGGACAAAGTTTTATTTTAAAAAACTTTAAAATATTTGCATTTATCCTCAAACTCTCAATTGCGTTTCCTTTTTATATTTTATATTTTTGACTCCTTGCAATATTCACTCTTTCTGAAAACTTATTAATCAAAGAAACTTTTCACATGTGCGAAAATTTCGTAGCATTAGAATTTATGTTCTGGGCTGAAGACATATAATCTATATCACTAAATATCGCTATCAGAGGAACATGAAGTATCATCATAAACTTCGAACACCAGTTTTAAATGAGGTTTGTCTGATGTTATCAAAATACTCTGATAATACATATTCACAATGTACAATCAACGTAAGACGTTTGCTGGCACGCCTTTTAAACAATGTAGAGACATATAATCTATATCTCGACCCACACGTAGTCTAAACAAGCGATGCAGACTTATGAATCAGAGAATATGATACAAACAGAGAGAAAGGAAAATGTCGAGGAGTGAGGGACGACAAAGAACAATGAAGAAACGAATACAGCAACCACGACGCCCAGAGAATAATTGCGTCTTGTAAAGACAAAGACAGACAGAGAGTAAGGAGACGTCAGAAGCATGTACACTCTTGTGAATAAATTCCAACACACCATTTCACCGTCGTTTGTCAAGGTTTCATGATATCTTGAACAAGATATTAGCAATTAAATTTCGTGATATACACAATCATGTTTCACTAATACTGCCAGAAATATACTTTTAAGAACTGTTCTTATTATATATGGAGTAAATGATATGAAAGAAAAAGTTCAATAATAAATTATCGAGTGAATTTATATTTTTCTAAGTCCTGATACCATAAAATGATACGTATTAAAATGCCTTATAAATAAATAACAGTGACGAGCAAAAACTTCAAAAATCTACTTGATAGAAAAAACCGAATACATATTTTAAGTAGTACCGTATGCGTAGCACTTTTTTTTATGTCTAATAAATTGCCGAGGAAACGTCCTATAAAGTTCACTCAGCAGTTTACATTTCAGTTTAAGCATTTTCGTATCTGGGAGGGGATACACTTTCTAGAAATACAAAATTTTCATTTGTCAGGAGCAAGCTTGTATTAAAGGTTACTTACATGCTTTTGTGGTCTAAAATTCAGAACAATATACTTTATTAATTCCATGGTTCATATTTAATATATCGAAGTTTCTAATTCGTTTCCAATATCGAAACCTTGCAAATTCTGTCCTTTATACCCATGTATTTCTTTTGCATACATTAAAATGAATATGGTCACAAATAGAACGTCATTTACAGCACACATTTACATAATGCCGTAAACGAGTATTTTTGTCGATAAACAGGAAAAATGAAATGCATGCCAAACGAAGACAAACAATAGTAGTAGCAGTAATACTTTGATAGCAGGGGTATTTCTCCAAGAAGCTCTGATAGGGAAACATTGCAGCAGCTGCTCCTACATAGTTTTCCCCAGTCCATCCCCCTTGAATAAGGAGGAAACATCTAGGAAATAAGTGGAATAGATAAAAAACAAAATAAATTACATAAATACTATAAAGCAGTCGAGAGAATTCAGAAGTAGCAGTCCAATAATATATTAGGAATAACAAAAGTATCTTCAATAATTTTTTTCAATACAGATGAACAATTCAAGCGTAAAAGAGATTCCTAAATTCATCACAGTAAATGGGCACCTTACGTTATGTATTTCAAGCTTTTACAAGCTTTTTTACAATTAAATATAAAGTAATGTTAAAACTCTTGTCATAAAAACATAGCTGTCGGAGAAAAGAATCATCATTTGCATTCTGAAATATTGTAGCACGAACTCGAAGTTAAGAACACAATAAAATTGACTGAACTTCATCCAGATGGTAGGTTCATTCATACCATCCACGGTTCCTCATTTTCATGCAGGGCCTGCCGTTAGGGCACCGATGCGACTCCTTCATTGTGCTGTCGACTCTCCGGCTCTGCGCGAGGGACCGCCCGGGTCGTTGACAGGGCGACCTTGCTATTTCTGTTACCTTCAAGTCGTTACGTAGGCGGGGTCGAGGCTCGTGAAGAATCCACTTTCTTGGAGGGCGTTTGTACGCGTCCTACGTAAAAACTATCATTAGAAGAGGAACACGACGGTTTCCTCACACTCTTCATGAAATTTACGAAAAAATTGCTCGGATTCATATGATAATACATATTTTATAGGAGTCTTAATGTGGATGTTTTTACTCTGGACATTACTGTATCAACCATGCTGATCAGGCCACACCGGTATCAGCGTTAAGAAATACACAATATATCTCCTTTACCCATGAACGTTCTACATTTCAAATTGTAAATTCAAATGTTTAATTTACACTCCATCAATCAAAAAAATAAAAATCCGGAAACAAATTCATATTCAATTTGTTTCAAATTCAGAATCGTTGGTGGTCAATGAATCCAAAACTAACTAGTGGTGCTACAGAATGGCACAGACTTTTTCGTAGTAAAGTTTTCTAATTTCCTTGGTGTGGACTGGCTTTACCGTTTTGCCCCATACTCTTGTCACCTGCCATCTATCGCCGCCCAAAAACACTTTGACATTTTCTCAATTTTTCGATGTCCTAATCGGAGAACCGTAATATTACTTCAAGAATATTAAAGAAGAGTAAAACCTCGTTCTAAATGGCAATTTTCAATGAAAAACTTAGAGCCATTTTTAAGAAAATCGCGTTAAGCGTGAATTCAATTGCAGAATTTGAAGCTCTTTTCACAGGAACGTATTGAGTTTTCGAAAACCTTAAATTGAAGTAATTTGAAGCACATCCACTCACAAACGAAATACTGTATACATAGCTGCAAATGTGCATATTAGCGGCGAGAGAGATATTTTTTTAAAATTGTGTAATTTTTAAAAAAAACAAAGAAAACGCCAAAATAAACTTAACGGCATATTAAACTGTGCATTTAGCATTATCCATTGAAAAAGCTTAAAGAAAAAATGTGGAGCTATTTTTGAGTAAATAGCATTAGAGCTTTACTGAACCTGCAGACTTTTGAGCTCATATCACAATAACAAAAATGTTGAGTTTTTCAAAACTTTTATTTGACATTATGTACATACAAATACAATAATGAGAACAAATCGCTAGTAATGTAAATGTGAACGCCGAGAGAGACGAGTCAAAAAAATCAAATGTTTGTAAGTTTTGAAAAAGCAAAGGAATAGAGCAATATGTCGTTTATGTCATTACATATAGAGTGCATTCAGCACTAGCCCTACCAAAAGTTTAAATAAAACAGTTGTAGCTGTTTTTGAGAAAATTTTATTTTTGTTATTTTCTAAAATTGCAAATACACAAAATATTACGAGAAAACTACTAATTTTTTCAAAAATGTACATGACTTTAATGAAAGAAGTAATTATGAACAAACAATTTCATTTAAAGGAAAAATATCCATCTTCAATTTTGTAGTTGTAGGAAGACGCCGAAGAAAATTCAAACTTCCAAAATTGTGAAAATTCAGAGTTATCCGTGAAAATAGGACCTAGGTCATCTTTACTATATTCTTACCCTATTTTACTCTATTGTTACAATAAATTGAAAGAAAAAATTTGGAGCCGTTTTTGTAAAATGTTTGAAAATGTCTTGATGTAAAGCACCCTCAAATTTGAAAAGAATATTGTCAAAATTTCAAAGCTTCAACTACAACCAGGTGGAGGGAGTTTACTGACGATTATTGTACACTTGCTAACAACCTCGTACTGAACCCAAAACCTCTCGCCCGCCCCATAAATCAATTTTAAAAACGTATCTGTTAATTTGAAATTTAAAAAAAAAATCATAATGGTAGTACTCCTTTGGATGTGAAAAATCAACATGTGGCACTAATTCTTTTGAATGAAGAGAATATAATTTCAACGAAACGTTGATTTTGGGGGCAGCATGGCCCTCGTGGATTCGCCTCTACCACATCAAAAAGACAGATTACCTTCGTCTTAGCAGTGCACGTTGTCTACGCGTTGTTCACGTGTGCAGGTAGACGTAGATATTTCACGCGTAGACGCTCATCACTGGCTTGAAGCCCCTCGTGCCATCCCTGCGCCACACCGGAGCGAAGTCGGCGGAGGCCGCAGCGCGCGGAAACTGTAACGCCGCCGCCGCGGCCGCCGGGAACCGGTTCGTCCGGGCGTAGGCCGTCCGAAAAATGCCGGCGACAACGCCCCGCGCCGCGCCGTCCGCCAGACGACTCTTCCTGGCCGCCGGCACATCCACCTGCGCCGCCCCCTGCCGCCGCCGCCGCCGCCGCCACGAGGCGCCTCAACACGTGGCGGATTGTTTGCGGTGCGGTTTGTCTCGAAACGCCGAGGGCAGTCGTTGACGCAAAGGACATAGCGCACATTCAGTGCGTAAGTATACTAATTAATGCGCCGAAAAGAAATTGGTAACGTCCGAAAGTAAAAGTTCACTGCCGTCGCAGGTTTGTCTGAGGTCCCTCTCACGTCTCAACACATGGCAGGTGGTTTGCTGTACTGTTTGTCTCGAAACGCCAGGGGCTGTCGCTGATGCAAAGGACCTACCGAACATTCAGCTCGTAGATATACTAATTAATTCGCCTAAAAGAAATTGGTAACGACTGAAAGTAAAAGTTCACCTTCGTCGCAGATTTGTCTGAGGTCCCTCTCACGTCTCAACACGTGGCGGATTGTTTGCGGTGCGGTTTGTCTCGAAACGCCAGGGGCTGTCGCTGATGCAAAGGGTCTAGGGCACATTCAACTCGTTGGTTCTAGGATACTAATAAATGTGCTGAGAATCAGGTAAGGTTTTGAAGCAGAACGTCGTCGCCATCGCCGCCTACGCCGACGCCGTCACAGGTCTGTCTGAGGTCTCAACACGCGGCGGATTGTTTGCTGTGCGGTTTACCCTGGAATGCCGGAGGCTGTCGCTGATACAAAGGACATAGCGCACATTCAGTGCGTAAGTATACTAATTAATGCACCGAAAAGAAATTGGTAACGTCCGAAAGTAAAAGTTCACCTTCGTCGCAGATTTGTCTGAGGTCCCTCTCACGTCTCAACACGTGGCGGATTGTTTGCTGTGCGGTCTGTCTCGGAATGCCAGGAGCTGTCGCTGATGCAAAAGGACCAAGCACACATTCAATTCGTAGATGTATTAATGAATGTGGTAAAAATAAATTGGTAAATTTGAAACCAAAAGTTCACTTCCGTCTCAGGGCTGCCTGAGATCCCTCTCACGTCTCAATACGTGGTGAATTGTGCGGTTTGCCTCCGACCACCGGAGGCAGTCGCAAAGGGCTTAGCACATTTTCAACTCGTTGGTACTATGATATTAATACATGTGCTGAGAAGAATTATGTATGATTGGAAATGAAACATACCGTCGCCGATACCGTCGCAGATCTGTCTGCATGCCCTCTCAGGCTTCCACGCATAATGAATTGTTTCATATGAGGTTGGTCTCGGACCGCCGGAGGCAAGAACTGATGGAGTGGGCTGAACACACCTGCATTTCGTAGGCACTAGCACATTAAGGGATGTGTTAAGAAGAGGTAAGTAAGATTATGAAACGAAAAGTTCTCGGGCAGAGACTTAATTTTTTAATTAATGTATAAAGCGATATTGTATGTGGCTCTATTTTCTGGCATTAGATGAAAGAGGAGTGTGCCCATTTTTATATGAAAAATTAATGTTTTAGAAGTTTTTTACATTTAGATACATTTTATTTCCAAAAATCCTTTCCTTAGAGTTTGTTCTCAATTTCTCAATTCTGGTCGTTCAGGGAGGAATTTGGGAAATATTAAATAGGCGTACCCATTTAGGTAATAAACAAAAATATCATTTTTTCATGTCTAATCTTTTAAAATATTGTTGCATTGCGTTTTAGGCCTTCTTTATCTTTGGGACTGTGATCATATTTTACGACTAATAGTCTATTCATTTAATATTCCTGTTAAATGAAATCTATATTTAAAATAAAATTTCTGGAATATAATTACCTTGCAAAGATTTTGCAAAATCATTGTCATAGGGATTTTACAAAGTTTTTCAGTTACAGTACCTAGCTTACCTAGAATAATCTAGGAGCTCAAGAGAAGCTTTACAATAATCATGATATTTTGTATTTTGAAATTGTGTTTAAGAGATCTCGGGATCTTCTAACATACGTAACAGTCCTGGAAAATTGTATGTCAAGAACTGAAATTCTTAAGCCACTAAGCGGTCCAAAAATTCTCACTAAATTGGGAAAAGAAGGAAGGGATATGTTGGCTTAGAATTTCTGACACAACGCTAATAAGAAAATTTATTAATATTTTAATAACTAGAAAAACAAATTTTCAACAAATTGTTTTCCGTAGTATTTTGCAACTTAATTAAACGCAATATTGGGAAGCAAAATTGCAATATTTTGCTTGGCGCCCTTAAGAAAAATCACCACCACAGACTCGGCACAAGATTTCTTGTACTACATTCAAGTTCTCACACACAAGAAATCCCCACTAAGAAGAATCATAAATCATGTGTGAAGATGCACCGTAACAATATTCATAACTGAACTGGAAACATGCAGACCAAAACGGTCACCGTATCTCAATACTAAATTGAAGAGCTACGACTACATATCCCATTTCAGTGAGTCTGTGTGTACTTCAAACCATTTACGAGACACCGCGACAAAAAAGAGTCCCATGTGAAAGACACCCTAATATACTGTTTATGACTGTTTACTTAAACATTATAACCCTTTTCACCTACCTCCCAAGCCATTCATAACAGTTGGAGTGTTAGCCTCCCCTTGTGAATGGACGCGACCAGTGAAACACAGCCCATTAGGGGAGTTCGCTGGAGATCTGGCGCGGCGCGGCGCGGCTCCTGGGGGGCTGAGCGCGCGCGTCGCTTCCGCCTGTCCAGAGTAATAACCGCCTGCGGGGAGCGCGTCCGCCGGAGTGACGCGCTGTAACCCGAACACGGTTATTCCGCGCTCTTCCAATTTGGCGGCGACGGCGCGGAGATTTATAGCCGTCTGGGCGGTCGCGGTCGCCGCCGCGGTGCCCGCCCTCACCGCCCCTTCGCCCGGTTAGTGATAGCAAATTTTACCAAAACATTGATGCATCGATGTTTCGATGCATCGATGTTTCGATGCATCGATGTTTCGATTGATCGATGTTTCGATAGATCGCTAGAAGGTTTTCGATGTCTATGAAAACATCGTGTTTAAAACATCGATGTTTTAATTCGATAGACGATATAGAAGGTTTTCGATGTCTATGAAAACATCGTGTTTAAAACATCGATGTTTTAATTCTAGACTATAAACACGACATTTCTATTTTGAATTACAGTTCGTAAAAGGGATATATTTTATTGTTTGGTTACCAGCATTTAGTAGTATTTTAATAAAAATTATTATGGAATGTAAAGAAAAAAATAAGAATAAAGGACATGGTGTTTGCTATTTTGTCCTTTAGTCACTTACATTCGTACACCATCGAAGTAAAACCACCTAAAATTCTCTCAGATTGCAGAGGCGAAATGTGCAGCCTCATAAAGAGGATGACGCAAAATAACGATATTGCTGCTACTCTTCAACGTGCCTCAACCTCTTTATTAAAAAAAATTAAAAAATTAAGAAAACATCGATATTTTTGCCGCAAAATATCGATGTGAAGAAAACCGCGAACGCAAGATATCGATGTTAAAATATCGATGTTTCTGATGGAAAATGTGGATGTGTTAAAAACATCAATTTTTTTTCAGCCCTAGCCCCGGCACTCCCGCTTGCCTCGCGGGACACGGTGCCACGACGAATTTTTTTTTTTATTTTGTATTTTTGTAATTCACGATTATAAGTTGGCGAGATAGCAAAAATAAACCAGAAAGTGAATCTATAACTACGATGTGCTTTATAATGCCCCTGTTCTCCCCTCCACTCTTCGTAGTGTTTCCCCCGTCTTTCATCCCTTCTTCACTTTTCACATCCCCCTCCTCTCATCCCTTTTTTTTCAATTTACTTTCTCTATTTTTTCTCTCTCCACCCCTTTTTTTCTTCTCTTCCTCTCTCTCTCGCTCCCATACTTTCTCTTATCTATCTTTGTACCCACCTTCTCTCTTCCTCTCTTTTTTCTCTTTCTCTCTCTGCCCTCTAATCTTTCTTCTCTTTCTTTCATTTTCTGAGTTTCTTTTCCTTTCCGATTCTCTTTCGGTCTTTTACAATAATTCTTTCTCTCCTTCTTTTCTTTTTGTCTCTTGTTTCTCTTACAATATTCCTACGTTATAAAAGGCTTGCTGAGAGTGTAAGAATTGAAGCACATGACCATGCTCTGTGTAACAATATCCCATCTCTACTTAATTTTCGACTTCACTCAGTCAAAGATTAATTCTCAATTGTTAAATAAAATGGCCTACAATTCCAACCATTGGCATCTGTGTCAATTTATTGTTGCTTTTTCAATTTTAAGATGTTAATTTATTTATTGCAATAAACTGTAAATAACTGAATGGGCGGCGGGGGAGTTAAATATACTCGTTTTCTTGACCTACAAATTCCCTCTTTTACTAAACATACGAATAGTTGAATGACTCCAACGAATAGTTGAAGAAAATTATGGCATATGGATTGAAAATTGCTGGAGTTTAACGAATGCCACCTACGTAGATCTATGTAGGTGGCGTTGTTTTAATTCCCGGCATACTAAGATCGTAGAGCAAAACAAAAAAAAACTCGTTTTTAAAATGTGTTTGAATCTGATGACCGGATCCGAAAACAAATTATCAGTTCCTTATCAGGACATTGAGACGTGTCGAATGACACTTCGTATGTCTAGATTGGTGTATGGGAAGTAGTCTGAGAGTGACGGATCCGCAAATACGCACACTCGGAATTACTTCAACATTGTATAGGGATATTGGAATTTTCAAAAACTCAGAATTCAACAAAAATTAGACCTGCGTCATTTCAAGGTTGAGAGTTCTCAAAATGAACAAAGTTGAGCCCTTTTTCAAAGAAAACTTCTGTGTTTTTGAAAAACTTCATCCTAAATTATTAGATGCAATTGTACTTACAAATGCAATTAAGTAAAAAACTGTCCCTAATGTAAATATTAACGGCGTGAGATACATTTTAAAAAAACAACATTTCTAGATTTATTAAAAAAAAAATAGAATACCGCAAAATGACATGTACGTCAAATTGTATGAAAACTTTTTTATAAAATCTGGTTTTTAAAATTGCCCATATTTCACTCAAAATGGCACGAAAACTATTAATGTAGCCAGCAATAAGAATTAGAAGAACCAAAGTATTGAATGCAATGATTATAATACGGAAAGAGTAGATATGATTCGTCTTTCCAGGTTTTGCAGATAATTTGTTTTAATAAATTTTGTGAATTGATGAACTGTAGCGAGTTCTCCCATTGTACGTAATATTCTCATGTCATCATTTATAATAATGAATCCCTTTCACGTTATTTACATACTGCATTAATGAATTATGGTCATCGAGTGAGAATGCTCTTAAATAGCGAATTTCAAATCAGTCATATTCCGTTAAGTAGCCTATGCAAGATGAATTACGAGACAGGCGATGGTACGAAAATTACAGTTTTGAGGAAGACAGAGAAAAACTAGTGCATTTTGTACTCCACCTCAACGCAATAAAAACAAAAGTATATGCAAAGCTTCCTGTGGAAGGTAGTTCACCTTCTCCAGACAGGATCCATAAATCTATCCTCATAGGATTACTTCCTTGCAGTACTGCGCTCAAGACTTGCAAATATTTGCAAGCAGATAAGATGTGGGGAGAAGCTGCATAAGATTTCTCTTTCCCATGCAACTTTCACACCAGCTGACTTGCATGAGCTACCCCAAGCCCGAGCTTATATCGTCGGGTCTAAAGAAATAGGATAAACCTTAAGCAGTTTAGGACTTCCTTCTTGACCGAAAAACTACATAAAAGTTCATGTATACAGAAGACAGAAATAAGTATCATTTGCTACATCCATAAAGGTGCAAATTATGTTATAGAATGTTTAAGATGTTTTCAACAACTTTAAATATTTATAAAATGTTGACTTCACTCGTTTTAATGTGGTCGCTTTTATTACGTGTCAATATTTCGTAAACATTCCATTGCATTTACACATTGCAAGTAATTAAATCTGATAAAATTGAAACCAAACATTAATATACTATAATTATATACATTGGCGCATTTAAAACAAAAACAGTTCTAAAATTATGAGTTAATAATCTAACGGATCCATAAAATAAAATTATGACAGTATATCTGATGTATTTGTAGAACTATTAAAAAAATAACACGAGAAATGCAGCAATTAAGCATTCAAAACGTGAACGTCAACACGGTTACTGTGAATACCTCCCTATATTCTCTTGAAATAAGTTTATACGGAATCTGCGTGAAAGATGAATTTCCCAAATTCCTGGGCAGGAAAGGAATACGCAATGATTCACAAATCTTACCACGAATTGGTTCATCGAATTTCTTTTTTGGATGTTTTACGATGGCAAACGCCTGAAAGCTTTTCCCCGACAAGAAGTCGTACAAGTGAACAATCAGAATGTGATGTCCATTTTATCTCATTAGTGAATATATTACACAAAAAGAACATTCAACGAATGTCAAAGGGTTTTTTTTCGCTGATTAACGGATCCTGTTGGCTTCTTCGATGTAAATAAGAAACACATCTCCATTTGGTTGGGTTATATGAATCTCATTTGTTGTCAATGACTTTTGGGATTAATTTTATTCGTCCTTAAACAAAGGAATCATTTCATGTCAAAGTAAATCCACCAAAAAATATGTGAATACAAATCCTACATTATCTAAGAAACAATAAGTTCGGGAAACTGAGATTTGAGTCGCGGCAAAAGCCAGTGAACAACTGGTGTTGGTTATTGAGAGATGAAGAGAATGTTACGCTGCTCAAATTGAAGATCTGAAGAAGCAGCAGTAACTATCTACGAAGACATCCTGGCGTTATAAAAGGGAAACACGGTGTTTTGTTCTAGGTTAAAATACATTGTGGTACTCTATAGTCAACAGATAGGGTAGCATAATACTGTACATCAAGTGTTGAATGTACCGTATTTTGCTGTATATAGCAAAACAGATTCTAGTGCAGGCTTGACATGCGACGTATCTCTAAATAGTTTGGTAGAATGGCAGACAACACAATACAATACAATACAATACAATACAACACATTATTCGAAAATGTAGTGAAACCACTGTAATTTGGCTTCATTTTGAAGATTTATTAAAACATCAAAGTACTAGAGAGTACTAGAGAGTACTTTAATCACAATCGAAAAACGCGTATTTCATGCCCTGTACATTCAAAATGAAGTCATCCCGTACATTTGTTTTAATTCTCGTTTCTTTTATTTCTTAATTAAATCTGTCAAAATCTTTTTAAAGAAAACCTGTCATTTCTTTAAAAATATCTGTCAAAATTGCCGTTTTACGGCGTATGATTACAATACTCTCTCTTTACTATGTAAGTACGCACGCGTAGTAAGACGAAAAAATCAAACAGTTCTAATAAATGGTCCTGTCAGTTTACTATTGATCGTTCTCTAGTGGAGTTCCCATAAAGAAAATTCTCGCATCGGCACTACTTTCAGTACACACACTGTATTGGTCATAGTTGAAGTATTATTCGGGTGAAAAAATTATGTACCAGCTTACTGGCATGCCACGTATAACATAACATGCATGCTGTGGCGGAAGTATAAGCGCAAAGGGCGGCGTTGGCGGCGGCGTTGGCGGCGGCGTTGGCGGCGGCGTTGGCGGCGGCGTTGGCGGCGGCGTTGGCGGCGGCGTTGGCGGCGGCGTTGGCGGCGGCGTTGGCGGCGGCGTTGGCGGCGGCGTTGGCGGCGGCGTTGGCGGCGGCGTTGGCGGCGGCGTTGGCGGCGGCGTTGGCGGCGGCGTTGGCGGCGGCGGCGGCGGCGGCGGCGGCGTTGGCGGCGGCGGCGGCGTTGGCGGCGGCGGCGGCGTTGGCGGCGGCGGCGATGGCGGCGGCGGCGGTGTTGGCGTTGGCGGCGGCGTTGGCGACGGCGTTGATAGTGGCGGTAGCGGCAGCGGTGTCTGCTCGTAAACGTCAGCAAAGCGTTTAAGACGTCATTACGAGCAGAGAGTTTAAAGTGTATAGGCGCTGATCAATATGTGCGCACAGTGTTAGTAAATGTTTGAAGAAGCTTACAATAACACTGGACGCGAGTAGGTTCTGGAGAAGAGTGATCACCCTGTCCCTTAAAGCAAGTACGAACACGAAGCCAGAGGCAGGAAAGGCGAAGAACAAATGAATTGTGTTTGTGAAGAATCATAAACATGGATAGAATTAAATAAGGGGTTGAATCTAAAATAACTAACTGTCAAGATCTTTATGTATAATCCTAATATCATACTGTATTAATATTAGGGTTTAAAAAAATATAGTTTGATACGTCATGAGAGGGAAGAAAATGGTTTAAAAGCAGAAATCATTGAAAAACTGAAAATGATACTCAAGAGTCTTAAATTGGTAAACATCAAATCGTGTGCAAACCATTTTTCAGAAAATTATTATCTTGTCCACAATGACCCTAAAATATACCTGACATAATAAATTGCGTTAATTTGAAAGGTATAAAAATGAGGAAGCCAATTTCCTTTCCAAACCAGAATGGTGAGTACCTTAAAGAGTTGAAGTTGGAACACGATGGGGAATGAAGGTTGGTGCGCAATCCGTTGACTTTTAGAGCACTGCACCGACATTCACCTAGAAGTGACATGAGAAACCGTGGGAAACACTGAACTCGTTCCCGATAGACACACTGATGTTTCACATAACAGTGAAATTTTAAAAACGGGTAAAATTACCAATTAAGTATTAAATATTTTGATGAGTAGCTTCTACTATTTTTATTGTCTATTACGCCCTTAGAGAATCGTGAATTGTTTGAAGTGCGTTTTCAAAATGTATAATTTCGAAGAAATTTCAATAAAGAACGCCCAATTTTACATAAGACCTTTTGAGCCATGATTTAATTTAAAATCGTTAAGCATTCAGTGAAACAAAAATTGCAAGAAATGTAAAGATTTTCATTCATGGGCAATTACAAAACCACGCATAATTTCCTGGTCAAAATACTCATTATAATTATATGGAAAATAAAGCAAAAGAAACGAATATTTATTCAATAGAATCAAATCAAAGTAAAAATATTATGATTTGAACTGCTGCAGTAAGACCGTACAACCAGTGATTAAGCAACAACGTCAGACAAAATAAGCAAAGGAAGTTGTCATTTTCATAATCAGGAAAGTATCAGAAAACAGCGACTCTTATGAGAAAATGTACACACAAATATAAAAACACGAAGATGTAGAATGCGAAAGAGAAGAAAATGTCAATTAAACGAACTAATTAAGAAATAGAAATTGGTAAAATACGTACTTCTTACAAAAGTCTTAAGTAATATTCGTATTTTAGAAATCATTAATAAATTACTTCACATAAATTACTTCAATTTCTTGATACTAATATAAGCTGATAATATTCAGTCAAACTACAATTAAAAATGACGGATTGATTGGTCTATTGATGAGCGCTCTCGCTCTAAGAAATGCCTTGCGGGCACGAGTGCTCGACGTTCCCTAGCCCTGACATCATGACAGCTCCCAGACACCGCGCGCTGGCGGCAACAGACAAGCCCAACGCACGTGTAATGCCGTATCCGCCGCCGCCGCCGCCGCCGACGGCGCTGTCAGTATTGTACTGTCTCGGGTAAAGACAGATGGTCGACACCCCACTCCACGAATGCGCAAGGAGCACCCGCCCCCGCCCCCGTTCTCGCCGCCACCGCCCTCGCCGCCACCGCCCTCGCCGCCACCGCCCTCGCCGCCACCGCCCTCGCCGCCACCGCCCTCGCCGCCCACCGCCCTCGCCGCCACCGCCCTCGCCGCCACCGCCCTCGCCGCCACCGCCCTCGCCGCCACCGCCCTCGCCGCCACCGCCCTCGCCGCCACCGCCCTCGCCGCCACCGCCCTCGCCGCCACCGCCCTCGCCGCCACCGCCCTCGCCGCCACCGCCCTCGCCGCCACCGCCGCCCTCGTCGCCGCTGCCCCCCTCACCCGCCCTCCACGCCCGTACCAGTGCCTCGCTACCCAGGCCCCCCTGCCCCGCCCCGCCCTCGCCACCTGGCCCTCACTGCCACCCTTACCCCCGCCGCCACCCTCGCTACCCCCGCTACCGTCGCCAGCAATGTTTTGAACAAAATTTGTTGATCGAAAGCCAGTAGCATTAATAGAACGATTTTCATTTAAGATGAAATCATCCTTAAACACCATATTATTAATTCTTCCTACATATCTTCTCTTTGTTTTGTTGATGATTGTGACCACAAAGAGCAAGTGATCACCACAATGAAAACATAGAAGTAAGACCTGAATAAATACTATAAATCGTCATGATATATTTATCGCAATAAAAAAGACAAAATAAGAAAAGCAGAAGAGAAAATTAGAAGTAAAGTGCAGACCGGAAAAAGAAGAAAACAGCAAAAGGAGATGGGATAAGAACAATGAGGTGGAGGAAGAGGAGCGAAAGAAGAAATTAGTCTCACAATAGAACACGTGAAAGTCACAAGACGTATTTAGAAAAGTAAGGTGAGTGTATGAAAATAAATAGCATATTTTCAAGAGCGTTAATAGTAGAAAGTTT
Organism: Teleogryllus occipitalis; assembly: GCA_011170035.1. NCBI lineage: Eukaryota > Metazoa > Arthropoda > Insecta > Orthoptera > Gryllidae > Teleogryllus > Teleogryllus occipitalis. The sequence goes on along the minus strand of BLKR01000175.1, from coordinate 713,559 downwards.
ATCTACCATGTATTGCCCAGAACGGGGCACCATCTCCTGCTCACTGGACTTTTTCAACACATCCCGGTTGATTCTCTATATAATGTGCACATATTTTCACTTCTCCCCATAGCCACTTCTCGTCTTACAAGTTTTTAACTGTTTTTCACGTAAATAAATAAATACCTTACCCCGAAAATGAATCGCAGCACCGAAAATAATCTTGGTAGCAAAAAACGCATTCGATTGGTTCCCATGACAACCCCAGCGTAAACAATTAAGTGCCAATCCGGTTCTTTTAATAGGAGCGCAGCTTGCGCCACGCACAGTGACGCGGAAGCCGCTGACAGCTGACGGAAGCTCGCTGACGGCGCCGGCCCGCCCGCTTCCTTTTTGTTTGATCGCGATAGAAGAGGGAATTGTGGAACGGAAGCCCACCGCCGTCTGATTGTGTCGGCCAAATGGATGTTAATTCATTTGAATCAAATTACTTCCGAGATAATAAAGGCGAACTACTCGCATGCTCTGATTCATACACATGTCAGGAGACAAGAATTGATACTGCGTATTAATTACGCCCACAATCTAATTACTTCCTTTCTGCTAGTGATTGCATTTGATGAATGGTACAGGATTACTCAGAAGTGCAGTCGCTTTTCTTTTGCTAAAACAGCTATGAAAGTCGCGCAGACTTGTCTTCTGTATTGTTTCGAGATGAATAAAAGATATGAAACATATTGAGACATTTGGAAAGCACAGCTGCATATTACCTTTTATAAATATTTCCTAAGTTTTCTATTTAACAGAAAAGTTCAGAAAACAGAGTTTTACAGATAGTGGAATTTGGATTTTTATAAATTGTGATGTAATTATTTATATCTCTAGCTAATTCTCAAAGGCTAGACCGCTAGAGGTTTGAGAGCTAGAGAAGACCTTTGGTAAAACTAAAGTAAAATTCTCTAAATGAGATGCGTTTGCTGGGACTAAGCCCATAAATGCGAGTCAAGTCTGCAGGCTTAAAGAAGGCGTCTATTGGTAGTATTTCCATTTACTAGTTCATTAGGCCAATTTATTCTTTCGACCAACACTCTGCCCATTTGTCCACCTTCCCTCATTTAGCTCCAAATAATTTGAGTAACAAAGAGAATTAAAATGCATTGACATTAAAGGAAGTAAAGTAAAGTAAAGTAAATACATTAGTATCTTATAATGCCATCTCCTTAGCTAAGAAGTCAGGTCAATATAAGTTGAAAACGTAGTTCAATCTGTAACTTAGAGAAATTTCATTTCTAGCGTTCGTTATGTATAGTTTCCACTTCGAGGTACTGATACTAACTCATTCATACAATAACGTAAATTCAATATTAGCACAAAAAGCTGTAAATTATAACTCAAATGCAGCACAATAAAATTGATCCTAGATGACAAAAATATCACAAAAAGAAGAGCCCACTATTAAGCTCTTGAACACTTCACGTGAAGAATGACGAATGAGGAAGAAATGCGTGCCATTGACTTATGTAAAAGCAAAATAAATCAATGGCACGTATGTGACGCGTAGAGTGCAACCATTACAGCGTCATTTACAATTTAAAATGTAGCTGTCATTTCCAGCAAATTTGGTATCAGTCACTTACGTACTTTTTATTCTCCGAACCTCCATTATTCCACCTGCCCGCATGCATTTAAGCGTGTAAGTTCGCCACAAACCTGGCATAAGGCCGAGCAGAGCAATGGGCGTGCGCAAGTGTCAGAGCTGGACGTGCTGGGGCCTGTCGGAGGCAAGGGAGGGGGCGGCGGTGGTGGCTACGGTGGCGACGAGGGCGGTGGCGGGGGCGGCGGCGGGGGCGGCGGGGGCGGCGGGGGCGGCGGGGGGCGACGGGCGCGGGGGCGGCGGGGGTGGTGGAGGGCGCGGCGGCAGGGGCGGGGGCGGGGCCCGCGGCGGCGGCGGGGCGGCGGCGCGGGTGGGAGCGCCACCAGCGCATAAATCAGCGGCCGCCAGGGGCGCGGCGAGCGCGCGAGGGGCGCCGCCATTTTTCAAGGCCCATCCCGCCAAGTATACTAGCCCGGTTTCCGAGCGCGAGGTTGACCCGAGGCGAAAAGGAATGCTCCGTAGCACGCCCGGTAAAGCACGCAGAACGTAATTTAACCCTGGCCATGCTTCGGCTGCGCAGTTGGGAGCGTGCTTACAGCGCCGGGACCTCTTTGGAGGAAAAAAAGGAGTCCTCAGCTCCGCGGGTATTTGGGCAACCACCGATGCTGCAATGACCGCCCGGGCTGCCGACATTCCAGGGCACTCGAATCAAGGGATGGCACAGCGACGCGAACTAAAGATCAAATCAAGTTTCTTGCATAAAATGACAAATGGCAATGACCAAAACGAAGCAACTTTCATAGAAACAATCCGTTCTTTGTCACATTAGGATCCGATCACTGTTTCATGCAATTTCTACCCACTCGTTTCAATTTAGCTGCTCGATTTAACGTCATGTTTGAACTATTTGAATAACAAATAATAATTAATGTTTATGTTATATTTTGTAATTTATTCCCTCTATATGAAGAGAACGGACTCACTGACTCAGATATCTAATGAGTCAAAACATTACGACAAATGGAAAACGAAGAAGTATATTAAAACTAATGTGATTAAAAGTATTGAGAAATTTGTCATTTCATTTTCATGACCAAATTAAACAAATGATCTATGTTTGGAACACCAGAAAATATTTTTGTCTTGAAGTGTCGGAAACGATAATTATATTATTTGCTAACTTTTATTCCCAATTATTCCAAAATTGTAAATCATCATTTGTTTAACGAGGATATGAACTCAATAGTGGGTAAAATGTAATGTTTTTGTTGTGTTTACAGCATTTCCTGAAAGAGCGAAACCAATTTTATGCGTTTTGTTTGACCATCGCAAATGTTTTGTGTGTTACCACATAGCTTAAGTGTCCTTTTCGAATTCATAAGCGATATAAAATTGCAATAAATATGATGTTTGATGCCAACATGTCTTTCTCATTGTCTTCTCTTCGCGAGTTTAATAAAATTAACGAAGAAACATTTTAGCTAAATTCCAAACTTCCTCAGTCGCATAATTCAAGTCTCATGCTCATGTCAATTTCCTCTGCTGGGATTTTGGCCATGAAAGGCAAAAACGTTTTGATACATCAGCAGCCATATCTTCAATGCGCTTTCAATTCATTGCTTTGACATTTCAATATTTACAAAGAGTTTGGTCGATCCCATTTTCTGACTGCGGATTCTTTGTGGCACCAAAATATTTTGTGAAAGAAATGAAAATATACCTTTTACTAAACGTACCGTAATCGTCTGAAGAACATCATAAATGTAGATCGCGTAAAATAATAAATGTTTTGTTAAGATACGCGAAGACCATTATTATCCGACGACTATTAAAATTAGATTTTCTTACTCTAAGTTTGTGAGATGTTTGCAATTTCAATTCAGCATATTATCGTTGTGGCTCCAGAGAAATTCTGAAGTACAATTCCCTACCAGTCATATAGTCTCATGCCCCATCAAACAATTCAATCCGGGCAGATTCTTAAAGATGACTACATCCGTTAAACAGGCCTACTGAAATTCTTGCAAAAATCGCATTTCGGTAACTCCCAGTAGAAATAATCCTCTTACTTTCTCAGAATCCGAGGATATTTTGACCGCAGCGCTCTAATTTCCCGCCCGTGCGTGCTTCGCTGAAAAAAGCTAACTATGTTCCACATCTTCGAGAACACCCTCCCCATTCCAATATAAATCACTACTTGCAACGACCCGGCCGCAGCGACACAGCACCGCCATAGGACGACGCCGTATTTCAACGCCTCACACACGCTGAAGCACGCCCCCACACACACGCGTGCGCGCGCGCCCACACACACACGCTCACGCGTGCGCACACACATACACGCACACACATACACGCACACACACACAGACGCTCACGCGCTCGCCCACACACACACACACGCGCTCGCCCACACACACACACACACACGCGCTCGCCCACACACACACACACGCGCTCGCCCACACACACACACACACGCTCGCCCACACACACACACGCGCTCGCCCACACACACACGCGCTCGCCCACACACACACACACACGCTCGCCCACACACACACACACACACACACACGCTCGCCCACACACACACACACACACGCTCGCCCACACACACACACACACACACACGCTCGCCCACACACAAAAACATACATACGCTCACGTGCACCCCCCCCACACACACACGCACACATACACTGGCTGCGCGGCTACCATCGCCCGTAGCGGCGGTAAGTAATAGTCGCAAGGAAGGAAATAATTTAACACGTGGGCGTGTCGACGCGTGCGGGGCGGCGCCGCGGGCAGATTCACCGCCACACAATGGGGCCGAGGACGTAAGATATGGCGAACATTCACAAATGAAAAAATATAAAAGGGAAATTCTGGATTAAAAACCAAACGTTTTATGCTTAAGACACAACCGAACCTCCATCGTTTGTATGGTAAAATTGCGAGTCTGAAAAACTCACGGTTCAGGAAACGTAAGTTACGACTGTTACGTATTATTCTGTCTCCCTCTACCTAAAACAATGGTACCTTGAGAGGTAGCATTGTTTTAGGTACTTCGATTAGTTAATTTGCAATATCTACAGAATGTTTTCTTAAAAATATTAAGACATATGCTGTAAGTCAATTTTGGGGAATACGATTATGAATATTTGAGCTCTAGTATCTCTGAACCTGTTAAAATGTTGTATTGAAAGAAAATAGTTGTCTCATCAAGGTAAAATTGACGCTGTATTCAATGCCAATACATTCTCTCATGTTATTTTTAATACTTTAAATTTTCTTTAGCTGTTACTGTTGTCCAACAACGTTTATTTTTCAAGTGTCAATTAACATTTTCGTACCTGCTACTCACGTACTTACTACTCGTACACATTACCCTTATTCACAAATTTTTGAAAACCGACTATTTTAATGCTTTTATAAAAACATGACATTTGTTGCAAACTACGGGGAAACGCTTCTTTTTCTGCTGACTAATAAAGACTATGTGAGAAAATCTCACTGCATTTGAAATGCTTGATTTGATAATTCCGAAAGAAGAAAAAAATATTTCCATTCTTAAATAAAATCATGAATTTATTTGAGGTATGAGCTATCCAGAAGAAATTTAAAGACATATTTTGCCCCTCCGCGTAATGAAAGGATGGTTGTTTTTCACCCTAGGCCGTTCTGGATTTTCCTGCCGTCATTGATTTTAATAAATTTACGCATGTTGATGACATAACCTATCTATTTATATTCAGTGTTGAAGTAAAATGTGCTTATGAAGGGTTTGAAAAAACACCTATTTACGAGTAGTAAACTGCATCTGGTCACTCGACTGTATCTTTTCGACGCGCCTAGTACCAGACGTTCTCTAATTGAGGCGCTCCGGGAAGAAAAAGTATTTCGTAAAAGAAAGTGGGGCGATCTTCTTTTAATATAGCCATAGAAATGAGAGTTGCTGGTATACTTCACAATGGCATACTAAGACTAGTGATGTTACAGGAAAATATACATTGAAAATAACCGATTAAAAATTGTTTATATTTTATGCAAAACAATTCATATTTCCAAAACGTGTATCTGATCTTATTTCATAATCTTTCATTGATCAACAAATTCGATTAAGGAAAAAAATCTCTCTTCAATATTGTAGACGTAGGAAGACGCCGAAAAATATTTTGAACTCTTGCAATTTTCGAAAAATCAGTAATACCCACGTCATTTTTTTAAGCGTTTTCTGCCCTATCCGTGAACAAAATATAGTCCAGAAACATGGATCAATTATTCAGAAAATTTTCAAATTGTAGTTGAGACTTCATGTACTCATAAATCTAATAATGTGAAGAAATCGCCTCTAATGTAAATATTACCAACGTGAGGGACAAGTCAAAAACCCACATTTTTTTCGTTTTTTAAAGAAACAAAAGAATAGAGCAATATGACATTTATGTCATCGTATAGGTTTTGGTTGGCACTAGCCCTACCAAAAATTTTAAAAAAAAATTGGAGCCGTTTTTGAGAAAATCTTTTTTTTAATTGCAAATATTGCCTGCACTATTGCACGAAATCTACAAATATTTTCAAAAAATGTACTTGACCTTAATGAAAGAACTATTTATGGACAACAAACTTCATTTGAAGGCAAAGTCTCTATCTTCAATTAGTTGTAGAAGACGCCGGAAAAATGAAACTTGTGAAATTTTCGAAAATTCAGAGTTAATTGCGAAAATCGGACCTATGCCACCTTTATAAGTGTATTATACTAAATTCTTACAAGAAATTTGAAAAAAAATTGGAGCCGTTTTTGAAAAAAAATTGAAAATGTTAGGGGGGCTTTATGTAAAGTACCCCCAAATTTTAAAGAATGTTTCTCAAAATTTCCAAACTTCAACTAGACCCAGATCGAAAGGGGAATCGTATATTTGGAGAAGATCGTACTAATGGTTTAGGTGCTAGTTCAGAGACCGACGAACGGACGGACGGACGGACTGACGGACGGACGTTTTGAAAAATAACTTTTTCGGTATCAGGGGACCCCAAAACGTGTATTTTAGTTGAAATCTTGAAATCGATTTTCCGCTGCAATACATAATTTTCTCTATACTACGTATATTACTCGCGTATGTACGTATGTATGTATACGAGAAAGTAACTGGAGGTACTACAGAATAGCACACACTGTCTCGTAGGATATTACTCTAATTTCCTTGAACGTGACTGGTTTTAAGGTCCATTCTCTGGCCAGATGCTATCTACCGTCACCAAAAGTACATTTTCTTGTCATTTTCTCAATTTTTTGGTTTCTTAATACTAGAACCGAAATATGACTTCAAGAGCTCACTCGTGGCACATAGCGAAGTCGATAGACTTTCGCCACTGAGGTACAGGTTCGATTCCCGTCGAATCTCATCTGAATTTTGTTCCTACAATACGAGTTTAAATGTTTCACAACGGCTAGTCCAACCACTGTGAAGTGACGTAAACCCTATCCTCATTCCTTCCCAATTTTGGCCGCAGGAGCGCGTACGCGGAGATGCTACCTGGCGGTCCTCTTGACAACTGACTGCGACATGTCGTGATATGACATAAGATTAATAGAGGATTACTCCCAAGCGCGCAAATTATTGGAGAATTACTCCCCAGCGCAAAGCGCTCAACGCCGCTTAAGGGGCTCGGAGACGCGTTGCGTCAATTTGTATATGCAACAAATAAAAATTTTAAAAAAATATTTAAGAAGAGTAAAACCTCGTCCAAAATAGAAATTTTCATTTAAAATTTTAAAGCCGATTTAAAAAAAAAAGGCTATTAAGCATGACTGTAAATGCGAAATTTGGAGCTATTTTTAACAGGAATCTATTGAGTTTTCCAAAAACTCCAATTGAAGTCATTTGAAGCACATCCACTCACAAATGTAATAATGAATGAAAATCAATGGAAATTGCATTTTATCAGCGTGAGAGATATTTAAAAAAAATACATTTGCGTATTTTTTGGAAAAAAGAAGGCAAGAAAATTAATTTTACGTCATATTAAACAGTGCAATTAGTCCTATACAATGGAAAGTTTTAAAGAAAAAATGTGGAGTCTTTTTGGGAAAATGGTGTATGAACGTGCCAGAAAATGCAGAATTTTGAGCTCCTTGGAACACAAAACTGTTGAGTTTTCTAGAAACTTTATTTGACATTCTTTAAAGCACATGTACTCATAAAGCTAATAATCTGAAGAAATTGCCTCTAATATAAATATGACCAACGTGAGACAAGTCAAAAAAATATATTTTTGTAATTTTTGAAAAAAAAGAATAGAGCAATTATTATACTAGAGCGTTTATGCCATCGTATAGGGTTCGATCAGCACTAGTTCTACTAAAAATTTAGAGAAAAAATTTGAAGTATTTTTAAGAAAATCTTTTGTTATTTTTTAAAGTTACAAATATTGCTTGCACTATTGCGCGAAAACTACTAAAAATTTCAAAAAAATGCTCATGATTTTAGGAGCGCGTAGAAAGTAGTGGAAAATTTAACTTCTCCCAAAGTTTCAGCAGTTCATATGATATCTTTCTTTTTCACTCAGCTCGCCCTTGGAGTTCATTGTACAACCCCAAATATCTACCAGCAATGCATCTGTTCAAAGCATTTTGCACATGATGTAATTTATGTCCTTTCTTCATTTCTGGTATGCTGGGTCGGCGCTTTGTAGTTGTAAAATTCTTTTCTTTCATAACATTTCTTGCCAGCGGATTCTACTGCTTATTGGATTGTATACTTTTGTTCCAATCTAATGAAGCATTATACGTCATTTATTTATTTGTTTTACATCAAAAAACAGTTCAAACTGCGTATGACGTGCTATGGGAAAAAGTGAATTGTGTGCACATTTTCAAAATTCTGTGATCCCTACACTAAGTCATATACTACTTAAATAAAAAAATAAAAAATACAATTGCAAAAGTACAGTTCCAAGCAAATGTAATTATTTATTATACTATATCTCATAAATGAAATTATATTGTGCGCGGGAGGTTTTACATAAATAAACTAAAATAACAGCAAAACGGGATAAATAGACAAAAGTTTATCAAATGCAACATCAGGAAAATTAATATTTTGACAAGTATTAAAAAAATCATAACCCTAGTAATTAATCTTATATGGACATTAAATCTTTAAACTAGGTCGATAACGCGATAACTGCAGAAATGGTATTAACTAAAAAATGTCCATGAATGGTCATACAAATACAACAGCCGTACATTTAGACATAATATTAAATTCAAAATATTTTCGTTTTTTTCCTTTGTATATTGTATCCACTGAAATTGTTTACTTGTATTGTGTCTTGACGTTAAGCCGCCATTCTGATTGAAGTTTACATGGGTTTACTCAATCTCTTACGGTGCATGCCGGGATGGTCCCTTGCAGTACCAGGAATAAATGTAGTATAAATTGTTGGCTTACGGTAAGAGATGTTTGCTCGGGTTTTCAAGTCCAGGGAATACACTAAGCGGTAAACATTTCCTAAATTCTTATGAGTTTCTAATTTGCTAGTATATGGAATATTTTAACTGTTAACATTTCCTAAAAATGAATCGATTATATCCACATTTTTTATTTTTTTTACTTTATTTAATAACCTAATAATTTTACAATCCTTTATCATGTTATTACTATTAATATTATATTTATAATTATTATTATTATTATTATTATTATTATTATTATTATTATTATTATTATTATTATTATTATACAATACACGCAAAATCATTTACCATTATCTCGCAATGTTTTCAATTTCTCTCAGGGCTTGAACTCTTGACTTGATGTGTTTATGCTTGTATGCTGACGAGATTCCCTCCCTTTCTAGTTTTTCTAGAGGTAATTCAAAAATACGTACGCAATTTTAGCTTTTTCAAAACCTTTTTGAAACAATTTGCAGAACTTATTGTAGCGGCACAGACCACCACGAGGTATTTCGGCAATAATCCCTTTCAGCCACAGGAAGTCAAACAAAGGGACGGAAATGCCCAACGGCTTGTCATACCCACGCCAAGGAAAAACCCCTGACGTCATGGGAAGGGCGCGTGTCAACTTGTGAAAGGGCGCGAAGGCCTACGTCACAGGGCGGTTTATAGACTAGGCAGATGGCGCTACTTGACGGTTCTACGCCAAGATGAGACGTCACGTGACGTACAACACGATGCGTGATTGGCGGAGAGCCACCGCGTCATCATAACGGGAGAGGGAATGGCGCGTGCCATAAAAGGGAGATACGAGCTTTCTGAGTCTTCTTATTTGAAAATTCTTCGGTGAGCGATCTTCTGCTCTTCCTAAGTGCGTCGGAACTTTATCGCTCCTGGGTTCGGCTCCTCTTGAGTATCGCGCCGCTGTATGGCTGCTGGGTGCCGCGATCAGTGTTTCGCGCTGAGGCGTTAGCCGCCGGACGTGAACTGGTACAAGCGTGGACGTTACCGCGTGTACGCACGCAAGCGTGTCCGTCCCACATATGCGGGCACCATCCGAAGGAACGGAAGGCGGAAGGCGCCTTCCCTGAGGCATCGCTCTCACCACGCCGCCACTTCAGCGAGTTGCGAGGGAGACCCGGCGTCGACTGGAGCTGACTGAGCCTCGCTGCAACCGGGAATCAACGCCTACCAGCATCGAGCACGGACCATTCGGGTGAGATCGCCAAATGGGGCAACCGCCCACGAACATTTAAATCGAAAGGTGGAGAGAAAGACAATTAAAAGAGAGAGAGGAATAGATAGTCACAGCGCAGTAGGCGACAATTGTAATTTAGTACTGTTATGATGTATGGGACATAATTATCTTGGGTGGGTATTAGTAACATTAAAGCAATATTTTGTTATCTTATCAGCTCGTTCAATGATAGAAAACCGCTGTCATAGTCATGCATGTCTCCCGAATCCTCTGCCAGATCCTATAAGTGGCTACGCAGGTGAGTTCTCACTACCACTGGCAGCCGGGCAAGCAGCCAGCCCACGTTGGACGGGGCAGAAGCTCACATTATTGACATTTTACTGATTTTCCCGCTTTTTTTCCCGATCCTCTTATCTCGATTTTTTCCCGGTCCCCTATCAAACTCTTCCTCCCTCGCTTTCACTCCTGTCATCTATGTGAGAACCTTCATACAAATTGCGTACGTACTTTTCATTGAATTACCTCTTTTATTATGTTCTATTGTAATATAAATTTTGGAAGTAACCAGGTGGAAGAGCAGGCTAAATGGCCTGAGCCTCGTCACCAAGAAAGACATTTATTAATTTATTTATGTAATGTTTGTGGACTGAAACAGCGATATACAGCACAACCGTTGTATGTATATCTGGAATATCAAACAAGTTGCTGTTCCATAATGTGACACATGAACAGTAAATATTTAATGGCGTCCGGCCTCTTCTTTAAAGCCTTGGTGTCGGTTACTGCTATATGTGTCGTAAGTAGTAATGCACTAAGTATGCAAAAGCCGGTACATGCAGTTTGAAAATAGGCAGAATAACGCAATCAAATATAACGCAATCAATATTTTCTTAGTGATCATTGAAACTGTTTCATTGTTTTTTAATTTTGCCAGAGTTCCTGGTAAGTATCAAATCCACGGACGCTTCTCACATGGTTGGAGGCTACAGTTTTCTTTCAAGTTCTGCGCGCCATGAAAATTAGTATAATGTAGATTACCTTTAAACTTCCTGAATGCAAATATTATGCTGATCAAATCCTGATTACTGCATCGGATGTTGTCTGTTGTGGTAAACCATATTCAAAAAAATGTCATTACTATTTTAATGAGAATTTTCAAACCTAGTCATTACGAAAATATTTTTCATTGTTTGTAAGTTAATCCTTAATATTAAAGCTTCTTTAACAATTCATAACATTTAATTTAATGTCTTATCATAAACAATACAATTATACTGTAGATTTGTCTATGTATACCAGGGTCCCACCAACTATGGGCTACCCCCACAACTTCTATACAGTTCACGATATCAAAATGCGGAATCGCGGGGTAAGTATTATGCTATAACGATATTTGGAAATTGTTTAGTTTTCGAGGATTTATTCATCTTTGATTTTTTAAACTATGTGTTTTCCCACTAGCAACGGATAGATCAGGATATTTCAATACTGTATCAATTGTTAATGTTTTGGTAGTAGTTTGATTATACAATTTTACTTTCTGATATGTTATTTTAAATATATTTGAAAAAGTTTCCTCGAGCCCTTGCAACGTTTGCTGGTGGAGAAGGTCAACCTCGCGGCGCGGCGTCGAGACTTCCAGCGAGAGGGGACGGAGTGAGGGTAGAGGCGCAATTACAGCAATCCGTGTTCTTGACTAGAAGGACACAGGAACAAACAACAATACTGACGATCAGAAAGAAAGATTTTTCCATTGATTCATCAGAATTGAACTTTTCTTTCACTGATTGAAATTCAAAATTATCCATCATTTTTTTTTCTCTTTATTTATTAAGGTCGCATAAACTTCAAGGTCATGAGCGACCACATTAATTAAGATACAGGTTATTCCAGATACTGTCACACTGCCAGCTATCTGTTATGTCAAATATTCAGAAACTTTATTTACATTTTTAATTAGAAGAAGAAATTAAGTTTACATAATACAATAAGTAAATTTACATAACAACTAGGACAACACAAGCTCAAGTTTACATAAGGTCGTGCATGTTTATTTCTTTTAAAAACTTCATTACTTTTATAATTTCAGTATTGTCATTCAGTAGACTTTTAATGTCATTAAGCAGAACATCCTTTCTTCTCAGTTCATTATATTTTTGGCACTGTATAAGAATATGTAGTATAGTTAGTGGGATTTTACAATATTCACATAGTTTAGGATCTTCTTTGGTTATCAGGTATTCGTGCGTTAATTTTGAATGACCTATTCGTAATCGAGTAAGAATACTTTGTTCTTTTCTATTTTTAAGGTGTGGGGCATGACAATCAAGGATTGAATTCCTTATTTCAAATAGTTTGGTAGGAGGTGATTTGATCCATTCTTCATTCCAGTATTTTCTATTTCTACGATGAAGTTCTTTTTTGATGTCTACATGAGATACTGAGTGTTCTTGTAGTGGTAGGTTAATGGCTTCTCTAGCAGCATTGTCAACTATTGAATTTCCTTTGATGCCAATGTGAGATGGAATCCAAACAATAATTACTCCTTTCTCTTTTTGGTTTAGTTCATGGTCAACATTTACTATTTCTTTGACTATAGGTTCATATCTGTTATGTCTCAAGCATTCAATTACACTTTGGGAGTCTGTATATATAATAAATTTGTTGTTGGGTAATAATGATATATTCTTTAAAGCTTTCAGTATAGCATATGCTTCACAATAAAAAATTGAACAAATATCGTTGAGTTTAATATATTCAATAGTATTGTTAACCATTAAAGCACAACCTGAGCCATGCTTTGTTTTTTAACCATCTGTGAAGACACTTATATAGTTCTCATGCTTGTTTTTAATTTCGTTGTAGAGGGATTGATATATTAGTGGATTAGTATCTTTCTTGGAGTATATGCATAGATCTTTATTAACTTTTATTTTTGGTGTTAACCAAGGAAGTCTTTCAAGAGTTATGTTTTGTTTAATTAATGGAAACTCTGTATGTATTTCTTTGAGGAATTGGTTTAGTAGGTACTATACTGGTTTCGGTGATCTTGAATTCTTGGAGTATTTTTCACTGTACCTAGTGGAAAATACGTTATTGTATGTTGGGTTAAGTGGAGACTGAGATATTTTGCATGCATATGTGAAGCAAATTTTCCTTCTTCTGATGTACAGTGGTTCTTCGTTGGCTTCTGCAAGGATACTTGAGATTGGACTGGTTCTATAAGCCCCAATTGCCAATCTTAAACAAGTCGATTGAATTGTATTGAGACTGTTTAGAATTGTTGGATTGGCAGATTGGTGTACTATAGATCCGTAATCAAGCTTAGATCGTATAAGAGCTTTGTACGAAGACAGAATTATATTTTTATCAGCTCCCCAATTAGAGGCTGCGATACTCTTTATTGTATTTAGTCTGTGAAAACATTTCATTTTTAATTTTTTTATGTGTGGTCTCCATGTTAGTTTGCTATCAAAAATCATTCCCAAAATTTTGATTTGGTTTGAGGTTTTAATTATTTGTGATCCTAATCTCAATTTAAGTTGAGTATTGGGTGTCTCTGATTTTTTGAAAAGTATACATTGTGTCTTTGTTTTTGAGAATTTGAACCCTGATTTGTCAGCCCATTCTTGAATATTATTTAGACTATTTTGTAACATTTTTTGGGATGTATTGATATTTTTTCCTCTAATTAATATTGTGATGTCATCAGCAAACAAGTATATCTTTATTGGTCGAGGTATTAGATTTTTTATTTCATCTATAGCAACAAGAAAGAGGAAAACACTAAGTACAGACCCTTGAGGGAGGCCATTGCATATTTTATATCTATCAGATAAGATACCATTGAATTTAACTTTAATATATCTTTCTTCCATGAAGTTGGAAATAAAGATTAATGTGTGTCCATCTATTCCTAGTCTGAGTAGAATGTTGATTATTCTGTCTTTCCATAACATGTCATAGGCCTTCTCGATGTCCAGACTTACAGCAGCTACATGTTGTTTTGAGATGAATGCATCACATATGTCACTGTGAATGTTGACTAAGTGGTCAGTAGTCGAGCGATTTTGCCTGAATCCACTTTGATAGGGGGATAGTAATTCTTTCTTTTCAAGGTACCAAATTAATCTTTTGCTGATTGCTTTCTCCATCAATTTACAAAGGGTAGATGTTAAGGATATGGGTCTGAAGTTTTCTGGGTTGGTATGATCTTTCTCTGGCTTGGGAACAGGAATGACAACCGATTCTTTCCACTTATCAGGAAACATGCCTTGAGTCAAAAGTTCGTTGAATAGCTGTGTTACATATTCAATGGCCATTGAAGGTAGTTCTTTTAAAAATTTATTGTGGATGCCATCCGGTCCTGGGCTGGAATTCCTGGTACAAGTTAGAATTTTCTTTATTTCATGTACTTGGAGAGGAGCATTTAGTATTGTATTATTGTATGTGTTTTGTTGTAGTAAATTTTTGATTTTGATTTCAGAGTTTGCCTTGTATGCTTGGAATTTATCACTGAAGTTTTTATCACTTGAATTATTAGAAAATTGATTTGCTAAGATGTTGGCTGTTTGTTTATTGGATGTTACAAGTTTATCATTGTAGATTATTTTTATACTATTGGTTGATGGCTTGTAAGTACCATTTATTGATTTCATTTTTTTCCAGTTTTCAGACATGTTGGAGAGATGATTCATTGAGGAAATGAATTGTATCCATGTATTTCTTTTATTTTCTTTGAATGTTCTTCTAGCATATGCTCTTGATTTCTTATATTCAATATGGTTCTCAATAGATGGATGTCTTTTATATTTTGAGAATGCATGTCTATATTTTTTGTGAGCCTTTGCACATTCTTCATTCCACCATGGAAGTTGTTTTCTTCTTGGTTTCCCTGTAGTTTTTGGAATAGTTTCATTGGCAGTTTTTAATATTAAATTTGTCAAATTCTCAATTTTTTCATTCGCATTAAGTACAAACTAATTGTAATAAAAACACTACAATTATAATATTTCATTCAACGTAAATTTCACAACAAAATGTAAAATAAGTTGATAAGTGGATTAACTGGAGTTTTTAGGTTACATAAGACCGCTTGCAAACTTTTGATATTATTGCATTTTTTTGCAGGTTTTTGTTTTTACTGCCAGTTTTAAAGAGTTTTACTGCACGAAAATCTGGTTTTACTCATAATTCATTGCCGTAAACAATGTGCGGAAAATCCTTTAATTTTAAAACAATTGTTCTTTGTACTCTTTAATGAAAAAATTTCCTGAAAAATATATTATGTAGTTGATATGTTATATGAAAAATTTGTATTTTTCACACACTCAAATTTTTAGTCGCTTAATTGTATAATGGTATGAGACTTTCAGATTATCATGGCTATAACAGCTCTTCATACAAAAACTAGTGCTACAACAGCACACATATTCTCTCATTATTGAAGAAAAGATTTGAAGCGCTTTTTGAGAGAAAATTTAATTATTTTCAAATTGCATGAATTTCAAGAATAAATTAAGCGAAAACTACTCATTTCTTCAAAACGTTTTACATTACACTCTTTAAAGATGTGCTTTTTTTCTACTGACTTCATTTAAGGCAAAAATCTCTATCTTCAATTTTGTAGTTTTGAAACGTAAACATTTTGCAGTTTTCGAAAATAGACTTCGCCGAAATAGGACTAGTATTTTTTTCTGTTCCTTGGAAACGAGGCGAAACTCAAAATTAAAAATATTAATGCCATTTTAGAGAAAACATTGTGTCACTGGATGTCACTGAACTGACAAATATAACATAACAAACTTGTTTTTGTCAGTCCAGTGGCACAGTTTACTGTGTAATAATGTTATTTCAGAAACAATTTGTTTTGTAAGCTCTCATATGTCTGCCTGATGATGGGGACAAACAATCCCCGGAACCGTTGCACGCTTATGAAACAAATATCAAAATTTGTCTGTCTATTAATATGGATTCTAATCCCTTCCAAATATATGACAAATTAAAGACTGACTAAGTAGTTGAAATAAGAAATAATATTTTTTCATTACGCTTAACCAACTTGCAAACAAATCACAATGCATTTATCTTCATCAGCGATGTGCAGTGTTGATAATTATAAAAGTCAATTATTCTTGAAAAGCAGCATTTCTTTTAGCATTTCCAATTGCTACTGGTGCCCACATCATGCATTGATAATTCTCTTTTAATTGTTGATTTTTTCTAAAGCCAGGGAATTATCAACGCCATTCCGATATTATACTATTTTGATTATTAAGTAACAACATATTTAAAAATTTATATTCATATTTTTGAAATTCCCCACGTTTGTTACAAAAAATATGCAGACACTTTCAAATTAAACATTATGAATTCGAAGAAAACTATGCTGTCAAATACATTTTATTTAACAGGCCGCTAAAATGTATTATTGCAGAGTAAAGAAACCCCAAAGACGAGACTTTTGAAACCGCAAAGAACTGGTGCAGTTACTGTCGAAACATTTTGAAGTGAAAAAGTATTGCTTTATTTTGGCGCCTAAAGTCGCATGAAAATCGTTGACGTACTAATATTATCATTTCGTGTATGGGTGATGGGCAAACTACGAAAACAATCGTTGCTCCAGTGATTTCAACGCTTGAAAATACGGGAAAGACCGAACCAATTGCCCAAACACTCCTTTCCATCAATATTGTAAACCATCACTGAAAGGCACTCACGCAGGGGAAGAGATTGGATGAAGCAGGGAGGGAAATAAGGAGGGGAAAGCACCTTCCGTGGGACGCCATGGAAGGGGGTGAAGGCGAATGAAATTTTCACGATGGCGAATTCCCCTCCGCGCTGATAAAAGAACAGCCACACTCTTCAGATCATTCATTGAGTTGCCGCAGTCACTCAGAGCTCTATCGCATTAGATCTTGGAGCAAATTTTCCACAATTGAGAGGATGAGGGAAATTGTTTATATTCAGGTCGGGCAATGCGGAAATCAGATTGGATCCAAGGTAAGAATAACAAAACTCATTATTTTTTATAATAAAAAATAATTTATTATATATTATAATAAAAAATATTAAATTATATATAAAAAAATATTAAATTATATATTGAAAAAATATTATTATAAATATTAATATATAATATTTATAATAAAAAATAATTTATAATAAATGCTTATATTTTTACGTTTAGCACTCCCAACATTCTAATGATCAAATGCTTCAGATTCCTGATCATGTGTAGTAGAAGAAACCTAAAAACTGTTAGGTATACGACATAATATGTCTATGTTAGAAATATTATATAATGGCTAGTTGGATTTCAACTATTCTGCCTTGAATAAAATATCACAATAGTCCATAAATTTTAATAAGTATTTTTGCTTCTATAACTTTCTATTGAATGTGGAAATCGTCTTTCTCTGGAGTTAATACTAGCATACATATAAAGTTTTCTTAAAATCTCTGAAAGATTTTTAACTCGAAAGGTCGTGTATTTCACACTCTACAAATAGTATTCTATGGAGAAATTGTAAAGTGTCAACGCCTAGCTATATGCTGATTTCCCCCTTTATTATTTCCAGTTCTGGGAAACAATCTCCGATGAACATGGCATTGATCCTACCGGCGCCTACCACGGCGATACCGATATCCAGCTTCAAAGGATCGACGTGTACTACAACGTTGGTTCAAAGGACATATACGTGCCACGCGCCGTCCTCGTGGACTTGGAGCCCGGCACCATGGACGCAGTCAGGGCCGGCCCCTTCGGCCGTCTCTTCCGCCCCGACAACTTCGTGAACGGGCAGAGCGGCGCCGGCAACAACTGGGCCAAGGGCCACTACACGGAGGGCGCCGAACTCGTAGACGCCGTGATGGACGTGGTCCGCAAGGAGGCCGAGGGCTGCGACTGCCTGCAGGGCTTCCAGCTCACGCACTCGCTGGGCGGCGGCACGGGCTCCGGCATGGGCACTCTGCTGCTGTCAAAGGTCCGCGAGGAGTACCCCGACCGGATCATGAAGACCTACTCGGTCGTGCCCTCCCCGAAGGTGTCGGACACGGTCGTGGAGCCGTACAACGCCACATTGTCGGTGCAGCAGGTCGTTGAGAACACGGACGAGACCTTCTGCATCGATAACGAAGCCTTGTACGACATTTGCTCTCGCACGTTGAAGCTGACGAACCCCACTTACGGCGACATGAACCACCTGGTTTCCCTCACCATGTCCGGGATCACCACCTGCCTGCGCTTCCCCGGCCAGCTGAACGCCGACCTGAGGAAGTTGACCGTGAACATGGTGCCCTTCCCCAGGCTGCACTTCTTCGTGCCAGGCTTCGCGCCGCTGACGGCGCGTGGCAGCCAGCAGTACTGTGCTGTGACCGTGGCCGAGCTCATGCAGCAGATGTTCGACGCCAAGAACATGATGGCGGCGTGCGACCCCCGCCACGGCCGCTACCTCACGGTGGCTGCAGTGTTCAGGGGGCGCATGTCCATGAAAGAAGTCGACGAGCAGGTGCTGAGCATGCTGAAAAAGAAAAGCAGCTACTTCGTCGAATGGATTCCCAACAACCGAAGACGGCAGTTTGCGACACTGCTCCGCGGGACCTTAAGATGGCCGCAACCTTCATGGCGAACACTACTGCGATTCAGGAAGTGTTAAAGCGCATGTCTGAGCAGTTTAGTGCACTGTTCAGGCGCAAGGCTTTTCTTCACTGGTACACGGGTGAGGGCATGGACGAAATGGAATTCACGGAAGCAGCATCAAACGTGAACGATTTGATTTCTGAATATCAACAATATCAACAATATCAACAATATAAAGTGGGAAGGGTTTTCTGATGTCCCAGAACCAAAAACTGCGAATTAACAATTTTGCAACAATTAACAATTTTATAAACAATTCCGAAATGTGCGCTATTCCTGCCGGGGAGTGTCCCCAAATTGCCCCTGATTTGATGATAGCAAAATAACAATTTTGACATGAGATGCAAATTAATTGCTTAATATCTAGTTTAATTGTTACTTTAATGATAAATATACAGCTGGTCTTTGAATTTTACTTTCTTTTATTGAAATGTTTCCCTAGAAGTCCTAACGATTCGAGAAAAACAGTATTTTGCATTTTTGCAAATGTAATATACATATGAACAATTGAAAATATGCAATTATAATCGTTTTTCTTATCGCAAAATTCTGTAGTAAACTGGTCATTTGATAAAGTTCATAAATTGCGTTTGGACAAGAATATTGGAATTTAAATATCTATAAGAACGTAATTGTTCTAAAATTAGTGTTATTTTATCTGATATCAATGTAATTTCTTCAAAAAGAATTGTGTTAACAGTGGTTAAGTGCTATGAGTTCATATATATTTCAATGAATTTACTTTCATGTTCATTGAAGTGTTTCATTCATGTATTTTTCATTTGAAAATACTTCCACATCTGAACTGGCGGCGCCCGCCATTTTGTACGACGTAATTTTGTTAGGGCACTCCCCCCTGCGTTGAGATTGGCTACGATGGTTTGTGAGGCTCCGCCTGCGACGTTTCGTCATGACAAGGGCTGTCCAAGCCGTGCAAACTCTGAACTTAGCCGCAAACGGCCGCGATCAATTTATGTTTCCAGTACTGTACATAGGAACAAGATGTATTCACTTTTTCTTTACGAGGGTCCGGCGATAAGATTTTTTCTGCCGAAAATTTGCCGTTTGCCGACGCACGACAACACTTTCTCTTCTTACGAAGTAAGGGCAAGAAGAAAAAAGGCTCAGGTGGCCCTTTCTTTTTTTTAATAAATGTTTTTTTACAGACCATACATAGTTCAGTACATAATACACTTTACGTATGTATTGAATGGCTTACATTCTAATTTATCTAAAATTAAACTACAAACTAATTTGGGTGAGAAAATCTTCTCCAGACACCTCTAAAAATAATCTATTTCGTAAAATTTGACAAGGAATGTCTGGTATAGATATCTATTTTTTATTCTGGATCTATGAGGAGTTTTCCGAAGTCTAAAGTAGTCTAGGTGTGGAATTTGAGGAATGGAGTGATAGAACTGGGTTGAGAGATATGCCATATGGCGTTGTATGGAGTCAATTTGGAATTCTTTGTGGAGCTGTGAATTTGTGACCAACCAAGGAGCATTTGTGACAGTTCTATGAAAATTATTTTGGACTATTTGGAGCTTGTTTAGGTTTTGGTGGCCCTTTCTACTCTGAACGCATCGACCGGGCCCACAGTGCTGCGGGCGCCCATCTCCGCGTTCCGGGAAGCGTTGGCGATTGCCGAAGGGCGGGCGCCGCGATTATCGCTTGTTTTAGGCGAGGTTCACCTATGGGAGCGTGAAAATTACGCGGTTTTTATTGTATAATCGCCTCGTTAGTGCTTACGGTGCGATCATACGTTCCAGGTGAACGACGTGATGGAATTTCGTACGTTTTATGCGTTTATGAAACGTGCTTTTGGCGGATCGATGATTTATTGTTTGTGTGGCTGATTGGAGTTTGGGAAGCGCTTGCGAAGCTTGGTGAGTTTTTGTTGTTTGAAGAATGAAGGAACGAAGAGACCTGTGACGTGTAGCTCAAACAGGAAATATGTGTGTGTGTGTGTGTATATATATATATATATATATATATATATATATATATATATATATATATATATATATATATACACTTGAACCATTTAATACTCCATATAGAAATATGAACTCGGGACATACGCCGTTAACTTTCTTAAAAACAATATTTAACTAGTCCATTAATACGGTGCGAAAATTTAATTCACGTAATCCTCAATGTTTCTATAGCTAAAATTTTCGTCATCGGCATCTAATCCAATAAGAAACCACGTCAGCTGAACATTTTGTTGTCAAATGTTAAGTAAGTTTCATTTAAATGGACTTACAGTGTTCCCATGTACCCTCAGCGACAATTTTCACCTTTATGAAAATTATTTTCCTACAAGTACTGTTACGCTAGCATGAAACATCAATTGATTTATAGTGTGTATACATTTTATTGCAATCTACAAGCCGTCTCAGAGAGGATATCTACTTCAGGCCTTGAATTCGAAATCTGTTTACGAATGAGGAGAGGTAGTTATTGCGAAGATAATTCTTCAACTAAGATGAAATCTAATGTATGAGTAAATTATAATTGATAAAACTGCTTTTAAGAAAAAAAGCGAGAATGAATAAGAAATTATTATTATTATTATTATTATTATTATTATTATTATTATTATTATTAACAAATTAACATTAAAAAAGGAAGAAATGAACATTCTAAAACTCACAACACTATTCTTATCATGACCATTCATATCAAATCATGTCATTGGAAAGCGTATTCTATTTCCCCTGTTGTTTAATCTCCTACAAAAATAAGAAGTGTGCAGAAGAAAGTTAACATTATTTAATTATTCCCGAACGATACTGAAGGGGTTAATACAAAATACGCACTTCAGCAATGCAAATGTGCATATGCGGCTCAGCATTATTCTGTGTGCGAATGTGTGTGTGTGTGTGTGTGTGTGTGTGTGTGTGTGTGCGCGTGCGCGTGCGCGTGCGCGTGCGCGTGCGCGTGCGCGTGCGCGTGCGCGTGAGTGAGTGAGTGAGTGAGTGGGTGAGTGAGTGGGTGAGTGGGTGAGTGGGTGAGTGGGTGAGTGGGTGAGTGGGTGAGTGGGTGAGTGGGTGAGTGGGTGAGTGGGTGGGTGGGTGGGTGAGTGAGGTTAAAGGTATCCATATGCAGCCAACCGGCTTGATGTTTAAAGAATTAAATTTTCTTGTAACGCATTTTTCATTTATGCTGAATATAAAATGTATTATATTTCTGAACTTGTAATTAATATATAATATAAACAAATGAATACAATTGAATCACTTTCGATCCGGCTGAGTTTATCTCAGAACTGGAATTGCCGCTGTCTCTGCAGCGACTCTACTCGGGAGGTTCTAGGGTTCGAGTCCCGACGGTGGCTGGATTTTCGACAAAAGCTACGTAAATAGGTTGAATTCAGTCTGTCTAGAAGAGAATTCTAGCGGCCTTCTGCTCTGAAAGTTCTTAGATCAACGGAGTGGTATCCTAACAAATGGGCCGTGGACCGCACGCTGTGGCGTCATACAGTCGCCACATACAATAAATATTGACTACGTGCATTTCATGCACGAGGAAGTAGGCTGCGACAGCGGGCAGCATGCAAGGGACGCCTCCCTGAACAAAGGGAGGCTATATCGGGAGGGAAACCCGGCTCTCGCATAGGGCGAAAGGCAGAAAACCCCAGGGCTGCTGACGTTGCGTTGCCACGGGGCCAGATTTGTGAACCCCGAAGTTCGGCTGTCGGGTAAACGCGGCTGGCGGAAGCGGCGAGATGACGCAGTTCCGTCAGCCGGCCCCGAGGGTATATAAGCGCACTCGCACACGACTCTTTCTTCTGATTATCGAGCTCTGCGTGGGATGTCGTGTGAGGGTGCGCGGCGCGTGGCACGTCGGATAGGCTACGGGGGCAAAGGGTCTGGAGCCGGCGTGAATTCGTCGTGATTTAGAGAGAAGGGTGCATCACACCGCGGGAGTAAGTCTTATCTGACAAGCGGTTGTGGTGACCAGGTGAATTTCCTCCTAGAAATAGGCTGTAGATATTGTAAATAGTAGATTCGGATGTCGGAGGATATCTGTAATAAATATTAATATCTCACTGTTTCACGTCTGTTATTCGTTGCTGCGGCAATGACGCCACAACGCGATATTTTCTTCCTCTATCCTTTTCTTTCTTTTCTCCTCACACACCTTTAGCAACACAACACCACACATGTCTGTATATTAGAGCTGGTCCCGGGTGGAGCGGTGCCCCTCTGGGGGGAGATACCTACAAGAAAAATCTCACGCAAGCTGACATGTAGCTCAGATCCGGATCTCACCATCCATCAGGGAAAGAACACTGCCACCTCACATGTACTTCACCAGCGGGATTAATTACCATAATCGTGGACGAGCTCGGAAACATCAGTTAATACACGAATAACAAAGTCAGAGCCCGACCTGGGCTGTAAAACAGTCAAAAAAGGAAAGAGGAAGCAGCATTATAAAACACGCCAAGAGACAAAAAAATGTCTGTAATATTTTATAACGGTATTATATTGTTTGTTTCACACGAAACATTTCAACTATTCAATGGAATAATTACATCATTTGGTGATTCACCAAGAACAATAGCATTTTCCATCAATTGGATACACCCTACGCTCACACTCAAAAGCCTGGGGGAGAAGGCACCGGAGAAAATGGTATGCCACCTGCGCCCCGCACGTAATGAATTATTTAAAAGCTCCAAATTCTCGGTTTAATTTCACCCAGCTCGTCGTCTATTACGAGAGGCGAAGTCAGCCTTCCTCGAAAGGTCAGAGCGGGATGTGACGCCCTGACCCTAGCTAGTGGTTACCTCACCTCGGCCCGCCCGCGGCGCGCAGTGCTGTGAAGCGACACGAAAGACATGTACGCAGGCAGTTGGTATACAAGTAAAACGCTTCATCTTTGGCCGCGAATAAATTGCTCCTCTCAGGGTCCTGGAAAATGTCCATTTCTGAGTTGTGTCACTTTTCTTGTACACTGGGAATACATTTTCTACTGTTTCTAAACAAATGCATCGACAAAACATTAAATAAAAATTGTAACGGTGTGTGTGTGTGTGTGCGTGTGTGTGTGTGTGTGTGTGTGCGTGTGTGTGCGTGCGTGTGTGTAAGTCGGTTTCGTAGTGTATATGATGAGCGCCTAATAAGGTTGTTTACACAACATTTTGCGCAGTTTTTGAAAAAAAATTGAAAATGTCCGGGGGGCTTCATGTAAAGTACCCCCAAATTTTGAAGAATGTTTTTCAAAATCTCAAAGCTTCAACTAGAGCCAGATTGACAGGGGTTTCCTCAATTTGGAAAAAATCCTACCCCCGGTTTAGGCGTTAGTAGTGTTCACAGATGGACGGACGTTTTGCTTTCAATTAATTTTTCAGCATCAAGGATTCTGGCTACAACACATGTTAGAGGATTTTTTTCTTAATTTAGAAACTGTAATTATCCACTTTCTTGTTGTCAGGGCCCGGTAATGAATTTTTTTGTGCCGAAAATCCGCCGTTTTTTCGCGCAGCATTACATAACTTTCTCCATAATACATATATTACTCCGTATATACCTCCGTATTTGTATACTTTCTCCGTACACGAGAAAGTAAAAATGCATGATACACGTTCTTTTACCATTCGTATCATAACTATTTTTGGGTGTATTTTGGTTGATTTTGCGCGAGTGTGTTGTGACTAACCAACATGGCACCGCCCTCTCGCCCACGCGGCCGCGCCCGCTGGTGACCGCGAAACGCACCCACCGCCTGCTCCGCATTTAGCGGAGGCGATTTGATGGGCCCTGGGGGCGGTCTGACGTGAGGGAGATTTTCTCGCAAAACCGTCACAAAAACCACGACGATCAGCATGGCCGGAGTTGTTGCTTTTAGGTCGGTGGAATTGTCACTTTAGATCTTTGGACTGTGCGAGACGTAGACCGGTCGATTGCCTATCGCGAGTCACTCAGTTAAGAATGTCTGTATGTGTTTGGCGTTATTGGGTCGGTAGTCCGAATTCGCCGGCCAGCTACCGGTGTCTTCCATGCCTGGGCCTAGTTAAATTCCCTTGCATGGGGGTAAGAGCGACACGAGGTGAACATGACATTCTCTTCACCGTATCTAGCAAGATCCGCCTGCTTGAGCTTTTTCCTTCGTCACACCGCTACAGAAAAAGGGACGATTTCAAAGGGAAGCTACAACTCTATTTTTGCCTCAACCGGGAATCGAATCCACAGCACGGAAAGCTAGTACGCTGCCCATGAGCCATCCCAGAGGCTATCAGTTAAGAATACATATGGACGGAAATCAACAGATTGAAGATAAATCCGGATAAATGCAAAATAGTTTTACGCGCAGTAGAAATAAAGAGACAAGTATTATAAGTATTTGCTTGCGCCCAGTGTTAGAGTACGGAGCAGCGTGTTGGGGTCCGTATAGAAAGGGTCAAATAAACTCCATCGAAAGAGTTCAGAAAGTAGCAGCAAAATTTGTTAAAAGGGAAAATTCGTTATGAAATATTTCAAAATATTTCCAATATATCGTCATGGGAATCATTGGCGAGCCGTAGGGAAAAAGCGAGGTTGTGTATATTTTACAAAGCGTTAGGGAAAAATCCGGCATGGAGGGAAATTCAGGAAAGAATGCATGAACCCGTCTACTTAGCACGTCACGACCATATTAGAAAAATACGTCCAAGGAAGCAGAGAACTGATGTTGGAAAATACTATTTTTTTGTAAATAGGGCTATTGAGTCATGGAATAGCTTGCCTGCAGCAGTAATGAAGACTTTTCCTAGAAACATCAACACTTTTAGGTTAAGATTGAACTCTAATAATAGTGTAAGCGATAGGACCAGTAGTCTGTGAAGGGCCTCTGCATTTAGTAGGCATGCCTTAAATGGAGTAATTTTGTTCTGTTTATTTTATGAATTTTATGTATTTTTAGTATTCATTAATATATTATGGCTTGCCAAAATAAAGCAAATGGCAAGCCAAAATAAGCAAATGGCATTGGGGAGGACATATTATAAGGCAAAACCAGCAACGATGGGCCTACACTACAACAACCTGGGACCCTCGGTATGGGTGGAGAAACCAAGGGAGACAGAGGAGAAGATGGACAGACGAGCTATGCAAAGCACCTGGTCCCACCTGGGCGAGACTGGCCCAAGAGAGAACAACATGGAGGCAACTGGGATATGAACAGCAAAAAGAAGATGATCCATAATGCTATTAATCGATTTTAGTGAAATTGAGTGAACTTGAGTGAAATTGAATATCAACCTACTGTAACTCTGCCAAAGCAGGAGGCCTTTGCTCTTTATGGGATGTTATTGGCTAATAATAATAATAATAAAGTATATTATGGTATTAGATGTAAAGTGAGCGTAAAGAATTTTCCACCGGGCTCAATGCCCAACGCAAATTAAATAAATTATCTATACGGATAAAATTTTGAAATACATGATGTACCAAAAAGGCTTGGAACGCTCTTACGCAGGCAACAAACTAGCTCTTGAACAATATTTCGGTTGCATCCACCAATAAAAAACAAACATAAAAACCCGCTTACGCTGCATTACGTGCCCTCGCCTAGGCGCGGCGCTGACCGCTGGGAAGTGCGGACTGGGGCTCGACCTCTGCCCCGCAGAGCAGTTGCCCTCGGCGCCCTCCGCCTCCGGAGGTCACTCCTCCCCCCCCTCCTCCTCCTCCGAGCGCAAAAGTGCACGCGTGCCATCGCACGCATCTCCGCGTGCGCCGCGCGGTTGCTCGTCGCAGATAAGGAGCGGCGGGAAGGTATCTCGGACGGGTGAGGATTTCGAAGCTTCAGGGGAAGAGAAGCGAACTGTTTTTACAATGTATCTTTGTAATTCTTGGAAGGTCCTTTGTTTTTTTAGGCACACATTTATAGTATATAATTTTTTATTATAATTTTTGTACATTTATGTATTTTTTATTTATTTAACGTCAAAAGCAGTTTAAACTGTGTATGACGTGCTATGGGGAGAAGTGAATTCTGTGCACGTTTTCAAAATTCTGTGATCCGTACACTAAGTCATATACTACTTCCATTTTGAGTTAATTTAAAAAATGCTCCTTTTTTTAGAGACCAACGTTTCGAAGGTCATTGGCCTTCATTTTCAGGATCTAATGAAGTTAAATGTATACATAAATAAATAAAAATAATAAGAACAATAACCTTCGAAACGTTGGTCTCTCAAAAAATGTAAAAAATATATAACAAAAATTGATATAACATAAATGTCTGCCTAAAAAAAACAAACGACCTTCCAAGAATTACAAAAATATCTAAAAAAGCAGTCCTTGAAGTAATATCAAGAAATTTAACCTTCGTAAAGAAAACGTTTTTAGAATGATTTTATACGTGAAATACTTCTGACCTCTCAAGCAATTTTCGTTAGAATAATCGCTGTTCATTTTCGGGGTCAGTTCCTTTCATTAAGTCTACGAAACATTAAATAAACACGGGGGAAAATGTTTGTTTTTCACTTGTGACTACGAAGGTCATAATACGATTGGCTCAGGAAGAATGAGTGATAGGAAATAAAGGCTCGATGCACTTGGTTTTTACATTTACAGATGGCAAAATGTATAATAACAGGTAATTATTTCTTTTTAAACGTAGTTTGTATGCCATGATCTAAATTGAGAAAACTAAGAAGTGAGACACGTTTCCGAATCCTGCCCTGGTCAGCAATATAAAGAATTGTCAATACATTACTGGAAATTTAATACTTCGTTCATTGCATAAGTTTTCATACAAAGAGTGCTTTATTTCAATTAATATTTCAGTGCTGTCAGTTTTATCAGTCTTCGTCACACTAACTTATTTAAACGGAATTTCTCGGTTTATTTATATTTCTTGGTGATTGTGACAATATTTCTGTAAAAATCTTCATTTGCGTATATCGAAAACACTTCAACGGTACACGGCTAAAAGCAATCGAAATTTTAAAGAAACGAAGTGTTCGAAACTGTTTCTTTTTTTTTTTTTTTTTTAAGCAGTGCGACAGCATGCAAATAAAGAGGTGTCATCATGTAGCATCTGCGGTAATGTGCGCCACAATCATCCTCTCCTGTTATGACGGGGACAACGATGTCATGTCCGATTTTATGACTGACGATTAAGAAGAAACACAACATGCACAGAACATCATTGCTGACACCAGCTACAATTTTGCACGAAAGCAAGAGAAATTTCTTTTCATTTTTAGGATGATTTTTACTTCATCGGATACGTAGTACTTAAGGGAAAATTTTGTAAAACGGCTAAAAATCTATTACGCAATTTTGACTGAACTATGCGTTTTAGAGAGCCTTATACCGAAAAGGATTTTTCTTTCAAAACATACGTACAAACGTCCGGCCGACCGTGAGCAACACTGTATCTAAATTCGGAACAGAATTACAGAATTCTCTCGAATATACATTTCAACTTTACCACCATCCTCTCCGCGAAAGGTAAACCACCATTTCTGCCATGTGCTCAGGGAAAAGTAGAATCAAAACGTAAACCTCCTGCCTCGCCTGCGTTCAGTAATCGAGTATCGCACACATCATAATCATCATCACTATCATCATCATCGTATCTTCATCGTCACTAGGAAACGAATTTTCAAGTAAATATATTGTAAAGAATATTGCATCATCTGCCGGGATCCACTGCGCAGATTGCGTTATCTGCCGGCGTCCTCCGTACTGGATGGTTCCGGAGTCGCGTAGATAAATGTCGCGAGTTCTGGAAAAGTCTAGGCGTGTGCCAGCCAGGTTTAAATTCGCCGCGGGCGGCGGCCAGTCAGTCAGAAATGGAAGCTGAACTGTGAAGTGCGTGCATCGCGGTGAACAGCAACGCAGTGGACTGTGCTCAGTGACGTGAACTGCTGCCAGAGTCGTGAACTGTGGACGGTGGTCAGCGCATCGGACGGTGGTCAGCGCATCGGACGGTGGTCAGCGCATCGGACGGTGGTCAGCGCATCGGACGGTGGTCTGTGCTTAGGATTGCGCGACGATGCAAATGAAGAGAACATTGAAAACATTGAACATTGAAAATCGTAACAATACTTGCAACACTTGTTAGGCTGTTCCAATAACAACAAATTGCTTCGCAATGTAGTATGACCTCCATAGTACGGAGGGATCTGTCTTAAAAGGCAGAGATACAGAGAAATGCCCACTAGGTAGCCATCGGGTTGTGGCTAAAAATTGAGTTTCAGCAGGGTGGGCAGGTGAGTCCGCATGATTTAGAAGAGGTGACAACTCGCTTCTCTTAATCCCTTCCCAGATTCATTGCATATGAAATTCTAAATTATTCGCTAATGTGACTTCCCGCTCCACGAGGAAAAAACATTTGGCATTACGCCCTTCCTGGATTTCGTTAGTCTGAACTGCTCCCGCGATTACTATTCCTATCAATGTATCCAAGATGACAGGAATGTCATTAGGTAATTGAGAGTTTTGTTTTGAACACTTCACAGAACACAGCAGAGTTATGTGTATGTATATGTGTATATGTGTGTGTACACAATATTTTTCTTTGTTCATTGCAATAAATTCCCTAATCACCATCTTCCATATATATCCAAATTTGAAAATTCCAACACTCCCCTTGTAAACTTCTTACACCCACCACGCAATTAATAAATAAAAAAACCGCTTGAAACTCGAGGCAGTATATCTCGTGCAGTAAAAACACCTCCGCACCCACGGGCTGTAGAGGGGGGGGTCCGCGCTTTAACTCGCTCCTTCTGCTCATTTGGGCGCGCTTTGTTTGCGGAGGGCGGGGGGCGTGCGTGCGCCGTCACTCGCTGACGAGGCGCTCCCGTTAATGGCGCGCGCGCGGGCGGGCGAGCGGGAATAGAAGGCGAGAGCAAATAAATCAGTCGCCGCCCCGCTCCGCGCCGCTCGGCTACGCAGCGCACGAAAAATTGCACGTGTTGGGAGCCGCAGAAGAATGCGGGTGTGGGTGGTGAAGTGGAAGTCAATAGGTATGTCATCAATTTACATGCTTCTAAGCGGGAAGTACTAGGTTTCGAGTCCCGACCGTGGTACGATTTTTGACGTGAGCTTGATAGCTAGGCCCAATTCAGTCGGTGTCTGGACGAGAATGCTAGCGGTCGGCTGCTCTGATCGGTAGTTTTCCGTGGTTTCTCCGATCAACGCCGGGCGAATACAGGAGCAGTACTCTAACAAATGGGCTACGGACAGCGCGCGATCTTTCTTTCCTCTTTCTTGTCATATCCTCACCCTTACTAACATACAATTACACTAACATGCACTGCTCGCAATACATCGCAAAAAAAATAATGCGACTCAATAGGTGAGTTGCTTTTTGTCTATTCATTTACTACGCCCTTTAAAAGAAATTATCTTAAAAGTGAGTGTTCCGTTCAAAATAAATTCTCTTAAAAGTGAGAGAGGTATATAAAACAGTGTGAGCGCCGGAGCGACAGCGGAAGTGTGAGCCAGGTCGCGAGAGCGAGTACCGGAAGGCCCTCGCAAACGTAGCACGTAGCATGCGTCGGGTAGCGTCGGGTGCGTTAGCACGTCGCGGACCACTTGGTGTCAAAATGCGTTGGTTATTAAAATTGCGTTGGCAATAAAATTCGATATATAGCGTGAAAAATAATCAGTTCACTTGATCAAAGGAACAGTGCCCACAATAAACTTCCGATTTACCAACTAGTAATATAAAATTAGTCGTATTGTGGGCTAGCAGGCATTTCGGAACGGCAGTAGCCAATAGAGCACTAATAAATTAGTAATATAGTAATAAAATTACTATTAAATTGTAATAATACTATTAATTGTATAATATACTTGTAATATATTTTGTGTAAAATTAACGTTTAAATGTAGCGCGTAAATATCGATTGGTATCACAACGTTCATCTGTTCACATTGTGCAGAACCGATGCGTTTGACGTCAACGACATTTTTTTGTGTCAAAGAAACTGGATCTCTTGCCTCGTGAACTGATATACGTAAAACGGAAAAAGTTCTATTAATTTAGCACGTGTTCTGAATTAGGTTTTACAAACGATCCTAGTGATAATGTAAGTTTTTCACTTACCATAACTTCACACAAAAACACAGGCGTTCTGATGACATTGCATTTGACTTCTGAAGGACTTTGCTTTGTTGACGGTTGGTGTCACGAGACCAGTTTCCTTGCATTTCTCAGCCATGCGCATGGGGGAAGAAGCCTAATGATCCCTCAGTTGATGCACCACTGATGATTATAATGGTGGAAATAATTCTCTGCAATAATACAAAAAAATCAGTTAATATTTTAAAAAGCTGCTCTTATGCGCTAAAATTCTTCTTTTAAAACGTCAAAATGTTATTGAAGAATGGAATGTATTTTGTAAATTAGATTATTTCAGTATCCTTTCAAAAATTTTAGAACGTATTCAGTCAACGCCGAAAGTGCATTTGTGTGACATTTTAAGTGACAATGCCGGAAATTTGTATATTATTTTCTTCGCAGCTCAAAGGAATATTGTAAGGGAGACCCTTTCTATGTTATTATTGGGATTAAAATGCCTTCTCTTGCTCTTTCACAGAGATCACACATTGTGAACAACCTGGTGGGAAATTTCCGTTTCCACCGTCAGAATATGAAATGCAAATATGAACTCTCAGTTTTGGAGTACAACCGTGTGAGGTTGTCGGAAACGGATATGGTTTTCAACATCTTAATCGGAAACTGGACCAATGTGGAAAAACAGGGTGCCCAATGACGTGAGCTGTTGGCAAGTCGTCCAGGAAGCAGCTCATGTTCCGCATTACCATAACGGAACGTGGCGAGGGATGTCAGCGTCTCCTGTGGCCGGAGAAGCGTAACGGATGAGCCTGTCTTGGCCGGATGAACGTCGTCCCGGTCGACCTGGCGTCCGCAACCGACGCGCGTAACTCCTTCATTTGTTTAAAGAAGAGCAATGCAAGCTAGGATAAGGTCCAGTCCGAACAATGCACTGTCAAAAATGCCATTAAATTTCATGAATTGTACATGAAACTTAATGTAACCTTGTACATTAAAAGGAGCTTAATATATTTGTACATTAAATTTAATGCACAAGTTAAAATCAGTGTAGATTTAATGTAGACGTTCTCTCGTTTTCCCTACCTCTCATCATTCATATCGTCTATTCATAACCACCAGTGCATCAAGATCATTCATTCCTAACTTCCAGATATGACCACAAAGCTCTAACTCTTACATCCTAATGAACATGTGTACATTACATTTAATATGTGTTCGTGATAATTACTTTAATGTATATTTCATTAAAGTAATGCGAAATTTTCTGACAGTGTAGGTTGAACTGCAAAGAATGCAGCATATTTGAACAGCGGTAGCGTTATTCGCAGCAACCGCAGGAATTCGCGCATTGCGAGAAACTGGTGTCTACTTCATGCAGTTTGAATTTTAAACGATTATATTTTAATAAATACCCTCCGCCTGCTCTATCGCCATTATCCCTTAGCATGTGCGAAAGGTATCTAGGGCAAAACTGTAAGAGAATCCTAACAAAAGTTAATATTTCAGGCTTCTCCTTCATGTTCGGGCCACAATTTTGAATGAAAAATTAAAACACTTCAAACAAAGAACATTAAAAATGTGAGATGTCGATGGACTGACCGCTAGTAAAAACCAGATTTACACATTAATTGTCTTCCTCTTAGCAATACACGAGTATCAATATTTGTTCTCAGTATACAAAAAGGATAAAAATAATTCTAATTTAATTTAGAGTGGGGGAGAGCGGGCGGAGGGCGGAAGAGCGGAGGAAGGACGAAGGAAGGCAGGAAGGACGAAGGAAGGGAGGAAGGCCAAAGGAAGAGCGGAAGAGCTGAGGAAGGGCGGAGGAAGACCAAAGGAAGGGCGGTGGAAGGACGGAGGAAGGGCGGTGGAAGGACGGAGGGAGGGCGGTGGAAGGACGGAGGGAGGGCGGTGGAAGGACGGAGGGAGGGCGGAGGGATGGCAAATGGAGGGCAGGGAGAGCGTAGGAAGGGCGGGAGGGCGGAAGGAGGGCAGAGGAAGGCCGAAGGAAAAGCGGAGAAAAGGTGGTGGAAGGACGGAAGGAGGGCAAGGGAGGGCGGAGGGAGGGCGGAGGAAAGGCGGAGGAAGGGCAGAGGAAGGGCAGAGGAAGGGCAGAGGAAGGGCAGAGGAAGGGCAGAGGAAGGGCGGAGGAAGGGCTGGGGAAGGGCGGAGGAAGGGCGAAGGAAGGGCGAAGGAAGGGCTGAGGAAGGGCTGAGGAAGGGCTGGGGAAGGGCTGGGGAAGGGCTGGGGAAGGGCTGGGGAAGGGCTGGGGAAGGGCTGGGAAGGGCTGGGGAAGGGCTGTGGAAGGGCTGGGGAAGGGCTGGGGAAGGGCTGGGGAAGGGCTGGGGAAGGGCTGGGGAAGGGC
Source organism: Teleogryllus occipitalis (assembly GCA_011170035.1). NCBI lineage: Eukaryota > Metazoa > Arthropoda > Insecta > Orthoptera > Gryllidae > Teleogryllus > Teleogryllus occipitalis. The sequence continues at coordinate 680,287 of BLKR01000175.1, read as the reverse complement.
TGGGGAAGGGCTGGGGAAGGGCTGGGGAAGGGCTGGGGAAGGGCTGGGAAAGGGCTGGGGAAGGGCTGGGGAAGGGCTGGGAAAGGGCTGGGAAAGGGCTGGGAAAGGGCTGGGGAAGGGCTGGGGAAGTGGCTGGGGAAGGACTGGGGAAGGACTGGGGTAGGGCTGGTAAATGGGCAGCTTGGGGGAAGGCCTGGGGGAAGGGCTGGAAGGGCTTGGGGGAAGGGCTGGGGAAGGGCTGGGGAAGGGCTGGGGAAGGGCTGGGGAAGGGCTGGGGAAGGGCTGGGGAAGGCCAGGGGAAGGGCTGGGAAGGGCTGGGGAAGGGCCGGGGAAGGGCGGAGGGAGGGCGGAGGGAGGGCGGAGGAAGGGCGGAGGGCGGAGGAAAAGCGAGAAGCAAGTGAGATGGAGGCGGAGGGAGGGCGGAGGGAGGGCGGAGGGACGGTGGAGGGACGGTGGAGGGGGGGCGGAGAAAGGGTAGAGGAAGGGCGGAGAAAGGGCGGTACGAGGAGCAAGAAAGGGCGATACGAGGACGGAGAAAGGGCGGAGGAAGAGCGAAGGAGACCGAAGGAAGGGCGGAGTAAGGGCGGTGGAAAGACGGAGGGAGGGCGGAAGGATGGCGGAAGGATGGCGGATGGCGAGCAGAGAGGGCGGAGGAAGGGCGGGGAAGGGCTGGGAGGCCGGAGGGAGAGTAGGAAGGGCAGGGAAGGCGGAGGGAGGACAGGAATGGCGGATAGAGGGCAGGAATAGCGGATGGAGGGCGGAGGAAGAACGGAGGAAGGACGGAGGGAGGGTGGTAGAGGGCGGCGAAGGGTGGAGGGAGGAGGGTAGGCGGAGGGAGGGCGCAGAGAAGGCGGGTTGGCATGGGCGGAGGGTTTGTTGGGCGCAGCGGCGGCAGAGGCGCGCCTCTCGCTGGCCGATGCGTGGGCGCAGACGAGGCTTGATCTGATGAGCCGTGGCCGGCCACTCACGCGCCTGCGCAGACGCGCGCAGATACCGTCTGCGCTCGCACTGCGCGCGCCCGATCGGCTTCCTGGGCGCCCATCGCACCCGCCCACCGTTGTTTTCGACCGAGGGCGATGTATCGCCGGGTGGGATCTGCCGGCATGCGTGCCTCGTAGTGGGAACGCAACCAGGAAGCGCAGCGGATCGGCTCATTAAGTAACACGTCATCATTGCAAAATGTTTGAATCATTTCTAATTCGTACTCTGAATCATTTCATTAACAATACTGCAATCTTACGAGCTAACTGTTTCATGTGATATTATGTGTGCACAAATAAGTTTTCTTTATTTTGTTTTAAATACCACACTTATTTTGGGCTAATTTCCGGACCTTATTTTCAAATAATTTGTTTTGTAATATGTCTACAGTATTTGCGCGAACAAAATGATGGAAATGAAAGATTCAATTACTCCCTGAATGTTGTGGAATAGCATTAGCTCATCCAGAGCTATTAAGGAAGTCAATTTTATCTAGCTCTTTTTATATTGACTGGAGTTTCTGCACATAGATGCAAGAAAATTTTCTATTACCAGAGGGAAATAAAGTCGTAGTATTCCGTGTATACATAAATCGGACTGAAAAAACATATCCTATAACTTAAATGTAAATATCATTAATGAACTACTCTACTGGAAATGTCGTGAATTAACGTGAAACATATTTCAAATGTGACAAATATTCGTAATCGTAACTTCCAGATTTTCACCGCCTTTTAGAAGTATATTCGCTGGACTCCCAACTCACATTTAAATCAGTTTCTACTCTTGCCATCAAAGTTTTCATATCATTACAAATCAGTAAACATTCAATTCTATTGACATCTTCGTAAAAGATCAAGACTGGGATGAATTCATAATCAAACGTTCAAAATTTGAGCGGAAATAAAATTTTCCGCACAGAGAATACCTTCTGCGAAAATTCATTTTGCAGTTACCCAGACATAATGTATTTATTCAGCTACCTAAAAACTCGAGAATAATCTTATCAAACAAGCTAAAATAGTTTTTTATTATCCTCACTTCCAAACCCGTATTTGACAGTTTTAACGTATTTACCATTTATACCCCACAAAGGTGAGCTTTGGCGGCCTAGGCCAAGAATGAATTTTAGAGGACGATTGGCAAGGTGACTTAAAATAAACAAGACAATCTACTAATGACTGTTGACATATTGGCAAAGAATATTTATAATTTTTTGAATGCAGTATGTATTACACTTATTTATTGTTAACATTTATAATAAAAACACAATTTGATATGTTCTGAAATATTATACCTGGATCTATTACGTCTTCCGGGTATTGAGCACTCGAGCTAGGAGATTCAACAGGAATTGAAGTAGTCTCAACTCTAAATAAAGGACAATTTTCGTTTTGCAAGATCATCGTAGCTACTTTGTTTTTATACTCCACCTAATCTTCCATGTATTCTTCAGCTACCTTTACTTTCCCACCCATCATGTCTTTTAATACTTATTATAGCAGCTCCAGCGTCTGCTAATCTCTTATCGGAAGACCGCCTAAAAAGTGTCTAGTGTACTGTGACAATACTGAATGAACTTCAGAGGCCATAATGTAGAAGAACAACATCTATTCGACGAAACCGCATAGTATAAATAAGATTTCTTTAAAAATTCAAACCTAAAATTGGGAAGTGACTATACGAAAGCTAGTTGCATTTACATCTGTCGAAATTGAATGATTTTGGACTCTGTTAGTTTACCAAACTCATCCAAAATCATTCATTTTTCGGCCTTGATACATAAATAACTATTTGCAGTTACCTGACATAATGTATTTATTCAGTTAACTACAAACTCGAGAATAAACTTATCAAACAAGCTAAAATAGATTTCTCGTCACCTACTGAAACTTCTTTGGAACAGAAGTCATATTTAAAGAGCCTCTCGTAGCCTTTGCCGACGCATTGAAGAGTTTGCGTTTGAGGAGGTGACGCCCAGACGAAGCTTTTGTGGAGGAGCCGCGGTCCTCGTGGTCGCAGTAGTCTCCGCCGTCGCCGCCGCTGTCGCATCGTCGTGTCGCGTCGTGTCGCGCCGCACCGCTCTGTCGTGGGTGGTTCGCTGTGCTCGAAGCGCTTGCGGTCGCTTCAACGGCGACGTGGCCTTGGACTATCCGCGACGCGCAGTGGGTGGGAGTACAGTTCGATGGTGAAAATAGTGGAGGATAGTCTGAACTGAAATATTAGTTATTCAAATTATCGTTTCCATGTTGTCGCGGCAGGAAGTATTATTCCTAGAGGAAGGTCATCATGGATAAAAGCCCAAAATTTATTGCTTATTTATCCTTGAAAATAGATTTTATTACATGAGAGCGGTTTTTTTAATTCAAAATTCTGGTAGTATATGACTTAGTGTAGGCATCACAGAATTTTGAAAACGTGCACAGAATTCACTTTTCCCCATAGCACGTCATAAACAGTTTTAACTGTTTTTTGGCGTAAAATAAATAAATAGATAAACTCTCCATTATTTATCTAGAAATTTGTGTGTGTGTGACCAGGGATTGGTCTCAGATGTGTATTGGTCTCAGCTGTGCAGCCTTCTTACGGTTGCCTCTTAATGTACGTTGATCTCTCACATCTTCTCATTCCCCTACTTCTGGTATCGATTGTTCCTTAATAACATTTTTCGTTGGCGTTTCGTCGTGACTGCTAATGTGCGTTCTCTTCTTAATATTAGTAAATTATTTCCGTTTCTCTTTTAACCGCATGCCTATTTCTTTATTTCTTTCTATCCATTGAAAATAATTCATTTTTCATTATCGCAAATGGTTATTTATTGTAATAACAATATACGTTATGTGTAGGTTTAAATATGCGCACTTCATTCGGTTTGAATTTTGGTCCAGCAGACACCCAATACCATTAAACACACCGAGGTTCGATTGATTGATTAGAAATTCCGGGCGCGTCAACTGCTCAGGGCATTAGTGCCGTATGTGTAGTGCATGTTTTAATCGCGTGTTGATTTTCGCCCACTGGCTGGCAAGATTCCGCATCGTCCTACGTCGGCTTGCGGGGATTTCCCTCGACCAGGTATCTCCCACCAACGGGACACCGCCCCAGCCGGGACAAGCTCTAAGCTCCCGCTGGGTCTCCCGACATGTGTAGTGGTGTATGTGTAAGTAAGAGGTGAGGATATGATAAGGAACAGGAAGGAAAGATCTCGCGCGGTCCGTGGCCCGTTTGTTAAGGTACTGCTCCGGCATTCGCCTGGTGTTGATCGGAGAAACCACGAAAAACTACCGATCAGAGCAGCCGGCCGCTAGAATTCTCCTCCAGGCAGCGACTGAATTCGACCTAGCTGACGAACTAGTGTCGAAAATCCTGCCGCCGCCTGGAGAGGAACCGTGGGACCTCCCGGTCAGAGACGCTGCAGTGGCATCAGTTGATGCCACCGCACGCGCGAGGGCGCTTCGTGCGCAGAGAGGCGCCGCGCGGCCCAGTGCGCTCCGCAGCCTCAGTCAGAGGGCGCGCGCCGGCGCACTCGCGTCCCGTACGCGAGGGATAATGACGCGGTCATGCATATGCAACGCGCCGGCGCGGGACGGAGCGGGGCGGGGCGGGGCGGGGCGGGGAAAAGCAGGGCGGGACGAGGAAGGGGCGAGACGAGGCGTGGCGGGGAGAGCGGAGTGGAGGGGGTGAGGATAGGTGGGAAGAGGCGGGACGGGGCAGGGCAGTGCGAGAAGGGGCGGGGCAGAGCATGGCGGGGCGGGGAGGCCGGGACAGGGTCGGACGGGACGGGGCTGGACGGGACGTGACGAGGCGTGGCGGAGAGAAGCGGAGCGAGGCGGGGCGGACAGAGGCGGAACAAGACGTGGCGGGGAGAGGCGGGGAGAGGCAAGAGAGGTGGGGAGAGGCGGGGAGAGGCAGGGAGTGGAGGGGAGAGGCGGCGCGGGGCAAGACAGTACGGGGCTGGGCGGAACGGGGCGTGGCGAGGAGAGGCGGAGCGGAGTCGTGCGAGGAGCGGCAGGACGAGGCGGGGCGGGGCAGGGCAGTGCGTGGCAGGGGGTAGCGGGGAGCAGGGGGTGGCGGGTGGGCGGGGGGCTAGGCTGAACGATGCGTGGCGTGGCGGGGTGAGGCGGAGCGGGGCGGGGTGGAGAGAGGCACAACGGGGCGGGGCGGGGAGGGCGTGGGGCGGGGCGGGGCGGCGAATGCGCTGTGCGCTCCTTGCGGCGCGGCGGTCCGTGCGTACACAGACAGCGCTCGCATCGCTTCGCGTCGCGCTCCGCTGCACTCGACGCTCCAGCCGCCGCCGCCGCCGCCGCCGCCGCCGACTACGCTTCAAGGGGCTGCATCATATTTAAGAGAGCAGCACGGTCACACTCTCAAAGTTGATTGAAGAAAAATGAACTCTTGCTATTTTGCAAATCAAGCAATATTTGAATAATTTCTGTATTCAGAAGTCTTGAATTAAATAATATCGAGTTAACAAATAAATAGTTATATCACCTCAAAGTACTGGAAAGGAGTTTAGAAGCATGTAGCTTGCATTATATTACTGTAAACTAATGGTTGATTTGTGTTTATCCCAAAATACTGTTAATGTTGTATACTTATGTTATGTAATTCTGTTACTTATTTTAAAATATTTGCAATTATGGTTTTTAAATAACTTTATTGAGAACATATTACACAATTTCTTCAAACGTTACGTTGTGTTAGCGAAGTTTGTGTACGCACAACATTAGAATTAATTCAAGTTTGAGTTTAGGAACGCCACGTAATGACTTTAAGAGCGTTTGTTGCAAATGTATTTCCCCCAACTGTCATAAGAATTGTCGCTTTTTCCCAGAGTGTCTCGATGAGGTCAAACATCTTGACCTTCTCATTGACATTTGACGTGTGATGAGTATTCTGGCATTGGACATTCAAATGCGAAAATGTGTCATACCATAATTAAAGAACTGGTATTGTAATAATTGTTATCTGAAATAAATTATTTAAAACCATGTGTAACCTGGAATTATAAAATACCTTCACTACAAAAGTTCCGCTAAATGTTCTTATTTTTTAATCGGAATATTTCAGAAAGCATAGAAGCTTAAAAAACATTTAAATCGAGAGAAAAACGGTACAAAAAATTACACATCGACGTACTTTCCCATATTTTCCTTCACATTTAAATCGAGAGACTATATTCATATTTCCCTCAAGACATTTAAATCGAGAGAGAAAATGGTATAAAAATCACACATCTACGTACTTTCCCATTTTTTGCCTTGACGGGTTGACAAGACATTTAAATCGAGAGAAAAACGGTACAAAAAAATCACACATCTACGTACTTTCCCTTATTTCCCTTGACGGGTTCACAAGAATGTGTTTACATTTAGACGCTGATTATCTCTTAACATTTCGGGCAGTATCTCGTCCACTTGTACACTTCACCCACTCTTCACCCGGAGACCTCACAGCTCGCGTACTGGAATCGCTCTCGCTGTGAAGAGGCGTCGTCAAAGAATGCACTCCGGCGCCAAACCGACTCCGGAGTCGACTCCGCCCCAACCACTCGCCGCCTTCTTCGGCTCGCGCTCGCTTCCCACCAGCCCAGGGCGCACAGTGCTTCAAAACTAGAGGAAAACGGGGGAAATTCAGTAATTCGGCACATCATTATTGAAATTCCTGGAATCAGCTTCTCGGGCGGCTGATGGACAGCAAGTTTCCATGAAGTGATCCCGGGTTCGATTCCCGTTCTGCGAAAAATTGAGCTGTAACTATCTAATAAAAAGTCTCAGTTTCTGTAACTGTGTAACGAAGAATAGCTCATTCAGGTGGAAGGGAGATTGCTAGTTATGGTGATGTGAATACGTAATGTTCGCCTCATGTCTCTTCCTCTCTCTGGCACCCTCAGGTGTGAAAATTAAACTACGCCCAGGTCCGAGAACGAATGTTAAGAGCCGGCAATGTCTGACAAGAACCTGACAAATACATGCACGTATTGATTCCTATGTAGATTCCTGGTGTCTCTGAATTTAAATATGATTTCAAAATTTCTGGATTCAAATTTCAGGATCCAAAATGTTAAATGAAGGAATCAAAAAGTTTATTAATTTTAAGTAAGTTGAATGTGCTGTATTTGTTTGGTAGGTCGCTGCATAAAAGAAATTATTGAAAGTGTCAAATCTAATAATAAGTTCAGAGAAAATAATTTCGTTTCATCTCATTATGTAGTATTTATTGGTAAATCATCATATTACCTTTGAAAATAAATTATTGAGTAATTTGGACATTATAACAGGCACTTAAATTGTGATAGCGATTAAGTAATATTTAAATAATATTAGGAAAGGTACATTCATTACCTGCAAAGTACTATCTTAATGGAAGTTATTCTCAGATTAGATGGATATCCACTTCTACAGTAGTTATAAGCGAACCCAAGTATATAGCTATTAACATACCTAGAAATGTTATGAGTGTTATTACTGCCGAGGCCAAAAGTTAAAAATCGAGGCGGAGCGTAGCATAGCCGTTAATACGATATTGTGGGATGTTGCTTGCGATACATCTATATAAACAATATTCGTATACCGTGGTTCGAGAAAATTGGATGCAAATAATTCTCCTGAACCCAAAGATACCGAAAGAAATGACATTCGGTTAGGTAATTGCCGTTCACTTCCAATAGCGACACCTTCACAGCGTCAGTAAATACGATTACCAGAGTAGTTTCATTTGATGGAATGTGAAAAAAATGAGCTTAATTTAACTAATCTATATATTTCTAATTGTACTATTAATAAATATTACAATTAAGAATAATTATTCACCAAACCATTGTGAATTACTTCTGAATTGTTTGAATATGATGTTTTGTACATGTTTTTATTTCCGTAACAAACATTTGATTTGCGATGAATCGATGGTTGTTCGCGTTGCTAAGGATGTTAAAACCCGTTACTAAGGATGTTAAATTTATTTTCGTAATACTGTGCTGTTAATACATCTGCGTAACGAAATCCAATAGAGGAATGAAAAGGTAATCATAATGGCCTCCGGCTGTTAAGGAATTAACGGCCGCCGATCGTTAAGGAATCACATGAGCTTCAAAATACTTATTCAACTCTTAAGACAAACAGCATTACTGTTTCATTCACCTCCTTTACATTTTTGCGTTGACGCCAATATTTGAAATCTTCGTATTCCTTCTCATACTGTAATTTCGTTTTTGTTGGTAACAAATCTAAATGAGCACTATTCGTTGTCTCCACTAGATCTCCTGGAATATCCAACTCAAATTTTGTGGAAAATGTATCTTTTTAATGGTGTCAAACAAAGTCACCACGTATTAAACAATCGAATCGAAATGTCTCGCCAATCGAAATGTCTCGGCTATCGCCTCGGTTTCCAAACTTCAACCACGTCCGTTATTTCGTGTCTATCGGCCCAATGACGTTTAATACTATAACATACAGGAATGTACAAGTGTACTTAAACCTGCAGGGTTGCATGTCAACAGGGGTTAAAGACGCATGTGACCGATAAAGCATATAACACATTCTGAGTTTAAAAGCTATAGCGAGTGAACAGGAACGACGCTGCAGCGTTGGCATTTGACCAGGAAATCAGAATAAAGCCAACAAACACTACCACGACGCAAACCTAACATTTTGACCAGTTTTCCTCTCTACCCGAATCACTGCCCCGCGCCTATCGCACCCGCCGGGCTGGCCCGCCTATTTCTGGGCCCGCTCTGCTCGTTACAACCGAAATTTAGGTGGCCGGGAACGGATCCTGACGAACTGCCTCGACGCTGAACTCGATCTTCAGCGAGGGGCGTCCTGCTGGAAGATAAATCGGCAGGGGTGCGCACCCTCTGATGTCGACTCGCAGTTAACAACGGTGTTGACTTACAGCGACTTTTTTCGTTCTTTCTTTCAAGCGAAGGTGCGGACGTGTAAACATTAAAGGTCTGAAAACTCTCTAAAATGGCTGGTATAACGGCCGAGTAAATATGGGATGTGGTGGAATGCTGAAAGAGATGATGTTAGGGGAATTCTTGTAAGTGTAAATGGCTTCTGTAGTTTAAGGAAAGACGTAGTTCAAGACCAGGGGAGGTAGAAAGATCTTAAATGTTCGAGATTAATGTTGAAAGTGAACTAAGCTATTTTCCTTTTCACGATGGATTATAAAAACTCCCTTGTGGAAAGCCATTTATTGCTTCGCAATAAAAATGAAATTAATTCCAAACCTCAATAATACGTCTACTTCATTTCAGATTTGTTGATAAGCTGCGGATAAACTCAATCTGATGAATTCTTGAAGGTGATTTTTCAAAGAGAAATTCAATCGGACAATCAACTCGAATACCAATTTTCCAGAAAAGTATTACACAATAAAATGAAACAAAAATATTAATTCCTTGTAAAACAAAAGCCTCCGTTTTTAGAGTTTCCCCTCAAAAAAATCACTCAGTTTTCTTTCTAATTTTGATTGATTAATATTTCTCGACGCGTTAATTGTTGAGGTTATTAGTTCCGTAAGTACAGAGCATGTTTATTCCCCGGGAGGTGAATGTGTTCTTCCCCAGCTGGATGGTGGGATCCGGCGTCGACCTATCTCTCGGGTTGCCGGGTTGGCCTCAACCAGGTATAGTGCAAGTATAGTGCATGTAAGTATAAGTGTGTGTAAGAATAGGTCAAAGAAGAAGCAAACATCGCAAACATTGATCTGAGAAACCACGGAACACTACCGATCAGAGCAGCCAGCCGCCAGAATTCTCCTCCAGATAGCGATTGAATTCGACCCAGCTATCTAGCTAGTGTCGTAAATCCTTCCGTCGCCAGGACTCAAACCTAGGACGTCCCGGTCAGAGGGACTGCAGTGACATCAGTTGAACGGAGCCACTTCCCCCGGTTCTCACTGGGATTAAATAGATTTCGGAACTTACAGATAAAGAAGTGTAAAACGCAAGTAACGTAGATCGACCACTCCCAGGATATTGCTTACAAATTGATACCATGCTGCGCCGCACGCTCGAGGTCAGAGGCGACCGTTTGCGTGAGCGGCCACCACGTGGCGCCACACGTGCGCGGAGGTGCGCGCGTCGCGTCGGCCCGCGCAATCAGGCGGTGGCTGCGCATTTGCATATCGACGCGGCGCCCACGTGCGGCGCACGTGCGCCCCACGTGTCGCGCCGCGCGCCGCAGCCGCCGCCGAATGAATGAACGAACGCACGCAGCGCGCCTCGCCCTATAAGGTCACGCAACGAGGTTGAGTCATGCGTGGCCCTTTCTGCGCGGCACCGGGACACACCGGGCTTGGGTTCGACGTTCGACTGCGGATGAGGAGTTTAAAAGTGTTTTTTTGTATACATACAACCCTAGAAAAATACCAGGCGTTGCCTGGTTAGTGATTCCAGGCGTGTCAACGGCTTAGGTCGTTTGTCCCGTAAGTGTAGTTCATGTTTTTTCCTCGGGAGATGGCAGTGATCTTTCCCCGCTGGATGGCGAGATACGGCGCCGACCTACTGTCTGCTAGCGGGGTATCCCCCTAACCAGGACTCTCCCACCAGCGGGGCACCGCCCCAGCCGGGACAAGCTCTAAGCTTCCGACAGGTCTCCCGGAATATGTGGTAGTGTAGTGCATGTTAGTGTGTGTGTGTGTGTGTGTGTGTCTGTAAGGGGAGAGGATAGGACAAGGAAGAGGAAGGAAGGATTGCGCGCGGTCCGCAGCCCATTTGTTAGGGTACTGCTCGGGCATTCGCCAGCTGTTGATTGGATAAACCACGGAAAACTACCGATCAGAGCAGCCGGCCGCTAGAATTCTCCTCCATACAACGACTGAATTCGACCTAGTGTCAAAAATCCTGCCGCTGCCTGGACTCGAACCTAGGAGCTTCCAGTCCGAGGCGCTGCAGTGACATCAGTTGATGCACTGAGCTACCGCTCCCGGAGACATGGGATGGGGAGTTGTTTGTATATATATATATATATATATATATATATATATATATATATATATATATATATAGAACCCTAGCAAAATACCCGGCGTTGCCTGGGCTTTCTTCATATTCAATCCTTGCGAATGAGGGAAAAGATCATTTTTATATAAACCACGGTGTTTAGTATTATTATTTTTAACATAATTGCTTCAAATTTTATTAAAATACTATAATTTTATTTCATTTTATTTTACAACACATTGATAGATGCACCGCTACTGGCCTCTAACGAACAAATTAAGCACCAGTTTTACTGCAGCACTACTGGACTCTGGCGGAATATACTAGGAACCACGTGCTCCAAGCGAGAGGGGAAAAATCGCCGCATGCATCTACAAACATACAATTTAAATTATTTATTTTCCGCGTTTGGGTTGTGTTAATCTATACCAAACTTCGCTAGGAAATTGCAACAATCCTGAAGAAGAGCCTGTAAAAATTTCATATCTATTCATACGCTACGTTTTGTGGTATAGATGTCGTTTACACGTCGTTGAATTCGCTTTTATTAGTATAGATTATACACCTTTTCTCTTGCAAGAAATCGTTCGTAAAAGGGTATTTTACGGCACAAATGATGACGTATTAGATCTTACGGCACGAATGATTGCGTCATCACACGTTCAGCTATCGCAGCGAGATAGTCGTGGGGAGGTACCGGAGAACGGAACAGCCGACCACTGTTGTCTCGCACCGTTGTCAAATCGTCACGAGACGTCACCAGCAGGTTGTTTCGCAAAATTAAGTTTTTATAAATTATTTTTCTTATAAATTTATGATGCTTTTATACAAAAAATAGCATATGCTACTCATTTATAATGTTGCTTTAGTGCATTCGTACAAATTTGAAAACTCGCTCCCAATGTCGCTCGTTTTTAAATCGTATTCATTCAATAAAGCTTAACATTATAAACTATTTGCATAAACTATTTCGTTGTAGTCGTAGTTTTCGTCGTGTTTCGTCGTAGTTTTCGTTTGCAGAATACCCAGAATACCTTTTGTCAATTGTTAAGAAAGCATGAATAATTTTCAGATAAAGTTAGCTGACCGATCTCTAGGGAAGGAAAGTGAGAGTCACACCCAGGCGCTTCAGGGGAAGTCCGCGGGGCGCGTCTGCTCGAAAAGATCTTCTAGAGCCGTACTTGGGGTAAGCTTCAAAAGGTGCATAGGTCGACGTTTCGGGTGAAGAACTGTACCCAATGGCCGCCCACTGCAAATAATTCCATATGCTAAATAAAGAAACAAACATCAAAAAGAAAATATTTTGAGAAATGCAAAATAAAAAAATCGACTTTTCGAAATATGTTATCGCGTATGTAAGTTTTGGGACACAATACAAGAAAAAATTAATTAAAGAAAAGAGCTAAATTTATTCCATTTATTTCGAGTCACTTAGAACTTAATAAATTTCCCGTCTTAATTCTCCAAATAAATTGTATTCGACATAAATTGTCTTAATACAATATTAATATTGTAAGATTTGATGATTTGCACTTACCAAATATTAAATTAATATAAATTAATATTAAAAAGCGCATACACTTAACTGTTATCAAATTAGCTGTTATTAAAATAGTTGTTACGGACCTTTTATTAAAATAGCACCTGTATCTTAGTGGAGATAATTGTTCAAAAATGTTTGAGTTTCTGAATTTAGAAAAATAATTTACACTTTTGTGGGTTCTCGTGTTAACTAACATTAAAGATTATTTGTGACCTCACGAAAGGAACTTTTACTCTTCTTTCAGTGAACCTTGAATATGAAAATCTCGAATATTGGAATGGTGCCTATTGTCAGTAACAGCTTAGAGGCAGTTTTTAGACCCTTGGTGTTCACCCAAAACTTTTAAACACAAAGCGGATTGCCATTACAGTCAGGTCCTGTAAAATAAGGAGAAGGTATTTATTGTTACATCAGAACATTTCTCGTAGCGGTTGGACCGACTGTTAATACCCTGTTCGCGGAGACCGTACAAGTCTTGGGTACGCAAATCGAGATCCCTTTGTGGTCTTTCCAGAAGAACTCAGCTCGCTCAGACGAACCACAGTGGAAATTAATGAGCAGAACAAAACCGATTGCACGCGTCCATGGCACAAAGAAAGCTGCCCTTTGAATGAGATTCCGACTGTGAGAACATTACGCGAAGAAATTGCATGGTGATTGAACTAACATAGCATGACAAATCGAAGAATCGATTGCCTGACTGCTCAAAATTTGCTAAAAGTACCATTATTTCGTTTTATGCAATACGTCCATAAATAGTAATAAGAAATGCATGCAAAATTTAACGTAGCCAAGTTTGTATCTTGTGTTGTATCCTGTGTTCTCCTGATGCAAATTTTTTGGAGTCAAAGAGCGAGCTTTGTGTCAAAAATTTGAAGTCATTATCGTTGCGACGGGCGAAAGAAAGTTTTCAAAAACTTTACAATTTTAGTTCACTATTAAACGCACATACATCTATTTCTATTGATTTTACAACCACACATCAATTTTGAAGTTCACATTTTATAAGCTGAGTAGTATCTTTTAATAACATAACACAAAAGATTTTCTGATGCAGACGGCACGGTCACAAAGATTAGGGTTCGTAAATTGTAAAAGAATATAGCCATCGAAAAATATCTCTTATATCAATACTTTCTGGTCTATTTTAGTTCTATAAAATTATGACTTGTTACATGCTCTTTATTTATCTGCATCTTTTGTGAATTAGCCAGTTTCGTTATTATTACTTTAAAATTATCTCTCATGTTTAACTGCTTAAACATCTTCTTTAAGATCATTACATATACTCGTATATAATTGTTACCTTTGCTGTCACCTTGTTGGACGCACTTACGATCGGAAAATATACTCGTATAGAAATTCTGAAGTGACCTGCATAAACTGCTGAAGAAAGATTAAAGAATAAAGAAATAAAAATAGTTAATAGTTATTCATGCACCAAGAGCTACACACAATTTATTTTTTACCTAATTTTAATGATTCAGATTTACTTATTTACTAATTAACTAGAAGTTAACGTAACTCAGTCTTTTCATATTTCCGTAACTCCCTTTCATAATTCACTCTATAAGAAAACGTAAGTCATTAAACTGTTTTTATATTTCCCTGAATCCACGAGCCTCTCTATCCAAGCGTTGTGTCGCGCATATCGAGGTCCCTGTCGAAGGCAATGACAACCAATAACGTAGTGGAACGTAGTAACGTTGTGGAAGCGTGACAAAAATTGTCTTTCTGGCGCCGATAGGTATCAACTGGGAAGTTAGAGGGCAACACCGAAAATCTAACCTAGTCTAATGAGTTTAGAAAACTAGTGTGAGAAAGTATGTGGCATTCTGCAACACCACTGGTTTTAGTTTTACATTTCAGAAGTTTCAGAATTCCCTTCGTTAACAATAATCTGATACCTTCGTGAAATATTTAAGATCATTTCATACATTCACTCTTTTCAAATGAAAATGCTTGATAGTTGCACATATATAATCTGGTATTTATATACTGGTTTTGTAAATGACAAGGAAATGATCTCTCAAGTAATGACTTCTTATATATTTCAAAAAGTGTTCCTCAATAGACAATGAACACGATAAAAATTGGTAACACCGAGCTTACTGGTTCTGATAAATTAACGGAAACTTAATTGTTCGCTGATGAAGGAAAGAGTGGGACTGAACATTATGGTGGATTTCAGTAGAAATTTGGAAATTTAATTTTACATTTTAATAGTACTCGCAACAGACGTAATATTACTGTTTTATCACATGTTTCCCGAATTTCGTTAATCACATCAAATTTTCCGCACATTGAGTTAGATGGTGACTGTAAAGTACTGATAGTCATTTCACCAGTTGTGTGCGAATATTGTGCATTCTCACAAACTGAATTTTTAAAAAAATTCCTTCATTACGCCGAAAATCAAAAATAAATATTTGTCAAACCAACAATTTAACATCGTAAGTAATAACTAATTATATTACTCCGAAATTCTGTCTGAAAAAATGTTCATAAACTCACCTGAATCGTGAATATTATGGTTACAATTTATTATAGTATCTACTTTAGAATCAGAACTCGATTTTGCAAAAGAATAGAGGCACTATTGAACATCGTTTACATGACCAAGTGATACTATGCATGTAACATACCGAAGATGCTTTTTCTAATACTTCGGAGATTACACAAAACACCAGCTTAAGGTGGTGGTACTGCGCGCCTTCCCCGTGAGAACTTCCAGCCAGCTCCATCGCCACCGCCATCGCCCCTTCCACCGCCCTATCGGCCGCCCATTGTTTAACGAGGCGCCTGAAAGCCGCATTGATTGCCGCTTAGAAGAAGCGGCGAGCGCCAGAGGTTTACGGGCGAGGGAAAAACTTAACGCCATGACGAAGTGCCCGAATCAATTTGGTAATAAATGTAAGTCAAGGGAAAGACTGATCGCCCATTGTGGCGTCTGTCGGGCCGGGCGCCCGCAAAACGCACGCCCATTAATCGTGCGCACGCCCCGGAAAGCAGAGGTGCCGCAAGGCGCACGGCTGTTCCCGGAAAGAAAGAACGACACGCCGCGATCTAGCTAAACAGATGCTTTTTACATTCTTGATACTGTTTTTTTTTTGTATTAAAAATTTATTTTACATTGAGTCCTCTGGGATGGCTCATGGGTAGCGTTCTAGCTCCCCGGGTTCGATTCCCGGTCGAGGCAAAAATATAGTTGTAGCTTTCCTTCACAATCGTCCCAGTTTCCGTAGGTGTGTGACGAAGAAAAGCTCAAGCAGGCGGATCTTGCTAGTTACGGTGAAGAGATTACGTCATGTTCGCCTCATGTCGCTCTTACCCCCAAGCATGGGAACTTAACTAGGCCCAGGCAAGGGGGACACCGGTAGCTGGCCCGCAAAGTCGGGCTACCGATCCAAAACGCCAAATACATACATTTTACATTGACAGACTACAACGTTCAGCCGTGAGGCTTTTCAGTTGATTGACCGAGCAACTTTGTACCAGTGAACTGTGAGGGGGTAACTTCTTGTCACATCCATGATAGTGATTTTATTAGGTTATGTCTTCGACCAAAGTTATTGCGAGGAAACTTTGTTAGAGAGTGATGACAGGGTTTAGAAAGGAAATTCGATGGGAGAGGCATGTAAATGAAAGAAATGTTCTTCTTTTATCTAATATTGGAGAGGTATTGAATGAAAATGTGAAATAGGAGTCTGTTTCTTAGGCGGAAGAGTGAGGGGTTGATCAGATCCTATTTCGTAAGTGACTGCTCTTTGTATACAATTTAAATTTTTGAAATTATGAGCTATCTTTGTGCAGTGTCTTATTGCCAGGGGGCATTTACTGTTATTCTGAAGATTTTGTTTGAATAATTTGTAACTTATTTGATGTGGTTAGAGCAGCTGAAATCCATGCAAGATATGCGTAAGTTAATATCGGACAAACAATCTTGATACTGCTTAAGCAGTATATAGGGAATATATTCTAATGCTGCGAAAGAAAAGGGCACAGGTATAGATCATTATTTTGCATTTTTGTTGATTTGGACTAATAAGACATTTTTTTACCTTTCTCCGTTATTTTTAATGCATCTTTTGTTTTTTATAGATTTCAATGGTTTATGCTTAATGGTTCTTGTCTTGTCTTAATGGTCAATTTTTAATGGTTCTTGCTTAAAATAATATTTACGAGATGCAACAAATGTTCTTTACAGAATTACTCAGTAGCCTATTCAATTTGTTCGCTCAGAAATTGTTTTGACAGCTATTGTGAGTTTGTAATTCTTGTGACGTATATCAGCGCCATTGCCAGTTCGGCCGATTTCGGGATAGCTAAAGACAGAGATTTCCTGGTATAGAGCAGTCCAAACTAAAAGTTTGCAAGCCGAGTTCACTCGAATGAATGGAAAAAGCCTCGATTACATCAGAAACGTATCCAACAGCTTGAGTTGTTCATCCGTACTAGTTTTAATAAGATTTTTTTACGTCATTTTTATTTTGTTTTAGGGCATATTTAAAATATTTCAAGAACATTTTTTGATTATTTTTGCCGATGTTTAGGTCATTTAAATCCGCCCCCTACTCATTAGAAACCACACTGTCGGCAAGCAGTGACTGCTACGAAGACATTTCAGTGAATTCTGCCGCTGGCAGACAGAGGGAGTTAGCTACCGGGCACTCCGTCAACAGAATGGTGATCACTCAAGTGGCGGGCAGTTTAAACAACAGGGAAGTCAGTAAAAGCATTGTTCCAAAAGGGTCGCTTGATAAAGAAGGAATGGTAGATGAGCAATCTTGTTCAAAGTTCGTAATCTCTGTCATTTAAAAAGAGTTCACAATTTGATCGCAGTCATCTTAACAAAGAAAATATTTTGACAATCAAAATAAACTGGCTAAATGTACATCAATCAGCATTGCCACTGATTCTGCAGCTACTCTGATTGGGAGGATCTCTACAGTTGGCGATTTTTGGACACAAGTTTTACAGCTAGATCAAGTCTGGAGGAAAATCCTAGCGGAAGTCTACTCCGATCGGTAGATTTTCGTGGTTTATTTGATCAATGTCACGTGAATGCAGGAGCAGTACCCTAGCATACTGACCATGAACCGCACGCGATCCCGCAAACGTTTCAGAGATTTGTCTATAATGTTAACATCGAATGAGTCGGCGTGAAAGTCCACCACTCAATACGAGCTCTCGGTGGATAGAAACTTTGTGATTTTTAATCTTGGTGGAAAAATATTTCTGAAAGAAAAAACAAACATTCGTAATAAATTTTTCAAACACAAGAATCTGTTGTTGTTGATTTTTTTTTTGTGCAGATTATTTTCTCTCGTCTTTCTTCTAGCTCTCTCTCAAACCAACATGGGCTGAAAATACTACACACACAAATTACCCTTTTAATTATAAATTTAAAAAATCACACACACTAATTGTCATTCAAAGACATTCATTCTTTTCGTGTGCAGATCTGTACAATTTTTATGTAGTATTTGTGGACGAATGAATTGCAATTTTTATTGATTCTAATTTACTTTTAAATATTAAATTAATCTTCGGCATTAGATACATTATCTCTTCATTATCTTCGGCATTAGATACATTAATCTTCGGCAAGAGATACATTATCTCTTTTTTTGTAATTTTCCCTTCCCTTTTGATTATTTCACAGTCTTCTTGGTCGGCGAATTCCCCTTCATCCTGCACTTCGTATTAGTCCGGCTTCATTCGGCACCACACTAAATTTACAATTTTATTGTGATCAAAATTTCTTAAAGATATTCTCTCTTCATTACAATTACTTCCGAACAATTAGTTACTTTGCTTATTTCAGTTAAATTAATAAATTAAGCTTTGAACATAAAGCACAGGTAGCGAAACTCATCAGAAACGTATCATCATTCATGGCAACTACTTTCGATCTCCATCAAGCTGCAATAACGCTATCCGCCTGACGAACTAATGTTTGTATTTCCGGCGCAGTTCAAGCTCAAATTCGAATTTCTTCTATAACTTGTTCGCAAAAATATATTTTAACACCGAGTATTAGAGATAATGTTCAAAACCGCGAAAGAAATATATTAAGATTAATACTTGGATTTTTCTGGATATTTTCGCAATACACAAAAAGGACTGACCATAAGAGTCATCTTGTTAACAAATATGCTTCAGGAACAGCAACAAGATAATCTCCGACGAGCAATTCGACGCCAGTCGTAACATTTTGACAAACTGCAGCTTGAGCAGGAGCTCCTGTGCAAATGCATATTGCCTATTTTACGCCTCGTCGCTTCCATGCATTTAAATGGCCGAATAAAGGAAAGACCTTTCGCTGTCTCCGGTGTTAAGTTTCTCTGTCGTATATTACTCTGTAATATTTTTGTCAGCTACGACGTTTTATGTGACGCTCTTTGTACACGGAAGTTACTAAAAGTCAAAGGCACTGCCGTAGCAGGGAACGGTAGAATGGTCGTGGAGGAAAAAAGAATGTCGATAAGTTGCCTCAGTTATTGTACAGGAGGTTTAGTTACATTATATCATACATGGATTCTTACATTTTACTACATTTAGGTTAACAAATGATTAAGAAATAATCTCAGGCTTTAATTTTCTGGAAATTTTTGCTTAAGAATTACACGGAAGTTTGCAATGACACAGTGATTTGTACTGTTCAAACAGAACGGAATTAGTCGATATATCTTATTTCCCTCATAAATGATTTCAAAGCAGTTTAAATAAAAATATGCAAAACCACGACTCGAGAGGAAAACTGTAGAATAGAAAAATTAAGGAACATGAAAAACGTTGAGAAAAAGAAACGCAAAAAGCTCCATCACTTCTTGTTTTTTTATTTACTTTCAACCGTTTCATTTCCTGGGATACTGGAAATTTCACTTCCACAGACCTGCATATTTTTTCGGAGCAACCATTCTCAAATACACAAACTGAACCCCGAGTATAAGTGGTTGGGGAATCCACCAGAGGAGTCGATTCTTGTGACAAATATGAGACTGTTGGTAACTCGAATCTCGTCATGTAGAAGTTGTTTTGTAAAAGATAGTTACTGAACTAATTTTTGCAACCGCTTCAATCAAATTACTTTTTGGAATATACAGAACTGTCACTTAACTATAGTTAATCTTTTAATAAACTATTCCAAAGAACACCAATACAATGCATTACTCTTAAGTTGGATATTATCATCCAACAAATTCGGTGATCACATTCCCTACATTACGAATAAAATTAGATTGTGATAGACATTTGGGTGGGAAGAGGAGCGGCGTTGCCGCATACTGCATCTCTACCATGTGCTCTCAACATTAACTAGGCAACAGAAAGAAGGAATGTTGAGAAACTCGTAACAAATGTGTTCCTAACATTTGTTCGTAACATTTGTGATATTTGTTTGCTCGTAACATGTGTTCCCTAATTTTAGGTCGGCTGCTCTGATCAGTAGTTTTCCGTGGTTTCTCCGATCAACACCAGGTGAATGCCGGAGCAGTACCATAACAAACGGGCCACGGACCGCGCGCGATCCTTCCTTCCTCATCCTTATCTTATCCTCTCCCCTTGCACACACTTTCACTAACATGCACAACACTACCACATATTCCGGGAGCCCGGTTGGGAGCTTAGAGCTTGTCCAGGCTGGGGCGGTGCCCTGCTGGTGGGAGAGTCCTGGTTAGGGGGAAATCCCGCTAGCCAGCGGTAAGTCGGCGCCGGATCTCGCCATCCAGCGGGGGAAGAACATCCCCCGAGGAAAAACGTGCACTACACTTACGGGAATAATGACCTACTCTGTTGCCGCGCCCGGAATCACTAACAACCAACCAATTTTAGGTGACAACAATGTGCAAATACCGAAGCTTCTGATTCGCTGTTCCTTAGGTTACGGCGCTGGCGTCATCACGTGACCACGAAATGTCAATCACATTCTAATTTTATTCGGACCTTAGTAAACTCATCTCGTCGGGCGTGCTGAATGCGACCGCTTGAAGGAGAATGAGCATCTCTCGTGCGCTGACTACAGTAGAATTAGAGACTTGCTACGCTGGTTTGAACTCCGGTATCAGCACGATCTGCGAAGCGCGAAAAATGGAAAGCAGAGGAGTAAACTTCAGGTGAGGGCATCCAATTAATCTCCTCTTCTCCAGTTTACTTACGTTGTCTTGCTATTCAGCTGTTATGCCTGGATTTGGTACAATACGTCAAAAAGTCATTTAATTTGTCGATGCACTTATCCAGTGACAAAAGCGGGGAGCATGAAAATTGCAAGTCGTATGCGGTTCAGGCAAAAACCAAACAACCGAAAGTGAAAGGGTGTTAAAAGCTAAAGTGCGCTTTCGTTTCGATTTCGTAATTCAAATGTTGAGGATTGAGTTTATGCGAATATTCATAAAGATGATCCTCCTTTATTTTATATTTCAGATATTATCAGAATTATGCCAAAATCTGAGCACATTTTTTTTAAATATGTTTGAAATTGAAAGTAACCCTAATTGAAAAATAACCCTAATTTCTAGGAGTAAACACAATGAGCTCATCACAGAACGAGCACTGTTCCAGGAAAGCTTCTTCTCACTCATTTCGGTCGAGCTTGAAGATGTATTGTCCATAATATATACTTTAATTAGGTAGTAACTGTCTTCTATAATTAGAGATTTACGATAATAGTTTTTTTAATCTATACAAAGGATAACATCTTTGTAAGAAATACTAACATATCGAATGCTTCATTTGTCTGTTCATTGAAATATGTCAGTCGTGAATTGGGTATCTTGTGCCAACTGACACCTACCACATTTTCCTACTTCACTGATACAACTGAAACATTTTTATTTGCTTACTAGTTTGTTGATTGGGCATTTCGTTTTCCTGCCGCGCCAACGTCTACGGTCATTAGACACGTATGTGTTGTGCATGTTTGATAACGGGAGGTGTCGGTGATCTCCCTCACTGGATGGTGAATCCTACTTACATATCGGCTTGCGGGGCTTTCTCCATCCGGGTATCTCCCACCAGCGGGGCACCGCCCCGGCCGGGACAAGCTGTCTCCTGGCACGTGTGTTAGTGTAGTGCAAGAAAGTGAAGTGTGTGTAAGAAGGGCGGGGTGACGATAAAACAAGGAAGAGGAAGAAAAGATCGCGCGCGGTCCGTGGCCCGTTCGTCAGGGTACTGCTCCTGTACCTGATACTGATCAGTGAAACACAGAAATTTACTACCGATCAGAGAGCACCTGACCGTTGGAATTCTCCTCCAGACAGAAGCTGCATTCGACCTAGCTTTCTGGTTAGTGTCGAAAAACCTCGCACCGTTTCGAACCAGGGGACCCAGGACTCGAATCCTAGGACGTGAGAGGCACTGCAGTGATATCGGTTGATGCCCTGAGCCACCTCAGTCTCAATACTTTCTTGAAATGTTTTAGAGGAAACAAGAAGAGATCATTGTTTGCATCACCAACGCATTCTTCCTGACAATCAATAATAATATAAATTTAATAATATTATTATTATTATTATTATTATTATTATTATTATTATTATATTGATAATATTATTATTGTAATATTGATATTATATTTATTATTATTATTATTATTATTATTATTATTATTATTATTATTATTATTATTATTATTATTATTATTGCCAATATTAAGCTGTTATACGTTTTCACTTTATCTTCGTTGTCGGCCGGGTCATTTTCCTGGAACCGTGCAAGCCCTGGGGTCCGCGTCCCCTCCCTTTCCCTTTCCGTGACGTGGCGTGCGCGTGTGTGGGCCACTAGTGCCCGCGGCGCCACACGCCCAGCGCGAATCGATTCCTCGCAGCAAACGGTTCACCTCACACTCATTATGCAACGTGCAAACAGAAACTGCTCCTCATGTCCGCCTCCGCCTCCGCCTCCGCCTCCGCCTCCGCCTCCGCCTCCGCCTCCGCCTCCGCCTCCGCCTCCGCCTCCGCCTCCGCCTCCGCCTCCGCCTCCGCCTCCGCCTCCGCTGCGCAGACCCACCGCGCGAACACCGCGAGACGCGTTTAATAGAGAAGCAGCGGCGCCCGCAGCAGTGCCCAGCAGCGCAGTGGGCGACACGGATGATTTAGGCTGGCACAAATGTGGAGGTTGTATTTTTACTATCCCGCACGGAGTAGAGAGGAAGGTATGTAATGCTGTGCGAAAAAACTGCGAATTGTCGGCAGAAAAACTCTTATTACAGGATCCTGGCAACAAAAAAGTGGATAAATCCAGATGCTAAATTTAGAAAAAAAATCCTCTAACACGTTGTGTAGCCCAAATCCATGTTTTGTGGGTCCTTGATACCGAAAAATGGATTGACGGCAAAACGTCTGTCTGTCTGTAATCCCGCCTGTGTCTCTATGTCCGTCAGTGAACCGCGCTAGTGGCTGAATCATTCAGCCGATTTTCTCCAAAATTGGGATTCCCCAATCAAACTGGCTCATGTGGAGGCCTCTTGAATTTGAAACTGATATTATTATTCTTTTGGAAGGGGTACTATACACGCAGCCCCTGGAACATTTTCAATATTTTCAAAAAATTGCTCCATTTTTTTGTTTTGTTTTTTGATAGTGTAAAGGATATTTAAGAGAATAATGCAGGTCTCATTTTCGTTGAAAACTCTGATTTTTCGAAAATTGCAAAGAATTAAAAAAATTTGGGGGGGTCTTCGAACAACTACAATTATGAAGATAAAAATTTTTCTTTAGTGAACCTTTAATATGTTCTTTAAAGATAGATTTTGAAATAAGTTCATCAAGAGTACTTTTCGCGTAATTTTGCGTGAAAGTACGGACGAGAAAGTACTACTCGCGCAACTTTTCTAGCACGATGACCTTGCTTCCCCCTCCCTTGAGCAATAAACAGTTGAAGTTACAAGCTCGCCGCGAGCGCTAATGACAACATTCCAAGCATTAAAACTGAGTTTGCACGAAACAGAAGCAAGTCAGGGCTTGTTGCTTTCCTAGTCGAGAACTTCTGTTCAGCTTTATTACCATGACCTAAAGAAATTGCTGAGGTAGATCCAAGTCCTTCAAGGGAAGCACTTAAAACTCCTTCTAATTGCCCTACTGTTGCCTACCCAGAGGGATGACCTGGCCGCTCACATAGGTTTGACTTCGATTTTTTAGAGGTTGGCATTGCTGTAAATGCTCTAATGGCCGACTTTGTTACTGATACCCTCACTCCACCCGCAGATCTTCAATCCATCGTTCAAGAAAAGTTGCGCGAGTAGCCTGTGCTGCTTTAGCACCACTAGTTTTATTCGGTTGATTTGATTTGATTTGATTTTTTCGTGTTTCCGAGCGCGTCAACTGCTTTAGTCATTAGTCCCGTTAGTGTAGTGCATGTCTTTTTGCGGGAGATGGCGGTGATCTTCCCCCGCTGAATGGCGAGATCCGGCGCCAACCTTCCGTCGGCTAGCGGGGTTTCCTTCTAACCAGGACTCTCCCCCAACGGGGCACCGCCCCAGCTGGGACAAGCTCTAAGCTCCCCACCGGTCTCCCGGAATATGTGGTAGTGTAGTGCATGTTAGTGTGTGTGTGTGTGTGTGTGTGAGGGGAGAAGATAGGACAAGGAAGAGGAACGAAAGATCGCGCGCGGTCCGTGGCCCGGTACTGCTTCGGCATTCGCCTGGTGTTGATCGGAGAAACCACGGAAAACTACCGACCAGAGCAGCCGGCCGCTAGAATTCTCCTCCAGACAGCGCCTAAATTCGACCTCGCTGAAAAGCTAGTGTCGAAAATCCTGCCTGAACCTAGGACCTCCCGGTCAGAGGCGCTGCAGTGACATCAGTTGATGCACTGAGCTACCGCTCCCGGTATATTCGGGTTATCCCACCAGAACACACAAGTGACTCGGGGATTCACAGTGTACGCGGTGTTTTTTGGACTTCCGATACTTGTCTGATATTTTCTACATCATTGAGGCTGGGCTAGGGAAGGGAATGAGATAGGGAAGAAACGTGGACTTTATTCTTTGGGTGCCGCTCGGGCAATCGCCTACAAGAGATCACCGAAACCCCTGAAACCGTTTTCACTACAGGCGGCGCAAAATCGAAAACGTTATAACAGGTTACGAAAATTTCTGCTACCTGGCGGAAGTCGAACCCGTAACCTCCCAATCACTCGCGCGTTCAAGCCGCAAGCCTAAATTGTCACCGCTACCGAAGATCGTCAGTGGTTAATTGTATCTTGAAATTAAAATAAGGGCTTTTCTCATCGTAGCGCTGTCGCCAGCGCACTCACTTTCCTTGCAGTTCTGGGACTCAAATCCTGGCGCATCGTAGAGGAATTTGTTGTGGAAGAAGTATTTTTGGTACAGATTTCCACGCGTTCGCTCTTCCCCACACTCGCGTGTCTGCTTCATTCTCTCTTTCAGTTATCGAGAGTACTCTATAGTGAAATGTTGCCTTCTTACCACATTATTTTAACTTAATGTTAACACTTATCATTCCTACATTAATATTTCATTTCACACACAGACAATACTACATTATAACTGTAAACTACCCATTATCAATCTAAATTAATTTATTTCTTGATTTTATATACAGATTTTGTTAATAATACTTACATTTTTTCATAATATGACTGAGAAATGCCATTACTACCCGTATTATATGATTTTTCTAGGGTGAAATCCCTGGGCGAGGTAGTGCTAGCATTATTGATATATCTAGGTTTAAGTTCACTCGTAAACAAACGGTCAGAAGAGTAGGCCATATGCCTTATCCTTCTTTTTTCCTCTAGGGGCAAGAAGGTGTGAAAAATTAATTTCTCGAAATTGAAACGTCTGAATTTCTTATCAAATATTTTTTTTATTTTTATGCGGCCAGCAAACCTGCGCCTCTCAAAAACTTGCGTGACCCTGACTGGCCTTAGGCAACCAGCGCGACAATATGGCGCTAATGAGGCCTTAGAAATCGCATTTGCCCTCCCTTTTCGCGATCCCTCCCACCGTGCAGGACAAGCGCGCAACGCACAGCGGTGCGCGCGCGGCTCGGCGCCCAGCCGGCTCATTAATCAACATAATAGCGCGATACACAGCAGGCGCGGCGGTGACGGCGGGGGGGACGGTGGGGGACCGGTGGGGGGACGGTGGGGGGACGGTGGGGGGGGGACTGTAGGGGCACGGGGGGACGGCGGGGGGGAGCGGCGCGTAACGCTGACCGCCACCCCCATCGCCTCCACTTTCGCCGCCTCCACCTCCACCACTGCCTCCACCGCCGCCGCCTCCGCCTCCGGGGCCGCTGTCTCCTCCGCCTCCGCCTTCCCCATCGCCTCCGCCTTCTCCATCGCCTCCGCCTTCCCCATCGCCTCCGCCTTCCCCATCGCCTCCGCCTTCCCCATCGCCTCCGTTCCCACCTCTGCCTCCGCCGCAGGGGTTGGGGTGCACAATGGGAGGAAGAGGAGGCAGAAGATTGCCGGGTTCAAACACACGACCCTGCCTTCGTTTAAGTTGTTGTTGCGGGCTCTGCCGCTAATTAATCAAGCAGACACCTAATTCACTCGGCGGCGGCGGCGACGGAGGCGGCTGCGGAGGCCTCAGGTGCTAATTCGAGCCCCGTGGTAACGCGGTATTGGCCGCCGTCGCCGCCGCCGCCGAGCCTCACGTCTTTGCCACGTCGTCGCTGCCTTCGGCGCCGCTTCCTGCCGTCGCCGTCGTCTCTGCCGACGCCATTGTCGTCGCCTACGTTAAATTTCTTGTCTCTTCACAACTACCTGTTCCCGTTCTTTGGCTCGACAGCCCGCTACGGTCTTTGGCCGACCAGCGGTGGCCCAGACTCTCGGCCATGGAATAAAGCGTCGGTGTGGTTAGCACGAAGACACACCTTCACCATATATATATATATATATATATATATATATATATATATATATATATATATGGTCTTCGTAACCTTAGGGTAGCATTCTCATCGTCACACAGAAATAAATATCGCTTGAATATTTGTAAGGAAAGTGTACAGGTATAATTTCCCTCAGTCGGGAATCGAATCCGGGGTTGCGCCGTAGAATTCAAGCACGCTAACTAACAAGCCATCGACGCTCTTCACCCCATTACACTGATGATAAAACTTTACTGTAGCCAGTAATATTGTCTTCCGGGTTCATCGTCATTTTATATCACCTAAATCGTATCCATGGTGGAAATACATGGGTGAGTTCTTCCTGCTCACCGTTTTTTGCTCCTTCTGCGCGCCACCAGTTGCGTCACAAAGTACGTGACCACAGCACGGGCACTTCGTTTGAAAAGCCAGTCCAGACGCTGGCCGCCATGTTGCAAGAAGAGCGAATAAAGTTGAAAAATATTTTGAAAGTGACACAAAATGACAATTTTCAACGGTAACCAACCAAAAATAACTATGTAGGTGTACAAGATGAAATATTTATATATAATATTATTTTAATCCCTTCATATATCTGTTTCAATGTCTTGTAACGACGTGATAATTTTGGTATCTGGCTGAATTTAAAATTCCCGCTAATATTGTGACGGAAACTGGTGCCTTACGCTCATTGGCTGATGTTGGATACCATGCGTAAGAGCCCCCCTGATTGTATCTACCTCGAATGTTGCCTCAATATTTTTTATCGTCCCCTTTACTCCCGATTGTTTCGCAATACCCGCGAAGAAACAAGAAGTATAAGCATGACCTGTGACATCACCTCATCGTCAACATCACTATCGCCCTCTTTCTCACGTAGTGTCCGGGAGCTCGTCTCTGCCATCATCTCTGGCATCTCTGGCATCTTCGATGCATTCTCCGCCACCACTGCCACCTCTATTGTTTTTGTGGAACCTGGAATATTCCAGTGTGAACTTCACTGTCATCTCCGCATACATAGTACTTACCTAGTCCACTCTCCTCCGTATCACCATCAGCTGATTCACTCGCTACCAGGGAATGCTCCATCGCTATGTTATCTGACCACTCTGACATAACCTTCCGAGTTAACACTGGCTTCACTATTTCCCAAGTCGCTACTTCTCTGTTCCATACATCTCATCTATGCAGGAAACGACTTACATCCCCCCTTCTAATACTCCCCAAAAAGGTTGTCTCCGCAACGTTATCGCCCTCCTTTACGCTGTCAGCCACATTAAGAGATGTAACGCTTTCGGCATCGCTATTTTGTCAAAATTCGTCATTGAAATGTTCACCTTTTCCATTGAGCTTGTTTTGTTCGCCTCTACCAATCGAATCCTCCATCCACAACGTTCTCCATGATCCCCAGCCTCTATGCTACCATTTACACATTTATTTTAACTAAACAATTAACTAAACAAATTTTAACGAAACAATTTTACTACATTTATTTTAACAAAACAATGATATAGTATAATGAATTAGTTTTTATTTGTTTTGTTTAATTTAAAAAGACTTAATATATCTGTAACAAGTAACGCACTTCAGCTTCCAGGTCAATGACCCCCATCTCGATCGGGTTTTTGTCCATTTTCCCTGATCCATTGGGCAAATGCTGAGATGGCCCCTTGATTTGCTTTTGGACGTAAATGTAGCTTCACTGTGCGCAAGTTTTGTTGAGCTCTTTCTTTGTTTGTAGTGGTAATAGAGCTTAGGGTGAGTTACTATTTTGTTAGCAATGCAGAAAAATCAAATGTGCAGTTCGTTTACCTATACAAATAAGTTTTCTATTACTCGGGAACGAAAATTTCTAGTGTTTGAAATGTTAATCTCACGCTTTTTTAAATTGTATTATTATTATTATTATTATTATTATTATTATTATTATTATTATTATTATTATTATTTCATCTTTCAACTATTAATAGTTAAATTGTTGGGAGGGGATTCTGAAACTCAAGAAAGCGTGCGCAGATGATTTTCTCCCCCAAACGTCATATACAGTTTTTTACTGATTTTTTGACTCAAATATCTATCAATAGCTATATCCCTTCCCACGACATCTTGCTTCTTTACTCCCTCTTCACCGCCACTGACCGCGCCCTCTAGACTCTCGCTTCCACTCCATTTCGCGCCATTGCTCATGAACGCCACGCCCCTGCCGTCGCCCCAGGGTAACTATCTTTTGATGAAGATTGATCCTGTGAACGCGTTTCTCCAGCAGTGGGAGGGATGCTGCAAACCGACTTTTTTTTCGCAGAAGCATAGGGAGTGAAGACGAACGAAAATGAAAGAGGAAAGAGATGTGTGGATAATTGCGGTGACGGGTTATTAACCTGAATCTCGTGAAGTAAAGCCCAAAACCGTACCTGTCTATTTTAATTTTTTTTTTTTTTTTTTTTTTTTTTTGCAAATTGTGTGCGAGTTGCATTCCATGATTCCGTCTCGTTATATAATTTCTTTACAACTTTTGTAACGACATCGAGATGAAAGGAAATAACGTATTTTATATTTCATCTCGGCGAGAAGAAACGTCAATTTTAAAATGTTATAAAACACAAGTGGTGCATTTTCTCTCAAGGACGGATGATAAAATAGAATATTTTCTACGTGTTTTGGACCAAAAATTGGTAAAGAATTGCCAATGCCATGCCTTCCTTCAATACAAATGAAATATTAAATTTCATGGTTGGGCGCGGATTGCAGTTGTTCGTGTCGAACACAGAAGACACGTCCGTGGTTCAATACAATGCCGCCGTTGCCACGACTATTTGCTTACAAAAACCGTCTGTCGAGAACCGAGCAATTTTACTCGGAAATGCGTTAACTGCGAAAGTGAAGTCTCCAAACTAATGTGCAATTACACGTTTTCCCATACTTTCAAAAACTGATGCCCAAATGTCTGTCACCCCGCGTGTATATATATATATATATATATATATATATATATATATATATATATGTACACACACATTGGTGGGGAATATATATATATATATATATATATATATATATATATATATATATATATACACACATATGTACACACACATTGGTGGGGAATACCCGTTTCTCGGTTCCTCTTTTCCAGCCTTCTCTATCCAATTGTTGTTGTGCCATTCATTTATAAATACCCCAAGTTTATACGAGTATATACTCGTCGACGATGACTAGACACCGAAATATAGTACTACAGGTATTCCACCAATGTGTAAGTACTTTTACCGACATTCTGGCAGCTTCCATATTAGTACAGCAAATCTTTCTTTCAATGTATTCTGGCGCCACTGAACACTGCATGAAGTTCGTCATTGGTGAACTTCTTACCCTGCATGACCTCTTTCATTGCGTCGCATAGGGCATGGTCACTAGGAGGCAGATCCGGCGAATATGCAGAATATAGAGTCTCATGGATGAACCAAAACTCATCGACGATGACCAGACGCCGAAAGAACTTCGCTGGATCTGCACTCTACTGTTTAAGCAACTGTTGGCACATCTCCACGCGCTTTCATTTCTGCACAATGATGGTATGAAGCACCCACTGGGTTCAAATATCTTCATCTTCAAATCCTCGTGGATGATAGTGTGGAGAGTCCCCTTGTAGACCTGTTGCAATCTCTATTTCATCAAACGTGATTCGCCTGTTCGTCATTATTAAGTCATTGACTCGCCGGGCGTTGTTTGGTTGGAGTGCAGTTGCTGGACGCCCAGTGTTTTTGCGTTTTTCAGCACAGTGCTTGCCGTATTTGAACACTGATATCCAACGAAACACGTATCTTCAACTTGGCGATGACTTTCCACATATGGCTTCTAAGCTCTTGTGGATGTCTGAAGCAGTCACTCCTTCCCTCCAAAGAATCCACAATATCCACCATCGCCCATGCTTGGCTGCTTCTACGTTGGCTTATCGATGTTCACCAGCTTACTGGCAAGCCGAAACAATTGCTGCTGCAATGAGCTACCTACGGGAAGCAGCAACACAAACTGGTGACTGCAGACAGTACTATAGTCTATCTTCGTGCACACATCGACGTGTATTTCAAACCGCTAAATTTCAGAAGTTTTAAGGGAAGTGACAATCAATATAAGCGAACTAAATGTATGCATGCTAAGAGGTACGTGATTAAGACAGGTGAGCCACGTAACATTAGCACCTCCTGCAGTTTTTGAACGGTTGAAGTTATTGCAATGCAGTTTTCACAGAAGTGCGCGAGGGAATGGGGCTAATTGATACATGTATTCATTTCTATATTATCACTTGTACTTTACGAGATAATGAGGTAACTGTTTTGTTTTTTCAAATGGAACTGTACATATTTTTTGTCTAGTCATGAGCGTAAAACGAATCCGATTATATACGTGTTGTTGTAAGTTAGATAAGTATTTTTTTGAGGGAATTTTATTTTTCAGTGCTCAACTTTCCTTGCCCGAGCACGCGTTAGCACGGAGAGCGCTGCGTGATTTTGGGTGGCGAACTGTTGTCATTCTAAACATCCATTAAACACGAGTGGCTACTTGTGAAAGAAAACCATTTTCTTTCCATTAAAGTATATGATATTGGTTATAGTTCCATTTACATACATTACTTTTAAAATTTACTGTAAACTAAATGTATATTTTTTAATAAGCTGTGTCTATCCCGACTGAATGAATGAATAAATGCCATATATTACGTGGCGAGACTCAGGCCATGAGGCCTGCTCTACCGTCTGACCACGCAAATTTCGTTACGCTCCTTTCACCTACTAGGGGAGAAAGAAGGTATTACTTGGGTGACGAAATAGGCAATTTGAATTTTGCTCAGAGGCCTCATTTAGGCTTGAGGATCTTTTACATGCAGTAAATCTACTAACATGGGAAAGCCGGCTTTATTTTACTCCCAAGGAAGGCGTACGAACGATTTTTTTTGCCCTCCACTGCTTCGATCGGGTTTGAACCCGCGAACTTGGGTATAACAGCCCGATACGCCAACCGTTACACCATCGCCGCTGCGACTGCTCTTCCGCCCGTTTGTTAGTAAAAACGCTAGCGGCTAATCCGAGAGCAGGATTTTCACCTATGTTGCTGGTTAAATTTTGTGGATATTTTGCATGAAGCCAATTTTGCGAGGGCCCCCAGGAGAGTATTGTATAGAGAGTCGTGATTCTGTAGAGAGCAGTAACCCATTCTTCAACGCCACCTGCGAGCTCTGAATGATGGGTCACTGCTCTCTGCAGAATGGTGCCATCTTGACTGATGGTAGTACAATTGGTTCAAGACCATAAGAGTGCCCAGTCGAATGAATCGACGTCAAGAAGTGTAGACGTTGACTTGTGTTTGTCGTTCTTTTTTGTTTAAAACCGTCCTGGACAGTAACATGATTTAATCACATTGCCCCATTATTTTACACATTATTAACATCATCTACTTCCCATTCTTCGCTATAACTCAATTCAAATATAATTGCACACTAATACATTCAAAATTGTCCGAAATTGATGTGCAGAATCAGCACCTATAAAATCAAATGTACAGTTTATAAACAGTTAAGGATATTGCATTGGCACAAATAGCGTCGATAAGTTGTTCGGCGGCCCGTAAGTTCAATTTACGAATGAATGAATAGAAATAGATGGAACAAGTTCCCAAAGCAACAGTGTGTACTCTTCAGGATGCAGACCCACGCAATTATGCTCCATGTACGCTTGATGTGAATGCATTTATGATTTATGGTGGATCAGAAGTGAAGCAAAAAACTATTTGTAAACATGTCAGCGGCGGTCATGTCCTGACGGTGTATATTTTGTTGGTGAAAAATATGTCTATGAGGGAATTGCACTATTCAATTTCCCAAACATGCTCTCACAGTTGTTGAATAATAGATTTTTAAGTCAAAGAATTTCACCAATAAAATATATGAATGTATGTATTCATCATTTAGGGTCAGATTAATCTAATTTTTGCCAGCCAGTGCCGTTTCTAGGCCGGAGCACAGATTTTTATTTATTATCCACAACTGGAAGTATGGAAGACATGTGGCGAGGCAGCATTCCCATTATCGTACCTAACATGCTTTGCTTGCTTGAGCCTTTTTTCGTAACACAGCTATAGAAACTGAAACGATTTGTTTTCGAAAACTACAGCTTCTTTTTCCCTGTTGTGAATAGAACTGGGAACCGCCTCATAGAAAGCTAGCATTGACGATAAACCACCCGAGGGGTATATCAATAAAATATTTTCCCAAATACACAATCCAATTGTTTTTCAGATCAAATCTTTTTTTTTCCTTCAAAGTGCCATTGTGATTTTCACAGAAAATTGAATAAGTGTCACAGGTATAAGTTACAAATACAATACACACTCCTTCCACTTTCAAAACTTACAGAAGAATACTCCGTTACATCATTAAGGTGCACAATGTTGTGATTCACTGACAAACACATTTGCAAAACTCGTGATATTTTTCATCTCTGAAGGGAAATGTAGCAAAAAAATCATGTTTCTTTTCTGCAGCGATTGCGAGAACGTTGAACCTTTTGTAGTTCCTGTATTTCCGCAATAGCAAGCAGATTTCACCCTTCCTTCAAATATTGCAGAAATTCCATTCTTCAAGATCATTGAATGATTTCTTAGATTTTATCCCACGAGGACATCCTGCGTTTACTTGAATACATGAAAGAGTGCTGAATATATATAAAATTATATTCTGACATGAGATTTTAAATTAAACGTGCAATTTAACGTGCAATTTCGCGGGTCACAACTGTCGCGTTTGGGGTAGATGGCCTTCGTAGTCTCTCCCCTATCCCCGCAAAAGTACCGGCGCCGCGAAGGTGACCTTCCTCAAAGGCGACAGTTGCAAGGGTTGCTACAGGAAAGCTCATACATTTAATTTAAAATCACATGTCAGAAAATATACTTTTTTACTCAAAATACTATCAAAACATTAACATGAGTTACATCATTGTATTCGTCTCTTTATTATCTATCTATTGCTAAAGATAAAAATAGATGGTTCTATTAAAAATATCAAAGATGATCAAATTTATAGAAAACTAAAAATAATTCTAACAATATCTCTACAGCACATTACTTGCCCCATGCATCCACATTTAAGCGAACACTGCATTTTGATATTGGAAACCGTTCAATAGTTACGGGTGTGCCCCTTAGTCGAGTATAAAACGTGTCACCATTGGTCGTACTTTTATTCCTTCATTTGACGCTACATAATACAATTTTACAATATAGTCAGTCACGTGCCAAATCATGACTGTGTTTAATATACCGTGTGGCCCACCTAAGATGTTCCCTTCAATTTTCTCCTGAACCGTTGCAGATACTGAGATGCAGTTTTCACTAAAACTACTATATGTAAGGGGCTCATTTGGCCATGCATAATATTATTCTATTGAAATTTTTATTGCAGAGATATTGACCCAACTGCGATTTTTTAAATGGAACCCTATAGATTTTTTTAGCTCATAACAAGCATGAAGAGACGAGTTCATAAATATGCATATCGTCATATGTTACATTACGAAATTTTCGAGAAATTAAGAGTTTTAAAGACGCACGCCGACTGCTGGTTTCCGTAATCTGAACGGGAAATTCCGGGTGATATACGGCGAGGCCATTCCCTTCCGTTGCGTTGACCCTGCGGTAAATGTAGTGATGCAATGTGCAAAGGAGCTCACGAAAACCCGCAATTTGCACTTTAAGACTACACCCTCTCAGTCCTGGAGACAATGTATTCACCCATAGCCATGTTCTGAGTAAATCTGTATGCCACAAGGTACTATTTTTTAATTAATGAAATACTACAAGCTTTGAGAAAATATTAGAATTATTAACCGTAGAGAAAGCAAGGGAAGATTGGAGAGTGAACATGTTCTGAATTAATAAATGCGTATGCTGTCAGAAACAAAACGTTTACTCTTTGAAAGGCTGAAAACCTTTACCGCAGGGTCGACGCAACGGAAGGGAATGTCCTCGCCGCATATCACCCGGAATTTCTCGTTCAGATTACGGAAACCAGCAGTCGGCGTGCGTCTTTAAAAATTTTAATTTCTCGAAAACTTTGTTTTGTAACATATGGCGATATGCATATTTATGAACTCGTCTCTTCACGCTTGTTATGATGAGCTAAAAAAATATATAGGGTTCCATTTAAAAAATCGAAGTTGGGTCAATATCTCTGCAATAAAAATTCAATAGAATAATATTATGCATGACCATATGTGCCCCTTGCATATAGTAGTTTTAGTGAAAACCGCATCTCATCAACGGTTCAGGAGAAAATTGAAGGGAACATCTTAGGTGGGCCACACGGTATATCACGAGTATCCAATGTCCAATATTCACTGTCTATTCCAGCCTTGAAAACTCATGAGTTCTGAAACTCTTGTTGCAATATTTACGTTTTATTTTCATGTCGACCCACCATATGCCTTTTTTGTAAATACGTTATACCTTAGTGTGTTGTCGTTTCCGGGTTCCAATGTCCTAAAATAGGGCTAAATTCGGCTAAATTTGTATCAAATTTCCCCAGAGTATATTTGGTATATCTCAATTTAAATTTGGAATTCTCCATTCCAAGCGCCGAAAAAGTTCATTACGATGTTTACTTTGAAATGAAAGGTAGCCTTTTGAAAACTCAATATGGCGCGTTGTTAGAATATTGTTTTTAAGTACATATCTATTTACATACGTTAATTCATTCAATTGACTTTAAGAGAATATTTAGGCGGAGAACCGGTACAAAAATACCAACATTCAAAACCGCGGATCCAAGATTGCTGTGAAAAAATGAAAGGCATCTATGTTCAGTGACATATTTATTCTAGGGTTATTGTGGCTGAAATATTACAAAAAAGACAAAAATTACCAAATTTAAAAATTGTGATTCCAAGATAACCGTGAAAACCGACGAAGGTCATCTAACTCCAGAAAAATGTATTCAGAGTTTTTCCAAATCCTTTGAACGCAAATCTGACGATAATGTTATTCACAATACCACGTTGACGATGAGGACTGTACCTAAAAATACGTGGTTTATGTGAAATACATATCACAAAACCGATGAAAATTCGATTATTCGTTAGATTTGGAGGCATGCAGGCATTTGCAGTCTATTTAAAGGCAATATTGTAATCTCTTTTTCTCGCTGTAGTATTCAAAATATACACTTGAAATAGAAATAAAAAATCGGAGGTATTAAACAGGTTCCAATACACCGAACACGTGGATATTTTCCTAATAGATATATTTTGGATTTTTATTTTGTGTAGAAAACAGATTACATGTAATTCTGTGTGTGAGTTCAAGTTCTACGTAAAATTGAGAAAATCTTCACACATCAACAAACGTTTAAACAAAAGATGTCGTTGAAACTAGGTCTCTCTATCGTAGATACTAAAATCTTAATTATTCGTACATCTAGTATCAACGAAATACTGTTCTCTTTTTTCTGATATTTATGCGTATTTTACAACAAATAAAAGAAATTAGCATGCCATGCGAGAACACTCACCCCACCCTCTTCCCTATTTTTCCATTTTCAAATTAAGCCTGTAATATACCTTTCTTATCCTGCCATTTGTTCTATATATCTTATTGTAATTGATAACAATAAAATACACCCTTATCAATACGAACAATTCTTATTTAATGTTTATACTAAGCAGAGAGGTACACACGTATAATTCAATCGCGCAGAATATCAAGTAATTGGTTTAATTTCACATACAGATTCTACAGGCTCTAAACACGTGGTTAGAATCGAGAAGCGACGAACCAGGAAAAATATAACCCAATGTTCAAGAAGTTCTTATCCTGTAGATTACGGCGTGAGAAACATTTCTTTGAGGCCTTTGGCATCATAATTTTAGTTTTTAATTCCTTAAAACGCTTTGTTTAGGAGTTATATAACTATATAGATTAAAAATGCTGCCGAATCTTGCGGGTTGCACTTGACATGAATATTTAAATGCTGTTTTTTAAACTAATCCTTCATATTTTTTTAAATTCAAAGTTCACTTCGTCATGTCTCCGTAAAATTATCTTCCATTAGACACTTATAAAGATTGGTGACATGTGAGAGCCGCAAAAGGTACGAGTATGTATACTACTGAAATAATACTGGAGACGATTGCCAAACTGACTTTAGATTCTTTGGAATAAATGATTTTGTAGATTCCTGTCAAATATTTAAACAAAATTACCTTAATTAAATATGAGATTCGTTTCAGTAAGAATATTTTTCTTCTTTTTTAAACGGATAAACCAAAACTCTATTACAAAAACCAGACTTGACAAACTCACACCAACAAGCCACATTGTGAGTTGTGGAAGGAACTGCGCAAAAATAAATGGTTTATATGAAAGAGAATTAGGATTATATTTCACTAAATTCACGTGATGTAAGATCAGTCCTAGTCGCTTGAATTCTATTCTGTACATATGTAAAAGTATGCCAGTCTCCTGCATTATTTGCAGCAGGGAACTGTAGCGATCGTACAACGTCCACTGTTGTCGCACGAGGAATGAGTAGTAAACGGGAGCTAAAGCACACTCCGGAACGCGATGGAATAAAGACACTCCATCGCGGGAAGCTCCAGGCAGTCTCTCGAATATATCCAGTGCTGGCACAGTCGCAAGAATAGCTGCGTTGGAGGAAACGACATGAGGTATAACTCTTAACCACATTTCAACGTCCCGAATAGTTATCACCTTCTTCGATATGGAGAACACAATCTCGCTGTCTTCTTTTCGTATACGCGAGACGGGTTCTGCAACATCTGCCGTGGAATAGATTGTCTCTATTTTATCATTCACTTCGGCCAAAGTGTTAATGTCAGGCGCTCGTACTGGAGCCACGAGAGATCCTACAAAGCAACCACCGAAGATGTTTATCGCGAAGAAACAAAATATGCTGAGCCACACCATCACCAGACGGTCGTGGTCGTGGAATTGTCCAGTGATGAAAGTACGAAAGACGTTTATAGCAGCTTCGTGAACTGTGAGGTCTGAGAAAATTCGTAACGTTCCTAAGAACAATGTCAGAAGACAAACAGTCGATGCCCAAACTGGAAGAGAGAGAGAAGGTAGTTGCACATTAAGGGCACTCGATACTTTCGGAACCATTACACAAAAATTTTCGTTTTTATGTGGGTAAAGATACTCGACATGTTTCAACAGTTCTACTTGTTGGAAACGTGACATGCCGTAAAAATCTACTTTACCCAAAGCAACATCTTCCATTCCTCCAATGAATGTTCCGTTGGGAAACTGCTGCCCCATTGCAACTTGGACACAACCGTCTGTTTGTTTGGTATGCGCTGCGAGGACGTACACAATCTCTGCGTCCCAACCGGTACGGGCCCAATTTTTAGCGCAGTCAGTGCTCGATACTGTTGCATCGATGGGCATGCCAAATCTTACACCCTGGTCGCTACCATTATGCGATGCCACAATCGACTGTTGCACTGCAGTGTTACAGTTTGTGGCACTGCGCGTCACATATTTAAGCAGTGTATTCGGAGTACAAGAAGTATTTCTGAAGCTTATTAAACAGAACATGCAGATCACAATAACGTCAAGAAAGGTTCTCTTCCTCAACATTGTATTATGTAGATGTTGGTTTCTGGAAATAACACTGCTATTTTGCCAACAATGCCGTGGATACTCAAATATTTATATTTCGGGGAGTTCAGCAAAGTAATTTTCCCTCACATTACTTCCACCTTACATTACATTACTTCTCACATTACACCTCACATTACTTCTTACTTTAATTGATCACCATGAGTATTGAAATGATAGACATTTATGCTTTTGTAAGAACGGTACTTTTTGAGTACGTACACGAGAACTTAAAATTCCAGGACAATCTTTTGTTTCTTCAAAGTCGATTTGTTTTTCGTTCGAGACGTGTTTCTTCATTACAACTGAAAAATATACTGTTAAAAAAATTAGTCACATTCAACTAACTTATTCACACTACTTTCTTCGGGTACTTCAACACGCTCACTTTCTCACTTCAATAGCTGTACCCATACTTATGTCACTGTTACACGTTTCATACTGAAGGCACTGTTACTTATGTCACTTTAACACTGTGTGATGTTGATGTACCACATGGTGTTCTTACATATGGACCATCACCTGGAGGATTTCCGCACGGGACGTCTGGTGTCAGCCTCAGTAGGCCCTCATCGACTGCGAATCGGATGACTTCAAACGCAGTGTTGACGTTATCGCTAACTTATTGAACTAAGGAGCAGACACGCACGTCTTTGGCAAACTTTATGTGAAATTAATTCCTTAAATAAGAATAATCTTGCGCAAAAATCAATTCAGTGTAAGTATACAGTAAAAAACGTAGCTGTAAAAGTTAGATAGCTTATAGGAGAGACCTGGCCTACCTTGACTATTTTTCAAATTGTTCCTCGGGAGAGTTTATAATTATTCTGATGCCTCTGGAGAAATTAAACATTCCCCGAATATGATAACATCATAGTGTTTGCGTGTATGTTGTAAGTACAAGGACATCAGTCAGTTACACGCACAAAACGTCAAATAAGTGTTTTGTGTAGGATTGTAGCGTACTATTACAATATGCTGCTTTGTAATAGGACTCGATACATTCTTAGTTTTGCGCGGTCATTCATGAATTAATCGACAAGTAAACATCATCTGAAAATTACAATCCGAAAACAATGATATTAAGCAAAATATCAAGTTTACAGTTTGATGAAGCAGTTGGATTACTTCAGTCGTATTATTAAGAGCAAAATTTTATGAAGAAAATCACGGTTTTGTGTCTCCGTTCGTTGACGTATGAGGAACAGCTAAGTTTAGTCTACTCATTTGGTTTGTATTGTGAACATGGTAATGTTTCCTAGGCGATGCAAAGTCAGTTCATGTTTTTTTGATGTATCAAATACTAAATTACTTAAATGAATTCGATTTCCTGTATGAGCGCTTACTCACGATAGTGATCTCAGGATATTCGACTGTATTAATTACTGTGTGTCACGGAAATTGTACCCCAGAGAATTAGCGTCCAAAGCTATTATGTTATTTAGTCAGTCGCATGCTCCGTGATGTCTCATCGGTGTCCATACATTCAGACATTATCCAAGGTGAATCAAATCAACAGGGGTAATGTAAAAGAGACTACAAGTTTCTGATTCACCAATAGTTACTGTCTAACCGTATGCGAGTACTTTTTCAAGACAATTCAAATTAAATGACAAACGTAGACGCTTTATAGTCTATTATCAGAAATACTTATACTAGCAGCGAGGACATTTTGTCCGCTGGGAAAGCCAGTGCCTTGCCATTGAACTTCAAAGCTCGTGACGAACAATCTAAGAACTGTAAAACAAAATTCTCAAGCGTAGTCTGAACAAGCTCAGCTTTGTAACATAACAAATCTAAAATATTTACTTGAAAGCTTAGAATTACCCGGCAAAGAAAGTGAACAGGATACACAAATCACGATTACCTTTTCTTGTGGCGGATCTAATAGAAGGCTCCGACAAAGGCAAAGAAATAATGTCCCTTCAACGATTCTTCAACATCAAACCAGAAGCTAGAATGGACCCACCCGGACCACTGCAATGCTTGAAGCAGCGCCTCTGACCGGGAGGTGCTAGGTTCGACTCCTGACGGCGGCAGGATTTTCGACACTAGCTTTTCAGCTAGGTCGAATTCAGTCGCTGTCTGGAGGAGAATTCTAGCGGCCGGCTGCTCTGATCGGTAGTTTTCTGTGGTTTCTCCGATCAACACCAGGCGAATGCCGGAGCAGTGCTCTAACAAACGGGCCACGGACCGCGCGTGATCTGTCCTTCCTCTTCCTTGTCCTATCCTGACCTCTTGAACACACACACTTACACTAATGTGAACTACACTACCACATCTTCCGGGAGACCGGTCGGGTGCTTAGAGCTTGTCCCGGCTGAGGCGGTGCCCCGCCGGTGGGAGATCCTAGTTTGGGGGGAAACCCCGCTAGCCGACGGATCTCGCCATCCAGCGGGGGAAGATCACCGCCATCTCCCGAGAAAAAACATGCACTACACTAACGGGACTAATGACCGAAGTAGTTGGCGCCCCCGGAAACACGAAAAAATCAATCAATCAATCACTGCAATGCTTGAATGCTGGCAATTTAAGCATTGCACTGGTCCGGGCGTACTAAAAAAAATGACGTCGCCAAACCTTAATGCGTTTCATTCCAAGAAAAACGCATTTGCAGTCAAGTTCTTAAACAGGAACACATACCATTCCTACTCTCCCAAACCACTCTTCATTCCATGCTCCAAACGATAATTCAAATGTATCCGGTTTTAGCATTGCATTATTATTTAAGCAATCTCTGAAAATCTCTCAGACGACCAACTGTTCCATGGCATTTGACATTCAATGTGCCTGAACTCCAACCATCTCATTTATCGAGCAATTAATAACTAACTAGTGAGAACCCGTCAAAATTTGAAGGTGAGATCTGAGATAAATGTAAAATATTGTGCGCAGACTAATGTTCACAATATGTTGCATTGTTTGGATCTTCTGGGTATAAGGAAGATATTCTGTGATGTGGAGTTCCCAAAATTTTGAACACGTATGGCCCATGACCAGGTGGCAATGCAATATCGGCACCAAATGACACAAAAGAAAGAGCACTATTATACTGAAGGATATTATTTCTAAAGTGTTTTGAT
The DNA here is from genome assembly GCA_011170035.1 of Teleogryllus occipitalis. Lineage (NCBI taxonomy): Eukaryota > Metazoa > Arthropoda > Insecta > Orthoptera > Gryllidae > Teleogryllus > Teleogryllus occipitalis. Next base: position 639,227 of record BLKR01000175.1, on the reverse strand, counting down.
GTGTCATCATCTCCTATAAACAACTTTGATTTCTTCTGGCATATTGCTCGAAGGTAAACTTATTTTCCAATTTAAACAACACAGAGTAACTCGTTTGCAGAATTTCTCTCACAAAGGAACTACAAAGCAGAACAAAACTGACATTTCATAGACATCGACCCAACAGAAAACGAAATGACCTCACTAACACGACACCTTCGCTGACTTTCTCTTTCCCTGCGACCACTTAATGTACATTTGCGTCTTTTCGGGACGCGTGGGCAACGATTCGGAAGTCGGCATAACCTGTGAACACCTGCGAACAACTTCACTACTTCAGTACAACCGAGCAAAATCCACTGTCCGAATGTTCTCTACAAAATACATCACAAAAGCAAATACATGCAAACTGTCAATGGCACAATGCAATTATTACACTGAAACAAAACCTTGACGAATTGTAAACAAATCTCAACCATCCAAACAAAACATCTAGCAGCGCCACCATGAAGCAGCGTGGACTCACATCTATCGATTCATATTTATATATATTGCGACGGAACACACGTCGTGGCCTTCCCTCCGACGCGCCGCGCATTATACAACTCTGTTGCGAGAAGGAGTCGTTAGCCCTAAGGATGTGTGAGATCGCGTGGGCGTTACCGGCGTCGTTCGACAGTCCACTGCCGTCCCGACGTCAGATCTCTCGAGTTGTTTCGAATCGCTTGCCTGGATGAGGCGTATGTCTGAAAATGCACCTGGGTGGAGAATACGGGCAGGTTTGTACTCAAAGCAAAACACTTGTGGCTCTGGCATACAAGGCTGTATAGTCTACAATCAAGGAATGACGAAAACAAAAAAAACACACACACACACAAATTCAACAAAAATAGCTCTTGACAAACAATCACGTACAGGACGCGACCTTCGTGCTCGGAAATGAATATTCGGAGCAATTATTGCTACCTCTCTTCACAATAAATCACCTTATTTCATCATTCATTTAATGAATTGTACTTTATACACCATTTGGTGCACGCACGCCTTGGTCTTAAGGACCTAAAGAATACAAAGTTGAACCTTCCTACTCTGAATTGCTTTCATTCCTGACAAATGGTTATTAATCCATAATACACTTCAATCACTACTTCTTAAACAAAACTCGGCACAGAGCAAAATTAATCAAACTATTTACAACACCCCTTTTTAACCCTTAATTAATTGGGTGACTTGTTTAAAGTGAATTAATCACTTATGTTTTTAACATAGCTTTCATTCAAGAGTTCCACACGCCAGCATTCACAAATGTGGCTTGAAATGCGTAATATTTGAAAGCTTTTAAGAAACAAACAGTGTGGTTTAGCGTCGTTCAATTACATTTCTTTCGTTTCTGCAACCGTCTGTCGCACGGGTACTCACGCTTCTCCAATGGGGTTTTACGTGAACTGGCCTAGTCGAGTGCTGCGAGCGGCGCCTTGGCGCCTCGGCGTTTGGGGACGTGGCGATCGCGCCCTACGCGACCTCCGGGACTCTCGTTGCGCTGGCGACGGCTCGTGCTGGCGACGCGCCGGGGTAGCCTGGCCTCCACGATCCTCCGCCCCTCCTTCCGCTGCATTTCCGTACCAATTTTCTCGGCTGAGAATTGCCTCGGCCTCGCCTCTGCGCCCGTCTCCCTTCCCCAACACAAATGCTTCTCTGGCGGTGTTTTCAGGAATGGTTATCGCCTTGGCTCCTTGCTTCGGTGATGTGACGTAGCGGGGATGCAGAAAACTGTTCGGCGTACGCCGGAAAAGAGTCCGATTCAGCCCTCACTGAATTCACATAATTCGCTCCCACTGATACACGTTTTTTTTTCGTTGTGAGTTATCAACAAACAAACGAGTACAATGTTCGTTCTCTTCCCGTTTTCGGATGAAACAATCTCGCGTGAAGTTCACTGCTAGCGACTCGCGACCGGTTTCTCTTCACTAACCATCACTTATAACGGTTTTTACGTGATTTGTGAGACGCGTTCCACAGCCATCCGTCCTCCTCCGAGATTTTTCTGAGACTCCTTCAACTTTCAACGGAAAAAATTTCTTGCCGTTGGCTTCCCTCGTTTTTCGGATACCGGCCAATCACAAGATCTCGTTCCCAAGCTTATCTTTCGAATTTCTTATTCGTGGACAAGCGTTTCGCTCGACGCGGCCGCGGCCGACGTCAGACAGTGACGGGGTTCTCGCGCCGCGTTCAAATTAGCGAACTGCCGAAGACGGTATTTTGGGAATTTTTATAAATGGTCCGGTCCGTTACCAGGGCGTATATTCGAGCTCGTCTCTCTCTCTCTCTCTCTCTCTCTCTCTCTCTCTATATATATATATATATATATATATATATATATATATATATATATTAAAACAGCCACCCTTTGGAAGAAAACAATTGACTATTGATAAGCGTACTATTAAAGAATGATGATTTAATTAATTAACACAAATGTTGGTGAATCAACACCAACAATATCTGATAAAACATCTAGCGATCACATTCTTTCATTTAAAGGGAAAAAATACTACAATCGGTTCAGTAGAAGCTCTAAACGAAGTCATGGCAGAATACCTTAATTTTTTAAATATATAGATATCGTGAACTAAATAATGTATTCTCTCCTGCACTTGTCATGCAGCGTATAAGAAATTACCCCCTGTCCACCCTGTATTTTCCTTAACTTTCATCCAACTCATTTCACAGACACAACTTGTATACAACCAATATCTCACTTTGAAAAATCATCAAGATTCGAAAGAATTAAAAACTAGAGATTGTACAAGAGTTCATGCTTTTTTGCATTAATTCTAACGAAAGCAATTTTCGAAAATTCAGTGTGTTCAACAAAAATGAGACCCGCTCCTTTTTTAAGCGTCCTATGCTCTATTCGTGAAAAAAATGGAACAAAAAATTTGGGACCGTTTTGAACATTTTTTTATAAATTACATATCTAAGTAGAAATTAAGCGAAAACTACTCATTTATTAAAAATGTTGCATAGAATCTTTTTTTAAGATCTAATTTTTATAACAGATTTCATTTATCACAAACATCACTATCTTTCAATGCTGAACTTCTGCAATGTTAATTGTCTGCAATTCTCAAAAATACAGAGAGTAAGTCTAAAATAAAACCAGCAGCAATTTTCAGCGTGGTTTAGTATACATGAAAAAGAAGAAAAATTTGGAACAGTTTTTTGGGGAAATTTTTTTAAAAAGTTGTCTTTATCATTGAAAAATCAAGGACTCAACGAAAATGAGACCTGCTCATTCATTTAACCACCATTTACGTAATCAGAGAACAAAGTTTAATCAAAAAATTTGGAGACTTTTTGAGATTTTTAATGTTAAATGTTTTAACGTTTAATAGTTAATGTAAAGCATTACCAACAATTAGAGGATATCTCTTATCAAGATAACCTTTGGAAACCCGCAAGGCTTAGAGTTTCTTTAAATCGATCGGGTGATACCGGTTTTGGAGAAAATCGTCCAAACGATTTTGGAGCTAGCGTTGACCACGGACCCAGACACACGGACCCAGACACACGGACCCAGACACACGGACCCAGACACACGGACCCAGACACACGGACCCAGACACACGGACCCAGACACACGGACCCAGACACACGGACCCAGACACACGGACCCAGACACACGGACCCAGACACACAGTCAGTAAAGTCACATTGGCACTTTTAGCAAATAATTATCAACATAACCAAATAATAGAATCAATATTAAATGTAATAACAATCCTGGAAAAGAATGAATAGAAAATATATTTTGGATGGGTAAAAGCACATGTGGGAATTAGAGGAAATGTACTAGCAGACAGGCTAGCAAAACATGCTGCAGCTGATACACAATTGCCAATAGAATATGACAAAAATTCGAAAACTACATTAGTAAATAAATTTAAAGATGAAGCAATTCAAATCTAGCAGAACAAATGGAACGAAATAACAAAAGGCGCTATCACAAAATCATTTTTTCCTAATATCAAAGACAGATTGAGGCAAAAATTACCTGAAACAACAATATTTACGTCCATAATAACAGGCCACGGAAACACTAAATCATATCTACACATATTCTTTACTATAAGTAATCCAGCATGTGAATGTGGCAGGGGAGACCAAACAGTATACCACATCATTTACGAATGTTCCCTACTAGTAGAAGACTGGAAGAAACTAATACAGAAGTTAAAAATGAAGTTAGGAACTTGGCCCCCCACACCTGAGAAATTAGTAAAACAACACTTACGTGCATTTAACATCATTATTTAGAACATTAAACAAATAGTGTTTACATAAAGTTGTGAGTTATATGGATTTCAATTTCAAGCTCAACGATTTCATGTTGATATAATATCAAGTTGATGTATTTCAATTTTTCAATTTTCTTGTTCATGTATTTTCATTTTATGTATTTTGTAGATGTAATTTTATTTTGAAATATTGTTAATTCTAAGTTAAAAATGCATTTGAAAGCATGTAGTGTTACATATAACGGAGCATGCTGTGAAATAAAGTTATAAAAAAAGACACACAGCACAGACACAGACACAAACACACACTTCAGGACATGTTTTCACGCATGCTTAAGGACTTGAGAATGCATGAAGTCTCTGTCTTTTAATTATCATAAATAATACCAAATACTATAAACCGATAAGTAATTGGAAGTGCTAATTTAATATTTTTTCTCAAAATAATATAAACGATTCATGTCTGATGAACGGTAACATTCCTGCACACCGATTAGAAGAGAATCGAATCACGTCAAGGCTCAGTAATCGAGTAACCCTGGGGGTAAAATTTATCGTAAATCCGGGATCATCCGAATACATTCCTTAATCATTAAAACACTTGTTATGTTTCACCTTCACAAATAAATAATCATGGCGTTTTAATTAAATTCATCAACTCTGGACTTTTATAATCATTAATTATGCAGTATTATTATCTTACCTACCTACATTCTAAGTCAGTACGTATTTCTCCTGCAGGTATAATAAAAGATCATTCCAATTTTTTGTTATTTACAGCGAACAAAACTATTTAGATCCTCCATGCTCTCGTTCGTTGGCACTAGCATTCCTCATTTTTCGGTATTTCATTATTATTGAGGTGAAGTCATTTATTAGAATAACGCTCCTAATTTGTTCGAAACAGTAGCATGAAAATTATACTTACAAGAACAGGACAGAACTTGAAGCTGAAGTTGGCACCTGACTGCAGTATCTTGACCTTGGAAGTCACCCTTGCCGTATTCCGCAGCTGCCAACGATCCCAGTGAGAGAATGGAAACAGCTCAGAAGGGAATTAGAGAATAGAAATGTTTGACCTCGCCTTTCGACTACCACCTTCGATTTCAAGCACACTTCAAAAATTCACTCCTCCTTTCCAGTCATAAATGCAACATCCCTAAACACTGGTCTTGTTGTACAGTATTCCCTTTAGGAGAATTATTTGATCTCCCCTCGCTAACAAATGTTTTATCGTGAATTGAAACCACTCAGAACTGTTCGTATTACTTCGGTTCGACGTCTTGTTGCACGGTATTCTCTTTAGGAGAATTATTTGATCTCCCTTAGCTAAGTTTTATCGTGAATTGAAACCACTCAGAAACTGTTCGTATTACTTCAGTTCGACGTAAGTCATGATCTGTATTTTTGACATAAATTAATTATTACACTCGCAATGCATAAAATCGTTCATAGCATTTTTGACGCACGTATGATGGAAAGTTTAATTGTAAATGTCTGAACTAATTTTGCCTGAATCACTCGTGTCTGTACTTACGTGAATTTGATGTCTCAAATAATATTTCACGCGCACTTTATAAGCTCAAATTAATATTGTCTATTTTCACTTACTTTGAAAATGTCAATCACGTGCGATAACTAGTTCCAATTTCTTGAATTTATAAACTGAATTTTTCAATTACGAAGCTGCAGAAAATGGCGCCGCCTCCTCTTGACGTCCCTGCTTGAAAACTGTCTTCCAAATTCTTCTTGGGACTACTGGTCTGGTGGCGTCACTCAGTCGGATCCAATCAGAATCATTTTAAATTGCACGGAAAATGGATAACGCGGTACTCCGCGGTTCGCCTCACTGTTTCTCCGCTAGAGATCGTGAGTGTCTCAACGATGTTTCTGAGTCGCAATACACAGCTCTGAGATGTGGTGTTGACAATTGAGAGATCGGTTTCTCTCCTTTTTAATCGGAGCCTCTGAATGACCTCCGGTTGGTTCTTTGCCGGGAAATTCAAATATCTCACATTTTCCTGTATCGTGTCTTTTCCTGAATCAGATGGTGATATGTTCACAATGCGACAGGTTCATAAAATGGGAGGAATTTCTGATCAGCACATACGATGTATGAGGAACCGTCTGAGACGATGTGGCTCTGAATATTGACTCCTACGCATGTCCTGTCCTTTATTTAATTGCAGATTACCAAGACGCATGAAACAAGTCGGCTTATCTGAGCTTCGTCTCAATAAATATAAGTAGTGCACTACATTGCAAGCATTCACAAATGATAACCGATAGAAAACTGATAAAGGGAAGAGTATTAATTTATTTGTTTTTCAATCAAATAACCTGCTATTTTGAAACTTAATATTTAAACAATTCAACTCGCAAAAAAAGCATATACTCATGCAAAATATAAGAGATCCTTCGGCCCGAGATCACTACGACACTACTGCCTTAGCAATCTCGGCCTCCGGGCCGGCTTTGTCAATCTTTATTTTTCTATTTTACCTCCAACTAGCGGTGTCTAGGATCGGCCGTCAGGCAAATCTACAATACTATCTTACTAATGAATTGTAACATTTCCTCAAAATCATGGAATACACAAATTGTGCATTTCCCAATACTGAGACGTGAAAAAATCGATATGCCACGTATTGGGAGAAATCTTTTGAAGCGATTTCTGCTAGCAGATATGCGAGTTAAAAATCCAGTTACAATGAAATGGTAATAAAATCAGGAATTGTTTTTGCAACTACTCCCTTTTTCGTGGCAACGAACATACAATGTACATGAAAGCATACATACAATGTACATGAAAGATTACTCACAGACGAACCCACACATATACGAATATGCAGAAGCACTCTCCATCATGAAAAGTCATACATTAACAAATACCGATATGTAATCTAGTGTGATGAGAATTCGTCTCGGATGTGACCTCGAACCCCAAACGAAAGCAATATAACAAAAGAATAAAATACAAAGAACACGACGCTTGGCATATAAACACATTCATTCATTTCCTATTAAAGAACCAACGTACATTTCTGTCTATTGCTCTATCGCGTCGGGGAGTACGCCAAAATACCAGTTTGGGCGACTGGGCGTACGTCCAATGTATTCCAGGCAATTTCGCCAGTATTACAATAAGTAAATTACATGCCAATTTTCGGCCGATTAGCATTTAAATACGAAAAGCGCGCGAGCAAGGCAAGACCTGCGCCGCGCCGGCCACGGAGAAGGGGAGGGGAGTGGAAACGAGGGGAGGGGAGGGGCCAGCACCATGGGACGTCCTCAGAAAGAAGGCGAGGAAAAGTTGCAAACCAACTGGGTGTGTCCACTCCGTGCGGACAAGAACATTACAAAATTCAACCGACAGCATAGAAGAACAAGAAAGGACACTGGAATCCTCGAGTAAATACTGTGTTGGTGACAGCTTGTTTTGGGGACTTTTTAAACATTCTGCTCGTTCAAAAACCTTATTCATTGGGTTTAAAGCAATCTTCATTGGTGTGTTCTGAAAAATGTTTCTCTAAAGAAAGCACAGCTTAATCTTTGTGTAACGGATGATTTTACTACTTGAATTTTCGTACTTAGTACAGAGAAAGTATTATAATGCTGCAAAAAATCAATGCAAAAACTACTACGAACTTACGGAAAATACAACTACCAACTAAATTTTTTTCAATAAGCAAGCAACTCCAATGTACTTTAACGAAACATACAAAAATTATTTTTGTGGGAAATTTTAATTCTAACAAGTGTAAGTATTGGTTGGTTGGTTGTTAGTGATTCTGGCCAGGTCAACTACTGAGATCATTAGTCCAGTAAGTGTAGTTCACGTTTTTCATCGGGCAGTGGCGGTGATCATCCCCCGCTGAATGGCGAGATCCGGCGCCGACCTACCGTCGGCTAGCGGGATTTCTTTCAACCGGGTATCTCCCACCAGCAGGACACCTCCCCAGCCGGAACAAGCTCTAAGCTCTCGACCGGTATCCCGAGATGTGTGGTAATGTAGTGCATGTAAGCGGTCCGTGACCCGTTTTTACGGTACTGCTCCGGTATTCACCTGGTGCTGATCGGAGAAACTGCGGAAAACTACCGATCAGAGCAGCCGGCCTCTACAATTCTCCTTCAGACAGCGAATGAATTCGACCTAGCCGACAAGCTTCTGTCGAAAATCTTGCCACTGTCGAGACTCGAACCCAGGACGTCCCGGTCAGAGCACTGCAGTGACAGTTGATGCACTGAGTCACCTCTCCCGGTAATTCTAAGTATTAATATGAATAGAAAAACAATTATACTGTATTTACTAAAAAGAATTAAAACAACTCAACAATGACTAACGTACTTAGAGCGTGGCAAACAGAGTGGCACAATACTATTTTTAAACTTAGCGCGATTAAGAATTCCGTAAATTCTTGGCGCTCCTCATCCCGCTTCTGTAGGCGCGAGGAAGTAATTTTAACCCGCCTTCGTATTGGACACTATCACTTTTCCCATAGTTTCCTCCTTCGAAGGGAAAGTCCTCCCATCTGTGACACATGCCGGACGGTTCTTTCTGTGGAACACGTCCTGCTGCATTGCACAAAATTCGATGACAGCCGACGAAGGCATAGCCTGGGCAACTCGCTACGGGAGGTGCTTGGGGACGACGATTCTGCACTCTCAAAACTCTTTTGTTTTTTGAGAGAAAGTGGAATACGTAATTTTATTTGAGTGACATGGACAATATTTTATGTAGTTTGTTTTGTGGCCCCTTTACAGCCAATTTTACATTTTATGATAAATTTTACGAGTCTGTTATATTTTCCTTCTGCCTTATTTAGTCGTACACTATTGCGGGATTCATGCCCTTTTTAAGTAATGTTCATGCTTTTAATTAGCGGGTAAGTTGCTTTTGCAAACTTACTTAATCTACCCTTTTAAATACTTTGACATGGGCGCCAATGACCTGGGCAGTTGAAGCGCTCTTTAAACACCAAGTAATCAATCAACAATGACTAACAAAACCCGCTCAAAGCCTAACCTCGCAAATCCACCCTCTAATCTCGATATCAGATTACACTCAACTCCGCTCCAGACCAGTGCCGCACGCAAGTCGCGTGCTCTATCCCTGAAATTCCACACCTAGACAACTTCAGACTCGAGAAAACTCCTCATAGAACCAGAATAAAAACAGATATCCATACCAGGCATTCCTGGTCAAATTTTCCGAAATAGAATGTTTATAGAGCTGTCTGGAGAAGATTTCCTCGCCCAAATTAGTTTGTAGTTTAATTGATTCATTGATTGGTTTTTTCGTGTTTCCGGGCGCGTCAGCTGCTTTGGTTATTGGTCCCGTTAGTGTAGTGCATGTTTTTCTCTCGGGAGATGGCGGTGATCTTCCCCCGTTGGATGGCGAGATCCGGCGCCGACCTACCGTCGGCTATTGGGTTTCCCCCTAATCAGGACTCTCCCACCACCGGGGCACCGCCCCAGCCGGGACAAGCTCTAAGCTCCTGACCGGTCTCCCGGAATATGTGGTAGTGTAGTGCATGTTAGTGTGTGTGTGTGTGTGTGTGTGTGTGTGTGTGTGTGTGTAAGGGGAGAGGATAGGAAAGGAAGAGGAAGGACAGATCGCGCACGGTCCGTCGCCCATTTGGTAGGGAACTACTCCGGCATTCGCCTGGTGTTGATCGAAGAAACCACGGAAAACTACCGATCAGAAAAGCCGGCGGCTAGAATTCTCCTCCAAACAGTGACTTTATTCGACCTAGCTGGAAAGCTAGTGTCGAAAATCCTTCCGCCGTCAGGAGTGGAATCTCGAACCTCCCGGTCTGGGGCGCTGCAATGACATCAGTTGATGCACTGAGCTACCGCTCCCGGTTTGTAGTTTAATTTTATGTAAATTAGAATGTAAGCCATTCAATAATACGTAAAGTGTGTTATGTACTGAACTATGTATGCTCTATAAAAAACATTTAATAAAAAAAGGCCCCGCGCTCGATCAGCTGGAAAACTTCGCTGCCATTTCCTGTTCATTCATTGGTTGAAAGGCTTCCTGTTCCCGGGCCAAGATAAATCTTGGCCATCCTGCCTGTTCCCGTTCCGGTCAAGCTTTGCGTTCCTGTTACGGTTGCGGAACAGTGGTCAATGGCCGTGTCCCCACTAAATAACCCACACAATTAATAAAATTACGCTTACCCCTTTTCTTCTCGATCGTTTAAACGATATTTCTATTTTCTTGGAACCCGTGGACCATTTACTCGTCTCTCGTCCATTTATGTTTGCCGGAAAAGAGAATCGACTATGAGATGTAAATGTTGATTTAGAGATCACGCTAAACTCTTATACGTTTAACAGCAGAACACACCTTACTTCTCAATACTGGTCTACCGCAACAAGCGTTTCTGATAGTCCCGCAATCTAAGGAGATTGCCTTGCTTTCGTGCAAATAAGTTGCAAAATGTAACCTCGACAAATTGCAAGCTGTTTATACACGCCTGTTCACGTAAACGCAAACTGCGAGGTAATAGCCAGCAATTTATCGTTCAAGTTAATCTGCAAACTACAACACCGTGACTCGTTTGCTAGATTGCAGGTAAAGTAAAAGTTTCAACATTCCTGTTTGCCATAAAAATTAAGTCGGTATTAGTCGGTAAGTATTAACTACAGTGTTGAATGTTAACATTAGTTTCAAGAATATTTCTTAACTAAAATGCTCTTCGATGAAATTAATTATAATAACACTTTTTTAACTCGAATTCAAGGTGCTTCGTTTTTTTAAAAAAATTAACATATGACAATATTTCCAATAGCATTTGAAATCTTCGCTGAATATTTGTTTGCATTTTATACACTCTGCCATGAGGTATGTCAATGGAGAATACAATTATCTTTCAAAACGAAAGTAATTTGCTGTACACATAGACTGTACGTTACTCCACAAACAATGCTTCACGTCCACCGTATATTTATAAGTTATAGTAGTTTCTCCGAACAGTACTAACCGAATGCCGGAGTAGTGCCCCAACAAACGAGCCAGATAACAAGCACGATATTTCTTTCCTCTTCCTAGCTTACACACAAAGTCCAGGCCGCGTATTAGGCCGCACTAGATTCGCAATACGGCAGCATAAACAAATTCCTGTCGGAATAGCCAACTTATGAAACTATTACTCCGATCAACTCTCTCGCTTTTGTTTTGTTTCTGACTCTTCACACTCCTCGCGCAGTTGTGAGACTGTTCACTGTGTAATTTACAATAATGCATGTCTCGTTTTCCGTTAGAAATAAAAAAAATGTTCATCTATATACGAATATTAACTCTATGAACAAGTTAATTGAGAGTTACCATTATCAATAAGTGCGAGAAAGTTATATGGTCAAATTTCTGTGTTAATGCTTATGAGATGGCAGTATTATCAATTTCTAATGGTAAATAAATATCTTATGAAATAAACATTTCTAACAATACCCTCTCAGGTGAACCTTCATTCTTTAATACTTATCAATTTCTTAATGATTTCAACTCTTAATTGTTTATTTTGAACATAAATAAATTCCACAATTATTTAACTTAATTAAATTTTTATATATGGTAATTTTTAAGTGATCTAATGAATTGTGTCCAGTGATTCCAGTGATTCCAAAATTAATGCAAATGCATTCATTTTATTTAACTGTTTAATTATTCATTTGTAAATAAATTTTTTTTTAAGTAGAAAATCATCATTTATGTACCCAAGTCTTCAGTAACTTGTCTGTTGTTACCAGAGACAGTCTTTCTCTTTATACATATTCCTTCTTCATTTCAATCGGGTTTGACACATAAGATCGGGATATTTATGGTAATAAATTGGACTTTTTTATTTTGTAAGTTATTTATTGAAATAGGAATATCACAATGAATATAAATGACACACAGTAAATATGTAGTTGCATAATAATAATATAGAATTTTCTACTATGTTATTGTAATCACATTACTATAAACTACTTCATAAACATGCAGTAATTACACCAGATAACACTCTCATTTACTTGTTAAATAATTCAAAAGAAAATTATTTCATACACCAGTTTCCAAAACAAATACATGCCAAATAATTCCCAATAGGCAGCCAAGCAGTACAAGATTAATATACTTATTACACCAGTACACGCTCTTGTTGTGCTTATAGGAATTGTGAAAAAAATCAAGGTAAGACAATGGTTATTTTCAGAATTAAAATTAGTGTAATGTGTTAAAGAAATTCAAAATGTATGTGGGATTTAAAGAGAGAAACATGGTTCCACTTGTCCAAAACCAGTTTTAGAAATAATGTTATGCATTATATGTTGCGTTATGCATTATAACAAAAGAAGCACTTCGAGCGTTGAACAAAGAAGTTACATAATATATTAAAGAGTATAGACTAAGTGGTGAGACATTTAAACCACGATACGAGACAAGAATATAACAAATCCACATTGTGTACGGAGTTTTAAATTTTATGGTCCACCGCGTTGAGTACAGTCTGGAATTTTGAATCGGCTTTTCTTGAGAATGTAAGGAATATATTAAAACGGCGTCCGTTTATGAGCATAAGACATAACCTAACTCGAAGGTATGATTTCAACTTCTTTTTCGCGAACTTCTTACCTGTCACCTCTCCAGCAACATTTTCTGTTAATTCTTGCCAGCGTTGTGGAGTTGGTAAGGAATAATTGCAACTGCCTTACATACGAGAATCTGTTTATTAAAGTTGGTAAAATACAACCTTTCCTGTTTTTAGGTGTCCATTTTGCCGACTGTAAGGTGACCATAGAGACTCCTACAGGCGTGCACTATTTATGAAGATATAAGATCGTACCTAAGGCCTAAAGTAAGACATTATGACTTCAAGGTCCGTCACGTGACTGTTAGTGCATAACGTCGCTAAATTACGCGTAGCGCTAAAACTCCCCATTATGTATAGAAATACAACACATGCAATGCGTTTACAGCCTTCCCCATTTAAAAAAACACGGGCTGCGACTACTCGACTGTACTTTGATCGGCGCTGAAGCGCAGACGGGAAATGCAACCGGTCGCATTCGCTGAGGGGGGGGGGGGCAGCGGGCGGAGCCGGCCCTGCCCGGCGCCTCCGGGCGGAGGCGGGGTGGGGGGCGTTTCCGGAGGCCGAGCAGCGGCATTGTTTGCACCGAGGGCGATTAATCTCCGCGGTTAGCAGCGGTAGCGGCCCGCCCTCGCCCGCCCTCGCCCGCCCTCGCCCGCCCTCGCCCGCCCTCGCCCGCCCTCGCCCGCCCTCGCCCGCCCTCGCCCGCCCTCGCCCGCCCTCGCCCACGCCCGCCCTCGCCCGCCCTCGCCCGCCCTCGCCCGCCCTCGCCCGCCCTCGCCCGCCCTCGCCCGCCCTCGCCCGCCCTCGCCCGCCCTCGCCCGCCCTCGCCCGCCCTCGCCCGCCCTCGCCCATTCGTGGTATCCCGGTTCTAAACTGCATCTAATGGGAGCGGGTCCAGAGACGTACCTTAAAGGGGAGACGGGACTTTCTCAGAAATGAGGGGTTTGAAGGGTACTCCGGTAAAACTAACTACAGAATGTACATCTCGCCCAGCGTACGCACCACCTTACACTTAACCCAATGGGGATAGGTAACGATAAGACACGCATCGGGCCACGAGATGGAGCTGATAACGACACGCGCTATGGGCAGACTGTTGTTTTTTTTTTTTTTGTTTTTTTTTGTTTGTTTTTGTTTTTAAATTGCTTTTCAATATCTTGGTCATACAGCGACCGCTGTGATTTTTAAACTGCAGAGGAAAGTGTAGGGAGTACACGTAAGGACAACACAAACATCCATTCTCGAGGCGGATTTCGAACCCGCGACCCTTCGAGCCGAGATAACTAGCCTCCTTCAGCCATAGCGACCTCTGCTATCTAGGCCGGCTATGAGCAGCTTTGTTAAGCCGCGTCCAGACAATAGGTGTTTTCGTTCAATTTTGTGCATGCGTCTGATGGATGTAATAGCGCACGTTCTGGGTATGTAATAGCATGAGTTTATGGGAAAGAAAGGGCGTTTGAAACAGCGCACGTCTTCTCGTATGAGACGGGAATCTCGTGGGTCTGATTGTGCGTTTTGTCCGTAGCAAATAGTGTGCACCCTTCAAGACTATGGTGTTTTTCTAGAGCTTCTGAGCTTTAGTGTTTTGTCACCCGATCTGTGGTGAAGTACGTACATGTTGAAGTCTGCTGGTCAGTAATGCACTTCACTATAACATCTATAACTTTACAATAGCATCCTTTCCAGAAATGAGAATTACTTCTAGTTTATTGAAGACTGATAGAGACAGATTATAAGTCTCAAAGGGAATCAAATTGAATAATGATGTTGCTTTAGAATAAAATATAAAACAGCTATTACAAACCAAAGTAAAATGTTCCTCCTTTATCCCTCGGTTCTTTAATACTTTGTAAGAACATATGCTTTTCTACTATTCTTCCCTCGTCTGATGATGAGTATAGGTAGTACATATCATCAGATCCATTGAACTGCAAAGAGACACCGTGTGGATAGTGCAGCGCATATGCGTCAAGTTGCACGAGCTCTTTCAACTTCACAGGTGCAATTTCAAGCCAAATAGACGCATCCTGTGAATGCAGCAATAAACTTACACGAAACTTACTCTCACTGGGAACCGAACAAAAAGCAATATACACACCATATACAATATTTGTTGATTTCCATAATACACACATCTAGTACATTGTAGGCTGTTATCGGTAATTAACTTTTCAAATTAGTCTTTCCAGTGAATCGCTATAACTATTGATATCATAAATCATTAGAACATATTTATTGAAGTAATGTAAATAAATACAAATTTTCATAGTTCAATATTTATTTCCGTTGGAAGTCATCTAGGTTGGTCTTTAGGGATGAGGCTGGAAGGTAACTAGCTCAGCGAGAGTGAAGTCAAGTAGATAAATCAAGTTCTTAAAAGAACGTGAGAAAAATTTTTTCACTCTCGCCTACTACGAACGTAGTAAGAAAACACTGAATGTTTGAAAATTGCAAAAAATGTATAATGTAAAAGTACACGATTGAAATTAATATTTCTATCCTCATTTAAATTTGTTTTAAAAATCAGATATTTTAATAGTCATGACCTTTTTTTTAGTTTATTTATTGTCGCATCAACAGCGATGGTCATTAGCGACAATTAAATAATACATTTGGTTGTAATTACAATAATAACAACTATGTTAACAGAAATTGACTTTTTTTTTTCACTTCTGCATAATTTACAATCTGTTCTTGTTGGAACAATAAGTAAATGGTATCTAATAAATACATTAATGACGTGAGTTATGGTGACAATGAAATTTTCAATTAAGAAATCGGTATGGCAGATCTAAAATATTCTCTCGTTTTAATCTATATACATGTTCACTGTTGTCTAGCAGGTTCGTTGAAATTATATATCTGAAAATATTTGAATTTTTTTGCAAAAATTAATAATTTTTTCTTGGTATTTAGGGGATTCCAAAATTAAGGCAAATGAGTCATCCTGCAGAATTTGTTGTTTAAGAGTGTTGTAATGAGGACAGTGGTTAATTATATGGTTTAAATTAAGAAGAGTGGAGTTGTCACAGTGGTTGCAGGTGGGAGGAGGGCTTTTGTTAAATAAGTGGATATGACTCAATTTGCAGTGTCCAGTTCGGATTCTAGATATTGCTAATTGTTCCTTTCTATTTAATTCAACACTTGTTTTTAAATTGAAGAAATTTCCTATTTGTTTATGGAGTTCACTGGCTTTAAGCATGGACCACTTGCTGTTCCATCTGTCTTTCATTAAGATTTCAACATGTTTCCAGATATCATTGAATGTACAGGAGGTTTTAATAATTCCGTTGCTGTTTTCTTCGGTCGCCGATTCAGTCCCAAGATTTGCAGTTTCACTTCCTAGGACTTCATTGTCTTCAGGAACGAATTTGATCACAACAGACTTTCCTGCTTTGACAATATGGTGGTGCAATTCATGTATGATGATTACCATTTCGAGGTTATGAATATTATTGTTGATGCTCTGGATGGCTGGAATAGAGCTACAGAAAATGATAAATTTTTTATAGTTCAACTGTTTGATCAATTTGAAGGCTGTCATGAGAGAACAGATTTCTGCACTAGTAAGGCTGGCGTAGGGAAGTAGCTGTAGTTTGATTGTAGTATCTTGGGTAACAACGGAGGCATGTACTTCATTGCTGTTTTTAAAACCACTGGTGAATATGTGGTAACTTTCATTATCGGAATTGTTGATATCAAATTGTATACCCGAGAGCGTCCAGGGTGGGATGTTGTAGTTCCTTTTCTTTTCAATGGGAGGTTGATATACTTGCAACTCCTCAAAAATGTTCCTTACTTTCGCATGCAAAGGTATGTAGCGAGGATGGTAATCACATTGAGGAAATTTAGGGTTGTAGCCTTTGTAGATAATAGGGTTAGTCGACGAAACAGCTTTGAGAGCATATTTTAATGTTAAATATTCTCTGCGATGTGAAAGGTTAGGTTCTCTGGCTTCAATGAGTACACTTCCGATGGGACTGCTATGGTAACATCCGGTACATATTCTAAGACATTTGTTATGTATAACTTCCAGTTTCAAGTTGTCCTTTTTGCTTGCTGAAGCATATATAATAGATCCATAGTCGATTTTCGATCGGATTAATGCTTTATATGTTAACATCAGAAGGTTCTTATCAGCCCCCCAATTGTTGTAAGAAATGCATTTCAGGATGTTTATTCTTTTTTTACAATCATCAACTATGTGTTGTATATGTTTCTTCCAGTTCAGTTTGGAATCGAAAATCAGTCCTAAAATTTTGGTGGTATTATCAAATTTGATACTGCAGTTGTTAAGCTTAAGTCTAGGAACTCTGCTTACATTTTGTTTTGAGAATGATGTGCCGACACTTTTCTGAGCAGAGAATTTGAAGCCGGATTTAAGAGACCATTCGTATATTTTATTTAAGGCAGATTGCATTAACTTTTCACTTGAATCTATGCTTCGTCCTTTGCACAAGATGGTGATATCATCTGCATATTTTCTCACGGTGACTGGGGGGGGTAATTTCCATGTCAGCATCATTGATGGGCAATAGAAAAAGAGTTACGCTGCGTATGGATCCTTGAGGCACTCCATTTTCGATGTTCTTCTTATCAGAGAGCTTGCCATTGGACCTTACTTGAATGACACGATTTTTTGGTAACGTTTTTGATGAGTTGCAACAAATTTCCGCCGACACCTACTTCTTGCAACTTAAGTATGATGCGATGCACCCATACCATGTCATATGCTTTTTCTATGTCAAGGTTGACTACTAATGCATGTTGCTTATTGGAAAAAGCTTCTTTTATGTAAGAATCAATGCTTACTAGATGTGATAAAGTTGAGTGATGACGCCTGAAACCAAATTGGTTGTCTGATATAATCTTCTTGAACTCCAAATACCACTGTAGTCTATAGTTTATAATTTTTTCCATGATTTTACACATGTTGCAAGTCAGGGCAATCGGTCTATAGTTAGTACTTCTTGATGGATCTTTCCCTGGCTTTTGAATTGGAATGACAATTGCGGAGGTCCATATTTTGGGGAAAACATTATTTTCCCAAATAAAGTTGTAAATTTTGAGGAGAGTTTCAAGACCATTAATTGGTAGTTTCTTGAGAAGAATATAGGGGATGTTATCAGGGCCAGGTGTAGAGTCTTTGAGGACTTTGAATGTAGCCCTTAGTTCATTTAATGTAATGGGATCATTGATGTGGTATTGAGAGCACAGATCTTCGTAGTCAGTTAAAGGTTCATTTTCTTTCTCATTCTTAAAAATTTGGAAGGCTTCAGAATAATTTAGAGTGCTCGAATTATTGGCAAAGTTGTTAGCTAACTCGTTAACAATAGCATCAGGATCAGTGATAAACAGGTTATCTGTAGACTGAAGAAAATTAATTTGATTGGATCTTTTTATACCTTTGATTGCATTAATTTTTTTCCATGATTTTTTGATATCATGATCTTTGGTAATTTTGGAGACAAAGTTGACCCAGGATGAAATTTTACTTTCTTTGACTGTTCTTCTTGCAGCAGCTCTCATTTTTTTGTATTCAATTTTATTTTCTACAGTACCATGTTTTTTGTATCTATTAAAAGCATGCTTGGATCGTTTTATTGCTTCTCTGCATTTTTCATTCCACCATGGGACCGATTTTGTCCTTTTTGAAGATTTACAAGACTCTATTGAATCATCAGCAGATTTTAAAATTATTTCTGAGAAATTATGGATAATGCTGTCAATATTTACATCATTACCTTCAAAGATGTCAGTATCATTCAACCGCCTGGATATTAGATCTTGGTATTTCAACCAGTTAGCTTTGTTGTAATTCAATTTATGGGGATTCATAGTTAGAATTGGTATGCGAAGAGGGCTACTGATGTCAATAAAGATGGGAAAATGATCACTGTCGTGCGGATCATCTATGGCGTACCAGTTGCATCTTGGTGCAATTGTAGTGGAGCATAAGGTGAGATCAATAGCACTGAGGCTACCATTGCTAACATTAAAGTGAGTTGGTTGCCCATTATTTAATAGTGTTAGATCAAGCTCTTCAATGAGTGCTTCAATGGAATTTCCCCTGGGATCATTTGTTTTTGAACCCCATAAGGTGTTATGGCAATTAAAATCTCCGAGTAGGACAAAAGGTTTGGGGAGTTGTTTGATTATATCTTTGATTTCATTAATTTCAAAGTTGTGGCTGTTAGGTAGGTAAATGTTACAGAAACACACTGGGTTATGATCTTGAATTATTACAGCTACAACCTCGATGTTAGATTGGATGTCAAGTTGTTTAACTGTTAAGAACTCTTTAACATAAGTAGCGACACCTCCACTTGCTATGCTGGATGTGGATCGATTTTTATGAAAAGGTTTATATCCTTTTATAATACCTACATGGTTGGCTTTAAAGTTGGTTTCTTGAATGCAAATGATTTCAGGTTTATGGTTTATGCATAATAATTGTAGTCTTTCTAATCTGCAATAGAATCCATTGACATTCCATTGTAGAATATTCATAAAATTTATAGAAAATGTATCATTTTATTCAGACATATCAGATCCTGACTCCTCTGGTAATTGGTTATGTTTCTTCAATTTATTAATTATTCTTGTGATTCTGTTTTTGATTGATCTTTCATTTAGTAGGGTGTAAATTTCATTTAGCATTTCAATGATGGATTGAATATCATCAGTATAATCTTTAGCTATAACGATGGGGTTGTTAGAACCAAAAGAATTTTCAAGAAAGTTTTCCAGCTGTTCATAGGTAAGAGGGAACTTTTGAGGATTATTAGAGATAGTATTTTTAATGGGTGCAATAAGCTCTTCTACTTTCTTGATATGAGCATTTTCATGCATGGAGTTGTCATCACTTTTGAGTCATGACCTTTTTTGCGGAAAAAATGAGTAGTTTTCCAGTAATTTTTGCTTGAAGTTTAAGGAATTTATAAAACAATATCAACTAGTGGTGCTACAGAATGGCACAGGCTTTCTCGAAGTAAAGTTTTTTTCAATTTCCTCGGTGTGGACTGCCTTTATTCACAAACTTCATTTAAAGTCATTTGAATCACTTCCTCTCACAAATGCAATAATGTATACAAATCGACGGAAATTTTAACCGAGCATATTAACCGAGTGAAAGATATTTTAAAAAATACATTTGTGTAATTTTTGAAAAAAATAAAATACACCAAAATGAACTTTACGTCGTATTGAACAGTGCAATTAGCACTATCCGTTGGAAAAGTTTGAAGAAACAATTTGGAGCCGTTTTGAGAAAATTACGTGTGAGCTTGAGGAATTTTCAGCTCATTTTCACAAAAAACTGTTGAGTTTTCGAGAAACTTTATATGACATTATTTAAAGCATCTGATCTCACAAATAAATGTGAACAAATCGCCTCTAATATAAATATTAACGATGTGAGAAAGAAATAAAAAAATTAGATTCTTGTAAATTTTGAAAAAACAACAAATATATCAATATGGCGTTTATGACATCTTATACTGTGCATTCAACACTATTCCTCCCAATAGTTTAAAGAAAAAATATGGAACCATTTTCGAGATAATCTTGTGTTCCTTTTTTAAATGCACATATTGCCCGCAATATTGCGCGAAAACTACTAAAATTTTCAAAAAAAAAAAAAAGAACATGACCTTAATGAAAGAACTAAATATGGAGAACAAATTTTATTTGAAGGAAAAATGTCTATCTTCAATTTTCTAGTTGAGAAAATTCCGGAAAAAAATCGAACTTCTAAAATTTTCGAAAATTCAGAGTTAACCATGAAAAACGGACCTACGTCATTTTTATAAGTGCATTTTACTCTATTCTTACAACAAATTTAAAGAAAAATTTGGAGCCGTTTTTAGGAAAATTTGAAAATGTACGGGGGGTTCATATAAAGTTTCTCCACATATTAAAGAATGTTTTTCAAAATTTCAAAGCTTGAACGAGAGACAGATCGACCGGGGAATATCCATTTAGGAAAAAATTCGACGGACGGACAGACATGTTGGCGTCAATTGACTTTTCGGAATCAAGGACCCACAAAAAAGGATTCTGGCTACATCACGTGTTTGAGGATATTTTTTCTTAATTTAGCAACTGGATTTATCCACTTTTTCGTTATCAGGGCTCGGCAATGATTTTTTTCTGCCGAAAATCCGCCTATTTTTTGCGCAGCATTAGTTAATGTCTACATAATGCGTATATTACTCCGTATGTACGTACATATAGAGAAAGTAAAAATGGCTCCAAATTCTTTGATTTTTTCTTCGGATAGGAAAAAAGACGCTTAAAAATGGCGCATGTCTAATTTTCCTTGAACTATAATTTTCGAAAAATCCAAAAGTTAAAATTAAAGCGAGAAAGTATGTGCCATTGTAGTAGCACTAGTTTTTTTTATTATTTTAAAATTATAATAAACAATTCCGAAATGTCCATGCAATTGCATTGGAAAAAGAAACTTTTATGCCGGACAGTATTTTCCAGGTAGCAGAGGCCGCAATCTGTGCTTTAATGCCTTCAAAATCGGAAACTACGTTCAAAAATAGTGAAGGTTTTTTTCCCCAAATAGGTGATTGAAAATAAATTTTCGAGGAATGAATGAAGATAGAGTGTGATAGCTAATTAAACAAGTAATGAATTACTAAGAAATCGAGTTTATAGTTGTATTTTAGTGTCCTGAAAAGTTGTGTCAAAATGTACGAAGCGATTGAGATGACCAAGAAAGTTATTCATTTTCGTATCGTTTTAAATAATATCGTACAGGCATGGTAATTTCAAAAATTGTAAAATAACATTTTTTTAAAAATATCTGTGCACTAAAACAGATATTATATAAATTACGTTCTGATTTATTCGGGAGAGAACCACGAGCCAACCATGTCCATAATTTTAGAGTAATAAAGAGCAAAAATATATTCCCAAATCCAAAATTAGTTGCACTATTTTAACGATCGTTGCTATGAGCGTGAATTTAATATCTTTTCTTTGTTGCACTGAAGCTAAACGCGTGTTAATTTACGCGAATAAGACAAAAAAACAGAAATTGAATAAGTTCAGCATTGTCGAAGTACTTTTAAAAATCGGTATGCTGTTAAGTAAGAAAATAGAATACTATTTCTGCTTTCTTGAAGTTCCGCACTGATGGTCCTACGAAATTTTCTTAACTTATACGCCATCTCTTGATCACATGGCGAAGCTTTTACCGCTGCTCTTGGCGCGCAGTTCAAACGATCTAATAATTGCAGGCTACAGTGGTTAGTAAAATCTACTTTGTATGGACGATTAGTAAATTCTAGTTTGGGGGGAGGGCATGCTTTATCTTACGACTTACTTTTTCTGTAAGAGCTTTCTAAAAAAGGATTCTATTTAGTTGAAATAATACACCCTCGACAAAAAATATGAATTTGAATAGATAATAAATTGAAATGTGGGCAATATTTAACGAAGATGAGCATGACAAGGAAAGTAACATTCATTTTAACAGTGATATTTAATGTGTTATTTACCATTGGACTGTATAATTCTAAACAATATGTAACAAGTATTGTATCGCAGCTTCTGAGTCAACCCCAATCTCGATCAGGTTTTTCCTCCAGTTTCCCTGATCCATTTAGCAAATGCTGAGATGGCCCCTTGTTTTGCTTCTGGACATAAATGTAACTTCATTATCTGAGCACGTCTTCTAGAATTCAATGGGAAATACAGTTATTCAAATTATCGTTTCCATGTTGTCGCGGCAGGAAGGATTATTCCGAAGGACAACATGGATAAGAGCCCAAAATTTATTGCTTATTTATCTTTGATCGTGACATTTCACGACGTCATTGATCATGACATTTCACTTTCAAAATTATCTTCATATGGAATCTGTGGTATTGCCCTAGATTGGTTTTGTTCGTATCTATCTATATATTAAAAAAAATAAGGTATTCTGCCATGGCTTCGTTTAGAGCTTCTACTGAACTGATTATTGTATTTTTTCTTTTGAATGAAAGAATATGATCCCTAGATGTGTTATCAGATATTGTTTGTGTTGATTCACCAACATTTACGGTGTAAATTAATTAATTAAATCATTCTTTAATAGTACGCTTATCAATAGTCAATTGTTTTCTTTCAAAGGGTGGCAGTTTCAAAATCGATATACATGAGTCCATAGATGTGAGTCCACGCTGCTTGATGTTTTGTTTTGATTGTTAAGATTTGTTTACAATTCGTCAAGGTTTTGTTTCAGTGTAATAATTGCATTGTGCCGTTGACAGTTTGCATGTATTTGCTTTCGTGGTGTATTTTGTAGAGAACATTCACACAGTGGGTTTTGCTCGGTTGTAATACTTTAGTGAAGTTGTTTACAGGTTATGTCGAATTCCGAATCGTTGTCCACGCGCTCCAAAAGACGCAAACGTAGATTAACTGAACGCAGGGAAAGAGAAAGTCAGCGTAGGTGTCGTGATAGTGAGGTCATTTCGTTTTCTATTGGGTCATTGTCCATTAAATGTGTTTTGTTCTGCTTTGTACTTTCCATGTGAGAGAAATTCTGCCAACGATTTACTCTGTGTTGCTTAAATGGGAAAGTAAGTATACCTTCGAGCAATATGCCAGAAGAAATCAAACAGTTGTTTATAGGAGATGATGACACATCAACAAACTTTAGAAATAATATCCTTCAGTATAATAGTGCTATATCTTTTGTGCCGATATTGCATTGCCATCTGGTCATGGGCCATACGTGTTCAAAATTTTGGGAACTCTTCATCACAGAATATCTTTGTTATACCCTCAAGATCCAAACAATGCAAAATATATTGTGAACATTAGTCTGGGTACAGTATTTTACATTTATCTCAGATCTCACCGTCAAATTTTGACGGGTTCTCACTAGCCTTAAATAATGATCTCAGAGTGTAGAAATACCTTACTGGAATGATGGAACATTATGTACACACCTTTCTGACTCTTTGCCAATTGCACGTGGAGTCTCTCAGGGATCTATTTTAGGTCCTGTTCTCTTCCTACTATACGTAAACGATATGCCCTCGACGATTCGAAACGGAAGAACAGTTCTCTTTGCGGATGATACGAACATTCTTTGCAATGGAGAAACCGTAAATAGTACAATATCAGATATTTCAAATTGATTTCGAAATAAATTAATAGTAAATGAAAAGAAAACGCAATGTAGTTTTAATGCAGTTTTCCATTTCAAATAAACAATTCTGTACTTCATTGAAAATGAACGGCGTACCATTGACTGATGTTAAGGTAACAACATTTTTAGATCTCTCAATTCAGTCAAATCTCAAATGGAACGCCCATTTAAATGAATTGAACACAAAATTAAGTTCATTATGCTATGCGTTCAGAATTCTTTCAAATTCAGTCAGTCTTCATACTGCTCGTTATGTATATTTCGTGAATGTTCATTCCCGCCTGAGATATGGCATAATATTCTGGGGAAATACATCTTAAAGCTCCCAGACTTTTAGATTACAAAAACGAATCGTACGAATAATAATAAAATTCCACCCACGTGATTCTTGTAAGCCTTTCTTAATCTAGGAATTTTACCTTGTCTCTTGATTTACGAATCAGTGGGTTTTGTCAAAAATGACTTGCTTATGGGTGGTAATATATTTTCAGAAAACGCTGATGACCATAACTATAACACGACGTTGTAATCATATTCATCAGTCACAGTATCAACAGCCCATTACAAAAAATTCACATACAATACACGTACATTATTTTATAACACTTTGCCAGATGACATTAAACGATTAAATTCGATAGAAAAGTTTAAATCCTAAGTAAAATCATTTCTGCTGCACAACTGCTTCTATATAATTAGAGACTATACTGAGCATCAAAAGGAAAGTAACATTAATTTTAACAGTGATATTTAATGTATTATTTTCCATTTGGACTGTATAATTCTAAACAACCTGTAACAAGTATTGTACTGCAGCTTCCGGGTCAATGACCCCCATCTCAATCAGGTTTTTTGTCCAATTTCCCTGATCCATTGAGCAAATGCTGAGATGGTCCCTTGTTTTGCTTCTGGACATAAATGTAACTTCATTACCTGTGCACATCTTCTAGAATTCAGTGGGAAATATAGTTATTCAAATTATCGTTTCCATGTGGTTGCGGCAGGAAGTATTATTCCTTGACGAAGGACATGATGAGGGATAAGAGCCCAAATTTATTGCTGATTTACCCTTAAAAATATATTTTATTACATTGGAGCGAATATTTTGTTAACAATCCTTGCAAAACGCTCATTTTCTTTCTCTATTCAAAATTCAAGTAGTATATGGCTTAGGGTAGGGATTACAGAATTTTGAAAACGTGCACAGAATTTACTTCTTCCCTTAGCACGTCGCACACAGTTTTGACTGTTTTTGACGTAAAAAAATAAATAAATAAAAAACTTTTGAGGGGCGAATTGTATTCGTTAAACATTGTTTTTTTTGTCAACTATGGTGGCCTTTAAGTTATGGGAAATGATTGCATTGTATCCCTTTGTTGGATAATAAACATCATTAACAAAATAAATTTTCAAAAATTTCTTTGGCGTTTTTGACGGTAAGTAATGAACCGTTCTGATGATACACTAGACCCTGGGTTTCGTAGGATGGCGTAAAACAATCCTAATGTAGGCCTACTTGTCTGTCGCCAAAAGATGCCATATTTTCAGAAATATTTACTTCTACGAATTGAATTCAGAAATAAAGCGAGATAACACAGAAATCCTACATGTATCACTCCATCCTATAAGAGTCCAAGTGACCTGCGTTTACCCGTCCTTCCGTCCGTCACTCGCGTTAGTGCACTTTCGGTCCACCTTTTTTAACCAGCGAGGTGTCATTTGACCCGTCTGCTGTTTACTTCGTAGAATCCTTCCAGATCATCAAAGCGAGTTCAAAAAGAATTTAAAAGTTGAAAATTCGAAAATCGTAGAGACTTCGGATTTATTTATCTGTCTTAATGATAAATCTTATCATCTGATTTTCAGAAATGTATTTACATCTCAAGATGCATACAAACTGAGTGTGAAAAGTTGAGCAATTTATGAATTAAACAGTTTTTATAATTGTATTTTTAAGGAATTTATTTTTATGTTTTTTATTAATTTGCTTGACTTTTTATTGCAAAATTAATGCATTTTTTGGAATTTAATTATTAAAATTTACTCTCTGGATAAAAAATTATAATAACTTGGCCTGCATTTAAATAATTTCAGAAATATCCCGAAAGTACTTCCAACATTTAAAGAGAGTAAAAAAATGTTTCAAAAACAATTCGCTTCTTTTTTACATTTATTGACCTTCATATTTTCGTGCTAAAAATCGGATTATATCCTATGGAAAGCATGGAAGAGAAAAAATCCAAGTTTGTTACGTGTTCATTTGTCTGACATTTCACCACGATGATCTTCGCGATTTCCCCCACTAACATCCTAAAGATTTTAGAGAGTTTTTGCCGTGAAGACTGTACGTCTTCATGGTTTTTGTATAGTTTGCCGTGCACAAGAGGACTAGAAACGACTTATTACTCTAGTTCCGTCATGTTATTTATTATGAGCAGCTCAGACCACACGTAGCGCCTATACTAATCCGCGAACGAAATCCGCGAACTCGAAGTGATAGCGAAGTTCGCAAGATCGACTAAGCAAACTCGCGGAATCGATATTTCTCGAATTCGATTCATCGACTTTTCTGCACTTTATGCATGGATCCTGGGGTGAAAACAAAGGTTATGACAGGTTATGTTTGTTAATTTTCTTCAGTGTTTATGAACAATGTTTGTCTTAAGCAAGTTAAAGTACCTAGCCACGCCAATTAATTATCTTAATTCTTCTATAACATCAACTTTTTTGACATGTTGCAACGGCTGTTCGCGTGAAAAACTGATCACCTGTGCCAGGTGTGTGTAGGAAATAATGTCTCTACTGATGTTAAAAAGAAATGCTTTCTCAAAAATTGATATTTTTGCTATCAATTAGGATTACGAAAGCGTAAAAATGAAAATATATTTTGTTCTTCCAGAGATTTTCAGGGGACAGTAAGATGTGTTGCAGCATCCTTTTTGCACACATCATCTTCCAGATACGATTTAATGGAATTTTTTGATGACGAAAAAAATTGGGGAGTTTCTGAAGTGAAAGTTGGGAGAGCATGGAGAAAAGAAGAACTTCGCATCAAAAGTAATTCAGATTTACACAAATTATGGTATGTTTGCTTTATATCAATGTTTCCTTAATATTGAAATTGCGAAAAAAACAGTAAGTTTGTAAAATAGATTGTTGTTGACTTAGGTATGTTTTGCTGAAAGAGAAAAATATGTTGTTAACCATGGAACACGAAGCAAAGGAAAAATTAGTTTTGTTTCCTAATCCGGAAAGGCTAGATAAAGTAAGTAGTACAAACTTTTATGGGAAACAAATGAAAAAACAACAAAATAATTGTTCAATGATTTCTAGGTAGCTGAGAGTATGGAGAACCTTGAATGTGTTGTCAGAGAACGAAATAGAGCATATTTTGAACTGGAGACTGGAGAAACTGGTGAAAAGGAAGCTGTTTTTGACCATGAAGAACTTGGTAAAATTTTGTTTAAATTGATAAATGATGCACAGAAATTTATCTGTAATATCTGGAAACTTAGAGGAAATACTTGGATTTGAAGAATTCTTTCATTGTTTAAAGGTTTAACCAGCACTGTGTGCCATAGGTTTGCATGCATCCAAAATTTGTCATTACCTGCATATGTTGAGAGTTCTCTACCAACCCATATTTATCTCTATAAAATGAAAGATTTTTGGGTAGTGGGTAGACACTTTTCTTTTTAATTTCTTGCGTCCAAGTTGATGCAACGCATCTGCAAGCCCCTTGGGGGGGGGGGGGGGAATCCTCCATTATCTTTTTTGCGCATTGGAGTAATCCTTCATTATCCATTTATCTGTCAGATATCATGTCACAGTCAGTTGTCAACAGGACTGCCAGGTAGCATCTCCGCATACATGCCTCCAACTATGCTCTCCTGCGTCACTACCCAGTGGCCAAAATCAGGAAGGAATAAGGATAGGGGTAGGGTTTAGGACACTTCACAGGGGTTGGACTAGCCTTTGTGAAGCAGCCAAACTCGTTTTGTTGGAACAAATTTCACATGAGATTCGACAGGAATCGAACCCGGACCTCAGTGGTGAAAGGCTAGCGACTTCACTAGCTGCGACTGCGCCACAAGCAAGCTTTACTGTCATCACAATCCCAGTGAGAAACCGACTTGCCTTCGGGAATGAGCAAGCTCATTGTGTCGTCCTTTAACTGGGGTAATCCATGTCCATTCAGATTATCCTATTTCATACATCAATACTTCATAGCCCCCCTGCTTACCTACACCCCTGAAGTCGAGCAATGGCTTGACCTCTGGTCCATACTTCAGTGTGTTATTTCTTACACTTACTAGTACCACCACACTTCTTAAATCCTCTTTCCTGCCTTTCTTGGCAAACTCTTATTTGTTTCTACCCCTGGCCCAACATGTGGCCTTCCTCAGAGCATACTGCTCAATTATTTTGTTAATCATGAAGTTAATTTGTTTACCTATTTTTGGAACTTCTGAGAAAACCATATTGCAATCAAGCTTTTTGTTATTGTCCGATACTTGTTGCACTTTTACCCCTCCTTAAATCACTGAATTTTCACTTAAAAGAACCTGAATTACTTCTTGGTAGTTTTAAGTGAATTGGTTGAGGCATCTATCTATATTTTATTTAACGTCAAAAACAGTTCAAAACTGTGACCTAGGGGAAGAAGTGCAATATGTGTATGGTTTCACGAGCTCTGGGACATCTGCCCCATCAATAAACCACATACAGTAGGTGGCCCAATTATTATACTCAAGATGAAAATTATACTATTCTTGTAATTTTGCTATTTCATTAAAGTAGTATTTCAACTGATGACTTATTTTCAAATATATGTATTATTAACTGTTGATGTTGGCAACACTGGCCTACATACCATATCATTTAAGATTTCAATAATTTGTTTTCGGTTAAATTTACTAATCTGTGGGTTCCGTTTTGAGATATTTTCTTAAATTATATGGTATTTTTTATCATATAATAATTAAAATATTTATAAAACAATATTTTCTTGTGTAGCTTAAAATATATTTATTGCCAGACTGCAAGATAGTCAAAGGTATTTTACACGAGAAATATTTATGTGCAGGATTGAAACCGTTTCCTGAATTGGCTGGAAAACGTATTTCAAAACACATAGATGAACACTGGCATTATCGCCTAATGACATTGTTTAAAGGATCTGCCGTCGCTAAGTTTAAAAAGCTCTACAGGGAGAAGCTAGCTAATGAAGAAAGGAAAGCAAGAAAGTAAGTTTTTCATTCCAGGTCATTAATATTGAATACTATGTATATCAGAGGAGCATAAATTGTCAATTTTCAGCTAAAATTCACACTAGTTATCAAAGCACCATTGAATTATGAGGAAAACAGAGTTTAAGATTTTCCTATCAAATAAACCATAAATTGTAATCATTATATGCTTTTAAAACTAATACATCTTAATTTGTGCTTGATACTCGTAATTGGATAGATAAATGTTTTTCCCACAAATTTTACTAAATTTGTGATGTTCCTCTGATTTATAAAGTTTTGTTAACAATTTTTTTCATTTCAGTCGAAAGAGAAATCATGTAATGCATTTACTGAAGAGGTTTCCCCACATTGATATAGCAACATTAAAACAGCTATATCCGGAAGTGGA
This sequence comes from Teleogryllus occipitalis, assembly GCA_011170035.1. Taxonomy (NCBI): domain Eukaryota; kingdom Metazoa; phylum Arthropoda; class Insecta; order Orthoptera; family Gryllidae; genus Teleogryllus; species Teleogryllus occipitalis. Next base: position 609,573 of record BLKR01000175.1, on the reverse strand, counting down.
TATTAGAAAAGCAATAACACATAAGAAAACGCTGGGCAATCATCCATATAATAGAGCATAAATGTTGCCAATTGAAGTGATGAAGTTTATAAAGGTACTTTGTGAAGGCTTTGTGTGCTTAGAAAGCAAGTATCATGTATTGCTTGTGCAGCTGACTTTCATGAGTGATCAGTTTCTTTGTTAAATAAAATATGTGAAAATAATTTGTATTAATTCCTATCCTTTCCTTTTCACATTTTATATTTTCTTCAAAAACCTGTAGCAAATATTCTGTGCATATGTAACTTAATAATCATACCTGTAATTATGAAAATTTGTGTAGTCACCAATTAGGTGATGCGGATTCCAGGGAAAGTCGTTGGCACTCTATTTGGCAATGCTAAGTAAATTGGCCTGCTAAATTCTGATAATCTGTACTAGTGTATTCAAGTTCAAATTCCCTGCAAGTTTAATTATTAATTAATAATAACCGTTTATTTAAGTTCCCAGCTGTATGTTCGGTGTTGAACTTCTTAACTTTGGGAAAGCCTTTAATGACAACTTGCTTCTATGTAGCAGGTTACCTGTGATGAAAGGTCAAACTAACACCAGTCATATATATGGAGGCACACGCGTATGTCTGGCCAATAATAAAGTCTTCCATAAAGTAACTGAATGCAAATATTGCCTCAGACATGGAATGCTCAAGGACAGAAATTTCAAAGCAACATCTTTTCCTAAGATTTATCCAGCACCATGATGGAAATTTTTCAAGTATTCTTAAAAAACACAGATTATAACTAGAATCTAGGATAAATTGTGCACATCTACCTTAATCTGTGGTGATATAAATGCCAATTTCCATCCAACAGCTAACATCACTCATAAAAATGAAAGCAACAAACATATCAACTTAGTACGCTCCTATAATCTTGTTGCAGTACATTCACCAACTACACAATACAAGCAACAACAATTGGCCAAATCCTCTCGAAGACAAAAACACACATACATAATCTCTACTTATGATACATGGCTCAGCAACCACGACACACAAATACTCACCCTTACAACAACAAAGTCAGTAAATGAGATTAGGAAGTACAACATAAAAGACAATCTTGTTTCAAACTAATGAATCGTGGTCAGTTGTATATTAAATTTCTGATAAAGCTAATGTTTCACTTTCCTTAACACAAAAGAATATTTCAACAGAAAAAATCCCCCTACAATACCATAAAAACAAACACACAAAAGCAGCAAAGGTAGATTAACAAAGTACATGAAAATTTCATGTGAAAGAAAAAGGTAACTTCCTCTCAGAAACAATGTTCTTGCAACAACCAAATAGTAAACTATTACAAATTGTACTCATTTCAACCACCAACAAAACAATCCACAACAGCACATACTTTTTCATATTGTAATGGTCAGTCAAAATTATACAAAAATACTCTTTTTTTTAAAAAAATTACAAGACATTATTTAAAGATCTAATTTTGAAGAACAATTTCATTAATAAAAATATTGTCTTCAACGTTGTAGTTAGAGGAAGACACTGAACAAATTCTTAATCTTTACAATTTTCAAAAATTTAGAGATCAACAATCAGCCCTGCACCATTATTATGTGTACTTCATTCTATCCAAGAAACAATTTCATGAAAAATTTTTGAGCTGGTGAGAAAATCTTGTTTTTACAATTGCATAAAAACAATTTTCAAAAAAGTGTACTCGATTTCATTTAAATCCAATTATGAATAGATTCCATTAAGAAAAAAAGTCTCTATCATTAACATTGTAGTTGTAGGAAGATTCCAAAAATTTTAAAATTTTCCAATTTTCAAAAGTTTAGGGTGTTGAATGAAAATCGGCCCACCATTTTATAAAAATGTTATTTTGTTACTTTGCTCCATTCAATGAAAAAAATTGAGCAATTTTTGAGAAAATTTTGAAAATAGCAACGAGGCTTCATGTAAAGTATCCTAAAAATCAAAATATCTATTTAAAATTCTCAGGGTTTCAAGTTCAGCAAGGTCAATGGGGGAATAACAATTCTGGAGAAAATCCTATGTACAGTTTAGGTGCTAGAGTTGGCCTCGCGCACATGGACAGACAATAGTGCCCTAAATCAATATTTTATTATCAAGAACCAACAAAATTTAAATTCTGACAACACAACATATTGGAGGTAGTAATTTACTACATACAGGCCCAAGAATTATCCACTTCTCTGTTATCAGCAACTATACATAGTAGTAAGCAAGAAAATAATCCCAAAACTAGAACTCAACCACTTTCTCTTTTAAAAATATCCCCTCAGGCAAAAATATATGTTATGATCATTAAAACACAATACTTCAAATTATAAACAAAATAGAAACCAAATCATCTGCTGGAATTGGCAAATTTTTGGACTTTTAAAAGAGATCACCACATAACATAATGAAACCACTCATGAGTGCCAATATTGTAATGGGACAGATATAAAAATGATCTATTTAACATAGTACAAAGCAAAACATAATAATTAAATAAACTGCAATAAATTTATAAAATAAAAAGTTGATGGATTCAAAATTAAGTTTTTTATGAAATAATATTAATTAATTATTAATACAAAATGGACAAAATTAAATTTTTTTAAAAAAAGGTCTTATTAAATCTTATTCTATTTCTTTAATTTAAAAAAATTTCTTTTTATATTTATCCTTTTCGAAAACATATCATGTGTAGCACAAACTTTCTCATAGTAAAGTGTTTTAATTTCCTTGGTGTGTCCTCACTTTACGGTCTTGTCCCATTCTCTTGCCAGCTGCTATCTATTGCAGCCCAAAGTACATTTTGTTCAAATTTTCTCAACTTTTTGTTTATCTAAATATACCTTCAAAAATATTAAAGGAGAGTAAAACCTCGCCCTAATTGGCAATTTTCATTGAAAAATTTGGCCATTTTTAAGAAAATGGAGTCCAAGCGTTACTGTAAATGCGAAATTTGAAGCTTTTTCACAGGAACCTATTAAGTTTTCAAAAACTTCAATTGAAGTCATTTAAAGAACTTTCACTTACAAATGCAAAAATGTATACAAATCAATGGAAATGTGATTATTAAAGGCATGAGAGACATTTAAAAAAATTACATTTGTGTAATTTTTGAAACAACAAAAGAATACACCAAAATGAACTTAACATATTAAACAGGGCAATTAGCACTGTCCATTGGAAAAATTTGGAGTCATTTTTGAGAAAATGGCATTTGAGAGTTTCTCAAAATGTGGAAATTTGAGTTCATTTTCACAGAAAACTGTTGAGCTTCTGAGAAATTTTATATGACATAATTTAAAGCACATGTACTCCATAATTTGAATAAATTGTCAGTAATATAAATATTAACGACATGAGAAACGAGTTAAAAAAATTACATTTTTGAAGAGATAAATTAATAGGGCAATATGGCGTTTATGTCGAGTGCTTTTAGCACTATCCCTACCAAAAGTTTAAAGAAAAATTTTTGTGCCATTTTTGACAAAATCTGGTTTTTGTACTTTTTTAAAATTGCAAATATTGCATGCAATATTGTGTGAAAACTATTACAATTTTCAAAACAATCTACATGACCTTATTAAAAGAACTGATTATGATCAATAAATTTCATTTGAAGGACAAATCTCTATCTTTAATTTTGTAGTTGCAGAAAGATGCCGAAAAAAATTCAAACTTTTGCAATTTTCGAAAATTCAGAGTTAACCGTGAAAATTGTATCCTTTATAAGCGTATTTTACTCTATCCTTACAATTTAAAGAAAAAATTTGGAGTCATTTTTGAGAAAATTTTGAAAATGTCCGGGCAGGCTTCATGTAAAGTACCCCCAAATTTTCAAGAATGCTTTTCAAAATTTCAAAGCTTCCAATAGAGCCAGATCAACAGGGGTTGCTTCAATTTGGAAAAAAATCATATGTATGGTTTAGGCGCTTGTAGTGTTCACAGACGTACGGATGTTTTGTTTTCAATTATTTTTTCGGCATCAAAGACCCACAAAACTGGGATTCTGGCGACACCACATGTTAGAGGATTTTTTTCTCTTAATTTAGTAACTGGATATATCCACATTCTCCTTATCAGGGCCCGGCAATGAATTTTTCCTTCCGAAAATTCACCACTTTTTTCGCACAGCATTACATAACTTTCTCTATACTACGTATATTATTCTATGAGAACATAAAAAGGGACGTATATGAGAATGTAAAAAGGGACTGCAAATAAGATCCCTGCAAAATCCTCAAACAAGATGGAATTAAATATATATAGACCAATTTCACTGTCTGGATTTACAAAAATATTAGAAAAACAATGAAAGTTTTAAAAATTACCTGAAGCACTAATATTATATCTAACAAACATTCAGAAAAAAGCTATCAAATGAAACTGCTGAAAGAAGAAATGGTTGATTCCTTGATCTGTCAAAAGCAATTGACAATCGATTACTAGTTTCTGTTGTCAAAATTTAAATCTTATGGGATGCGAAAAATTGTCAGCAAGTGGATCAAATCATATCTACCAGATGGAAAGCAAATAGCTATGTTACCTGACCAAAAAGACAAAAAAATAAAATACCATCACTTGGAACCAAGAAGTGTAACTTACGGGGTCTCCCAAGGATTTAAATTCAAACCCATTCTATTTCTTATATTTGTAAATAATCTCCCATGAATAATGGAAAACATTAAAACAGAGCAATTTGTTAATACACTATATTATTGCTCCTTGGAAAAACAACTGAAGCGCTACAAGACAAAGTGAACCCAACCATTGACAAACTAATTCAATGAATTCACCAAAACCAACTAATTGTAAGAGATGACAAAACAATAATAATGCCCTTCTACAACTACAACTCAGCCCAACACCAAGTTTGACATTGGAAGGCAGCAGTATCACACAAGCACAGTAAACAAAACTTCTTGGAATCACCAATCCTATCTCAAGTGGGACTCACACCGGGAAGCTATTAAATCAGAATTGATCAAACTCAATTATGCTTTTGAAATAATAACAAGGAACAGCACTACTGAAACAGTCCAAACAGTCTACTTCTCAAACGTTTACTTAATCCTCAAATATGGAACAATAATCTGGGGCAATGCAAATATCGAGAATTCAGACAATTATAAATGCAATTCTCTGTAAAAATACAATTCTTCAAAAAATTACCAAAACATCTGAGACACATTACAGGATTTCACAGTTTCAAGAAAAAACCCTTCCTTCTGCAGAAACCTTTGTAAAGTGATAGACAATCCTTCAACAACCAACATCTGCAACCTGATTACAGGAACTACAGTACGACCAGTGGCGAATTCTCCGATACACCGCGTATAACGCCGGTATACCTAGTAATTCGAAGTGTATAATTTGTATTGGGTGTGTTCATAGTATTGGGATTTCAGAAAAGCTCAAAATAAAAGACAACGGTAGAGATAGCTTCCATAATGTGTGGTATACTTCAAATAATGTTCAGATTCACGACTGAGTGAAGATTTTAAGTTGCATATACAATTAGAGATGTGAGAGAGCCCTGCATTCTTGAGTGAAAATGATACTGAAATATATGGAGAGAAAAAGGCTAAATGATCTTGGATATACCGAAAGTGCTTTTTGCTGAGTAATGTATAAATTCAGTAGGTTTTTATGATCTTCAGAAAAAATAACTCTGAAGTTCCCATAAAAGAAATGAATATTCGCAGAGGAAAGTAAGCAAATTAAATTACTTAACAACTGAATTAACTAGTTATTGAAAAATTATGTTTCAGACTTTCTCAAAAATTGACATTTGGTAACACATTTATTACTTAATATGCCTTATCAATATCAAAGTAATTATGGACTCTTAAATGCTATTTTGAATTAAAAATTCACAGAAAAGTTTGCTGGGCATAAGGAATAAGCCTCTGTTATTTATTGTTTACTTTCCCTTTATTAAATATTTGGTCTTATGAATAAGCTGATAAAACTTACAAAAACAAAATTACTAGAAGAGTAACTTATCTGGCCATTCTATGATTATTCGAAATAATCTTTAGTGTGAATCGACAATTTACTAAAATGATGCTGATAAACCACTGGTGCTGAACAGCACATACTTTTTCACATTTATTAATGTATGTAATATTATTTATACCTTAATTTCTCTCTGAATTAACACGTCTTGGTCTTCATTTTTTGTAAAACTCATTACAAATAGTGGAACATTTGGTGCAAAAACTAAATATTTTCAAGCAAATATACCACAAATTTGACTATTATAACTGCTTTTCATACAGCAAAATCAAGTCACAACAATGAAATGTAATTCACAGAAATTTGCGAGTTGCAACACAGAATGTCATTGTTGCATTCTTATCTCATTTACCCTAAAGGCTAGCAATTTTTATTTCACATATTTCAATCATGTTTTACATAATTTCAAAAAGATTAATTTTTAAACATATAACATAAGCTCAAATGTAAGAAATGAACAAAGCAATATGAAATAATACACACATTCTAACTTACATCGCATCCAACTGCCTTCTAAAATTATGTTCATGAAGCGCAGGATTTTCGGAACAGGCAACTTAATTTGACGCCAAATTTAAAAAAACAAACAAAACACTCATATTTTCCAAAACTTCAACATAATGTTATTTGAAGATCTGTTTTGGTTGAACACATTTCATTAAGCAAAAACCGTATCTTGTCTACCGCAGTAGAGAGAAAGTATAATATAATAATATCAATGTAACCTATGTAATAATGTACAATATATTTTGAATTTACTGCACATTGAAAGGTTAAAAGTTACCTTTGACCTGTTTGTCACAAGGAAATGCAACTTGCAAAACAAATTTTTAGCTGTTTAAATAAGAGATAAGGAGTAAAGCAAAATACATACACAATAAAAATTATAAAAATTTGAATAGTAATTTATTTAATAGCAGAATTTGTATATTGTGGTGACATCGTAATGAGGCACCATGACATAGATTGTATAATACAGAAGTATAACAGGGCAACAGAGATCATTTTTCTGAAATATATAAAACAAAATAGGTCTCAGTATCGATAAAGTAAATATTTGGTCACACGTACAGTCTCATTTACTTATTTTATTCAGAAGGCTTCATAAAACAAAGTTGAAAAATTACACTGCTTCTACCACAAAGATATTGATCAACTATGTTTTATAAATCCCATCGAGTTTTAAAACGACCAACTGAAAAGAGCTGTACTTTGTACATCACCACTTTTTAATTTTGGAATATAAACTTGCCAAAGAACATACAAGATGTCCTCTCTCTATACACATTTTATATTCCTCTAGGAATATACTTTTAATGAAGGAAATAATTCCTCAAGAAAGGGATACAGGTAAAAATAGCACAGGTCGCAGGTGTAAGTAGACTATCGCCATGACTTGTGCACAAAACCTTCAAATATTTATGTGTTTTTTAAAACATGAACTACCATCTTTCAAATGACATATGAACGCTATAATTGCATTCGTACTGAAAGTGCTATCATAGAGGTTTGTGGACTGATGACATATTCAAACTTACCTATAATTTTATAAAATATAATTAAACAAGGAGGTAACAAAATTACAGTATTTTTCATATACTTAAAATTACCTCTTTGTCAAGTACATTGAAAATGCAAAATTACACTATTTCATAAAATACAATGGTATAATTAAATAAAAGCAAATAAATTAATAGTGTAAAATAAGAAGTGAAAATAATGAGTTAAAATATTCCAACTGATGATTTGCTTGACAAACCATGTAATACCATATGAACAGGTCAGAGCTCAATACTCAGGTGACAGTAAGCACTGTGGAGCACTGAAACAGCTCAAAACTATAAAAATTATATGTAATAATTTAAAAATCTTGCCCCATCCACAAATGACATCATGCTGGCCGAGTACCACTGAACTTCTCAAGCACTAATAGTTGTTCAACAGAAAGATGCATTAAAACATGCTATCACTTGGCAAGTATACTGTACCACATAAATAACATTCTACCACAATTGTCATGCATACAATTACAGTTTAAAATCGTGAACTAATGAATGATTGTGTACTGAGCATTGTAAACAACAAGAAGTCCTCCATGGATTCTTCTTGAACAACACACATGTGAAAATAGTTTTACTGACACCCTGAGAATGTCACAGTGAACTGCCAAGTTATGTTAGATATAAAGACTCAGGATGTAGAGTCCAAGGATATGATCAGTACTTTCGATAAATGAAATATTCCAATATCCAAATTCAAAGATAAACATACTATGGTGAAATATTTCTCTCCACCATATCGTTATTTTATGGGCTGTGACTGATAATTCTGTTAAACAATGTACAATATACAATACTAACAGCAAATCAAGAAACATACATTCCAACTTTTTAATGAGGCACATTTCTGACTAGCTACAGCCATGGTCTTTGTTAATGTCAATGTATACCTATGTCTTTACTGCAAATAATATTTCTTGCATGCCTACCAAACAACAGTGAATAACCTGCATAATTCAATACTTTCTGGGGGATTTGAAGACTGCTGACAATTTTACTTCTGCATACTCCACTACATTTTGATAAAAATAATGACTATAATTTCTATGTCACAATTTTCATATGCAAAAGTGATTACATATTTATGCAGTAATTCCCAAACACTGTCATGGCTCTTTATTTTACCTGACCTGCTTCACAATTACTAGTATGAGGTCATTTATGGTAAGAGAGAGTGCCAAACAGGTGAATTCAGAATATTTCTTCAACATTCAGTACTTCCACAATTTGTACCCTGAATATTATCTGAGACATATATTTTACGATTTTTTTCCAATTGTAAAATAGTGCTACAATAATATACAATTGTAAAAAGAATGCCCTGTGCTTGTTACATGAATTCCATCTGGTTATCATACAAAATTAATGATCACAATAAATTATTATTAAGCCTTAAGATTATCTAAAGAAATGAATTGTGGATTATTTATGAAGAAAATCTGAATAAGTTTTATGCAAAATGTGATTAATCACACTTTGAATTACAATAATTGGAAATTTTGTAATAAGATTAAATTTTGAAGAACTTTCTTCACAATCACCAGAAAAGCTATAAAGTTCTTCTTGGCTTTGGTTTTGTTAAGCAGACTTACAGCTTACAACAATCCAACTAATGAACTTTTTTTGGAACATTTTCTTTCCCATTTTAATCTTTTTTTCATTCTATCTATGATTTTTGTGTTCTTTTTTATTTCAATTTTAATTACAGGAAAGTTCCAAGCATTTTTCTGAACTGGTGTTAACTTTTTGCAATGAGAGCAGACCACTGCCCTCCAATGGCATTTATTTTGTACAATCGAGGGTTGTCTAAGCATGCCGTGTTGTCAAAAAGAATTTAACTTCGTGAATTGCTTTGGGTTCTGCATTATAATGCATCACTGACTCTTGTAGTTGGCATCATGCAGTAAAATTGACAAAGACTTTTGTCTTCGCCATTGTGCAGAAATGAGTATACACAAAGGCTCTGAAATGTTTTAAAAACACAGACTTAACCACCACACACATGATAGTAATTATGAAACACTTGGAATGTTCTTCATTTCTGCTCAAACATAGGGTGTACTTTGCATCAACACAAAACATTATGAGATCATGCTCTTCTCATACCATACGAGTGTATGGCTTAAATAACTACATTCAAGATATTTCACATCCACAACATATCTCAAAATTTATTATTATTGTTATAAACATCTGTCTCCAGACAGAACAACTCCTTTCAATCTGGCAGCTGAATTGGCTTTGTGGGACAACCCTCATCTTCTAATGTTCCAGATGGGATTGGATACTTACATCTGAAATTTCATTTTCATATCACGCTGTGAAGTTGTCAGAACTGCCAGTACCTTCCCTGCAGCACGAGGTAGGTGGCAGAAAGCCATTGTCATACCTCAGGACCAGGTCTCTCCCCAGCATAAAGTGTCACAGAGGCAATGTAATTATTTGGCATCACCTAATAAGGCACAAACATGATTTTCTTAAATCAGACCAGTATTTCCATAAATGTAGAACATAAATAAAACCTGAGCTAAGTGCCAAAATGTGAAAATTTTCATTTTGTGCTGAAAAGCAGGGTAAGTATCAAGCGCTACGTGGTGTAAAATGGGCTATATGAAATTCTCATTTTATGGGTTCAAATTGTCACCACTAAACTACGCATAGGTCAAGTCCTGCAAGCTTTTGAAACAGGTTTTCTTAATTATCTCAGGATTCCATTCCTTTCATGTTTCAGCTGGAGAAAATTTCTAAAAAAAAATATTTTTAACTTTTGCTAATTTTATAATTTCTGAGTTCACATTCAACCAAACTAATTTACATACTTCACCGTTGTCATAAAAATTGTCAAGTTTTTATTTCATAAAAGAAAAGTTCCAAATATTTATGTACCATTAATATCCCTCATTTGTAACACGCATTATTTGTGTTATTAATGTTTACAATTTAGATAATGGAATCTCACGCAAGGTTTTTTATAAAGTATTTGGCATGCAAAAATGTATCACAATTTACCTCAAAAATTATATCTTGGTATCCATAACAAAACGTGGATCCAAATGGATTTGTTGTATTGGTAGAACTAGCACGATTAAGCACAACAGGTCTCTCACTTGGCTTCAACTGTTCAGATATAGCATCCCACTTAGTATATGCTGAGATCTGGAATATAAAGGCAGCAATGGATTTAGCATATAACAGTAAAAAAAAATATATTGTTTTTGGAATTTATACAGTATACAAGTTTGTAATTTATTCAATGTCAATTCAATAAAACTGAAAACAAATTTAACCAAAAAAAAGACAATACCAGATGCAGCATAAGTCAGTTAACTGTTGCAAAGGTACTGTAACTAATGAACAGAAGCATATCTGGATATCTGGTAAGAAATATTTCTTTGAAGTGTATTGGCAAAACAAAGATATTAGTACTATGATTATTTACAGGTAGTTTTTTTCACTTATATACACTATTGATACTGCCCTGTAACATTCGTTTTCAGTTAGCTAACTTATGCCATGGTTTTTCCAAAACCTACATAAACAACTACATAAATGACTGTAGTACTCAGTCAGACCTTCAGACACAAACGAAAAAACTAGAGTTGAAATCATCAAAAGTGCTGATGGCACTGAACTCGAGAGTGATAGGAAATTACAAAGCATTTAATGATTTGTAATTTTAATTATCACAGATTAGGTGGTAAAGATCATGAATAGTTTAGTTTAATAAAATATTACTCATTTATCATACACACATTTAAATGAAAAATAACAAACTGCCTCTCCCACCACCCCACCCCAATGAATCCTTTTAGAATGTCCTCTATTAAGTCACTTCCACCATCTGCACACACAACAAAAATGTTCTTACCGTCACAGGACTTGGCGAAACATCAATTAATTTATTGCTCTCTGCTGATGTCTGCCTCAAATCGGGAGGAAGTGTAACTTGGAACTCACAACGATGATACCTAGCCAATAAAATTATGTAAGCATTCAAATGATCCAATTAGTCTCTAATAAGATACACATAGCAAATATGCACTTACATATTGAAATTATAATGCCCAGGGAAATTTGTATGTAGAACAAATTTCTTCACTTTTTGAGTTTTGGCATCAAAAAGAATATCCTGCAAGGCAAAATTAAAAAGCAAAATTCATTTACTTCTCTACAGATTGATCAGATTAAATCAAGTATTTAATGAAACAAAAGCCAAATATTACACAAAAGGAAGTAATTATTACATTTTCTTCATTCATATTTCTTGATTAAAGATCCCCCCCTAACAAACTCTTGAATTTGTGCAGGGACTCCCACCTGTCATTTGTAACTCAGTTCCCAAATTATAACTGCCTTATAAATACGAAAAAGTATGTTATATACATACTAGTTATAAAGCATGAAATAATAAATTCCACAACATTAAATAGGATTTATAACATTAAATAATAAAAAAGCAATCTTATAATGCATTAAACAAAGTCTTAAAGTCTTAATGAACAGAATGCTTTATTTATCAGAATTTTAAAAAATCTATGAAGCAACAAGAATATAAAGCCACTATTGCATTTGTTTACTGATGATGGCGATGGTGGCCATTCTCATTTGTCAAGTGTAGGTGAGCGAAGAACCCAGAAACCTTGAATACTCAGGGTTGGGCAAAATACTTCAAGTTTAGTATTTAAATACTTCGCCAAAATACTTTCCAAATAAGTATTTAAATAGATACTCAAAATACATTAAGTTTTGTTTTGCTAAATACATACGTATTTAAAATACCTTCAAATACTCAAAATACAGTAAATACAAAAATTTTGTATTATAACTTTTTATTGCAACAATATATTGTAATTGTAAATTAAAATAAATTACTAATTGACAATCATAAATTTCTGAACAACAAATAACTGTAATATTCTTATAAAATACTTTCAAATATAAAATATTCTATATCAAACACAAATAGAATTTCCTTCTAGAACGACTAATTTTCCAAACAAATCATCAGGTAATAAACCCCTAGTTGGAGAATGTATAAAATCTGCAAAGGAAAACAGTTATTCAACTGGTGCGAATTAACTTAAACTAGTGTTATAATGAATAAATTCTTTTTTAATTGAAGTATAATAGTCCAACATTTTTAATGATTTAGATTTATCATTTAAAAATGAAGAGAATTCAAATTCAACAGCTGAAAGAAGGTTTTCTCTTTGTTTCACCGAAGTGCATTCAGAATTTTTTAAAAAAAGAAACTCCTTGTTATCAGTATCTCCTTCATCTGTATTTAAAGTACTTTAAGTATTTCTTTTTTTAAATACACCTATTTTATGTATACATCTCCAAAATACATACTCCAAAAAATTAAAAAACAGTTTTTCAATTACATGTATTTAAATTACGTATTTCAAATACAAGTATTTAAATACTGCCCAACCCTGGGAATATCCCCCCCCCCCCCTTCTAGGGCAGGTGTTCACAGTGGTGATTTGCCATTGCCATATTCTGGTTGGATAACGAAAAAAGTGATAATGGGTGAAATGATGAGAGAGAATTACTGAAAGGATGATGATACAGATGAAATACATGTTCACACAAATCATGCTTCAAACATATCAAGAAAACACACATGGTTAACCCACACCCTTCAGCACCAAAACTAGAATGTTGCTTCAACCTCCTGTGTCACAAAGGATATGAACCATTACAAAGATCATCTTCGCAGTGGTCTTTATACACTTGTCAAGTTTTACTTGATGTTAATGTGTCTCATAACCCAAGCATAAACATCTATTCCAAGGATGAGGAAAACAAATATAGGTATGTAATTGCTCTAAAGTGAATTGCACAAAGCATTATGCAGACTTTCTTTTTCTTTCTCCCTTCTTTGTGCTTAACTACAACTAAAAATTGTTTTCGTGATTTTCATACTAAATGAAAGTTCAATTGTGTTTTTATCAAGCTATTTTTAAATAAATTACAAATTTTCCGTTCTTTATACACTTTCTTGCAAGTATTTACCAACAAGCCTTTAAACCCCAAAGTTGCCTGAGAGCAACATGTAGAATTTTCAAAAATTTGAGGACATATTTGAAAAAAATTGCATATATGGTTTAAACTATTCAATTATAACTCAAAATTAAGTTAAAAAATTCTTCATTATTTAACAATAATTTGGGATTGTAAGGGTTAAAATCTGGTGTACAATGGTCATTCAGTAGTTTCTTCTACCATTCTCTTTTGAAATAATTAATACAAGGCGGAACACAGTTTAGAAATTACTGTAATAAAACATTTGTAAATAGAAACATTTGACAATGAAAGAAGAAAAATGATAAAAAATATATACTTACCATTCCCAAAGTAAAATAGTTAAAAAAGAAATCTGATCGACGTGCTGCAACTCTGCGATGAGCATTGGGGCTATGAATTTTCATCTTATCTTCAGCTTTATAAAAAACTCTTGATGGAGCTCCAATGGCAGTGGCAACATCTTGACACGTGTCTCCAAACAAAACTTCTCGACTTAACGTTTGTCTGCGAGGTTCAATCTGCCGGGATGAACCTAACAAATAAAACTCCAATTAAATATTACATCCATGTGAGGTGGATGTACAGTAATGACTTTCTCCAAAAATAGTATTTTTTTAACAATCATCAAGGAATCAATCTTGGAACAAGTTTTCATTGACACAGAAGTATTCTGAACTACTTTTGTCTCAAAATTAGAAGCATTTAAATAACTTTAATAAAAGAATGAAAATTAGGATAATTAAGAAAATGCAAATATAACTGGAAATCACACATGTTGTAGCTCAAATAATACACTTACAGTACACATGATTATAAGTCATTGCATGTTTACTGTTTATTAGAGAATAATTCAATCCAACACACACAGATAATACAATACACACAATGCTCTTTCTGCAAGCTTTGTAGAAGTTTCTGTCAATATTAAGTGCCATAATAAAACTTTTCAGAATGCAAGCTGCAGTAGCACAAGCAGTTTCAGAAAATGATGGTGAAACTGATTTAGCTGTTGCTCTGGATGGAACTTGGTCTTGTGGTCATGTTTCCTTACATAGTGTGGTGACAGCTGTGTTGTTTGATACAGGAAAAGTGGTGGATGTAGACATTTTGTCAAAATATTGTCAAGGGTGCTACGCCAATGAAGAGCATGGTAATTGTGTGAAAGATTATGATCGTTCTCATGGTGGGATGGAAGCAATTAGTGCTGTCAATTTTTTTAATAGATCAGTAGCTCAGAGGGGTGTGCATTATTTGAAGTACCTTGGAGACAGTGACACTAAAGCACACACGAGTGTGTGTGAATCAAAACCACATGGAGATTCAGTGAATATAGAAAAACTAGAGTGCATAGGACATGTACAAAAGAGACTTGTAAGTAGGCTAAGATTAAAAAAATATTTGAAAGGGAAAAAAACTTAGTGACAGTAAGGGCATTAATGGGGCAGGTAGAATGACAGATTGTGAAATAAATTTACTGCAGAGTTATTATGAACTTGCAATTAGGAGAAATGTTAGTAATGTAAAAGAAATGCATCAGGCTATTTGGGCCATATTTTTTCACAAATCATCAACGGATGACAATGCAGTTCACCATCTGTGTCCAAAGGGTCCTGATAGCTGGTGCAAATACCAAAACACATTAGTAACTGGTCAAGAATACCATCATAAACATTCCTTGCCTCCTGCCATCATTGATGTAATCAAGCCATTTATAGGGACCTAAGTCAGCAGCACATATTTTAAAAAAATGTCTCCCTGGGAGGACTAAAAACGTAACTGAGAGCCTGAACAATTGCATATGGGAACGCATCCCCAAAAATGTTTTTGTTGGTGCTGAGACTGAGAATTTGTGTTTCGGATGCCGTACTAACATACAATGATGGTGCAGAGGCAAGAAAGTTAGTTTTAGAGCAAATGGAGATAAATGTGGGATACAACTGTGCTAAAGGGCTGATGGCAATTGACAGTGCATGCAAATATTATGCAAACGAAGCAGCTGAGGCCATGACAAAGGAAGCAAGAGTTGAAAAAAGGCATAAGAACATCAAAAGAAGGCTGGAAGATGATGTCCAGAATGATTATTCTCCTGGAACGTACTAAGGTTACTTTTTCTAACTTTTCATTAAAATGTATTTTTCCTGTAAAACATGTTTTTTCTTATATATGTTCCTTTTTCTCAGAAGTGTGTTGTCCAATCTCAGAGAAATTTTAAACAGGCATTGCACTCAGTTTTGAGCTTTGATAAGTACAATTATTATTATATCAACAAAACTCTCTCCACCAATGCTAATCATATCAAGAAATTGTAAAATAAAAAAGTGTATTTTGAAAACATTATCACAATCATTGTAATCAACTAATAATTTTTGTTATCAAGATTCTAATACATTATTATGGTGCAGGAGAAAAATTAGAATGAATTATGTTTGTTAGTTTCTGAGAAAAAGGAACAAATATTTACCTTTATTTTTCTTCAAATTTATTAATAATAATATATGTTATAAACTATATTTACTCCAATGATTAATTCAGGAATAGTAAATCAATATGTTTTGAAGATAACTTCAAATTATCAAAGCAATAAAGCAATTTTTTCTAAAGATATTAATTTTAGAATAAGTATCAGAGAATGGGACATGCCCTCACTACTTTACATACACATTTTTGCCAATTTGAACCTTATGTGCACAATTTTCTACAAAAAATTTTCACAACTTACAATAACATAAATTGAAAGGAAGTAATTCCCCAGGATGTAAGGAGTGATGCATTCCAAGTGCAAAATGTAATCAAGCCAAAAAACAGTCACCGTTCTTGGGAGAAGACATTGACCCTGACTGCAACCCTTAGATCAAGACCCCGGAGAGGCTTTCAGCTTTCGTTCAAGAAAGGAATTTGCTTGCTATAGTGGACTCAAGTTTCAATATGTATTTGGAGTGGTACCTGAACCTAATTTTGAGGTTTGTTCAAGACATGTCACATTTTGAAAATTTATTAATTTTTTAACTTAATTTTATTATCTTTTTTAAACAATAAGTGACAAATGTTATGTCAAGGTTTTCAAATTTTGAGTTATTTGATTTTTTATTTTGAATTTTATTGAAATTTAGAGAAAATTACATTTTTATTCAGACAATAATTTTTCATTTTACTGAAACACAGTAAATCCATTTCCATTATTTTCCTAAGAAACAAGTAAAATTTTCTTGCGAAGTAAATTTTGAATTTAGTGTGCCTTACTCACGAACTAGCGATTTATACAATTTCTTTATCTTATTTTTTGCTGTTATCTTATTACTCCATTCCATTTTTTCTCATATTTCCAGTTTTTAATTTCATATGTTATCAAATATATTTATATGTGTATGTGCATATTAAGCAGTCTATTTTGTGCAATCACAGCCCTAGTTATGATCTTAAAAAAACGAGCAATAAAAGGTTGATAAGATGTAGCAGAATGGAATTAAAATTCAGTACCTTCTGTGATCAGATGCAATCGAAGCCCACGTGTGCTGAGCCGTTCACGCAGCACTTCTGCACGATCCATATAAAGATGATTGTGATAGCAACACAATGGAAGTGGCGGGGACCTGCTCTCACTCAAGTTGCTGCCAGTATAAATTGAAGTCCTTGACACCACTGGGGATTCTCCAGTTGGGAACTGAAGGGAACCAAGTCCATGTGCATATCCCGGCTGGAAGAATAGTTTACCAAGATGTTAACAACATAAAAATATAAATAATAAAGACTACAAATAGTTGTTTATTAGAAGTATTTGCTGTTCTAAAATTCAAATTTGTTGTTGAATAAATCTCTACCAAAATAAACTTTTTTTTTTATTAGACACATTATTCCTCCATTAATACCTTAGAAATATTTCAATATACCACCTCTGACTTACGAAGTTAAAAAATATGCCCCTGTTCAACACTTTCAAATATGATGATTGTGATGATATTAACCGTTATGGAGGAAACAATGACTTTTTTAACAAAATCCATAGGTTCTTTTAAAAACATTGTTGAAACAATTTAAGATAATATCTTCATTAAATGAAGTAAATGTCCAGCTACTAATTTACCCCAATAAATCCTAAACTCCAATCCACAATACAATTGGATTTTTAACTCACAACTCCATACAGTTCGGTTCCAAGTTCTCCGGCCCTGTGAGAGGGGTCTAAGTTTCTCCGGGGGGTGAAGGGAGCGCGATAAGGTGATGGGCTGTAGGATTTGTTTGACAGACGTCCGTGAGTCACACATGGGCTGTAGGCAAGGGCCAGCACGTGCTTGGTCAATGCATTGGTTTCGCAAACATCAGCTCAGTTTTGATTCAGAGTGCGCGAATGTTAGATGCGAAATGGCGAAGCGGAAATCGAATTCGACAATTTATAGTGAAGGTCGGTTCTGCATCAGGCGACTACCATGGTCAGATGAATCAAGAAAATTTTGAAAATTGGGTGAGAGAAACATTATTACAATAACTGCCTTCTAAGGCAGTAACTGTTCTTGATAATGCTCCATATCATTGTGTTAGCCAATAAAACCCCAACTGCATATGCATTTTAATGCGCGACATGATTCAATGGTTGAATGCAAAAGGAATGCATGCTAATGAAAACCTGAGGAAGCCTGAATTATACCAACTAGTTCTGCAACTAAAACCTCAGAACAAGACATACAAAATTGATGAGCTGTTTGCCAGTAGCGGTCATTCTGTTATCCACCTTCTGAATCCCATTGAAATAGCATGGGCAAAAATTAAGAGACTTATAAAGGAAAGCAAAGAAGTCCTTAGAGCTTACAAACTGGGCTATCATTAAAGTCACTATTGAAGACTGGAAGGGTTACTGCGCTCTTGTCATGAAACTTGAAAATGAATACTGGGGGAGGGACGGTCCAGTGCTAGATATTATAGACAGTATTGTTATAAATATGGACTCGGATATCAAGTGTGAAGACACTGAAAATAGCGATAGTTCATCAGTGGACAATGATTAGGTAAGGTCAATGTCTTTAACTCAATAGTAGTGTCCACCTCTTCCCCCACTCCCTACCGTCGCTTCCTTTCTGTATCCCCACTCTACCCCCTCTCCTTTGCTCTGCGACTGACACAGTGAAATGGCATGACGTCACAGAGCCGGAGACATCAGAACTGAACTGTAAGAACCCATGAATTTCTCATTGAAATAAACCTGTACCTCAGTAGTCAAGTGTTGTAACTCACAAGTTCCATTTCTTACAGGAGGGAAGAAAAACATGTCCGCTCCCTTAGTTAAAACATAATTGTTATGGATTCCTCTTACAAGCTTAAATGGACATTAATGAATTTAGGGGGTTACTACTGTACACCTGAAATTAGATTTCCTTCTTGCAATTATTTTAATATCAAAACATGAAAATATCTTAAAACAGAGTTATGACTTTTGACCATCAAGATACATAAATATAATTGACATATTTTCAAAAACAAAGTTAAGAATATTCTAATTTTTAAGAGAGTGACTAATGTTATATTCTTCCTTTTTTTACCCTTTCCCACTTACTAACATACAAAGAGAGAGTATTGTAATTGTGTTTCCTCACGTGACCAGTGTATGCAACCCAAGACCCACATCAAGCTGTAACATGTTATCACTGATAACTTGAAAACTTCGTCCTAGGCCCTTAAAATCCAGATTTCATCCTCCTTTTGGAACAAGAAGTTTTTTCTTAGATCATTATCTACAAAATAAGCCATTTTTTAAACTTTGATTCAAGTTTTTGAGGTTTAGCTGTTCTCTTATCTGTACTTCCTGATACTGGTGGTCTGAAACTAGTAGAATTTTGAACTCTGTATAAAAATAAACTGACTTTTTCACATTCTGTGCAATTTAATTACACTCTTCCTGTTTGTTAATAAATACTTAGGGATTGTCCGTAAATTATGTAATGCTGAAGAGGTGGGGAGGGGTCTTGAAGCAGCATGACGCTGCATTACACAGGGGAGAAGTTTGTTAATTTAGTGTTATACAATGCTGATGATTATTTTTTTTATTTTTCAACATTTGGTGAAGTAATTCCTTTCATTATACTACAACATTAATTTTATAACACATTACATTTTTTTAAATACAAATAAATTAAGGAATTGCGAGTTGTAAGTAATTGTATTTTTGATAAATATTATTGATAAAAAAATGAATGATTATTGATAAAATAAATGTAAATTTTTTCATCAGTGGTATACTGATTGAATCTGTCAGCTTACAAATAAAATATTAACAAGTGATCTATAGAATATTCTAGAATCTATTTAAATTGGCACAAACTCTCATTCGTGCATCATCCACGATGGCACGTGCAAGGCTTGTCAAAAAATTCTCACCTATGTGTCTTTCCTTTACATAAAAATTGTTTCCAATCTTATTAAGTGCTGTCAGCATTGCCAATTAATTCAGGGTTGAACTATAATAAATTTTAAAATATAATATCAAATCTATACAAATTGTACTGTTACATAATTAATTTTTACTTATTGTAAATGGAGGGGTTGTCACAATTATGTAATTATTGACAGGGTTTCAAGAGCATGGTAGGGGGAGAGGGGGTATTCAAATATTCCACAATTGGGTTACATAATTTATGAACAGCTCCTTACCAATATAAGCATATTACAATGCTTAGCATAATTAGAACCTTTGCACAATACCCAGCCAATACAATGCAACACAACGTTCAGAGCACAGCTGTGTGATTTTGGGTTCCAGTACAAAGCCATTATTGTTTTTAAAACCGTTGTATAGGAAGTGCAAAATATTTGTACAGATCCATCATATTCAATAATTAATACACATTTTTCATTTCAAAAACAACACTGAAGAATGAAAAAGAAATAAAAAACAATGACAATTCTCACTGAAAACAGTAAGGAAATGTAACCCATTCAGACCCAATAAGAATCAAAACTTTAATAAAAGTTATTTCTCCCTCCAAATGATATATTGAGCTGAAATAAACTTTAATTTTTTTGTTCTCCTAATAAAAAGTGAATCAAAACTATGTATCAAATGCAAACAATTGATATTTGGAAGGAAAGATGCTGGTTTAATAGAAAAAAATGCCCTAACTCCCTCACAGTAGGCAAATAATCACCTACTGGCAAAAAACATTTTGGAGTATTGACAGCTGTTCGGCAAAGTGTTAACCAAAATTTCAAGAAGCTTATGAGAGAAAAGTGTTCAGATTTCAGTCAAAGATGTTTCAGTATTGATTGATATAAATGAAAATAAAACTTATGGACAGTAAATGCTTACAGAGCAATAATGGAATAAAAAACTCCAAGATCACTGCAAACTGAATTTACCCATAACAAAAACCATATTAATTAACCGAGATTTTAATCTCAGACAGGTCAGCTATTTCAGTCGTAGAAAGGTCTGTTATCATATATAACACATAAATCTATAATTAAAAATATTATCATATTTGATGGACAAGATTATGATTTGAATTGACAATTGAATTTAAGAAATTTCTACCTTTACAGTTAATGCCAATGTATGATTAAAACTCTTTTCAAACATGAACATTTGGCACAGTACAAAAATAAATAAATCAAATTATCATTTTTCTGTCTACAAAAACATAGTAAACAAAGAGTCTAAAATTAATGTGTATAATGGAAATCAAATACTTTAGGTGGACAAGATGCTTGTGAGCGAGGTAACGGGGGAGGAGAAGACTTCCCTTAATTCAGATTTCCACCAAAGAATGAGGATAGAACTACACTAACTGGCAACAATATTAGGAATCGGAAGAGATTTAAACAACTCTCTTCAAAACTAAAGAAAGTGGCAGTCCTGTTCAATGAATATCAACACAATATTTTAAGTATTTTACGCATGAGTAAAATTTGTCCTTTCTCATGGATGAGCAATCACAAAGAAGATCAGGTAAATCTTTGTTGATTATGCTTATTGAAGATTGATCACAGAAAATGCAGCCCATGGAAATTTTCAAGTAAATATCTGCACCAAATTATAAATAATGTGATAAAAAGAAAATGTTATAAAACATCAAAATAAAATCTTCCAAAACGAAATTAACAAATACAAATGGTGATCCAGTAGAGGAAGAATTTTCTGAAACAAGAAGAGGTTGTCTACAACATAACTAAACTAGATCAGATATGCAATCATGTGATGAGAAGTTTGAAAGCAGCAGTTTTCCTAAAAGGATGCAGTTACATGCTAACTGGGCAATGCGATCTGAAGAATTCGAATGACTGATTAAGGATTCTGAGCACGTCAGTTGCTAAAGTCATTAGTACTGTAAGCATAGTGCATGGTTCTTCCTCAGGAGGTAGTGGTGATCTTCCACTGCTGAATGGTGAGATTTTTCCGTTGTCTATCTTCCACTGATATCTCCCACCAGTGGGACACCACCCCAACAAGAACAAGCTCTGAAATCCCTACCAGTCTCCGGGCATGCGTGATAGTGTAATGCAAACAAGTGTAAGTGTGTGTAAGGAAGGGGTGAGGATAGAACACTAAAGGGGAAGGAAGGATTGCATGTGGACTGTGGCCCGTTTGTTAGAGTACTACTCTGACATTCACCTGGTGTTAACCAGAGAAACCACGGAAAACTACTGATCAGAGCAGCCAGCCACTAGAATTCCCCTCCAGAGAGTGACTGAATGTGACCTAGTAATCTTGCTAGTGTCGAAAGTCCTGCCACTGTCGGGTCTCACACCTAAGACCTCTCGGTCAGAGGCACTGCAGTGACGTCAGTTGATGCATTGAGCCACCTCCCCCGAAGGAAGAGTTTGAAAGCAGCAGATTTCCCAAAAGGCATTTTTCAGTTACATGCTAGCTGGTTCTGCCCAGTCATAAAATACTATCCAGAATTAAACAAAAGCTTTCCAGGTCACAATATCAACTAATATAAAGACATCAAATGAAATTCAGTCAATTATGAAAGGTTAGAAATGTTCCAACATGGATAGACCTACCAGTTTACAAAAACTCAAACCATTGTAGTCAAATTTACCATGCATTTTGCCTCAAATATGTGTACCAATAACTTTCCTTTTGAATTGAAAAAAAAATTCTGAATTGGCGAAATATTCGCAATTGAAGACCAAAGTTCTCTCTTTCAGATAAAACAATCTCCAAATTGAATTTTTATTAAAAAAGATAATTGAATCATGAGTCTACTTCCCCAGTTAATATTGAATCCAACATAATCAAGACAACATTAACAGTTTGACATGTTTGAATGTTAATTTTAATCTTTTATAATATGTGCTAAAAATAAATTTCTACATTAAATGTTTAGCATTTCCATAATGATTAAGTTAGGGACACAGAAATGTTATCGTACAAGGAAATTTCTTTCTAGCAAATTTGAATTGTAATAACTGTAAGAGATTTCAATGGAAATACATGTTTTGGAGTCCCCTGATACTGAAAAAGTGTGGGTTTTTCCCCAAAATGTACATCTGTCTGTTTGTCTGTCCATGTTTCAACAACACCAGCACACAATCTATTTGTAGAAGTATTGCCAAAATTAATATTCTCAGATTAATCTGGCCTCACCCAAATCCCTGAGAGTTTGAAAATGTTTCATTAAATTTTGGGACTACTTTGCATAAAGCCCCAGGGATATTTTTGAAAGTTTTCTAAAAAAAAAAAAATTGCTTTAATTTTTCTTATTTAAATTTCTTCTAAGAACATATACACAAGATACAAGAGTGCATTACTCTTGTAAAGATGGTATCAGTCCAATTTTCAGGGTTAACTCTAAATTTTCAAAAATTACACAAGTTCAAAATTTTTTGGACCTTCTATAACTATATTATTCAAGGTGGAGATTTTTTCTGCAAATTACATTTGTTCTTCACCTTTAATTAATGTCATGTACATTTCTTGATAATATTAGTAGTTTTTGCCTTATTTTGAGTAAAATATGGGCAATATTAAAAACAAGATTTTCTCAAAAACAGCTCCAAATTTTTTCATTGAACTTTTTGCGCAGATAATACTGAGTAACAAAAACTAAACACTATTCTGATGTATTCTTTTGATTTTTCAAAAACTTTACAACAGCAATTTTTTTTATATGTCTTCTCATTGTTAATATTTATATTACATGTATTTCTTTTATTTTGCTGCATTTGTCAGTATAAGTGCTTCAAATTATTTCTTAAGAAGCTCCTCAAAAACTCAAACATTTTCTGTGAAAATGAGCACAAAAGTACATATTTTCAGAAATGCTTAAACGTTTTCTCAAAAATGATTCCAAACTCTTCAATCAGCTTTGCACACAGAACTATGTTTTACTCTTTTATAATATTCTAAAAGTCATATCTTAATTCCACTATTATGGAACCAAAAAATTGAGAAATAGTAAAAAAAAAAAAAATTTCTCACGTGGCTGAGAGATAGCAGCTGGAAGGAGGGTGAGGCAAAACTGAAAAGCCATCTCAGGCTAGAGAGATTAGAAAACTAACTAGTATGAAAAAATCCATGCCATTCTGTACCACTAGTTTAATTTATTTTGAGACAAAAATGTGGAGTTGAGAAAATTTTCTAAAAACATATTAATTAAATTCACTTTCTTGTTCAAATCATTGTCAAACTGTAGTAAAATTAAAACATGCCTCTTTTCAGATGATAATAAAATTTCATGTATAGTTTGTGTACATTATTTTGCCAATATTAAACTACATTATCTTCATTAATCAAGATATATTTGCTTATTGTAATAATATACTGCCAAGGAAACAAATATTTCTACATACCTACATTACCAATAATTTGAAACAGAGCTCAATTCTTCCTGAACATGGAACTTAAATTATGTATATGATAAGAATAAATTCCAAAAAATGTTCTTTTCAATAACTGTTCAGTTAATAGTTGTTGTTCATTGAAACAATATCCAACCACATACACACTAACATGTTTATCAACCTCAATTATGTAGATTTAATATTTTTCAAAAGAAAACAAATCTAAAATTAATATCACTTCTCACCTGATACTTGGAGTCAACAGGGAAACAAAATGATAAGCCTCGAAAATTGAGTACAAAGAGCTGTTTTTCTGCATCATATACACCTGGATGAGTAGCACCAAAGGAGTGTTCTATTTGCTCAATGCTAGGTAGTACCTCAGGTGAATTGAATGTCAGTCCACTAAAAACAAAAATTATAACAATATTCCATTACTGCTCAGAGAAATAAATGAATAAAATTTCACACAAGACTTGTACATGTACATGTAAGTTGCAAATTCACAAATTTTTCATTCAACAGGCTCAAGAATAAAATCATAAAAGAAGAAATACAAATCAAAATCTGATTTTAGTTATGTATTTGCAATGATACATCATGAACCCTATTTCAGTCATGACCATCACAAAAAATCAAAATCCTGTTACACACAGGTCTTAATATTCGGCTCCTAAACCTATCTACACATCTTAAATAAAAACACTGAAATGTTTGCAAAACTTCACCAAATTACAAGAAATGTAACAAAATTTTTGAGGCAATTTTTTCAAGGATCTTCAATGAACAACTTACCAATACTTCAGTTTGACAAGCTTCATATTGTGTATTTCAATAATCTGGAAATTATTGAAGAAAATTAATCAAAGTAACGAGTTATTAACTCTCAACTGCACTAACAACATCAAAAATAGTTTTACCTTCAGTCTTTGAACAATTGGATCAAATATCAACCGTATTCCATCTTGAGGCAAGTTGATCACCAGGTCCACACCGAGCGGATTCTACAGAATAAAAAAATATACATTTATAACTATATAAAAGAAAGGTAAAACAAATAAAAACAAGTTAAAGCAGGCCAATAGACTGACAGAAAAACAATTATGACACCACTTTGAAACATACCGTGTCACTGTAGAGGACTTGAACACCTTTTATAATACCCACTTGAGACTGAATAATTGCCACTGCTTGTGAGAAATGCATACCTAAAAGAATTCAACAACCAATATAATACCAAATAAATTATTCATTTTAAAATATTCGATAATCAGGAAATACGAATATTGTGTTTATTTCTATGTTTCGTTCATAATTTTCGAAAAATATACGATTACATTCTGTGACGCATCATTTCTGTTTATATTAGTGTTCCGTCAATGTCTTTTTGTCACAAAAGAAAACAACGAGCGGGCATAATGAATACACACATACTTCCAAAATTAACTCCATCACAATAAATTTTAAAAGTGCGTAATATAAATTGTCTAACTGATTATGACAGAACTCAAAATAAATATAAGCATCAATACGCAATTAACAAATCTCTAGGAAGAAAAAAATCTTACCTAGAATAAACTCCCATTGTTCGCATCCTAGAGAACGTTCTGGTACTACTTCCAGCTCTAGCATTTCTTCTATCCACAAAAACAAACACTGCGCGTCGTTTCACGAGACAATTATTCAATGACAACTCAAATATATGATAGTTTTGCCTTTTAATACGCAGCTTCTTTGTCTCGTACCTTACGTCGCCATCTTGATTGTTTTATCTCTCAGCTGTCAAGCAGTGACGTAAGAACAGCTGGGAAGTATGAAAATATTATGGTAACACCAACCTTTGTTTGTTTACTACCTCAGCTGATCTAATTTCTTAAACGCACTCTGATTGAAATGAATAGGATAAGTTAATCACAGTTAATGTTACTTTCACGTAAATAACATATTGTAGTAATTAGGTGTATGTCAAATGGGATAGTCTTGCTGCCAGAATTATAGGGCATTCAATACGTCAGGCAGCAAACTCGTCTCTTTTGAGGTGAAGGTTTCCACTCTGGCGACTTTGAGCTGAAGTGCTACAAGACAATCGAAAAAGCGATGACACTGGACTCAAACAAGACCAATTCGTGCAAACAAGCGGCAAATATTCCGAAGTTTGAATTCCTTCAAATCTTAAATTTTATGTAACAATTAATTACTGGTATTAAAAAGTTTATAAAATGTTTAATAATGAGAAAAATGTAAATTAATAATATGAGATGTTTTATTTCAATCGGTATTTGTCAATATATGTTCCTTTACAAAAATAAATTTGCGTTTGGAAATTATTTCACGCCACCATACCACATTGATCGTTTATTTTATCAATATCGGCCATTGAGGTAACGTCTCGCATTTTTAACGTAAAGAAACTTTTTCAATGATGCAACTCCAAACGTCAGGCTCAGAACGAGAAGGTTGAAACAAATACTATGAAATATTGCCGCAAGATAGCAGAAGTATCGGCATCCGCTCACTACTGATGCCACACGGCGGTTTTGATAACTAAACATTTTCTAGGAAAATTTGAACAGTACTATTAGGTTGCAGACGTACATTGCGAAGAGTAATATATATCACAAAGTCTAATCAGTTTCCAAGGCACAATAACGATTCTTTGATATATTCAGTGCTTTTTTTGCCATGAAAAAAATTGAAAAATTGTCAAGTGCAAAAAGTTAGAACAGAGTACAAAAAGGCTTTCCCATGTAATAGAAAAAGCAAACGAGATATTAGAGGATATTTCGCGGTGTTTATATTCCAAAAATTTGCGTTTTTTACCAAAATACACTGAATTTACTAATTTACGTAAAAGTCAAGACAATGACTTTAATATTTTTTTTTTTTTTTTACAGAATATTGACTACTCTCTAGAAATATTTTGAATCCTTATGCCCCAAAAGTATCCATAGTAATTCCTCTCTGATGTGCGAGATCACCATTACCTCACCATATTCCATATTTCTAACCCTTTACATCTACGTGCACTTCTCTGTGACGTCACTTGAGGAGCGAGAGAACACGAATAGCGCCGACAGTCGGCGAAGTCGAAACAGCTGAGCGCGCTACTCTCCCTCCGAGTCTTCTGTCTTTCTCTGACACCGCGGACTGGCGGCATTCTTTGTATATCACTCTCCAGCGTGAGATTTTTTGACAGGAAGATTTGTCGTACTTTCTTCTTATTCAAGTCTGGCGATTACCAACAAGCGCTGCAGAAATGGCGAAGCTTATGCTGATGCTGTCACGGTAAGTTGCATTTTTATCATTTCTTATAGAAAAATATGGAATGAATGTGTGTAATAAAGCTCACGTGGACAAATAATGTATTCAGTAAATAAACTATTGCCTTCTGAGTTATGTTACGTAAACAGTGAAGAAGGCAGAATTTTTTCTAAAGTGAAAATAACTAACGATGCAATTTAGTGACATTTCTGGTCGTTTGAATAATGACGAATATGAGCTGATTCAATGTACAAAAATACTTGTTTTATTTATTCAATCAGTTAGCATTACGAGCTAAATTACAATCTATTTATACGAATAATTTCCATTGTTATAAATAGGCAGGTACGACAACGATTATTTCGATTCCAGTCAGCGATGATAATTCCTCTGTCCCCGCAGTAAACCAAGCGCTTCTCAGTACCATGACTACTTAACATTATTTAATTGAAAATGGATTGTCACCCTTCATCCCAGTTCATTCATCTTCACCTTCGTGCAGATTGTATTATTTAACTCCGTTTTCATAAGATTGCATTTCGCAATAAAGCGATCCCAAACTGCTGACGTAATCGGCGATGTGCATTTCTGGATGGCAGAGAAAGCTAGGCGCAATGAACGTAAGAATACTACTACTTGAGAGTCGTCTCCTGATTAGAGATATACGTACGCGATCTTCCTCTAAAACTGTTTCGCGCCTGCCGAGTTCTGAAACGTGAACAGCGAAGAGTGCTTCCGCCTGGTTAGTAGGGCTTCCCTTTCGGCCGAATCCGAGTGAACGAAGGGTGGGGGACAGATGCGGGGGCGGTAGGAGAGATAACGCCCCACAACATCGGTTGTGCCACAGACTGTGCCAACGGCTGTTATCTCGAAATACAACTTCAATCGACGCTCGCGTTACATTGTCATGAACTGTATACACATCTACAACATGACCCGTTGAAAATTGGTGCGAAAGTTACTTTGACTTCATAAATGTAACAGTTCCTTTTGCCCAATCACAGTTATGTGACTCACAGGCGTGAAGTCATTTGGAGCACATTGATTGGTTATTCCGTACCAACGTATATACTTTACTCAGAGATAAAGGTGTAATAATAAAGAATTTGGAACTTCAGAGCGACGTAGTCGTTCTCTCTGGTATATTATACACATGCCGCACTACTGAAATGTTAACATATGCAATCCGGTATTAATTCAGCGGGGGTGGGAAAGACACCACGAAGGGATGGTGGTGGTGGTGGTGGTGGAGGTGGAGGAGAAAAAGTAGACCTGATTGACAGGTCTTGTCCGTAGGCGACGTTACTTCTTGACGTTGACGTCACTTCTTGTCCGTAGGCGACCATTAATAGAACTATTTTCAAGGCATCGTTAAAACACACATAATCTGCTGGGAATCGATATTTTATGCAAACGGAAACTCGTTTCTTCGGCCTAAGGTCCACCTAGCGGTGTGCACGCTTGTACTCTCCGTGGATCTCCAGACGGCAGGAAGCGATGTCACCAAATTGTCTTATTCGATTCAAACTCTGTTGTCCTAATTATTTATTATTCGAATCTCGTCCTGGCTCCAAAAGATCGTAGAATTCTTCAAAAGTGGTTTGACGTAGTCTTCAAGAATACAGAACATTTTGTACCATTATTTCAGCTAGCTAATTTGGATTTGCCAACAATTATCTTCAACATCATGGAGAAGGGTGTTCATGAGCATTCTTACTTATAAACAATACTGTTTACCAAACCAACACCATCTTTTTAGGTGTGAATAACGCGCTGCAATTACTGACGTCCGTGACGAAGTGTATGTGATTCACACCGAAATAAATTATAGAAATATGTATACATTCGGTTTCTCATTCCTCCTGAATTACGTCATCATTTTAAAGATTTTTTAAAATTCATTTTAAATTCCTATCATATCCTTTCATATTATTTTAAATTCCTTGTGCTTTTGGTGAGTTATTATTACTTAATTTCACTTTCGTTTTAAAAAATTCTTAACGCTGTATGTATTCCATGTAGATTTGAAGTAATGGGAGTTTTATTTGTGTGAACTATTTTTCTCCAGTAAAGGTTTTCTTCGATTTGTATTTTAAGGTAAATTACTTACTTATAAATTAAACAGTGGTCAGGAATCATGTTTCAATTTTTTCGCCTAATGTGATGGTAATGTAAATATAACAGAATATATTTAAGAGTTTATATTTTTAACAGTTATAACTTTTAACACTTATAACCCTTAACAGTTATAACCCTTAACAACAGTATATATTTAACCATTATATTTTCATTTTCGAAGAATAAAGAAGAAAAGAAACAATAAGTTTAGTCTCGTGTTCATGCAGCAGTGTAGAACGGGCATGGAATAACATTCAAAGGAGGTATTAAGCAGATATTCATAACATCTCGCACCCGAAATTTTCAAATTTCTAACAAAATAGCACCGCTGAAATCACGAGTTTTTAGGAAGGATTTATCAGGGTGTTAAATTGAAACAAATTCTTCTCAAATCTTAAGTACAATTGGAATACTTACTAATCAATAATTAGAATACCACAATACATCATTTAAAAGGAGTTAATGTACAAACCAAACAAGTTATATGCATCAGAAGTATCTGACAATGAAGAACAAGCTGTTTTCATAAATGCGTTCAGTTAAATTTCAAGAATACATTTTATACTTCTTCATTGGCCACATATTGATTTAACTATAAAAACTAAAAGTAATTTTGAGGACACAAAATTAAAACGTCTATATTAAATTTTAGCAAATAAATAAATACCCACTCTTATTAAAATAAAGTTTCTTTAAAAAACTTGAAGTGTATCAGTCCAACGAAGTATTAACTTCTCTCTTCCTCTCGTGTCATCTTGAGCTGTCTCTCCTGAAGTCCTTTGTGACCGTCTTGACGCATGACGGAGGACATTGGTAGCGTGGTACTGTGACGCATGCCGTTAGCACAAAAGCGCATGTTAGCAGCCGGACAAGCTAATAAGCGTAGAGGATGAATTGGTTTGCCAAAGCTGTTGTCGACGCCCTAGCACTTTTTTCAATAGTTACCTTGAAGATCAATTTAAGGTCACCATAAAGCAAGCCAAAACAGATTTTAAAAAAGCAACATATTCTAATAAGTTCTCGTGGTTCTTGTTTGTATTTCGTCGTTGAAGCAAGTTGTAACCTACGTTGTCCATTGCAAAAAGGAATGTGATTTGACTTAAGAGTTTCAAAAACACAAAATCTTGGAAAAATGCAGTTGATTAAATAATTTATTCGATTGTATTTTAAAACTTATAATTGAAATTTCATTTATTGCTGCATTGTTGTTGTTTTTTTGTTTGTTTTTCTTTATTGATCTCTTAAGTGGTGTACATACATCGCAAAATCATTTCATCTATTTTAGTGAGTTGCATTAGAAACAATATTTTATAAACAAAAACTACAATTTCTCCGTTCAATCAGATTAACTGGAGATTGTAAGGGAGTGGCTTTGTTGTACAGAAGAAAGTTATTGGTTTGATAATTTTGAGGGCTATTGCGTTTTTGGTTTTATTGAAAGAAAGATGGATTTATTTGTTTTGTGTCGGGCAGGGAGATTATTGTATGTTTTCTATGGTGAGTTATTGTTTTAACGGTGTATTTTGAGATTCTCGGGTGGGTGGGTACCATTGATGGCACGATTAAAGTACTAAGTGAATGATTGTATATTGACACATTGAGCGAGGTGTTTAGAACTTTTTCAAGGCTTAATATTTATTAATATATTATTAGTTTTCTTGATAATGAAAGTTTACTCTCCGAGCGCCCAAAAATCTATAATTCTGAAGAAATATAATGTGCGCATTTATTTCTTCAGAATGATTCATTTATATAATTTATTTATAAATTCATGTATGTTTCTGCAAAGATTCGTGAAAGTAACTTCCTACAGAAAAAAAATCAGGAGAGTCTTAATTATCGTACAATGTACGGTTCGAATAAAACACGTGATTAACACTTGCAAAATATTATTTCAATGAAAACCCGAGATAACATGGGCCTAAACTCAGTCTTTGAACTTCGAATTGGTCTATTTTAAGAGCCAATCACTCCCTTTTTGGAAACAAAACATATTTTATTTTCTATAATAAGCATCGTGGAATCATTTTCTAAAATACGAGTCGCAACAATGTTCCTCACTCTCCAGAATAATTTTTTTCTCGTGTAAGTCCTTCCGTTGTGGATGAGACGCGCTGTCAGAGCGCAAGCAAATATGCCAAATTTCAAATGCAATGCGAATATTGCCTACCGATTTCACCAAGCTTTTTCTAACCTCTCTGTGGCCGTAGTGAGGCAACTGAAAAGGAAACGGTCGTTTTATGCACATAACGACACCCTTTGGAAGACAAAATTATATTGCAATCGTCGACAAAGTGGACATGTTTTGTAGTAGGTGCATGTTTTGAAGCTATCAACAACTACTGAATGGGCATTAGAGGTTTATTTCCGTTTGTGTGGTATTCCAGTTGTGATAACTATTTCTTCTAAAACCTTGAGGAACACCGCGAAAAGTTAAGCATCAAAATTATCTCCATGTTATCACACACGCGCCACTTGTGGAACAGCAAAAGAGTGAAATAACAAAGTCACAGAAATACAATGCACGAGTTTGACATACCCTAACCTCTAACAGGAATTTAATGAGTCTTCAAAGACGATGGCAAGGTACCGGCCCGGCAAAATTTAACAAATGTTTTGACGATCGTGATGTCATGACGATCGTAACCTGGCTGAAACGTAAATATTGCGTTTCACGCACCGTCAGTGGTTTGACGTTCCACAAAGATACCAAGTAGGTGAAATTGGCAGTTCGAGTTTGTTACAAGTATCAAACAAATAGGGTCTGCACTAGAACTTGTTAGACCGAGAGGGGCCCTGAGTTATGAACCACGTTGACATGTAAGAAGATCCAATCGTACATGCGCACGAAGTTTCTGCTTCATTTTATTCGATTCCATTCCTGTGAGTCATTGGAGTTGGACATCTTTGAAAACAGTACTAAAACAATTGTAAGAATAAAATTACTGCAGCTTTTTGAGAAGTTGGTCGCGAAAAATTCCTCCGCGCAAGTTCGGAATGCAGCATTAAGAGTGTTAATGCAAACTTTAAGAGTTTTTACGAAATAAATCAACGGCATTAATCCTCCGTCTCAAAGCTAAGAGCAGATTTGCGACGATTATCTGCATTTTACCTCACTCTATACGAAACGGGCAAGACAAACTCAACTTAATAGATTAGACTATGGGAATGAAGTACTAATTTAAACATAAAAAAAGGACACATAGGTTGGTATCAGAACAGGCTTTAGGTAAATACACTGAGGTGAGAAAACTCAAGGGATAGCAATATCTTGGGATAGTAAGGGATAGCACATCTTTAATTTGAAGTCAAATGATTCATGTGAGGGTTTCTGACGTGGTGTGGCCGCATGAAGGAAATTAAGTCTTTGAACTCGGAATGATAGAGCTAGACGCATGGGACATTCCTTTTCGGAAATCGATAGGGAATTCAAAATTCCGAGACCCACAGTGTGAGGAGTGTGCCGATAATACCTATTTTGAGGTATAACTCTCTCACCACGGACAACGCAGTGGCCGACGGCCTTCACTTGATGACCGAGAGCAGCGGCGTTTACGTAAAGTTGTCAGAACTAACAGACAAACAACATTGCGTAGAATAACAGCAGAAATCAATGTGGGACGTACGACTAACGTGAAGAAGACCGACTCAAATGCCTTTGCTGACAGCACGACAAAGCCTGCATCGCCTCCTCTGGACTCGCGACCATATCCTGAAAAAATCCTTCGTACGCCTTCCTTCAGAGGGGAAGTAAAGCCGGCTGTCCCATGTTAGTAGATTTACTGCATGTAAAAGATCCTCAAGCCTAAAAGAAGCCCCTGAGCAAAATTGAGATCCGCCTGTTTCGTCGCCCTAGATAATACCTCCTTTCTCCGCTAGGTGGTGAAAGGAGCGTAGCGAAATTTGCGGGGTTAGACGGAAGAGCGGGCCTGATGGCCCGAGTCTCGCCACGTAAAATAAGGCATTAACTAACTAACTAACTAACTAACTATCATATCGATTGGACCATATCGACTGGAAAACCGTGGCTTAGAAGAGTTCCAATTTTAGTTGGTAAGAAAGAGCTGCTGGTAGGGTTCGAGGGTGGCGCAGACCTCGCGAAGCCATGGACCCAAGTTATCAAGGCTCTCTGTGCAAGCTGTTGGTGGCTCCATAATGTTGTAGGCTGTTTTTACATGGAATGGACTGGGTTCTCTGGTCCAACTGAACCGATCATTGACTGGAAATGGTTATTTACGGCTATTTGGAGACCATTTGCAGCCATTCATGACCTTTGTGTTCACAAGTAACGATGGGATTTCTATGGATGACGAGGCGCCATGTCCACAATTGTTCGCAATTGGTTTGAAGAACATTCTGGATAATTTGAGCGAATGATGTGGCCAGCCATATCGCCCGTCATGAATCCCGTCGAACATTTATGGTACTTAATTGAGAAGTCAGTTCAAGCACAGAATCCTGCACTAGCAACACTTTCGCAATTATGGTCGGCTATACGTAGAGGCAGCCTGGCTCGATATTTCCAACGACTGCGGAATAAGATAATGCGGACTGCGGAAAGATATTGGTTGTCTTGCGAGTCTATATTCTTGATTACATATTCAACCGCACTAGATACAGAGCTAGGCCGAATTCAGCTGCAGATTGGAGGAGATTTATAGCTGCCGGCTGCTCTGATCGGTCGTTTTCCAAGGTTTCTCCTATCAATGTCAGGCAAATGTTGGAGCAGTATCCTAACAAACGGGCTATGGAACGCGCGCGATCGGTCCTTCCTCTTTGTCTTACTCTCTTCCCTTCCTTAGAAAACCTTATTTGCATGCACCACACATTTGGGAGACAATTTGGGGACCTTAGAGCATGTCCTCGCTGGGACGGTTCCCCGGTAGGGGAACCTGTAGGAGAAAATTCGTGTTTAAACGCCTTTAATTTAATGTATACTCAGGGTGACACACTTTATGAAACGGAAATGAAGATTTACGCGAACTAAAATAAGCAAAATGGAGTTACGAAAACTTTGCGAAACACAGAAGAACTTGAGTTTAAGAGTTTTATCTAAAAAGGGAAACAAGAACTCCTATGAAGCTAAGACGTATGTAGTTCTTGTAGATGTTATTCCCATTGTTTCTGACATTTTATGTTCTGCAGCAACAAGAGGCAATCATCTAGTTTGTTATCTGCTTTGTTTATTTTTCTCCGATTGTGTCATATGGCCCGCCGGTACACAGACCGTTCTCTGATGCGTGGGTGAGATAAGGACTTAAGACACTAAAGCAAAGATCAAGGAAGCGGGTTACGTAGTTACGAATTTGAAGAAGCCCCTCTGTAAAATGAGGTTTGAAATAAGCCCCTCTCTATTTTTTCAGTTAAAATAATGCTCTGGTTTCTGTACATTAAAAATAGATAACTCTCCAGCAATTATGCAACACTGAGATAGTTAATGAATGCAGAAAGAAATTATAAAACTGATAAGAATGCACATTAAAATTGGTACATGATATCCAGTGGAAAAACGTGATTAGTGTGGACTATGAAACGGCACACAAAGACTCTAGAGAGTTCGGTAGTATAAATATTTCATAGTTTTGTCAAACTTTATACCGGGTGTGCTTTTGAAATACGGTGATTGCACGAGCCCAGGAGATGCGAGTAATTAACTGTGAGTTATATTTGGTGAAAACGAGTGAAAATAATATGTAATTGAAAAGATGTTTGATGATTTTAGCTTAACGCTTGCAAATAAGGTAAGATAAAAAGAAAAAAGAAATAATCAACTCCAAATTAAAAATAGGATGTTTTTTTTATATGAAGCAAACACTAAGTACGTTCCAGAAATTATTTCCCCATCTTCATTAGCATACCACATTAGAACAGGAAATAAACATAATTATAATACTAAGCATTACAAATCTTTACAAATCATTAGAACATGAAAAGGGTAGACAAAATGTAAATACTATCCCAAATAATGTTTCGATTCACTTGAATATTTTTAATATTTATTACTTACGAAATGGAAAAAAATGTTTACATTGTCTAATTACATATTAACATTTCATATTAACATTTTAAAGAACGCAAATGTTGAAAATTCAATTAATAAGACTTCCTAAAACAATGTCACGAAATTCAGTGAGCCCATCAGTAGCCACCTAAATCTGTTTCCCCTATTTTTTCAATTTCTTCTACCGTAAATTTGTTAAATTTCGACAAGGGCTGAGCCCGTTTAGAATTATAAAAAATCAACTTATCTTTTACCTCAATGAGACAAACTGTATAATAATAGCGAATAATCTGTAGTAATTGGAGATGGTGTTTGAAGGGAAGAGTTCTCTTTCTCTGACCACTACACGTGTCGTGTATGTAACTTGCGTTGCATCAAAATGCGTCGCTCTTTCATTCAGCTCCGGTACCATCTTCGAAATTATAGTTGTGAGCGTGACAAAATATTTCCTTGAACATTTTTTGCGCTGTGTTTTCTATATTTTTCCTTAATGCCAAAAATTTATTATACCTCGTGTAGCTAATGTGAAAAACAATCAAAAAGAAATATTCTTGTATCTTTATTTCCTAAGTGTTTTTACGGTATCTTTATTAAACTATTGGGATTGGTTGCCTTCTGTATTAAAGACAAAAAGTTCAGCGGTAGTATTGTGGGTTTATTTCATTAGCTTAAGGTTTAAAAGAACATAACGCTTCGTTAACTGTTGCGGCCACTTTATTAAGTGACAAATAAAAAGGTTAAAAAAATTAAACATTCTCATGTATAAACATTTAATGTGTAAGAACTGGAATTACGATATGATTTTTGATCTATTATACGTTCGAGTTGACACACAACAGACTAGTGGTAGAATATTCAATTTCGACACAATTTTAATGTCGACTAAGAGAGAATTATTTCACATTTTTTTAAAAAAATATCTAAATTCAGCCTGTACCTTCCAAAAAAACATTCGATCATTGCAGGACTTTTCGTCTCAATACAGCTTAATATTTCAGCTGAGAAGAATGTGTTTAAACATCTCTCCATTTTCTTAATTTATGAGAATAAAATGAAAAAGTTAATCATGCAACATGAGACGAAACTCTTCTGTGTTTTCTATATTTTTCCTTAATTCCAAATGTAGATGGATCATAAAATTGTTAGCTATTTTGGATCCTGCAAATGATTCTGTCGTGTGGTGTTCATAGTAAATAACGTTTCAAAGATGATTTTGCATAGCCAGATATTTTATTAAACAGCTCTATGTAGACATTGTGATTTTATAATTTTATTGCTTTTCTAATCCAATAATTTTGTCCATTTCGTCTATTGGTACTTTCCAGATCGTGGGATGTCAGTGGTCACTTCCGTTCATTTATTTCGGTTTCCACCAGAAATTCGTGCATAATAAAATGAACTTCGTTAACTTCTAATTGTATAACCACGTGAACAACTCGTCACTAATTGGTTAACAAGAGGAAAATTCTTTACCTTACTGATATTTTATCATTTTTTTCTAAAGTAGCTTGTCTCAAATGATCTTATTGAGTCTCGGGTGTGATTACTAAACAGCTATTCTAGTCATTCTCAGACGTCACGAAAATGTTTGCGTTTCCTCTGAATATACTCATATATGAAATGAATATTACGTAGTATTTTCAATAAAAATGTAGGTATCTATTTGTTCAAATATTCTAACATTCTAATGGAAATTACCCAATTAACATCTCATTTTATTCATCTGTTCTCCAATAGTATCTTCTGTGTTCATTCGATGACCCTGAAAAATTTGAACATGAAGCCCCCTTGAGAGGTACCCGATTTTAGTTGCCCTGTGCAGCCTGACTCCATGTCACGCTAAAAATCGTAATATCTGAGCGACATAAGTATTCTCGTGAGTATACACAAGTGTACTGGTTTCAATAATATTAGCCACCATCCATATTCTTAGTTGCAGCACGCAAACCTTGCTTAGAGGCAGATGGACAAGCGGATATAATGGCCACAGCCCTGGACAACAAACTTTCTCTTTTCTGTAGTAGTATAATTAGAGAAGCTAGTGCGTTTGGTGGTTCTCAGAAGATGTTATCCAAAACATATCCACATATACACAAACTCGTACAGAACAAAGACGAAGTTTTAACTACGTTCGCAATGAACTTCATAATATAATACATTTAAGACGAATTTTGGAAACCTTTTCATGCTTTATCAGACTTTCAATTAATCCAAGTGGGCTCTGAAATAAGTGATCATTTGATTCATCGATGATATGTGTAGATCTTGTGGGTCAGTGAGGTGATATATCTGGGTCTGTAAAGTAACTGTAAATATTGTATTGGCTTCCGGGTGAGCAGTGAGGACTGAAATGCTAAGTTTCGGAACTCTCGCACTTGAAAATACAAGGCAATTCGCCAATTCGGAGATTATATATTATTAATTATTATTATTATTATTATTATTATTATTATTATTATTATTATTATTATTATTATTATTATTTGCAGGCAGTCTTCTGAACACAGAGGATTTGAGGAGTGTTTTAAAATGCAATAACCTTACTTTACCTTTCGTGCGACAATCACAAATAAACACTTACACCTTACTCAGGATGATTTGATCCCAAAGCTTTAATTCCCACGTTGTTGGATCAACCCATCGTGGAATCAACATTTATTTTTGCATACTTTTCAAATAATCTGTTCAACGACCATAATTGAGGCTCACTCCATGGTATGATATCCTTTTACATTTTACGCTCGTTTCTCGGGGAATAACAGGACGATATTTTGTCGATACAACGTTAAAACTGTTATAAACGAGACTTGTAAACGCGCTAATTCTGAATAATTTTGATAAGTAATGAATAACGCAACAATTTTTTTATTTGAAGTATTTCAACTTTCGAGCACTCTTTTGAGGAATCTTCTCCGTACATTTTCGGTGTATTCATTGACACATATTTCTTAATTCATTCTGAGATTTAAGATCAACCATTTATATATTTTCAGTATGTAAATGGTTTAAAATGTTTTATATTCTTCAGAACGAATTTTCAATCAAACAAAGCGTGACTAATGCCTTAGAAACAGCTGCAGCTCATTTCAAGTGGCAGGTCGGGCGAAATAAAGATCTGAACTCGCCCCAAGGAGGGGCTCCCAGAGAGTATGGAACTCCGAGCCCTGAGACGCCGTACTTTTTCCAAGGTAGAACGCTCCCCCCCCCCCTCACCCGCACCGTCTGAACGGGACCAATAAAACAAATAAAGGTCGGGCCCTGCACCGGTTTCGCGTTACTACCTTTCGCTCGGAAACAAAGACCGAGCGACCCCTTGAATCGGCAACCACGCCCGGCATCCAGCCGGTCTAGACGGGCGGCGGCATGCCGGCTGGGTGGCGCCGCCGCACGGTGGTTTGAAAGGCGAAAAAAGCGGACAAAAATCAATTTTTCAATATTGTCTGATTTGCTTCATTCAAGCACACATGAACAGAAAAATGTTCAATTCTTTATGTATTAAACTATATTTGGATATTTTCTCGTCCATTATTGTGTAGAACGCGAGCAAAAATGAGAGATTTATAAGAACCCGGACGGCCATAAATTCGTCCCATTTTGGAATGCACATTTCTCGGTTAATTTTAAAATTATGAAATTCGTTTTTTTTTAGTTACACTTCAATACTTTATAAGTGTATTTCTCACAAAATTTTTTAATAAAGAATTCAGGTAATTGCGGCACATACAAATGAAGCTGTGCGAAGGAATACTGGAAGAATGAATGAAACCGAGGTTTATGTCTTTATTAGTGCAGTACTACTTACGTGTGTATATCAAGACAACAATGTTTCAGTGCACTATTTGTGGTCAGATTTGCTTGGGAAAACAATACGAAGAGCCATTATTGGTAGAGACAGATTTTTAGTCTTAGATTTGATGAAAAGAACACGACAGTCGACGATTTCAAAAATTATAAGTTCGCACCGTTTTGGAAGGTTTTCGATAGCTAAGCGCTTCTCTTCCCAGGTACTTCCGTCCTAAATTTCACAATAATATGAATGAAATGTTGTCTTTGTTCAGAGGACAACGTCCATTCAAAGTTTTCATGAAAATATAACCGAAGAAAAAACGAGAAGACGAAACTGCAACTGGGAGAGGTAGCTCAGTGCATCAACTGATGTCACTGCAGCGCCTCTGACCGGGAGGTCCTAGGTTACTCTCCTCACGGCGGTAGGATTTTGGACACTAGCTTTTCAGCTACGTCGAATTCAGTCGCTGTCTGGAGGAGAATTCTAGCGGCCGGCTGCTCTGATCGGTAGTTTCCGTGGTTTCTTCGATCAACATCAGGAATGCCGGAGCAGCACCCCACCAAACGGGCCACGAACCGCGCGCGATCTGTGCTTCCTCTTCCTTGTCCTATCCTCTCCCCTTACACACACACTTACACTAACATGCACTACACTACCACATAATCCTGAAGACCGGTCGGGAGCTTAGAGCTTGTCCCGGCTGGGGCGGTGCCCCGCTGGTGGGAGAGTCCTGGTTAGGGGGAAACCCCACTAGCCGACGGTAGGTCGGCACCGGATCTCGCCATCCAGAGGGGGAAGATCACCGCCATCTCCGGAGAAAAAACATGCACTACACTAACGGGGCTAATGACCAAAGCAATTGACGTGCCCGGATGCACGAAAAAAATCAATCAACGAAACTGCAGAGGAAGAGTAAGACAAGCCTGAAGAAGCCGACACTATTGACACTGAAGATGCATAACATTTCGCAGTAATAAGCGTGAACCACTTTAAAAGCAAATTAACTTCAAATAACCATTGAAAGTAGAGTTTTAGGTTAAATTTATTTAATTTTATTGAGTAAAACTATTTTTGACTGCTTTTCTGCCAATCCGTACCATTGTGCGCCACCGCCGCCACCGCCGGGTGGAGCGGTGGCAGCGGCGGCGGTGGCGGCGGGAGAGAGGCAGCTCCGGAGGCGGCGGCGGCGGTGGCGGCGGGGCCAAGTGGCGCCGGGTGGCTGCAGCCCGCGTCCTCCCGCCGGCAGCGCAGTCACGGCCTGGGCGGCCCGCCGGCCGGGCGGGCAGGCGCGCACCGCGCCGCCAACGCCCTAACAACCACCGCGAAGCCCGCGCAACCGCCCCGCCCCCACCCCCGCCCCGCTCCCCGCCCGCGCAAACGCACGCCGCCACCCGACGTGCCGGCCCGGCCTCGAACCCGCCACTCCAACGCACACCTCCTCCCGCGTTTGGGGATCGGCGGACACACACACGAGGTCCTCCTTCCCACCCACCCCATTACGATCCCCGGTTGAACCTCCCCCACCCCCACCCCCACCCTCCTTCCGCCCTACCCGCTCGCGCACCGCCAACTCACTCAGGAAACGCAACAGTCAGCTGCCCACGAACGAAAACAGAAAATAAACACGAAGCGCCGACCATGGGTGAGTACGAGAACGGAAAGTTCAAACAAATCCTACAAGTAGACTATTGAGAACGAGTGTGGAGGTTCCTCTTCCCAAAGAGTGTTGGGGGCGCAGCGCCGGGACCCTTGAACGTCGGTGAGAGGAACAGAATAACAAAAATGTCGAAAGACAAAATGGTGGCGTCCTTCCTACCACGAGAATAGGAAAAAGACTTGGATTTGGGTTTCGGGAATTATTCACTAACAATCAATATAAACTGCATGTGCAACATTTATTAACTAACTGCACGTTTTTGTACTTTTTGTCGTTACTTAGAAAAAATCTATGGAAAAAAGCACATATATTTATTTCATTGATTTAATTTATATTATATACGCCATATGAAAACATTATTCACGAATAGGAAGAAAAAGCAATTTCTCAAAAGTGTCGTGAATGAAGTGAATTTAGGGTTTAAGAATAAAGTGCGCATTAATGAGTCATCGTCACAATATATGCAAATAGCGTATTCGTAATTAAAATTAGCAAATGGCAATGAACGTAATACATTATATATGCCTTGGAATATTGTGGACAGCCCTGGTTGTCTCAAGGACATGTTTATTAAGCTCAAGCAACCACGCCCAAGACATTCCCAAAGAATTTTCTTCTGTCCGTTAAAAAGGGCTTTCTTTAGTGTCATGGCATGTTAATTACAACTTCGAAAGATTAGCATGAAAAAACTGTGGTTGCAGTAGACCTGATTGCTGTTTGTGCCAGTGTACATATATGTGCTAGATAATAAGCAGAATTGGGAATTGTTTATGCATTCAGTGTTGGACTACTAGCCCGTAACAATGCTCCATGAAAGCTTAATCGCATTGCTAAATAAGGTTCGAATGCTTGTTGCACGACTAGACTTCAGGGGGCAACTTTCAGTGCACTGTTGCCATGGCGTAGCCCTTTCACCTACCAGAGTTGCCAATTTTCTTGTCGATGGTCTGGAGGCTGTCGAAAAATACGACCTGAAATATCTACGAAAGATTGAACAGATAGATCGTTGTACGTTCTCCAGGATGATGCAACCAGTTAATGGGCTGTCATAAGCCAGACTTATGCTCGCCATTAAAAATTACTACCGTGAACCACACCAGCCAGAAAAGCGAGTTTTTCGTAACATTGGAACACCAATATCTGCCTTGTGAAGTGAATACGTTTTGAGATAGAGAAAAAATGTAATTTTAACTGAAACAATTTTTTTTAAGTATTTTCAATACATTAGCTGTGGATGATTACTTGACAGCAATTATGTATTTATTTTACATTTATAAATTGTTCATTATTATTATTATTATTATTATTATTATTATTATTATTATTATTATTATTATTATATCAGTATATCTTATCTTGAATAAACCAGATAGATTTCTTATAAAAACTGTAGCTAAACAAGAATACTAAAAGACCTGAAGTGCGTTCTCGTAACACTTAAACCTGAAACCATTCGTTTTGCATTTCCATATTCAAACATTATAATAGTCATTAGGCAATGAAAAACTTACAGCTCCAATATAAATAAAACCTATACTTCAGATATCCAAATATAGAAAGGCACTTCATAGTTCTTTAAGTGACTTTAATCTACCAGTATTAACTACTACACAGTTAAGATTTACAAATTTCCCTTGCTTTCAATTTATATATTTTAATAATTATTTTTAGTTTCTACTGT
Source organism: Teleogryllus occipitalis (assembly GCA_011170035.1). Classification (NCBI taxonomy): domain Eukaryota; kingdom Metazoa; phylum Arthropoda; class Insecta; order Orthoptera; family Gryllidae; genus Teleogryllus; species Teleogryllus occipitalis. The sequence continues at coordinate 566,672 of BLKR01000175.1, read as the reverse complement.
AATATTTAAGAAAATGGAGTTACAAATTTCCATTGCCTAATGACATAATCATCGTAAAGAACCGAGTGATGTGCTGCTTATTTTTTCCTTACTGGGGGTTTTATGCTACATGTAAAAGAGATACAGTGTAGTGTACTCAACTACGTGGGTTTCTGAACGTTAGAAAATAGTGAAGCTAGAGATGAGACACATCAGCCCAGTCTTTCAAAACAGTATGTCAGTGAGTTGCTGCAGCCACTGGCAAAAGCAGATGGTCTGCGGGAATGCCAGCCACCGTTTCCCATTGAAAGTGCACGAAGCTTGGATCTCCGCCAGCAGCCTCCGACCATCGAGGGCTGGCACTTGCAGTGGGAGGCGCTTCGCTGGATACATGCCGCCCGCCCGTCCGTCCGTCCGTCCGTCCGTCCGTCCGCCCGTCCGTCCGCCCGTCCGTCCGCCCGTCCGTCCGCCCGTCCGTCCGTCCGTCCGCCCGTCCGCCCGTCCGCCCGTCCGCGTCCGCCCGTCCGCCCATCCGCCCCCGTCCGTCCGTCCGCCCGTCCGCCCGTCCGCCCGTCCGTCCGCCCGTCCGCCCACCACCCGTCCGTCGTCCGCCCGTCCGCCCGTCCTCCGACAAACGTCGTCCCTCGCCCGTCCGTCCGCCCGTCCGTCCCGCCCGTCCGTCCGCCCGTCCGTCCGTCCGCCCGTCCGTCCGACCGTCCGTCCGCCCGCCCGTCCGTCTTGCCGCCCGTCCGTCCGCCCGTCCCGTCCGCCCGTCCGTCCGCCCGTCCGCCCGTCCGCCCGTCCGCCCGTCCGCCCGTCCGTCCGCCGTCCGTCCGCCCGTCCGCCCCGTCCGTCCGCCCGTCCGCCCACCCACCCGCCCGTCCGTCCGCCCGTCCGCCCACCGTCCGACCGTCCGTCCGACCGTCCGTCCGCCCGCCCGTCCGTCCGCCCGCCGTCGAAATCGCCGTCCGTCCGCCGTCCGTCCCGCCCGTCCGTCCGCCCGTCCGCCGTCGCCCGTCCGCCCGTCCGCCCGTCGCCCGTCCGCCCGTCCGTCCGCCCGTCCGCCCGTCCGCCCGTCCGTCCGCCCGTCCGCCCACCCACCCACCCGCCGTCCGTCCGCCCGTCCACCGCCCGTCGTCCGCCCGTCCGTCCGACCGTAATCCGCCCGCCCGCCACGCCCGTCCGTCCGCCCGCCCGTCCACTCCGCCCGCCCGTCCGCCCCGTCCGCCCGTCCGTCCGCCCGTCCGCCCGTCACCGCCCGTCCGTCCCGCCCGTCCGCCCACCCACCGCCAATCCGTCGCCCGTCCGCCCACCCACCCACACTTCCCGTCCGTCCGCCCGTCCGCCCGTCCCGACCATCCGTCCGCCCGCCCGTCAATCGCCCGCCCGTCCGTCCGCCCGTCCGTCCGCCCGTCCGCCCGTCCGCCCGTCCGCCCGTCCGCCCGTCGCCGTCCGCCCGTCCGCCCGGCTCGCGCCCGTCCGTCCGCCCGTCCGCCCGTCCGCCCGTCCGTCCGCCCGTCCGTCCGCCCGTCCGTCCGCCCGTCCGTCCGCCCGTCCGCCCGCCCGTCCGCCCGCAACACATTTACCGTCTACCAAAAGAAGTGTAATGCCCGTCCGTCCGCCCGTCCGTCCGCCCGCCCGCCCGTCCGCCCGCAACACATTTACCCGTCTACCAAAAGAAGGGTAATGCGATTGGCTGCGTACCTTTTATGTAGATTCGTTTCCACACAGACCCAAAAATTCTTGAGCGTTTATGTTCGGACCAAGACAGAATTACTCATTATTGATTCGTTTCGAAAAAAAAAAACAGCTAAAGCACCATAATAATTTTAGTCAATGAGAAGGCTCTTGCTTTCTCCTGTGTGAAACCTTGAATGCATGGAATGCAGTGCCGCATACTTATTGTAAACAACGTGTACTCACTACCTGCTTTAACATGAACTATATTCTCAATCGCTGCTACCTTTTCAATGCCGTCTGTGGCGTGAACTGTATTGCTAATCCTGCTGTAGCAAAATTCGTTAAGTACTTTAGCTGTTTGTCAAAAACCTTATTTACTTCGCACAACCAACTCTCCTGCCTCTTGATTCACAATCGTTACTCAAGTGCGTCGCATGTGACCTATTGTCAATCTTCAGCTTCATTCACAGAGAGACGTAACGTAAACTCAAACGCAAAATTGCTGAATAAAAGCATTCAGTTTCAAAAATGACTTCAAGCGAAAAATAACCTTTTTATTCATTTTGAATCTAACAAATTCCAAAATAGTAACCTTTATTGCATTGAAATTCTATTTTTTGTCGTTCCTTTTTAATCAACTTTTAGGTACTTTTAGTTTCAAAATTAATATTTACGTCATTGAAGTCGTGGTAATGGAGTACTGCCGTAGGGGTCTTTCACTGTCTGTACAATCATTTTCACTCTTTTCATTACGTTTTTATTGTAAATGAGCATTAACGCGTTCACTACACTTACACTACATGCCTACTCCAATGTACACTCACTTTTGTTTTCCAATTCTTTCGAGGGTTTTTTGGAGGGGGAATTGTGCCGTTGTGCCATCTCTTCTCTCCGCCTTTCCGGCCTGCCCAGCGAGTCCTCGCATACCTGCCTGCTTTCCGTGTTGTGATTAGAAGCTACCGTTTTTCAGACGCTCTTGTGAGTTGGGAAATTCTCAGTTTAAAATAACACCCTATGATTTCTCAAGGAAAATGTTACCTAATTGTTCCTCAGAACAGAAAAGTAATAAATAAAATGTAAAACAGGCCAATTTTTACCTCGCTACTATTCTAGCATCGAAAATTATCAGGTAAGAAAGGTAAGTAAGTGGTAGTGAGGTATTTGGTGTTATGTTTTCATTGTTTTACATTGTATTTATTACGGGCATAACTTGTCGTGATGGCCTTCAATACTTTTGTAAATGAAGTTATTAATATTATTAAAATTGGTTGTCAAAAAGAAATGGAGTCATCAGTCATATTATGGAGGATATAGACAAAGGTACTATTTATTTCTCCTTGTATTTCATTGTAGATTTTTCTAACCCTATAATATTATTTCGTTAAATACGCATTAGCGTACTATTCTTGAATGCGTACTTCAGAGTTTTGTTTTTCATTCCATCTTGAATTCTAGTTCATTTACGTAGGTGTGTTACTCTTTAATATGATACGATGGCAGATGATCATTATCATTGGTTTCTTTTTTGATCATTCCCCTTTCTGTCAATATTCTCAAACGATGGCATTATCCAAAACTAATCTTAACGAGTTCCAAAAGAGAATAGTGTTCGATTATACCATCAGCTATAGTTTATTGATTCCTACACATTTTTTGCACTTTTTAACATGAATCTGTTGTAAAAAACAAGAATGTTTTCGAATTAAAACCACAATTCAAACAAACCCGAACTGACATTCCGGAAGTACAATTGGCTTTATTGCACCATTAAACTATAACACAATTCTTTGCCCCTTTCATAAACCGATGCTCCATTGCGATGCCACGTCGGTAAGGTATTTTTTGCCTCCATGGAATGTCTACCCGGCTCTGGGTGAATACAACGTGGAGGCCATCCGGTGCGGCGGCGGCGGAGGCGGCGGTGGCGGTGGCGGCGGCGGCGGCGGTGGCAACGGCGGCGCGCCGCCGTTCTCTTGGCCGACACAGCAGACCGAGAACTGTTAGCAGTACAAGAGTCTGCTTGTAGCTTCATTCGCCTGTTAGATTCTCCTAGAAGTCATTTCTTTCTTTTCAAGAGAGGCAAGTTGAGATCGGACCTAGTACTACACTGTACAGTTGATTAGAGAAGACATGGCCTACCAAATACACAGCACATTTGTAGCTGAAAACATAATTAGTCCATTTCAAGCTTTTTATATTTTGACAGTGTTAACGGCACTTGTCTTCAAAGAACACAGCGGAAAAGTTTTTGTCGAAAAAAAACTCCTACTCAATGAATACAAATATGGTGTATTATTTTTCAGTTGTAGTTATAATATGAATGTAGTTCATATTTTACGCATCTAAACGGAATATTGCTGAGATCACTCGCCTTTACAATTGTAGTTCGTAAATCAGTACCATATTATCTTCCTAATTTCCTTATATTTGAAAAAGTTTGTTTCATATCAAATGCGCGAAGTGGCTGTTTTTTCATGGTCGAGATTGATTTTTTTTCCGAGACCGTCCATAGAGGCAAAAAAAATAGAGACCATGAAAAAAAACACTTCGCTCACGAAATAAGATCATTTTTTATACAACTGTATAAAAATTGCATTTGAAAAAAGCTTGTAATTTTAAATTGGAATAAGTTTCTTCATATCTTGAGGAGTAGCAGTGTGCATTATAGGTCCATGAATGTAGAAGGGTTCATATGAAGGTTGTTACCAAGTCTGTTAGCTGAGTTATATTTCCATGAGTGAATTCAAGGTAATGAGTGATTTCAAGGTAACAAGATAGTTGTCGTGGCAACAGTCTTTTTTAAATGGATACTAGCGTACCCGTGCGAGAACTCTCGCATGTTAAACCCCACCGTCTTCCCTATTTTTCCATTTCCATATTAAGCCTGTAATATATATTTTTCTTCAAGGCCTTCTTATTCTCCGTCACGTGTACTATGTCTCCTTGTAATTGATAACCATAAAATACACCCTTGTCAATACAAACTATTCTTATTTAATATTATTACCGATCAGATATGTGCACCCGTGTAATTCAGTCGCGTAGAATATTAATTAGTTTAATTTCACATATAGTTGCAGTCCAACCAGCAAAAATGTAATAGAAAATTAAAGATGTCATCCTGTGAGGAACGTACCTTTGAGGCCTTCGGCCTCACAATTTTAGTTTTTAAGACCCTAGAACGCTTTGTTTAGCAGTTATTTAACGATATAGATTTAAAAAAGTCGGTAATGTGTTGCGGGTTGCATTTGACATGAATATTTGTTTTTTTAAACAAATCCTTCATATATGTTAAGTAAAAGTGCAACTTGTCATGTCCCCGTGAAATTATCTTTCTTTAGAGATCTTAATTACAAATATCGGTTGCTGATGAGGGCCGCAAAAGGTATGTATACTACCGAAATAATAAGAGACGATTCAAAATGATGTACTTCACTTACGGATGGCAACGTTCAGAATACGACTTTTTAATACATTTGTAGAAAAATTTCATTTTAAATTAAAATTATAAAATAAACAAAAAATCGAGATCTTTGCCGAACCTCTTTAAATGCCAGTTTAAGGATGTGAGATTCAACTGGTTCTACACGTGTAACAACCTTGTTGTCCTAGAAAGTTCCGTAGCCCACACGCAATTCTTAAATACTTCCTTATGCGTCATGTGCAGTATGTAGAAGCAAGTTTGCAGGCAATTTCACATACTACTCTCCGTCGTTCTGCAAGATACATAATAACGTGTGATGCTTGTCTGGCACCCTCAACATTAAACAAGTTTTTTCTTCGGGTTGTTTTTGTCAGACTTCCCTTTCCCATCTGCTGAGTGTTATTTTTGTATGATTTTTACGGAATAAGAGTGAGTAAAATTCAAGTAGTGACTGCTAAATTTCCTAACGAAAAGTTGATTTAAAACTTATAATTATGAATATAACAAAAGAGCCTATGAAATAAAACCTTAAATTTCCAAAAAGCGTTCTTGAGCACAATTAATTTGATTAAACAAAGCCATTTAATAATTAATATCATATTAAAATAATAAAGATACTCTTGGCAAAAACACACAGAACATGTTACAAATTTTGGCACTAGTTTTAATGTCAATATTGAACTAAGTCAGTTAATCCCAACACAAGTTTCGGCCTGTTTTTAACATGGTAGATTGTAAAATATTCTTTGACCTATCCATTTCCAAAATAAAAAGACGAATTATATGTGATGGAAAATGAACGCATTCTAGTTTTTCATTTTTGTCACTTGCCAACGCTGTATAATCTGAATATAAAATCTGCCAAAATGAATCACGAGACGGAGAGCCACAAACTGATATTGTGCTGAAGATGGGGTCTGCGGGTGCTTGCTTTAGGACAAAACGTACGTGTAATCGATGCAGAAATCTGGGCTTGGAGCCATCTGAAGCTACACCCTTCAAGGGCATGTGCAGGAAATTGCCTACATCGCAGGTAACGCTTTCGCACATTACACACTTTTTTTGTAATAATAGTAATATATGACACATTAGGAATTAAGTAGTGACTGCAACAGCAAACATTCTGCTGAACAAATTGAAATTGGTTTGTCAAAACATACAACGCACACTGCTCAAGAACAAATAAAATGCCCTCGAACAATTTTACATTAAATTCATTTTCGACACGAGCTTTTCAGCTAGGTCGAATTCAGTCGCTGTCCGGAGGAGAATTCTAGCGGCCGGCTGCTCTGATCCGTAGTTTTCCGTGGTTTCTACGATCAACACTAGGTGAATGCCGGAGCAGTACCCTAACAAACGGGCCACGGACCGCGCGCGATCTGTCCTTCCTCTTCCTAGTCCTGTCCTCTCCCCTTACACACACACACTTACACTAACATGCACTACACTACCACATATTCCGGGAGACAGGTCGGGAGCTTAGAGCTTGTCCCGGCTGGGGCGGTGCCCCGCTGGTGGTAGAGTCCTGGTTGGGGGAATCCCCACTAGCCGACGGTAGGTCGGCGCCGGATCTCGCCATCCAGCGGGGGAAGATCTCCCGAGAGAAAAACATGCACTACACTAACGGGACTAATGACCAGAGCAGTTGACGCGCCCGGAAACACGAAAAATCAATCAATTTACATTAAATTCAATATTTTAACAAAAACTGCCTCTTCCTTGCAGCCTTGCTATCACACGAGGCACCTGTGTTGTAAGCAGTGAAGCACTGAGTATGAGAATTCAACCGGTATACGCAGAATGGAAAAAGAGGAATAAGAAACAAATATTTACATTTTGCGATCAAAATCGAATTTTCACCCGAGTTCCTGAGTAACTCAAGAGTCCACCATGAACAGATATCGCCCTTATGACCAGAGTCTGCATTGCTTTTTTTTCACTTCTGCGTGCATTAGGAGTTAGTAATGTAGTTCGTTGATACTGGTTAATTACTTCAACTACACCAGATTTCAAAGACTGATGCGTGAGTATGATCAATTACAAAAATGGACGACGCCTTAAATATTATGCATCACCTTTAGTCTTTCTCCCCCTACAGAATAGTGAAATGTAGACGTGGTTTAGGGATCGTTGATTAAATGAAAGGTCATGATACACTGTTTCCTAGCACTCTTTTCGGGATAATGAAGTTACGTGGAATTCAAATAACTACCTGTAATGTGGTTAAAAACTAGAGTTTCAAACATTTTTTTAAATTTCCAAATATATTTCTTCACGCGTGAGGTAAACTGAATATTATTTTGAAATAGTAGAGGCTTCGATCGAATGATACGTTGTATTTTTTCCCCGTTTACTATACTCTCTAAGGGTTAAGATTAGCTCATTTCGAGGAACTAAAAATAATCTTCAAAAATTTCTTCCCATGATGACTTCACTTTAGCGTAAAATTAATTTTACCACGTGTAGCTAATGTGAAAAACATCAAAAATAAATATTCGTGTATCTTTATTTACTAAATGTTTTTACGATCTCTTTATTAAACTATTGGGATTGATTTCCTTCTGGATTAAAGACAATAACTTCAGCGGTAGTATTGTGGGTTTATTTCATTAGCTTAAGGTTTAAAAGAATATAACGTTTCGTGGCTAGTTGCGGCCACTTTATTAAGTGACAAATAAAAAGGTTAAGAATTAATCGTTTTCATGTATAAACAGTTAATTTGGAGAAGTTAATATGGAATATAAGAACTGGAATTAAGATACGATATTTAATCTATTATACGTTCGAGTCGGCACACAACAGACTAGCGGCAGAATATTCAATTTCGACACAATTCTAATTCCGACTAAGAGAGTGAATTATTTTACAAATTTTTAAAAAAATCTAAATTCAGCCTGATTCTTTAAAAAAAACCACTTTCGATCATTGCAGAACTTTTCGTCTCAATACAGTTTAATATTTCAGCTTAGAGGAATATGTTTAAACATCTCTACATTTTCTTAATTTATGAGAATAAAATTAGAAAGTTATGAATGCAACATGAAATGAAACTCTTCTGCGTAGAAGTTTTTGTTCAAAATTCTCTTTCATACACGAAAGGTCCACGCTTCCATATAAAAAAAACTGCACTGTTTATAAACAATAACTTGGAAAACATCCGGAATTCTTGGAAAGCAAAAACCTATGAAGACGTTTGTAGCGACGTTTCCCCTGATATTCACAGAGCTGTTCTGGCGAATATCAATCCAGTTTCGTACATTTATATAGGCGACTTAAGGATCTCACAAGTGATAAAAGCGAGTAAAACTGAAATCACTCACATAGAGATAGTGCTCGTTTATTTTCATTAAAACCGTTGTTCTTTTTAATTCTTGTGACAACACGCTTTCATATTCATTACGTAATGGAGATAACACTCAATCTCATACGTCACTGCATACCACTGATATAAAAGTGTATAGTTGTTGCAACTTAGCAACAGTTACAAATCATTAGGTAACATCAGTTCAGAATAGAAGAGGAAACATAAATGGTGATGCCAGAAAAAAAAGTTTCACACACGTTTTCTATGATTTACGTTGATTGTCAATACAAACACGATTTGTCGCAACGCACAAATTAGATGTTCTAGTGTGATGCCCATTAGTAGTTAATCTAAGTATGTTTATTCATGAATTTATGTGTTATTTTGAACACCCTTTGCAAATAAATGTGCAATTATGCGACTTCGAAAATAATGTAAATAAAACACTTTTTAATGAGCGAGATTGCTTTTCTCTGTAGCTTTCACGCCTTATGAAGAGATGAGTAGTCGAAAACCATAAACAATTATGCGATAGAAAAAGTAAGTTGATAACCTCAATTTTGATTGAATATTTTCCTGCATCATTAGTTACAATAATTTTGCCCCAACAGTTTTAAAAATGTCGCTCAATCGTCACGATTCGCGCACATTAGTAAGCAAAGCCCCTTTCAATCAAACTTTTTTTTAGTTTTCTAATTTTCGTTTTCACCTATAACTGATGTGTGGGTTATCAACTTACTTTCTAGGACTTCCAAATACGGAAAATGTGTTTGTTCTTTCCTTCTCATTTCTAAAAGTATCTTCATTTTAAGCGCATAAATATGTCAACAATTTAGCTTAAATTGAATTGCATTAAATGAAGAGCTGAATAGGCCCTTTTGATAAAGTTGTACAAGTTAATGTTACTTCCTATTTCTCAAATGACAGTGGTCGATAAAACACGAACACCGATTTGTCAAATTGTGGTGATGGATTGACCACCGAATCGTTGCCGACTTATAACTGTGTCCAAGCCAAATTGTGACAATTTTATAATCAAAATAATTTCCCCCCTGAAAATTCTGAAAGGAATCCCACCATCTTGGAGGATCTTATAAATACACCAACATATATAGCCATATTTTTGAGCTAAAATTAACAGCAAAAATATTCTACGACGTAATCATTATTAACTCTTAATAAATTCACATTATTCTCTATGCTGTTATTTTACTTACAAAATTGCGTAGCAAGGACCGTCTTAAAAATTCTCCATCAGTTTGAAATTACATATAAAATATTTTTGCAGCTCAAGAAATGAAATTCAATTACAACCCAATGAGTATGATATTTCAAAATAATTTGAGTATTCATTCATTTGTCGCGAGTATAACTTTTTACACAATGCTGATAAAGAAGCGAGTGAAATTGCTCAAAATTTGAAACCTTGAAGCCCGTAATACTGACGAGCCGACTTGGCCAAATAAACCTAACCTCAACGAGACCTCGATTCTGTGGGTCAATAATTTAAGTCTAGAAATCTGAATCAGAGTCGTCTGAAGAACAGCGAACTCGACAGAAGGCATAGGTCTGGGAATATTAATTTTATAAACAACATTGTAGAAGAGATTTTATCACTCGAACGGGTTTGTAAATAATGTCTATAATATTTAATTAAGTAATTTTAATTACAATAACACCAATATTTAGGGGGGCTTAGAATTCTGAAGTCCCGTGAATCTTCCCATATTACCCTTTATCTTCAAGTGCGAATTCCGAAAGTTTTGCGCTAAGTCTAGAACTCATGTTAGTATGTATATTTATATGAAACATTAAATGAAATGAATAACTGCCTCTATACAATTAGAGATTATACTGATCATCAAAAAGAAAAATAATGCTTATTTTAACAAAACAATGATATATAATGGATTAGTTTACGTTTTTATTGTATAATTTAAAGAAAGACTTAATATACCTGTAAAAAGTATTGTACTTCGCCTTCCGGGTGAATGACTCCTATCTTGATTAGGTTTTTGTCCAGTTTCCCTAATCCATTGAGCAAATGATGAGATGGCCCCTTGTTTGGCTTCTGGACGTAAATGTAGATTCACTTTGCACACGTTTTATTGAGCTCTCCTTTTGCTTGTAGTAGTATGAGTAGAGCTGATGCTGAGTTACTATATTGTTGGCAATGTAAAAAATATTATTATTATTATTGCTATTGTTTTTGTTTTTGCAACTTTCCTTCATCTTTCAACTATCGTTAAAATGTTGGGATAGGATTCTGGTACTCAAGAAAACGTGCGCAGATAATCTTCTCCCCCCATACATCACACAAAGTTTTTACTGATTTTTTGATCAAGTAAATCAAAAATTCGGGAACGGATTTGTAAATCTGTGGTCTGTCCCCGTTTCACGGGGAGGACTGGTAACCTTACGTTATTTTTAAAAACCCTGAAAAGCATGTGTTCTGCCCAGAAACACATTTTAAAAAAGCAAGTTTAGGTTCACATTTTATATTCCAATTTTCTATTTCACTTAAGTTCTAATTTTATTCATAATAATATCCTATATTTGACTCTAAAAATTTAATTTAGTATATTTTTATATTGGTATTATTATTATTATTATTATTATTATTATTATTATTATTATTATTATTATTATTATTATTTGTAGCAGTGAAGATGGCCGTAATGCGGCCGAAAAAGCTTTCTGCTGAAATAAATACGACAAAACAACGCCTCAATTTCACTTCGATGATTCAAATGTGAACTCCACACCTGTTGCTACCAAAAGCAATTTTATTTAGGGGGACATGGCTCTCGCAAAAGCCCTTCTTTTGAAGCATCTCTTGGAAAGCCATTTGATGGCGCACGCCGCCGTCCACCTGCGTGGGAACGCCCGGTTAGCCCCGGCAGCGCGGCGCGGCGACGTCAACCGTCGCAGACTGGGCGTCGCCACGTGCGTGGCCTCGACGCGGCGTGGCAACCGGTTGAAACCGCCCCTCACTTCCCGTACCGCGTGTGCAGCCTCCGCCGCGGCGCGCCGCCAACGCCCCAGGCGGCGGCGGCCGGCCGGGACACGCCGCCGTCTCCGCTCACAGTCTCCGGCCTGAGAAACTGGTTCGAAGCGGTTTCCCGATACAGATACAGCTTCTCCTCCACTTCTTTTTTTTCTTAATTGATCAAACTTGGACTGTAGCCGGCGATGTGTACACAGATTGAACAGCCTGTAAACGAATCAATAGCGATTGCCGTATTTCTTGGTGAGATAACGCCACTGTCACATGGTGGGACATTGTGAGTGAAGACAGTGCCTGTCTTTGACTTATAGGCTGTCAAATGTTTTAGCGCCCTTTTAATTAGCTTTTTTAAAAACATTAAACATCATTTATAATATTTTTAATAAAAAATTTACGATATTTGTAACCGACGCAAATATTGTGTACGTGTGAATAACTGATTATACGTATATGTATAAATAATTCTCACTACGATATTGATTTAATAAATATACGATATTTGTGTATTCATTTTATCTCTATATATATCATTAGATATATATTTGATTAATTAGCACTTTTTCCTTTTTTACAAATACGGAAAGAAATTTTTCTATAAAAAACATTCAAAAGTTCGTCATATGAAATTTTGAATCCGCAGTAATTCGCCCCCCAAAATTGCGCGCCCCAGGCTGCAGCCCACTCAGCCTGTTCGGTAATCTGGAACTGAGTGCCTTCTCGCTGGCATGATTAATAATTATACAAATAATAAAAGTTGGTGCAAGAACGCGTAAGGTAATCGGACCTTTCGCCAAATTTTAGAGCTGCGAGTTGAACTTTACTAGTTAGAACGTACAGAAAATCTTGAATCCTTTATTCCTATTTCACTTATTTATTGTGATACAAGTGACGAAAATAATACGCATTTTGTACAAAATTGTTCGTTTTATTTTTTTAAAAACCAAACGGCAGTTTTATGTATATTTATACATACATACGTATACAACACCCTAACTTTATGCTTCCTAAATCTGAACATTTTAACTTTTTTTTTTTTTTTTTTTTCAGAATTATGGTACGAATGTTTCAAAATGAATATAATTTAAAGTTTGTCGTAGAAGTTCTTGCATTAAAGTATGTTGCATTCTATTTTGATGTAGCTTTCTTCTATTCAGATCCACCAGTTAAAAATACATATTCGGTCTCGAGCTATTATTTTGCAAGTAGACGACTTTTATTTGGAGTAGCTATCTTATTAACTCGTAAACTTTAAGCAAATAAAAAATATTAAAATGCACCTCCTACAATAGAACTACCTTAGGAATTTTCCAAGAACAAATATTGTTGGTTACATTTGTTAACTCCGAGGATAGTACTCACACACATGATACGTAGAGTCGTTACAAAAGAAATAAATGTATTGGTACACACGGGGTATGAAATTGCAATGATCTAAACTGGACTGTAACCGGAAATCGAAATGACTTTTCCACGTTCTAGTACTATTACTACGCAATTCGCGTGACTAGCCCCAAACCATCTGCACTCCGTGAGCACTTTCCTTCGTGACTTTCACGATGGACTTCCTGGTACGTTTTGCTGCGACGCAGTCTGCAATATCTGACCGGAACTCACAATCACCTTTCTCCTTGGCGTTGCGAAGAGGATTGCTTCTGTGTATCCGAACAGTAACTGTAATTTTTTTGCATTCAAAATTCAAATAGTATATAACTTAGTGTAGGGATCACAGAATTTTTAAAATGAGCACAGAATTTACTTCTCCCCATAGCACGTCATTCACAGTTTTAACTATTTTTTACGTAAAAATAAATGAAATAAATAAAAAATTCTAAAAATGTAATCCTCAAATAATTTTAAAAAATTTACTCTGAGCAACTTTTATCTGTTAACATTTTTTTTAGTAATTCTCACTATATATTTTTTTCGAGTACTTTTGAAATGCAGAATAAAACACCATAAATTTTGTTAACCAGACGCATGCTAATGATCATGGAAACGAACAAAACGCACTTTAAATTTTTTACATTCTTTTATATTTCGAACTGAATGCCTGTTTCTTAAACTCCGAAACAAATGCATATTTTGTTTAATTACTTTCATACTTTTCCCAGACTGAATCTCATTTTGGATGAGAGACAAAAAAAAACACTGTCAAACAACCCCGAAGTGTCCATGCCGTGTCAATTCACCATGCCTTGCCCAACCCTCGACATCGAGCCTCGTGGCCTGTTGTTATAACGGGCTTCTGCTGGGGAAAGATTCTGAGAAATTATCCAATACCCGTTCCGGAGCAAAGCTGCGACCTAACGGGTTCGCCGGAAAATGGTCTTCGGGCGATTCAAAAGATCTTCTCCGCCGTTGCCTTTTCTTACAGTTTCACCTTTTCGCCTTTGTACTCTCCAGTGCATTAAATGTGGCGGCGCGAAAGTATAGCAGTGCTGTTTCACTGACAACTTGAAATCATTTTCTTATAGTGTCCGAGCTGTGAAATATAATACAGTAAACCCTCGCTAGTACGAACTCTCTTAACACGAACTTCGCCGTAACACGAAAAAAAAAATCGGTCCCGGCAAGGGATTACGGTAATACGGACATTAATACTTACTTGGACAAATTGTTATAACACGAACTCTGATTATTTACGTCCCTTGTAATTGGTTTTAATGAGGGTTTACTGTAATTATTGTTTTTCCTGAAGGCCATTCAAATTCAGTTACGTCTTGTTCTTTTGAAGTTAGATTTCATTGCCAAAGTGGATTATTCTTCAGATCTAACAAATTGCTATTTTATTTAGATAATATTACTAGGTTTTTAATAAACAATATTTCAAAAGAAAGAGTAAAGCTAATAAGGATCAGTCTCAAATGACTAAAATGTAGAGACCAAATTAACTGGTGACTTCGGACGAATGAAAGCCGATAATAAAATTTGTTCGTGATCATCTCTGTGAATTTATAATCAAAAGACTCTTTGAATTTCAAAGCTTCTGTTATTTGAGTCCTATTAAATCTGGATTACATTTCTTAAGAGTTGATTCAATCACTCATTTCAGGAAATGTCCCTCCTTCGATACGTTAACCCAATGTTTCGGATCAAAATTCTTTAATATACTAATATACTACTTATTATTACTAATATTGTACTTAATATACTTTATAAAACCCTTAACAAGTCGCCTAGCTACATGACAATAAAAAATTCAAGTTGGAAATATAATTCTGTAGGAAATTATCGTTTTGAAGCGAAGCAAAGCATTCATGTTGCGTTGTTATTTGTGCTAGACCAGATAGCGTCATGAAAGAACATGTTTTGTTACCGAAGTCAGTTGGTAGTTGAACAATAGAGTAACACAACCAGGTCTAATTAAAAGCTTATCACCCGTACATAAACAATTTAAGTGCATTATAACTACCAATTGAGTTCTTATGGAAGTTAATATTGCGTGGAACATGAAAAGTTGCGTCGCTGTGCTGTATCGCAGAATTAATTTTTTTATTGCCCGAACTCTTTTGTAATGCATGAATTCAATACAACTTTATAGTTTTTCTTTTACGCATTTCCCATTATGTATTATATAATTTTGAATTTGAAATAAGAATATCACACCTATTATCAATGTTGATAGTTAAAAGATGACTTTTTATCATCAACGTTCGCACAAAATCAGGATTTATCTTCAGTAAACGTGTATCTACCTGTAAATAATAAAATAGTAAAAAGTAACTTTCTAAATCTTTTAATATATGCAGAAATTAAATTATAGCTCGTTGTTTGTTTCATTCCTCTGACAGTCAAGAGTTTAATTTTCCCCGTCCATACATAGTATCAATCGGTTGAGTTGACAATTCGATAACCAATCGAGTACCTTGATAGTTGCGTCGCAACAGCAAAAACGTGTGCTGCTTCAAAGTCGCAAGTTCAAGAGATAACGATTTGTTTACCGACATCCTTTCACGCTATGTCCTTTTGGATTACAGAAGGAAATTCTACCTTTTCGAGGGGCGTTAGGAAATCCTATTACGGCATGTGTGCCAATGTCCTGAGCGCGGTAGTGGTTTCCAAGCTTGACTATTATAGCCTTTTGAGTTTCGGTAAGATATTAAATTAAAATTTTCATTTCATTCCATTCAACGATTACGTTATATAAACCAGCCCAAGGATCAAAACATGGGTTCCTGTAAATATCGATCGATTAGGGTTTTAGAATTCATCGGGTTGAAGCAATAACAGCGTTCACTTGCATAAGCTCTGATCGCGACCCAAGAGCGCCGTTAGTAAATAGGCCACTGTCATCCCCGGATTCGGATTCGGTGGTGTTGCTGGCCTCAGCGACGAATAGTGTTGAAACGGAGGGCCTTTATTTCCACATGAGATAAGCGAGCGGGCTCACACATGTTGCAATTGCAATAATGCTGCTGATTGGAGCTTCTCTGCCCCCGCTCTAGAGTTCGTCTCCAGCGGGTCCAAAATAGGTCGGCGACTACCCCGCTGGGATCGATCGGTGACGTCTGAGAAGGAGATATTCATCCACCCCCGCTGACCCCACGGTCGCCGCTTGGCTCTGGACTAACCTCCGTTTGGCAACCGACGCGTCGTCGTTCCCTGGATGCAGGGCGACCGCCACGTTGCACAGTGCGAAATTCGCTCCATCTTAGCGCGCGAAAAATATTATTTTTTTATTTGAATTTTTTTTAAAAATTTGTTCCATCTTAGCGCGCGAAAAATATTATTTTTAATTTGAATTTTTTTTTTTTGAAATTTGTTCCATCTTAGCGCGCGAAAAATATTATTTTTTAATTTGAATTTTTTGCACGACCTTGTCGATTGTCGACCGAAAACTGGAAAGTCGAATTTCTGACACTCAGCTCGAAATGATCACTTTGGATCCTCCAGTAATTAAATGATGACGGTCTTACCATGACCAAAAAAGTTTCATTTACCATTATGAAGCTGAGATTAAAGTTGTTTTACCAGTAAAAGACTACAATCGTATTGAAGACCTGTGGCAAATGACTGAGAACAGCTGCTGTGAATATGGACTTTTCTTGCAAAAACCGAAGAACATTTCACTCTAAAGAAGAAGAAGAAAAGGTACGAGTATTAGGTTGATGTTACAATTAACGACATACAGTAAGAAAATTTTTTACATTCTTTTAAAACGAGGAAGAGTACTTTCATTTATTAATTATTTCAAAACACTGGTTCATAAAAACAATCGACGATTCTACTTTGCCTAAATGAACGAAAAATAAAAGAAAAATATTAAAGCCTCCTGTATATAAATTGGGAATCTGACAATAAATTTAGTATTGAATATAAACTATTAGAATGCACACAATATTATTCAAATTTGAAAACCCGATTGAAAAAAAGACTTCGCCCACCCAAAATGAAGAAACCAGGCACTGTGCGGGCCAAGACGCGGGAATCGCCCCGCGTTGAATCCGGGTAACGACGCGGGAGCAGAGTTCGCAAATACGGGCTTATCGCGAGGTTGAAATTTCAGAAAAAATGATCCTGGCCGACTCCCCCGTTTGACGTCACGCGGGGCAAAGTTCCTTCCCGCGAAGACCCGACGCGCGCGCGCGATTTCTTACGCAAAAAGCGCGTCACGGCGTCGACCGCGCGTCGAGGGAGAAAAAAGGTGGCCTGGAATGCTCACCAGAGGCGGCAATGATAGCCTCCGAGAGGTCATCCAGTCAACGACTTATCGACATCGGTTACGCGACCGTTACCTAGGACTATGTTTCGTGCGGACTCGCCGGGCGTGATTATTAAATGCTTGTTAATAAACATTCATAATTAAGATCACTTTTTTAAAAAAATAGTTGTTCGACAATATTATGTCTTTCAAGGGTTTTTATGTTACATAGTATACACAATTTTTTTAAAGTACATTTCATCATGCATGTACAATGTTTGAAGACAATAATATTGACAATATAAGACAATAACTAACAACTAAGAATACCCAGGAAGTGTCCTTCAGAAAAATACAAACAATATTTGAATTGAAATCATAAATATTGAATTCAGAAATGTTTGAACCTGCTTTTCAGCTAATTAAGGAGGATGTAGTAGGTCTTTAGAATATATTGATTTGATTCGTGGAAAAAGATTGACTGAATTACCTAGAGTGTACAAAGGAGTGGCTGGGCAAGATGAAAGAGAAGAGTAGAAATTGGAAGAAAGTTTTAAAATACAAGTTTTTGTTGTTGTTGTTTTATCACTGATACTAGGCAAGGAATTTACTCCTATATTATTTCAGTAGTGTACATACGTTTTGAGAATCTCACACGCAACCGATATTTACAAAGGAGATCTCCAAGGAAAGAGAATTTCACAGGGACGTGACGAATTGAACTTTGACTTAACATATACGAAGGATTTCTTTAAAAAACGCATATAAATATTCATGCCGTATGCAACCCGCAACACTTGGTCACCTATATCGTTAAATAACTCCTAAAGAGTGTGTTCTAGAGCATTAAAAAGTAAAATTGGCCAAAGGCCTCAAAGAAATGTTCCTCGGTTTCATCCCAACTGAAAGTCCGCCCCCTTCTCATCATACTAACGGTGTGAACAAAACATTCATTGAGCAGTAAATTTCAATGAGTGATTCCCATATACAAACTTTCTACAATACAAATTGAACTTCTGATTTCTTCCGAAATGTAAATGTCAGCGTTAGGTAAACGATTGGAAATTCCTTGGTGATTTTCGAAATAACCTTTATATCGCTTCCTATCCTGCTCGTAATTTTGTCAGTCATTGAGATAGAAGATGCCAGTTGTGAATAGCCCAAACATTTTGTACATACCTTTAGCGTCGTGACAACGCATCATTGACACTATTTTCCATTTCTTCAACGATGAAGTCCGGCAACAAAGTTTTGAAACACGATCAGATATTTCAAGTATCGACCAGGTATATTTATTTATCCATAAACTATCTCAATGACGAATTGACATGGACGGATTCGTTTCGTTTTCGTTTCGTTAGTACGCAAATGAACAAAACATTAACTTGCGTACACCTCAATACGGAAAATTATGTTGAGCAATATTGCGGAGCTATACTGGTCAAGATAGAAATTGGTCACTGCATTCAAATTCTTTTCCAAAAAGTACACCGTAGGCAAAAAAATATGAGATCTCGTGCGCCAAAAAATACGAGGATTGTTCCTGCGTATTTGGAAAATTCCAGAGAACTCTGAATAAAATACTCAAATCTCTTTGAGATGTTTGCTCTGTGAAGGATCTGATTTGGACATGTTAATTGGCATTTCTATAGTACTCTTACTACTCGCCTAGAGCTTAGGGTTATTTGTGTATGACATTAAACAGGAAGCGATAGAACAAAATAACATGTTTGAAAACGTTTCGTTTTAAGGATCTTGCAACCCACGTTTGAAACGAAAACATATCGTTTCTTATAGCTATATTACTCAATTAATTTATTTCCATCACAGCGGAGAGATTATTGACAAGGAAGTAGAGGGCACGGCCAGAAATGACACAGCAAGGTTATGAGAGATATCGTTGCACTAACCGTCGCTTCTGATAACTGTGAGTAGTAATTTTCCATCTAACTTTTTTCGTATTACTACGGTGCTCTTAATGTATATGCTCTGGTTGCATAGCTACTCCTGAGTGAATCCACATGTGAAATATGACAACTACGTAATTCGTATTAGCCTTTTTTACTTTTGATATTAACTGTAAACTATTTTTGTAACACGGTATGTAGATCATAGCCTTTAAAATTTTGCAGCTCTGTTTCACCCTGAATTAACAGGAGTATTTTCATTCTTTGCGCGTCTGGGTTTTAGAAAATACCCGACACCGATGATGAAAATTCTGATACGTAAAGTGAGAAATCCCCATTCATTTCAGATAAACTGACACCAGTTAAAAATAGATGGTATCGTTTTTCGTCAGAATTACTGAAAGTTTTGTAAAACGAATTAGTTTTTCATGTTGAAACAAAATAAAGGATTTAAGTATTGCCAAAGAGTATACTCTGTTCCTGGGTATCTGAGATTATATTAAATTTATAAATAAGAATTAGAATTCATAAATACACAATACAATATTGGTTCTCTTTCTCTCATCTTAGAAAGAGTAATTTCTATAATAAAAATATATTATTTGAAAATTGATTTCCCACAGAAAAAATTGAACACACACAAATTATTTATGAAATCATGTTTAATTTTAGTCATAAATATGTGTCCAAGTTTCAAGCATAAATTGCACTTGTTACTATTTATAACTTTTTTCCTGGGTTATTTGAAAAAAAAAAGGCGGCAGGCGTCTACAGGCGATAAACTTGTTAATCCGTCTCTATGTAGTCAAGTGAACAGCATTGGTGGCATAGCGAGGTTTAAGTGCAGTATTTTAAGCACAGAAGCATTGCGTTGTTATTACATACAACTTTTTTCCTCAATTATTTGAAGAAAAAAATAGTCGGCAGTTTTTCGCGTGCCTGTAGGCGATAAACTTGTTAATCCACCTCTGTCTGTGTAGTTGAGTGAACAGCATTACTGGTGTCGCCAGGTTGAAGTGCACTAGATTAAGTGCAGTAGCATTGCGTTGTTATGATATATAACTTGGGTTATTGGAAAAAAAAGTAGGCGGCAATTTTTTCACGTGCCTATAGGCCATAAACGTGTTAATCCACCTCTGTCTGTGTAGTCAAGTGAACAGCGTCGCGAAGTTTAAGTGCAGAAGTTTAAGCGCAGCAGCATTGCGTTGTGGCATCTCTGTATCCAGCTCATTGCGCACTCCACCGCTGCGACACGACGCCCGCCAGTGTTGGACGGCGCTGTCCGTCGTAACTCGCTGTGCTTTCGCATGCAGCACGGAACAGCGCGGGCGGTGAAGTGCGTCATGCACGGAGCTCGCGAGGCACGCTGCTATGCATCTCTTGTAACCTGCGCTTCGTAAGGAAGGCCGACCGACGCGACTATAGTCGCCCGGAGTTAACAGGAAGCGGCTCTGAAAAGAACTAGTGTCTCACGAAATGGAGAATACGCACGATGTGTTTGCAGAAATAAAACATTACGGTTTACTAAATCGATTATTTATTTTGAACATCATGTTTCGAAATACGTACTGGCCGCAATATCTTGTAATTCTATGTATGTATTGTGTTTTTGATTGCTCTGAAATTTAAAACAAAATCATTAAAATGCAGGAAATACCCCGTGTGCATGATCACTTTCTTGATGATCTGTTTTGAGTGTGATTGAGTAAGATCACTGTGGGAACGTTCATTCGTATTTCCATCTGCTTTCGTTTCTCCTTTTCCAGCATTCCAATTGTTGTCGACTGTCGGAGATGCTGGACAATAACTTGGCGAAGGGGAGAGTGTATAATGATTCAATGGGATGAATGTGCAATGATTCATTATCATTCATCTTATTTCATTTTTTTGGACATCGATTTTACTACAAAATCGTCCTCTCCATTTTTTCGATTATCCTTGCCTCTCTCTCTTGCAGATCTACCTCTGTTGAGGGGAATGCTAAGCTCCAGATTAGCTGTATGTGTTCAAAATGTCACAGGTTTCATTTCTTTTTGTAGGTATTGCAATGGTTGAAAATCTCTAGTGTATCGTCCTACAATGACAATGTAATGTAAATGCTTTCTTTAGCTTTTCAGTATTACATAAATGCCAATTTTAATTGTTTCATGTTGAGACGTCTTTATTGTCTATATATAGATCTGCTTGAATTGCTTAATGTACAGGTTGAAGGTGTTTCTATTACTTGGCATAATATAGATATTAATTTTCTAACAATTTTTAGATTATGCACTTCGATTCTCAAAGGGCGTGTACTTAGTTTCGAAAATTATTTGATAACAAGAACACCTTGCTTCATTTCTAGCATCAAGAATGAGTGGATAATACCTGTAGGTTTAGACTTCAGATCATTACCGTCACGACTTCCTGGTCACAAAGCATTCCATCGACGAGCGGAATGTCAACAAGCTACTTATTAAGCAGAATAATGCTTTAGTGTTTATCATTGGAAGTAGCACACAAAAACGAATTACGTATAAGTACATAAGTTTGAATACAATTATTATAATTTTACATAACCGTTACAAATAATAGGAGAAAGTCACTGTCATGTAACACAACTAGTTTTTTCCTCATAAAAGGTTAATATAATAATGTTCTACATTTATTCATATAATAATTCAAAGTAATATTTCGCTAAAAACGTAGTATGTTTCCGACACGCAACTTGAAATTACAAACAGTTTTGCAAATTTTATTTTCATCCTTCCATTAGCACACAATATATTGCCGCCTTTGGAGCGAGGAGAAACTTTGTCTTCCCTCTTTCGCGTCTTATCGAATTGCGTCGCACTGATCGTTAAACTCCCAATGGCAACAGAGAGAAGTAAGCTTTTTATCTAGCTTAATTTGTAATGTCTGTACGAAAAAATGCGCAAGCATAAAAACGTCAAGTACATAGGAACCAACTCTTGAAGATGTTTCAGGAAAAAATGAAATAATAGGCATTAATTTTCTATTATTCTCAATAGTTAATCTGGTAGTACCTACCGAGGAAAAGTATTAAGTTCGAAAATTGCATTTGTAATGTTGTAGACTTTTGGATATCGTTTATTTCGTCATTCGTTATGGAATTTGAAGTGCGAGATGAATGGAAGAAAACATATTCTTACATTCTGACTCTGTATAGTACTCAGGTCTATTTCTGTCACCTTCCGTAATTGCTGTAGATTCCCCCCTTCCACTCCCCTTCCCTTCACCGCTCTCAACCTAACGGTTTCGTGGTCTCCGCCAAGAAGACAAGGTCATATCAGCTGCACAGCGAGCAGGTGCTCATACGAAATTTTCTGTGTTCAGTAGTAAATAACTTTGTCAGAAATATACAAATTTCATCCATTATTAGTTACTTTTTAAATAGTAACATTCAATGTATTGCTGTATTTTTCTTTTAATAATACATCCATTGCAGGTGAAAAGACATCCAAATACTAGTTTCATTTAAAAAAAATCCATGATCATTTAATTATTCCAAAATAAAAAATATTACGAACATTAGAGTTATGCATATTACTTGCACCATGATTCAGTATTTCGAAAATTGAATTTCGATATTCCGAACAGTTCAGAAGTTATTGGAGGTAACTCTTAGTGGTTGTTGGAAATCCTGACCAAAATGCTACCGAAATACTATGACTATTTCGATCGATTTATGAGACTCCATCGAGGCAACCCCTGGTAAATGAGCTTCACCGGCAAATGGTACGATGGCCGGACCTTCAGGGATCCATCAAACTGATTTAAGACGAAAAAGATTCGATTTTGTGGATTATGCTATAAAAAGCCAACAGCGGCATGTAATCCTTAAAGCACATCTGTAAAAATAGGTATACAAAAAAAAAAGTTGACAGAGCCAAAGACTTGACACACGTTTTTCTATGTATTTTGACGCTCTGAAGCCAGAATTGCGACACCACCCTCCAATTATTTTAATCGCGAAAAACCGCCGTGAAATTGTATATTTGTTTTTGTTTTCGGGATTGTTGTAAGGCCCAAAGACTTGACACGAGTTTCTCTATGTATGTCGACGCTCTGAATCCGAATCTGAAGCCAGAATTGCACCTCCATCTTCCAGGTTTTTTAATCGCGATAAAAAAAAAGGAATTGAATTTTTTTTTCTGGAGTTCTTGTCAGACCTGAAGTGTTTCTATATGTATTTCGACGCGCTGAATTCGAAACTGAAGCCAGAATTTCGCCCCCACCCAACAATTTTTCTTAAATCGCAAAAAACAAACAAAAAACAAAAAACGTGAAATTTGCAATCCACAATTTTTCGGTGTTTTTTCGTGATAAAAAACTTGAGGGTGAGGGCATATTTCTGGCTTCAGATTCGGATCCAGCGCGTCGCAATACTGAGAGAAACATGGGCCAAGTCTTTGGGACTGACAACTCCCGAAAACAAAAAATACAATTCCATGGTGTTTCTTCGCGATTTAAAAAATGGAGGGGGTGTCAAGTCTTTGGGTCTGGCATTTGTGTGTGTGTGTGTGTGTGTGTGTGTGTGTGTGTGTGTGTTATTCATTCAAGGTTAAATTCCATTTTTTTTAAATCGATTTCTTTTGCGTAGTTGGCGAAAGTAATTATTTTTATTTGGGCGCCTATTTTCGTCCACTGGGCGACGGGGCGGACGTGGGCGGCAGCCGCTGGCAACTGGCTCCTAACCAACTGTGCCGCGCCGCGCCGCTCCGCGCCGTCGCCAACCTGTGGCCTTTCCTCCACGTGTTGACTCGGCGCGCGCGCGTATCGGCGTCTTCCAGAACCATTTTATCCTACTTCGCCTTCGTGTAAACACGCTTATCCGTCAACAAGGTTCACGTGCCCCTCCGCTGCGCCCAGTGCCAGGCGCTGCCCAGCGGAAGACTACCGCCCGAGTCGACGTAAATACAAGTCGCTACCAAAGGACTACCCCCCTAAGAAGGCCAAAAGACGACCGCCCGCGACGACGTAAATGCAAGTCGCTACCAAAGGACTACCCCCCTAAGAAGGCCAAAAGACGACCGCCCGCGACGACGTAAATACAAGTCGCTACCAAAGGACTACCCCCCTCTAAGAAGGCCAAAAGGCTACCGCCCGCGACAACGTAAATACAAGTCGCTACCAAAGGACTACCGCCCGTTAGGAAGACTGAAAGAGTACCGCCCGTGACGCGGAAACGACGTAAATACGAGGTTGTTACCAAAAGACTACCGCCCGTAACGCTGTTGCGACGTAGATACGATGTCACTACCAAAAGACTATCACCCGCTAGGAAAACCAAAACACTCAGATTGATTCGTGAACGCGTCAACTGCTAAGGACATTAGTTCCGTAAGTGCAGTGCTTGTTTTCCCTCAGGAGGTGGTGGTGATCTTCCCCTCTAGATGGTGAGATCCGGCGCCGACATACCATCGACTACCGGGATTTTTCCAAACAGGTATCTACCATCAGCAAGGCTCCACTCCAGCCGGGACTAGCTCTCAGCTCCCGGCTTGTGTGGTAGTGTAGTGCACGTTAGTGTAAGTGTGTGTGTAAGGGGCAGAGGATAGGACAAGGAAGAGAAAGGAAAGATCGCGCGCGGTCCGTGGCCCGTTCAGTAGGGAACTGCTCCGGCATTCGCCTGGTGTTGATCGGAGAAACCACGGAAAACTACCGATCAGAGCAGCCGGCCACTAGAATTCTCCAGACAGCGTCAGAATGCGAAACATGAAAAAGGAACTGAAACATGACTTCTCTTCTTCTGTAAGATCCAGAAAGATAGGCCTAAAATGAGGCAAAGTGCTGAGAATATATCCAAGTATTACCTAAAAGTATACTTTTTTCGGCCACAAGTACCGAGAAACGCAAATCTCAGAATTTGGAAATGGGGTGTGTTTTTTCATAGGACAGCTTGTATTGTGGGCGTCTGACCTTGGACCATCAGAAGCCTAGTCCGCCAGCAAGAAGTCAAAATTTCAATGCTTTCGCTGTTTGCAAGTGATTTGAATCTACATCAGCCACATTGCAGCGCCTCTAACCGGGAGGTCGTAGGTTAGAGTCCTGACGGCGGCAGGATTTTCAACACTAACTTTTCAGCTTGGTCGAATTCAGTCTCTGTCTGGAGGAGAATTCTAGTGGCCGATTGCTCTGATCGGTAGTTTTCCGTGGTTTCTCCGATCAACACCAGGCGAATGCCGGAGCAGTACCCTAACAAACGGGCCACGGACCGCGCGCGATCTGTCCTTCCCATTCCTTGTCCTATCCTCTCCCCGTACACACACACTTACACTAACATGCACCACACTACCACATATTCCGGGAGACCGGTCAGGTGCTTAGAGCTTGTTCGGGCTGGGGCGGTGCCCCGCTGGTGGGAGAGTCCTGGTTAGTGGGAAACCCCACTAGCCGACGGTAGATCGGCGCCGGATCTCGCCATCCAGCGTGGGAAGATCACCGCCATCTCCCGAGAAAAAGCATGCACTACACTAACGGGACTAATGACCAAAGCAGTTGACGCGTCCGGAAACACGAAAAAATCAATCAATCAATACATCAGCCAGGGCCGGATTGAAGTGTGGGCAGAGTGAGCGGCAACCCACGGGCCCCAACCGAGAAGGGGCCGCCACCAATTGATATTGAAATACTTTTGTCTTTTAACAAAAATCAACTGATGCTTTTTTTTAAATATAGTAACAAATATATAGTTTTGGGGTCATTTTGTGCAACATTTATATTATATTTTTTACATTACAAAACCAGGAAATATTTTATATTTATATTTAATAGTTATAACGGTAAATAGAATTTCGAATAATTTATTTCTTATGTCAATGCTTTAAAACTACATAATATCAATTTTTTCAACTTATTAACGGTGCAGGCTTCCCTCTCTACTTTTAGGCTGCGCAAAACAGAAGATATAGAACATACATAGGTTAAAAAGAGAAAGTTATAATTTCTCTTTATATTGCATAAATAGTCATGCATGTCTAATAGCATTATAATTGGGTACTGTACCAATGGTACTCAGTGACATTTAATGATTCTCTACCATAAGGGCCTCCACCAAATATGGGCCCGCTGGCCCCCGTCTCTATGTATCCGACCCTGACATCAATGCTTAGAATCTTGGAAATGCGCACTAAGTTGCGGAACGATTATGCTACCGAAACAATGCTATCGAAAATAACAATAAAAAACTCATTAAACGGGAATCTATGCTCCTGAGGCTAAAACTGTAAAGGAATTTCTTATTGTTCATTTTATTTACGTTGTCGTATTTTTTCACCTGAAACTCACCCTGTAATTAGACTTCTTGCAGCAAAACTAAACTGCCGTCATTTATGTTTTTTATTTGGTACACAATATAAAAAAGTCAACACGTATGGGTATGGTGAAAAAGAGAATTACTTCCCAATTATTTCCCGAAATTTGATTGACCTTAGAATTGACTCGTTTTGTAAGATTGATCCTTGGAGCAAGAACATATAAAATATTAAATTGTTTTCTTACCTTCAAAACATAGTGATAATCCTTGCAAACTCCATTTTATTGCAGAATAGAAACAGCCAACACAGCTATGCTGAAATCGTGAACTAAGACGAACCGAGATGCCCTTGAATCTGCATGGAAACCGGATTATAGCGCAATGAAGCCCTCATTACATGGGCAAAGCGAGCGTTTTATCAAAACTATTGTTTTTCGCTCTCATTGCGCCGATTGTGTCATAGTCCCCGGCGGCGATGGCCATATCTCGACCCTAATCGCGAATCGCGTAAGCGCGTACGTAGTGTTGTGGCTTCGTAGCGTCATTGCAAATCAAGAACTTTCACCGTCACCATGAGCTTATCTCACATTCTTTTCACCCTTCTTTTTCCTCTGGTGCAATCTTTGCTTGATTGGCATTTTTTTATTAATTGATGCACAAGATGAGAGAGGAGAGAGAGAGAGAGAGAGAGAGAGAGAGAGAGAGAGAGAGGGAGGGAGAGAGAGAGAGGGAGGGAGAGAGAGAGGGGGAGAGAGTAGGGTGAGAGAGAGAGTGGATGAATATGTTTGCATCTCAATTTCTTCGAATCTCTTTCCAATTTTTTCTGTTTCTCCTTTAAGATAAGTGGATTTTTGAAAAATGTACAATTCAGATATTCGCGCTAGTCTTACCTCATAACGTGAATGGGTAACAAATCAGTGAAATATCTAACCGTATTCATTGAGGGAATTCGCTCAATTGCAACGACACAAACAAAATATAAGAAATATACGACAGAATATAACTGGCGAAAATAATTTAGAAAGTTGCTTCTTCAGTAGTGTTTCAGAAGTTACAGAAGTTATGTTTAGACATGTAAATCAATTATTTCACGAAAAATAAAAAAGTAAATTATTCGAAATTCGATTATCGTTTTTTATAACATATTTCTCATTTACGTGTCAATCCTAAAACATAAATATCGCTTTATAGAACACATATTTTTTCTTACCTGAAGGTCATCCGTAATCCACCATTGTTGCATCCAACAGCGTCAGTTTGTCAGGAACGTCAGCACTTTGTAACACATTCGTCGCGTACATTAAACGATTTCGACAATAATCCACCTCTGGCATTCGCTGTGGCCTTTCACAAACTCAGCACTCAAACTAAACAAATTCCGTCTCGGACTCTGATCACCCGATTAACTCCACTCGCGTGCGCGTGGACGAGATGATGGTGGCAGCGGAGGGGAAGGAAGAGGGGATGGAGATTACGCGCGCGTTGTCTGCCGGTGTGGCCATTATCGCGTCTGCATTCAGATGCTTTTGCGTCGAGTGTCATCACATCTGACGATTCGGCTAAATGCTCATCTGAGATAACCAGAAGGAAGGCGGGAGCAAAGATGTGGTTGGAGACGGAGGCTGGGGCGTAACATTGTGCATCGATGCGAGTCAAATTTGGCCGGATGATAGTGCGATAATATAATCCGTTGGGATTGCCAGTACTAAACAGTTTAAAACAACGAACTACAAAAGGCCGAATAAATAATACTAGTACTACAACGAATAATATTTTTGGTTGGGTGGAGACAAAAGAGAATTCAACATTTTCTTCCGGCGGGAAATCCCGAACCCCGAGTAAATTACTCGCCCCACTGTCATCGGTTCAACACGATTTTGTGACTCGATTCTTTTTATGAATAGTTGGTTCATTTTGTGTTCTAAAATGAAGGAAATCAAAGACATAATGTCTCTGATTTGCTTTTACGGTCAGGATTTTTATTTTATTCGATTTTAGTCCTTTTGGTTGATTTTTTGTCTTAATTTTGTTTTAAATGATCAATAAATATTTTTTGCAGCTTGCATACTCGTACGTTTTACAGATATCCTTCATACTAAAAAACTTCACAGGAAATATCACGGCACGAAAAACTCATTTTTGTAACCCTAGTTTTTTTGGGGGGGGAACAAGCCTTTTTGTGATATTTTGAACTTTTTCAACAAAAATCGGTTTTATTTGAAACGTCTAAAAAAATTTAAGTCATTGAAACATGTTTTTTAACTAATAAAACATGTTTTTCATTAGACAAGCCGCATATACGCAGCCCAAAGCCACAATTAGTGTATCCAAATCCAATATTTCGTTCGTATCGTATATTTCGAACTTTTTTGTACCAAATAGTTCTATTAGATAGTCTTATAATAACTAACAACTTGTGTCTTATAATAAAATTAACTATTGTAGCTTGTTCCTTGAAAGTACTGTTATTTCTTAATTTGTTGTAAATGATGCATATTAACTTTTCTATGTTATTAAGCAGTGTGCACACAATATTATATTCGTATGATATACATTTGTATATACATTTGTTTTTAACATAAATTAGTTTTCGTCAATTGAAATATATTTCACATTTTTCCTTTCGCGTTTTAAGCAAGAATAAATCCATATTTCTGCCGGAAAAAGTTCAATTTTTTTAAAGAAGCTTATTAAAAAAACCTGGTTTATAAAAATGAGTATTTCATGCCGTGACATTTTTACTGAACTTTTTTTTAGTGTAAAGGATATTTTCAAACGTATGTTGGCTGCGCAAAACATTTATTGGTCATTTAGAATAAAATTAAGGCAAAAAATCGAGAAAAAGGACTAAAATCGAATAAAATCAAAATCCTGGCCATAAAAGCAAATCAGGGACATTACTTCAATAATTTTCCGTCATTTTAGAACAAAATGAACGAACTAATCACAAAAAGAACAGTCTCAAAAAATTGTTGTACTGTGGCAATACTTTGTCAAATCATTTCTTCAAACTTCAATATGTATTTTTGATCATCTTTAGCTTCTACGCTTTTCTACTTCTTCTCATCATCTTTTCATAATCATCGTCTTCTTTTCGTCTTCATCGCCGTCTTCTTTTCGTCTTCATCGCAGTCTTCTTTTCGTCTTCATCGCCGTCTTCTTTTCGTCTTCATCGCCGTCTTCTTTTCGTCTTCATCGCCGTCTTCTTTTCGTCTTCATCGCCGTCTTCTTTTCATCTTCATCGCCGTCTTCTTTTCATCTTCATCGCCGTCTTCTTTTCGTCTTCATCGCCGTCTTCTTTTCGTCTTCATCGCCGTCTTCTTTTCGTCTTCATCGCCGTCTTCTTTTCGTCTTCATCGCCGTCTTCTTTTCGTCTTCATCGTCATTATTGTCTTCTTCTCTAAAGATAGGTACCGGGGATATCCCCGCCGCCCAGCAACGTTCGCCGGGGGTTGCGCCCGGCGCCGCGCCCGTTCCCCGGCCGTGAACCCGCGCGCGATCTGTGGCCCCGGCGGATTCGCTGGGCACGATAACCCGCCATTGTGAGCCCGGGCGCGCGCCCGGAACCGCATTGTCCTGCGCCGCTATCGCCTCTCGATAGGAAGGTGGCAGGCGGTTCGAAGAGGCCATCTGCAGTCAGAGGCATGAGCTCAGAAGTAAAGCTGCCTCCACTTCAAATCGGGAAATTCGTGCTTCTTTCACTCGTACAAGAAAGTTGCGGACTGTAGAAATGGCCTGTGACATTTAAAAATCATAAATTTGACGATTAGCTCAATTTCTGGTTCAACGTCAGCCGATGGACTGGAATGTAACATTTCAAAGTTTATAATGAGGAATCCCGTATGTTCACAAAATAAGTACAGTCAGTGTAACGAGTGATGGATCTCTGGGGAGGTGGTTAAATGGTATATATCCCACCCTCCAAATTGAACAATGCGATAAGACAATTTTCTGTAAAAATATGTGTCAGTTTTTCGATCGAGTAACGAATTTGTTGTTTGAAACATGAGCAATCATGTGGTTGAAATTACTTTTGTGCACAAAAATCCGCTCATCCTTGACTTGCAAGTACGCAGTAAGCGGAGGGGGGAGGGGTAAGTTTGACAATTAATGGAGTAGGTGGTAATAGAAGTGCAACAGCATTACATTTAATTTGTAAGAAAGATGATTCCGTAATAAATATTGCAAACGCAGGTCTGAAATGTTTCTTTTTGACTTATAAGTATATTGAAATGTAGCGAAATATGTCGTAATAGGTAAAATATGTAAAAAGATGTAATTATACCAAAATATGTAAAATAAAAATAGTTGTAATTCATTCAGAATGTCGTGAAAACTCTAGAAAATTTAATTGAATGAAGGTATCTAGTTCCTGTAAAGACATGTAATTACATGGAAATCCGTTCCTTAGAGATTACATTGACTCAGTGAAACACCCAAGGAGTGAGGACGCTCATATGGCACAGTCCCCTCCCCCACCCCACACACACTCACACACACATACACACACACACCTCCGAACCAATGGTATTAAACGATAGAGACAATTTTTCTTAACTACCGCACGTCATTCAATATATCAATGGTTTACATTATAACTATTAACTGTAGATCACCAAATAAAAATACCTACATTTTATATTCAGGATAAATGAAAAAAAAATATTTAGAGGAAAACGTCAGGTTGGCTGGACACCTACTTGCCCTTCCCCTCACTGAGAGAAATCCTGGGCACGCCTCTGCACATATTATAGTATTATTTCAAGTATTTGTGCTGTATACCTCGGTGTAAGCAAAACAGAGGACTGGCTCCGAGCACGAAATCCTTCACCGTGAACTTTTGTGGACGAGAGTGAACGTTTGAGCCAGACGAGGCTGCGTAGACGGAACCCTGGCAGGAGGCCCTACCTCGCCCTTGGCGTCACGTCGCGCCGCCGCCGCCCTTGCCCCTGCCCTGAGCTGCTTCCCATTACCTGCTCGCATTCTTGGCGACCACCCCTCCGACGGGGCGAGGGGGGGGGGGGCGGGGCCGAGCCACACCGCGCCACGCAGACGAGAGCCGCCTTCGGGCGCCCTGCCGAACGGCTCAGGTCGTGAGGTAGGACGCGGATTAATCGGGCGGGCGGCCGTGAGGGGACGCACGTTCGGTACGTAGTTCTCCACGACTTCCACAGAGCGCACCACTGCTCGCGCTGCCTCGGCGCCGCGGCGCGTCCGCGCCAACGAAACGTCCAATCCAACTGTCAAACACCCGTAGCTATGCATAAAAGAAACCAACAATATCAAGAGCAAGGGAGGGGTAGAGTTTCGCAACAATAGAAACAAATTGTTTTGCTTCTGGACATAAATGTAACTTCATTTTCTGTGCACGTCTTCTAGAATTCAGTGGGAAATACAATTATTCAAATTATCGTTTCCACGTTGTCGCGGCAGGAGAGAGATAAGAGCCAAAGTTTATTGCTTTTATTTATCCTTGAAAATAGATTTTATTACATGGGAGTTTTTTGTTTTTTTTTCTCCTTTCAAAATTCAAAATTTATTGCTTATTTATCCTTGAAAATCGATTTTATTACATGGGAGTTTTTTTTGTTTTTTTTTTCTCCCTTTCAAAATTCAAAATTTATTGCTTATTTATCCTTGAAAATCGATTTTATTACATGGGAGTTTTTTTGTTTTTTTTCTCCCTTTCAAAATTCAAAACTTAAGTAGTATATGATTTAGTGTAGGGATCACAGAATTTTGAAAATGTGCACACAAATCACTTTTCCCCATAGCCCGTCATACGCAGTTTTTAACTGTTTTTTGACGTAAATAAATAAATAAATAAATAAATAAATAAATAAATAAATAAATAAAGAGAGTCATCAATCACTCAAGAAAGCATGCGCAGATGATTTTTCCCCCCATACATCAATACAGTTTTTTACGGTTTTTGACTAAATAAATAAATAAAATTATTGTGATAGATAATTGGAAGTGCGCAAATTGGCTGTGATGATGACATGACTAAACATTTAACGCCACTTCAGCGCTAAATGAAAGGCATAAAAAAAAGTTCGCACCTACCCTAATTCGTTATTTAACTACTAGATTTAGGAAAAGAGACATTATGTCCTGGAGGTCAAGAAAACGTGCGTAGATTATACTTCTCCCCTATACGTCACATACAGATTTTACATTTACGATAAATAAATGAAATAAAGGAATCACTGAATTGTAAATAACTAAATAAAATAAATAAATAAATAAATGTCTTTATTGGTGACGAGGCTCAAGCCATTTAGCCTGCTCTTCCGCCTGACCACTTTCAAAAATTTATATTACAATAGTACGTAATAAAGGAAGTCAGTCAAGAATTAGTCTCTTACGAGTAGAGGCATGTTCATTTGTCCACGATACCGATCTGACTGTCAACTTGGCTTCAAAAACGCATGATACTAGTTTTAGGAGGGACTTCTTCCAGTTATTTGTCACAACAATGGTCCTTTCTCTCTTTTGTCTCTATTGTTCCGAAACTCTACCTCTTCCTTGCTCTTCGTGAAATGGAAAGCTTGCTTCTGCCTGCAACGTTGGGAATTATTAGGTAATCGAAAGGAGCAGGTCAGAACGCAGGTAGTAGCTCGAAGGTTCGAAGTAGTTTCGAAGTCTCCCTGGAGAATGTAACCACGCCCCGAACAGCGTCAAGGTCAACTCACGTACAGAGACGATCCTCAACCTCGGTGGGTGCTTTTCAACAGCGAATTTCTAGAACAGACTCGCCAAAATCTCCAGCCCAGTGCGCTAGTATATTTAGCAAGGAAGAAGTATTTATAGCGTTCATAAATAAATAAGTTTTCAAAATAAATTGCTGAAATCACTGAGAACGCTTAATGAGTTGGAACATGTACTCAGTACTTGAAAGTTGTGTTTACACTCCACTTATTACAGTAGTTTCCTAACCCGAATTTAAGAACAATGGTTAAAAGATAATTTTATGGAGAATATTTTGTTTTATATTCCATCGATTATATTTATATATTCTATCGAGAATATTTCTTTGCACTTAATATTTTAAAAAAATGGATAAAAGATACTTTTAATTTATTAAAGAATATTTCAATGCTTTCTGCAAAATGAAAGATTTCACCTCTCACAAATGTGACCACAAAAGGAGATGGTCTTAGGAATGCAGGGGAGAAAGACTGACAGCAAGACTGAGGCAACTCAAAACAAAAGCAAATGTAGATCAATGAAATAAATTCAATTAACTAAGCGTTTGTAATATCTCTGTATCTTTTACCGAATGTTCCAGGAGAAGGACACTGCAATTGAAGCGATATAATTTTTTTTTTAGGGACGAAACGTTTATTTTTCATTTCACTCCCAGGGCATTTCACTCCGTCGGATACAGGCAGTAGTTACGAAAGATATAACAATGTTTTGGGGAAGTCAACAGTAGATATAACATTTTATAGAATAAGTTGAACCATTTTTCAGATAACTTATCAAAACACAAGGCGAAAAGTCTAAGGATCAAAACAAAATTGCTTCGAAAAATTACAACAATAATTGCCTTTCAGCGTTACAAAGCAATATTGATTTATCTGATTCTGTTATTTACAAAGCAAGTATAAATATTTAACTTTATTACCTGATATTACTAATCAAAATCCTAAAAAAACTAACGTTTTTGGAAATTCAGAGTAATTCTCTCTTTACTTTTGTAACAAGATTGTACAGCAGTTGTAACAAGTTGTTATGTAACAAATACTTTCCTCGAAGAATTTCTTTCTCTTCTCTCTCTTAGGTATCTAGAAGAGAGATATTTTTCATACTTGACTGTAAAACAACAACAGCTGTAATAGTTTGCTTGTGAATACTTAAAAATAAATTTACACCGACAAAATGTAGAATGGTCCGCTTAAAAAACCCTCAATTTTCTCCGTTCTATTACTAGTTGTTATTATAAACATCGCACTCTTAAACTCGCCAAAAGCTCTCTCCCTGTGGATCCTGATTCAAAATAAGGTTCATCAATAATTCGTTTCGATCTACTTTCTGGTAATTTATTGGTAAGTCCAAGAGAATTAATTTGTATATGATTCGTAGGTCTATAGTTTGCAGATAAAGTATAAAAATGTAAACCAATAAGCTCAATGTTCATACATCCTAAACTTTTGAGTACTTGCATGTAGTGCGTGACGAAATACTACACTTCCTAGCCGTATTTGCAGAGCTTGCTTTAGTCATCTTGGCCCTTAGTTGAACAAGTGATATAATTTTAACTATTTAACGATGAAAATAGTTCTAATAGGAAATAAGATTCCAAACATTGTAAGTTAAGAAGCAATGAAAATGTAATACTGCTAATGTGTTCCGCATTATCTGGACCCTTTAGGCTTTAAGCACAACCAAACTAACGGGAATAAATAACAGAAGACATAAGCAAGTTAGAATACAAGATACATGCACGTTGACAAAATCGCACAGAATTTTACGATGTTTCGAATGAAAAATCTGTTTGCGTAACATTAGAATGTTAGTCCATAATTTCTGGAGCAATGTATCGCATATCAGATTAGATTAAACACATTATTTTACGATGCCCCCTCAAAACAACTCTCACTTTAAAATCTTGTGTAAAATATTTCTTACATTATAATGATGATCACAGTCATTCAATGTGTCTTTATGAAATTAAAGATCATGAACAAATATCAAAGGCGATTGATCCTAAGGGCATTTTGCAATGACAAATGACGTCAAACAAATATGACCCAAAAGGACATTTTTGTTCAGGTACATTATCGAAACCCTGATGCCATACAACAATTTAAAAAATTTATTTACGAAAACGAGCATCCGTGTAATGGAGAAATGTGATTGCTACGCCATGTATTTGTTATGAGCGACCTAAATTATCTGTGATTCAACAGACGTGTTATTAAGATACATGCTTTACAAATGATTTCTAAGAACATCGCGCACAAGTTACCAAACGTAAACAACACCATTACATCTTGGGCCAAGTGTGTCTAGTTATATTGCGCTGCCAACTTGGCACAGTAAACAACTCCACTGGGACTGTTGCCGGTATAGTCAAGCTTGAAATACGTTACGCAGAAAGCTAGTAATAAATTCAAAAGTTTTTATACCTATTGCTTCGGCGATGACTAACCTCTCTTATAAACATACATACAGAGTTCGGAGTTCTCTTTCAAAACTTAGGTAGAATGCGGAATAAATGCCTTGATGTTTTCAAAATAATATATTTTTGCCGAGTTTCCACCACATGTTTCTCTGTTATTCCAAAGGCTGGTACAATCATCTCGCTGTTTTGAAGATGAATCTGTAACGAAGAAAGTGATCTTGAACGATTCCTCTCTGAATCGCCAATACGTAACGGTTTCAACAGCACATTTTCTCCCGTTCTGCTGCGGGAATAATAGAAAAAACACCGTTACGTTATACAGCTACAACGATTAAGTGTACATCTCGTTTGTGGAAGTTTCCTGGGTCTCAAGGCCATACTACATGGATCAGGTTTACTGCAATATCATATCGTTGAAGTAAGTCCGTTCGCGTGAACAAAGATTGAAGGTAAAGTCTGTCAGGAAAAAAGGAGTATTTGACACCTCCGGACATGTCGATTGCTTTTCTCAGTATGTTCAGGCGTATCTTGTGAGACTGGCGACCGAGATATTATTCGTGGCTTCTGATTGGTTCATTGATATTACGTCGGCGACACACCTCCCGATATTGCATCACATTCTCGGACACGTGTTGCAGGGGCCACGTTGCCGCGCCTGCTGCTTTCAAGGAGAGCAAGAAACTCCTGACGAGGTTCAAACGCTTTTTGTCCTCCGTTCGCTATATCTTTGATCCCGGTGAATAAGCTGATAAGTCATAAACCCTTCGTTTTCCAAGGGAACAAAAACCAACTTTCAACTGAAGTAAATGAAGGGTTAATAATATTCAAATGAAAGTGACATTAAAACAAAACTATTTGTGTGTAGATTTTGTCTTAATATCATTCATCCCTGATTTACAACATTAGTTTAAAGTAGTTTTTTGCTCTGCTGTAATTTTTTTTGACTTATCAGCCGGGGTCAAAGATATATTCCATCCCTTTCATCGGTAGAAAACATGCCCATTTTTAGTCTCTCTCTCTCTCTCTCTCTCTCTCTCTCTCTCTCTCTCTCTCTCTCTCTCTCCCTCTCTCTCTCTCTCTCATTTTTATTCTATTTTTTAATTCCAAACACTTGCCGGAGAGATGGCGTGGGCCTGATGTCTCCAGCCCGTCGGTTGCCATGCTATAATTCCGCCCGCTTAATTGCATCGGCCGGTTCCTTACAGCACGCGTTGAACTTTCTCCAAGGTGATCGGGTCTGTTGCTAGGCTCCGGGAGCACTTCCCTTTGAAGTTGTGGAAACCGGCAGCCACAAGCAGCAAAACGTCAATCGAGGTTCACGTTGCTCGTCTGGCTAAGCTGGTTCCAAGCCAGCGACCTAGACAAAGGAATCATAGTGTTAATATAAAATGTACTTTCAAGCTCCTCGACAGACAGAAATGTCGAACGAGAAATAAATTTTAGAAAAAGTGTCAATCAGCACTTGTTTCCGTTTCCACCTCTACAACGTAATCAAAATAGAAATATAATATCGTTGAATGCAGTCCCTCTTTAGGTAGTAAGTTGCTTTAACACTTTCTTTTCGTTATGAGTGGAGACGGATTTGTAGATACAATAAATTCAGCGGATATTTGAAACCTGAAAGTTCATTGACATGAATGTCTTAACATCTCCAACAATAGCACCGTCCCGATATTGCATCCTATTTTCGAGTAGACTGTTGCAGTCAGTGGTGAGATAATGCTACATGATGTCTTGCAATATTAGTATGATAGAAACTCAATATTATAAAGTTTCGGAGTACAATTGCAAGACCGGATGGATTGAAGTTAACTCAGCTGTTTCTAACCGTTATAGATTCACGACTATGAAGTAGAAATGGAAAATGTAGATCACAGAATTTGGTCGGAGTGAATTAAGACAGTTTGCAGGCGTTTCGAAATCATTTTATTCCATCCTCAGGGCTGGAGGTAAAACAAAAATATATAAGAGCTATATACTATAGATATATAAATGAAAATTACAACATAACAGAATACTATACATAATTATTACAATCTGTATTACTACAAGATACACATATAGTTACAACCTCTCAGAATTATTGTGGCAAGACTCCACCACCTCCTGTAACCGCATGGAGTGGCAATTCTGGTTTCATAATTTAAGTACAATTGCAAGCAAGTGAAACATTGCAGTAGCACTGCCATAAATTCACAAAATTCAGCACACACTGCTTGACGTAATGATCTGTTATCTTCTTAGGGATTTCACAAAATCTACAATGGTTATTGGCCACTGTTTTAAGTCACAAGTGTTTACGTTGTTCGATTTGAGTTTATATGCAGCAAAGAAACAATGTGTATGGGTATTTCACTGATTCAGAACACTTGTATTTTTCATTCAGAAGTCCCACTAAAGGCGCAAATATATTCTTTAGTTCGCATGCCCTCTAACAATTTCAAAATTTTCACAGAGTAATCAATTAAATCTAGGACTAGATTGTGAAATCATTAATTTTTAAGCAATAAATAATTTACATTATGATGTTTTAAAACAAATAAAATGTTATTATTCGAATTATAAAATATATAAGATAATTGTCCGAACGTGTGTCTTTGATTACGACTTGTTTAGATCCTTATTCTTTTGGGTTTCAACACATTACTTTGCTTTTTGGCGACTTCGCATCATCCAATCTTTTGGATTCAGTCCTATGAGAAGTTCAAAAGGCCGAAATGTGTCACTGATTGCTTAAAAAGGTTCCTTAGAAACAAATAAGAACTTTTCTTAAATAGCTATTGAAGAATCCGAAATAACTGCTATTGTGATTATGTACTCAACTCGTCGACACACAATAAAAGTGACACATTCCAAAACTTGTCATTCTTAAGAAAACTTAAGTAACTTGAATTGATCCATTTATTTCGCGACAATTATAATATTTATTAGCTGAATAATGAACTATGTTTTCGAATTTTTTACTAACAATAATATTATTTCTAAACATATTTCTTCACATAACTCAAAACTGACATTTAACATTATACTCAATGACTCGACCATAATTTTCACGTGATTGGTGGTGCAGACTCACAAAATGGCACACGATACAGCGCCTATTTGTGTAATTGGAAAATAAATATAATGAATGTTACTTCACACTATAATAAAGTTACATTCATGTAACGTATAATTAGAATATATTTATATAATTATTATATTATTTTTATATATTATATTATTTTTATATATTATATTATTTTTATATATTATATTATTATTATATATTATATTATTATTATTATTATTATTATTATTTGGTATTACAATAGGCTATCTTTATATTATTCCTTTTTTATTTGTTTTTACGTCAAAAAGAGTTGAAAACTGTGTGCAACGTGCTATGGGGAGAAGTGAGTTCTGTACACGTTTTCAAAATTCTGTGATCCCTTCCGTAAGCCATATACTCCTTGAATTTTGAATACAAAAAGAAAATGAGCGTTGTTTTGCCTGGAATGTTAACATAATATTCGCTCCGATGTAATAAAAATTTATATTCAATGGATCGTATAAAAATATTGTACATGTTTCGTCATTAAATTCGGTTCTCTACTAAATGATATGCTTTGTATCCAGTGTCTGACTTCGACTTATGTTCGCCCTAGGCTGTCAAGTGTTTTAGGGCCCTTTCAATTTGCTTCTTTTTAACATTCAAGCTATTGATAATATTTTGAATAAAAAATGTTGTACGATATTTGTTACCGTCGCAAATATTGTGTGCGTATAAATAACTGATTATACGTATACGTGTAAATAATTCTCACCACGGTATTGATGTAATAAATATAGGATATT
Organism: Teleogryllus occipitalis; assembly: GCA_011170035.1. Classification (NCBI taxonomy): domain Eukaryota; kingdom Metazoa; phylum Arthropoda; class Insecta; order Orthoptera; family Gryllidae; genus Teleogryllus; species Teleogryllus occipitalis. The sequence goes on along the minus strand of BLKR01000175.1, from coordinate 527,505 downwards.
TTTGTATTTATTTTATCTGTAAATATCAATGGATATATATTTGATTAATTAACGCTTTCTTTTGTTACAAATATGAAAAGAAATATTTGTTATCCCTACGAAATTTCGAATCCGCTGAAATTCGTTCGCCCCCAAAAATCACGCACCCCAGGCTGCAGCCTACTCATGTAATCTGGAACTGTTGGTACCACGCGATTTCGAGTTAAGTCCCGAGAAACAATTCCGGATTTCATTTTGCGCGTCTACCGACTTGGAAAACGGCATGGCGCGCCCGGCACCGGCGTCTCTGACAGCTTGTCGGCGGCAGCGGCGGCGGCGGCGCGGCCGTCCAGCCAATGGCGTGGCCGCGCGCGGAGGTGTGTCCGTGCGGCGGCCTGGGCTCGGCGCCAAGACGTCCGTCAGCTGACGCGTCGGGCGGCGCAGCAGCCCTGCGCCTGCCGGTTGCGCAACGCGCCACTTCACTCGCACTCCCCAGCGCCGCATCGCGACGCGCCGCGCCCGCTGCGGAGAAGGCGTTGGCGTCGTAGGGCTTCTTCGCGCGCGCCTCCATCTGCTCCTCGTTTCATCCCGGACCCCGCCCCCGCCCCCGCCACGCCCCACCCCGCCCCAGCTTCTTCGCCCCCGCTTGCGTCAGTGCGGGCGGACGGGACGCCCTGCCAATTCGGTCGCCGCGCAGAGGTCGTGTGCTTTTGAAAGCGCTCTCTCTGGGAGGGCATTGGACACACACGCATCCAGGGACGCCCAGAGGGTGCCCCAGGCCTCCACTTCTGTGGGACCCCGAAAATTTATTCTAAATTTATTTCCTTCAATACATTTTTTGAAATAATAATAGTAATAATAATAATAGTAGTAGTAATAATAATAATAGTAGTAGTAGTAGTAGTAGTAGTAATAATAATAATAATAATAATAATAATTAATAATAATAATAAATAATAAATAATAATAATAATAATTAATAATAATAACAATAATTAATAATAATAATAAATTAGGGAATATTTTGCTTGAAATGAGGGTCCCCCATGGATCTACTGCCCCAAGTCCCTTGTTTACTCTGGGCGCCCCTGCACGTATCCCAACTTTTTATTTTATTTTATTTTTTTATTTTACAAACTAAAGGACAATTTTTAGTCTATGAATTACGAGAGTGACAATGCCTGTTGCATTTCAATACTTGTAATCGTATGTCTGTAGTCAGTTGTTTGTTAAAACTAAAGCGACAGACCCAACAATATCCTCCTCTCTAATTACTATACTATCATAATACAACTTTACGATCCACTGTTTGAAATCGTGCAACACTGATACGAGGAACGGAATAGCAAGAGTCTACTGTAATCAGAAAATATGTGCATTATTTATCTTTCAAATATTTTTTTTATTAAACGTTTATTTACGATCTCTTCATACATTAGAACAATTATTAGAATGCAAATATGTTCTTAATCTTATTTCGATATTTATCGTGATTCTTTCCCGTTCTCGTGTAACATTTAGTCATGGCGTAAAGGCAGAAATTTATAAAGCGTTCTCCAGCTTCCTTCAGAAATTCCAAAACGATTTCAGAAACAAGAATTTCATTGTCGCGAAGAAAAATTCGTCGAAAATAATATGATATATTTAATACTTCACTGTTTTAACACTCATCTGAGAATGAAAATAAAATGTTTAGAGAAATACTTGGACATGTTACAGTTCATATGTACAAGTAATACATCAATTCCACCAAGGCACTCTGGACGATAGATTCTGGAAGCTTTCCCGACCAGTGATAACAAGCACTCACAAATAAACTTCCAAAAAGGAAACAAAATATTCAAATAAGTTTATTGGAGGTATTTTTCGGATATCTTCCAGCCTTTTAATTTGCTACTTGTTAAGATTTGAGTGATGCTGTATTCAAGTTGTTCGTGAAATTTAGCGCTAAATAATTATTTTCCTTTCGTCTGTTTTGTGACGTTATATTCAATTTTATGTTCTGTTATGATTGATTTTTCGTGCATCTGCTACTTATGTGCTTCTACATGGAAAATGCAACTTGCATGACTTTTTTTAATTCACTTTCTTTAGCTAGCGCTCTCCCAGCAAAGGCGACTCAATTCAGCACGTTAAATTCGCTCATTTAGTAGCAGATGGAATATTACAAATATTTATTATATTTTTTGTTGAAACTGAATACAGATTTTCGACTTATTTTCATTGTCTCCAGTCTTTAAGTTTGATGGAAAGCTTAATGTTTCCCGAGGAATTGTGTTTCCAATGCTAGTTAAAAAAAATTATTGGTATTTGCCCTTTTTATACTGTCCAAAAATTGGCCTCTCGGTATCTTTCGCGGAACACGTGACAAAAATCATTCTTATTAATTTTAACAATATTATTGTTTTATATCAGTTATGTACTTAACTTTGAATGATACTCCTAATTTTCCTTATTATGGATTTCATTTTCCTCAATTATACCAGATATATCCATGACTTCTACGTACAAATGGAATGTAAAAATTAAGACTGGAAGAATACTCTGGTATCACCAGATCTTTGGTATATTAATAGGCTGCTGAGCTAGACGACAATAAAAAAGTTCCAACCTCTATTTCACCTATGACTCGATCATGATAAACTGGTGATAAAATAGTTTATGATATCTGTTATCTTTTGTGATTAGTATTCTGAACCGAACAAGGCGGATATCATTACCTTTGCTCTTAGGGAAAAACAGTGGCCGAACCCACCTAAAACCAAAGAGCGATAATATTACAACACAACCGTCCTGAAGCCTTGACATTTGATAAAAAATTAACAGGTGACAGTAAACATCGATCTCGCCCTTTGAGTGGGACGATGAATTAGTTGTGTTTATAATCTTATCAGAGGAAATTGATTTAGAAGATATCATGAATGGAAAAAACAAGCAAAATGTAAACTCTATTTCTTGTCAAAGATGTGTCACTAAGGGCAGCTAAAGGACGATCTGTTTTTAGCCATTTTCTTTATCTGTTTCGAACGGACTCGTCCCACCACCCAGATGGCAACGTGGATCTAATATTACATTCTCCAGTCTCTTCCCCATCACCTGTTTTCCAGATTTCGCTGAAACCCGATTCGATACGTTCGTTTCCATGGCAACGACGATACAGAATAACGACTTCCCGTCCGCCGGGCGGTATTTACTGCCGTGAAATCTAATCAAGCGGGACCGCACTCGATGTCGCCGCTCCATGTGCCGGCTGGTGGCGCAGCACGGCCAATAAACCGTGGCCTTGGCCACGGCACGTGAGGAGCAAGGCGCGGGCGAGCCCCGGCCGACTGGGGCTATGGCGCACACATGGCCCACAGATGCGACATCAGTCGATGTTTTCACATCGATTTATTGAAGTCGATTTTTTAAACATTGATGTTGGTTGGTTGGTTGGTTAGTGATTCCGGGCGCGTCAACAGCTTAGTTCATTATTCCCATAAGTGTAGTGTGTATTTTTTTCCTCGGGAGATGGCGGTGATCTTCCCCCGCTGGATGGCGAGATCCGGTGCCGACCTACCGCCGGCTAGAGGGGTTTCCTCCTAACCAGGACTCTCCCACCAGCGGGGCACCGCCCCAGCCGGGGACAAGCTCTAAGCCCGTTAGTGTAGTGCATGTTTATTCTCGGGAGATAGCGGGGATCTTCCCCCGCTGGATGGCGAGATCCGGCGCCGACCTACCATCGGCTAGCGGGATTTCCCCCTAACCAAACAATGATATTCGAATGGGTGAAAACCTGAACGGTATATGAATGTATGTATTTGGCGTTATTGGGTCGGTAGTCCGACTTCGCCGGCCAGCAACCGGTGTCTCCCTTGTCTGGGCCTCGTTAAATTCCCATGCTTCAGGGTAAGAGCGACATGGGGCGAACATGACGTGTTCTCTTCATCGTAACTAGCAAGATCCGCCTGCTTGAGCTTTTCTTCGTCACACCGCTACAAAAACTAGGACGGTTTTAAAGGAAAGCTACAACTCTTATTTTTGCCTCGACCGGGAATCGAGCCCGGGACCATCGCACGGGAAGCTAGTACGCTGCCTATGGGCCATCCCAGAGGCTGAACGGTATATGTGACATTTTATAAATTCTCAGAAAAACGTATTTATATTAGATTGTATTTCAGTGTCAATGTAATTTCGTGGTTTTAATGATTAAACAAAGCACCAAGACTGTACATTGATATTGAATTATATAAACAGTTTTCTCAGAAGTTATAAACTGTCACTTACACCGTTCTGGTTTTCACCCATTCATTTGTGGTCGATGTTTTCTCTTTGAATAAAAAAGTATGAAATAAAACGTATGAAATAAAGCATGTCGTATTTACTATGAACAGTTTTCATACCAAAGTGGCCGTGTGTGAAGAGTTTGAAAAGAAACAGGAAATTATCAATTTTAGAAAAGTATCGTTTTCGGGCAACGGAAGAACGTTCTCGTTATTGAGACAATTGGTAATCAATCATAGAACGTAAGATTGGTAGAGTATCCGGACGCTCTTGTCCATGCGTTCAACGAGATGATGGTTTTGGGGATCTACAGTGGGTTATCTCCAGGATCGAAGTTAGGGAGGATGGGACTCATAAATTCCCCTTCACTGAATTTGTTTTAATGTGGAGGTTTGCTTGACTGTTTGTAGTTTGTGTAAGTTTTGAAATCTATCTATCTCCATTCAAAATAATACAGTACTTCCTGCTTGACACTCAAAGGTATCGTCGTGAACTCTGATCCATTGTTTTAGTTTTATTTAGTCTGATAAAAAAATTTGTTAACAGCTATTTTTTGCGGAGGTGGCAGCTGAAACGTAATTATAATAATCAATGAACATGGCCACGGCCAAATTAAATCTTCCCGCGCTAACTTTAATGTTACATTAATAAAACATCGTTTGTTAAAAAACATCAATGGTTTTATTGATTGAGTGGTGTTTCCGGGCACGTCAACTGCTAAGGTAGTTATTCCCGATAGTGTAGTGAATGTTTATATCCCATGAGGTGGCGATCTTCCTCCTCCGCCAAATGGAGATGTCAGACGGCGACCTACACGCGGCTGCCGGAGGATTTTCTCTTTTACGTATCTCCTTCAGTAAGACACTGCCCCTGACGGGGCAAGCTCTAATCTCCCGACATGTATGGAAGTGCAGTATACATAAGGGTATAACAAAGGAGAAGAAAGAGAAAGGAAAGATCACGCAAAGATCTGTGGCCCGTTTTTAAGGGTACTACTCCGGCATTCTCCTGGTGTTGATCGGAGCAACCACGGAAAACTACCGATCAGAGCAGCCGGCCGCTAGAATTTTCCTCCAGACAGCGACTGAATTCGACCTAGCTGAAAAGCTAGTGTCGAAAACCCTGTCGCCGACAGGACTCGAACCTAGGACCTACCGGTACGCAGACGGAGGCGGTGCAGTGACATCAGTTGATGCACTGAGCTACCACTCCGGTGATTTGTTGTCGATATCGCAACTCTAAACTTGAGCGTGCGAGCCCGTGTTTCGTGGCGGGTAGTATGAACCGTGAGGGGAGAGTCGTCACAATACTAGATTTGAGACCGCGCTCGCTGCTCCGCTGGCACGTCGCGGTCGCAAGGCGGCTGACGCAAGGGACGAATTGACGTTTACGACTCTGTTTATGGTCCGAAAGCTTTGCCGCGCACATGCTCGGTAGGCAGTTTTAGCGCATTTGTAACGTCTTGGCCGCATGCGCTATAAATCATGTGGCACTGGACGTTAGGATCTCATAACTTTAGAGTTCAAAATGCTATTTAGCGTGCTAGCAGCATACCTTAAAAGCGAGGTCTCCGAACTATGGCCCGCGGGCTACATCCGGACCTCGGCAGTATTCTATATGGCCCGCCTACCCAAAGTATAGTCTAATTCAATTTATTCGTGGCATAGACTGTAACATTTTATATCGAGGCATAAGAATCTGGTTCCTATTGTTACATGTTCTTTGGGCTACATACCAGCCATGTCACGAATTGAATCCTACATAAAGAAATCAAAAATGAATCATAAGTAGAATTTCTCACAAACTAGCAGAATCCGGCAGACGTTGTCCTGCTCTCTCTATTTTTCCCCTTTCTCTCTCTTTTCACTCTAACTTTTCCCTCTCTTTTTCCCACTCTGTTACTCCTTTCCCTCTTTACCCTCTCATTTCCCACTTCTCTCTTATCCCTCTTTTCTCCCGTTCTCTTTTTCCCTCTCTTTTATCTCACTTTTCCCCTTCTCTTTTCTCTCTTTTTGCCTCTATATTTTCTACAATATATTCTATACTTTCCTTCTCTTTCCCCCTCCTCCTCCTTTCTCTCTCTCTCCTTCCCTCCCTCTTTTTTACTTTCTTTTTCTTCCTCTCCCCTTTTCCTTTCGCCTCCTTTCGTTGATAGACATTTAATAAAAAAATTATATAGTTTTCCTTAAGTTTTCCCATTTTTATCCACCAGAGGGCAGACAAGTTGAACAAATAACGATAATATACTGTTTTACCATCATTGTGCGAGTATTTGGTACTTATAAAGCCGTGAAGAATCAGTGAGGAGCATTAGAGTTTTTTGCATGCGTTTAGCGTGGTCCACCGCGTCGTTTAGTGAGTTCACATTTTGAGAAGCGTGTGTGACATATTTTATATTTTTATAAGAGACATGAAATTTAGCCTACTTTAAGAACATATTTTCAGACAGAAGACAGTTTTCATTAGACAATATGGAACAATATTCATTTAATCATTGTCATAGTCATGCCTAAGTCATAGCGTTTTTTTATTAATGACATTACAACTTTCTTTTATTGTATTATTAGCGGAGAACAATAAATTGTTATTGCTTATTTAAATACCTACAATACACATTTTTGAGCATCTTTTAGATTTTGAAGTGCCTGTTTTTACTGTTTGTTTTTCTTTACTGCCTAAAAATCCGAAGCTTACTTACGAGGCTATACTTTTTTGTATTAACAGTAAAACGAGATGCACCTAGAAGGTAAATTTCCGAAGGTCTTACAAAATGCATGGAAAAACTGTAATGTGCCGGGTGTTGCACTATTCTATCATAAAGTCACCAGCATTGAGACATTTGTCTTGTCGTGGAATAAACATTTGCATCACAGTGATGCAAAGTTACTGATGACTGGAGATTTATTACTGAGATACTGATTTATTGAGATGTAAGAAAAGATGAAAATCGTTGGGATCGATTGATTGTTATTGATTCCGGGCGCGTGAATTACTATGGTCATTAGTTCCGTAAGTGTAGTGCGTATTTTTGCTCGGGAGGTGGCGGTAGTCTTCCCTCCCTCTGTTAGTGTAGGTGTGTGTAAGGGCGAGGATAGGACAAGGAAGAAGCAGGAAAGATCGCGCGCGATCTGTGTCCCGTTTGTTAAGGTACTGCACCGGCAATCGCCTGGTGTTTATCGGAGAAACCACGGGAAAGTACCGATCAAAGCAGCCGGCCGCTAGAATTCTCCTCCAGACAGCGACTGAATTCAACCTCGCTGACAAGCTAGTGTCGAAAATCCTGCTGCGGTCGGGACTCGAACCTAGGACCTTCCAATCAGAGGGACTGCAGTGACATCAGTTGGTGCACTGAGCCATCTCTCGCGGCACTGGGATCGAGATCCTGTCCAAAGGACGGAGGAGTCAAACCCTTCTCAGCGGAATTGCTGCAGAAGATCCGTTGCCAGACAAACCGTGTTTGGTCGACGTCCACTCAACGTAGTTCAACTCAACAACAATACCTCAACTAGTGATGCTACAACACCATATACTTTCTCGAGCTATTTCTAGCTTTTGCAATTTTAAAAAATTCAGAGTTCAACGAAAATGAGAAATGCGCCTTTTTTAAGCGTCCTTTTTCCTTTATTCGAGGAAAAAAGAAACCGTTTTTGAGAAAAAAATATAAATTACATTAACGTCAAGTAAAAATTAGAACCTAACCAAAAATGTTAGGAAACTCAAGATATTTTGTCATAAAATAAATTATCCTTTCATATATGTTTTTTAAATTTTGTTATTAAGAAATTGTGAAATCTATATTCCATACCGTGTTGTTAAAATTTAATCATGAATTTATTACTAAAAAGATTTTATTACTAAAAAGAGTTTATTTTGCCTTTTTGGGGTATTTTAGCATTTTTAAGTGTCTTTTTGTTTGCATATCTTAGAAATTTTTGTGCCTAAAGTTTGAGTGTCTAGTTAATACATACTTTGTACGAATTCTCTAATACTACCTACCATTTGAATTCCTTTTTTCTGTCGCAAATTATTTTTCCCAATGAGGAAGTAAATCTTTGGCAGTTCAAATAAATCCATTCACTAGAACTCCGAAATTATTTCAAGAAAACAGATTAGTGTCATCATAAAAGGATTTAGAAGTGAAGACCAATTCTGCATAGTCTTGGTAGCGACTTGGATTATAAAAAGAAACTGACAAATATTTTAACTCTGCACCTCCCTGTTTTTCCGTATGGTGTTAAATGTTTTGTTTCTTAATTCTATATTTTTAATGTCAATACCAAGTGTTAACAATATTGTCACGTTTTAACGCGATATAAATTGTCGTGTAGTTAGAGCAGTTTATTTATAAAGTGTCGAAAGTTTCATCAGAACACCAGGGCCTTACGATACTTGCGAACTTGTATAGCAACATACATATTCTTGTCTGTTAATGTCGATAAGAGAAACATACGATGCAGAGTATTGGCTCATGACGCTGGACGAACGTAACAAATAAACTACTTTGCCGAGATAACCTGTCACGAAACGTCGAAGTTGCGCCAATCAAAGCAAATCGAGTAAACAAGTCATGATGCAAGGCAATATTGTGACCCATGATGACAGATCATTTTTCAATGCAGTGTTAACCATGGTATAAAGCTCCATTCAAAATAGACACGTTGCTTGGGAGTTGTTTATTTCATAGGGGCGTTCTTCTTTTTTGAGAACTTAGTTTTGCTCTAAGTTCCAAGATGACATCAGCTGACTAATTTTTTTTATTCTCATTTGAGTTCACAATGACTTCTTTAGTCTTTTTAAATTTTTATGGTGGCTTGAATAAATAATTTACGGAGCTGTGAACAAGTTAGTGGAACCAGTTTGCTTTTTTAATAATCTGCACAATATCATGATTTTTAAAATGAAGAATAATTAAGAGAAAAATCAATATTATTATAAAATAGAAAGAGTGCTGATAATAGTAAATGAATGGTGTATCCAGCTTACATGTAATCGCTAATACTCATTTCTGAATTCGCTTCTGTAAGTTTCGGGATTCTACACTACAAACAACAGTGTATTCTAATAAAAAAGTATTAAGTCCAAAAATTAATGTCTGATTTTGTATCAGGTAAATTAAAACCGAAATATTATATGTATTATGATATAATAATTAAAGAACCAATTGATTCTATCCTTTGTAACGAGTCTTAAATTCCATTACTGGCTTTTGCATGCATTATATTTAATATTTGGATTATTCTACATTGCACTCCCTGTTCTATTCTAAAACTACATTCAAGCTATTCGTAGTAAAACAATACGACGACAAAAACTGTACATAAGTTTTACTGACCTGGAATTAATTGTAAAACATTTGTGAAAAATAAAATAGTAAATGCTCCAGATAAAGTTATTTTAGTTCAGTTAAAAGCATTAAATAGACTTTTTGACGGTTAAAATATGAAATTGGCATTGCTTATAATTTATGCGTTGGCATATATTAAAATAAACTTAATGAAATATAACAAATTGCAAATCTCTCATTATAATCCTCCTTTAAAAAGCGCTTACAATGCTCGTAAATTATGAAATCCATGTATAATATATGTGAGTTAATTTAGACTCCAGATGACAGTAAGCAATTAAAATCTATACACAAGTTTAAGTGCCAAGGAAAATACTTTTTGTTGTATAACTGTTTCTACAGAATAAGAAAGTATACTTAAGATTATAAAGAAAAATAATATTTATTTTAACAATGATATTTAATGCATTAAGTAAATTTGTACTGTATGATTTAAAAAGACGAAATATGCCAGTAACATGTAATGTACTTTATCTTCTGGAACAATGACCCCTACTTCGATCTGATTTTTCGACGTGTCCCTGATCCTTTGAACAAATTACTAGAGAGCGAAAATTTCGTGTTTTCGAAAGTTTCTAACCACGCTTTGTTGGTTCTAACCACCTTTTTGTTGAGGAAATAATTGAAATCAAATTGAAATAAATCAAAATTATTTACAATTTTTAGGAATTAAAAGTAGACAGTACTGAAAAGTCGTTTGTTCAACTACAGCTACGAACATTTCTATACATTATCAATAGTAATAGTTGAGAGTATCCTGGGAGAGTAAAGCTCAAGATGTAATGTCTGAAGCACCTAGCATTGGAACCAGGCTTCCAAAATAGCCTTTACTTCACTTGTTGAGGTTCATGACCCTTCCCAGAGGACACAGACCCGTTGAGTCCTTAATGACCTCGTCCCCAGCAACAGCAGACAACGCCTTCTCACCGTTCGGGCCAAAACAAAAATTAAAAGAATCCAAAATGTATTATCATGCATTATTCACTGGGCAGGTCGCCAGATGGGAGCCTTGATTTAATAAGGTAGTGAGCGACATCATTTGCTTCTAACCTATGTTTAATGCTTTTTAAGGGAATCTATGGATATAACAAGCTTGGTAATGGAGAATTCACAAATAAATATTTGCGTCAATCCTTATACTATTTTCTTTGACTTCCTTAAATATTTATGATAAAGGGCATCAGAACGAAATTCCAAAACGTCAAGCTAATAAATCTCGTGATCTTAAAATAAATCTTGTTATCATAATTGATCTAATTAAAACTCGTTTGATGGAACTTGATAAAACTAGGTCAAGAAACTAAATTATTGAACACTCATTTATTTGAAGGAGATGTGTCTTCATTTCAGTACCTCTTTATTCTTTTGAAGTGAGGTGGTCAATCAAAACAGTTTGAAAACTCATCATCACGCAATTACATCAAAGAATGTGTGTTAAAAAAGCTTTGTTATTGAGAACTATTGGGTGATAAGAAAGTACCCGAATTTCCCTTAAGTATTTCCAAGCACGATTTATTTATAATAAAGGATAAACTGTGAAACAGACAACAGAAATATAAGCAAGTAATAAAAAAATACAATAGAATGAGTGTCAGCTAAAGAAATCCCGTATTACGAAAAGCATTGAATGTGGTTGCAAAATTGTTCAATCAGTGACATTAAAATTTGCTTTGAATTTTTAAAACTGATTCTTTAATTCACAGCTTTCATACCGATTTTGTTTAACATGTGTTAAGAAAAAGATAAAAATGTCCTTAACATAAATTCTCTTTAAATCGATCGTAATCTTTTGGAGCTGCTTTTTTAGGTGAAAACATGTTTCCACTTGCTGCAGTCTTGTGTGACAGAATACGTCGCTTATACCTACGAGATTAATACTTCACGAGCGGTTGTACCTACATTGGATAGATAATCGTGTTTGTCCCGCAGTAAATTATTTGCCTGTGCGTGATAAATTAGTTTTACGCAAAAATTTTGTGTGCCGCGCACAAACGCATTGGGCTAGAACATTGATTCTGTTCTGGTGCCTTGAAGAGCTCTCGGGACGTTATCAGAATCTTGAGTCAAACATTAAAAAAAATTGCCAGAATTAATTTTGAAAATCTTAAAACGATTTCTCATTTGATGAAAAGAGAATATGCTCGAAATTTTAGAAAACATCACTCAAAGTTCGCGTAGAAAGCAAAGGACTAAACTCCCCCCAAAATGGCGAATGCCAGAGCTAAAGCAGAGCCGTTAAATAAACGCGAAAACGAATAAAGATGTTCGGAGGAGATGATTCAAGTGTTCAGTGACCGGCGACTGCCCTATCGTCCAAGGATGAAATGCAGTCGTTTTAAGACGTTATAGAACAGGGGTGTCCAATATGCAGGGCCTGAAAGGCTATAACAAAAACCTTCAATTTGGTTGCGGGCAATGTTTTCATTACTCGGGCGATCCACAACTGACTATCTCGTATTGCCTCGGCAGTTTGCCCGGTTGTTCTGAAAGGGGGGAGGGGTGATGAGCTTAAAGCTTGTCCCGGCTGGGGCGGTGCCTCGCTGGTGGGAGATACCTGGTTGGAGAATACCCCGTTAGCCGACGGTAGGTCGGCGCCGGATCTGGCCATCTAGTGGGGGAAGACCACCGCCACCTTCCGAGCAAAAACACGCACTACACTTACGGGACGAATGATCATTAGTAGTTGACGCGCCCGCAATCACTAACAATCAAACAATCAATCATTCCTAAGCCTCCAACTGATGGTGATGTAGTGCATGTAAGTGTATAGGAAGAGAGGAAAGGGCGGAGATGAGGAATGAAAGATCGCACGCGGTCCCTTTGTAAAAATACTGCCCCGTTATTCGCTTGGTATAGATCGGAGAAACCACGGAAAAGAACCGATCAGAGCAGCCGACCGCCATAATTCTCCTCCAGACGATAGGAAATCCATCTGCCATCAACCCACCCACTCACCTAAAGCACCTATGCACGAGTAGCTAGTGTCCAAAATCCGCCACCGTCATCTTCCGGGGATTCGAACTGTAGGTTCTCACCACCTAGGAACCGTAGGTGGTCAGAAAAAACGGCAATGCTTCACTGACCATCAAAGTAGGTCATCGATAGACGATGCTACACTGTTGTTGCAGAGGTTAGGCCTCATTCTCAATGCAAACTTAAACGTAATGCTGTAAACTTAGCCGTAAAATTTACACGTAAAAACAAGCACTCACAATGTCGAACGTAAGGTGGAAGTAAGTTTCGTCTGAACCAATCAGAATTCGACGTACTGAAACTTGATCGATTCGTTTCTAGCATGGCGGAAAGATCTTTCCGCCATGCCATAACCTCAAAGTACCTAAACACAATTTGAAATCGACCTTACACGCTGCTCTCTGATAGGTGTTCGGTAGAATTCCGACATAAACTCAACGTATGAAGCTTGGAGCTTGTGAACTCAAGTTTACGGACTTACGTCTACGGTTACCTCAAGGCATTAGGAATGGTCTCGCTTAGTAACTCATTTGTAGGTTTTGCTGCTACGTTAAAGTTTACATTGTGAATGAGGCCTTATGCAGCCCACAAGAGATCCATGGACACGGCCCATGGACAGCTGAAGTACGGAGTGTGCCTTTTTTATCTACGCTTTCGGCACGAGCAGGTTAAGTACTGTACACGTGTGTGCATCGTTCGTGGTTTCAGCTTGATTTGAGACGCAAGACGCGTTTCCCACTGATAGGGGAGTCACATTCTAGGACTTTACTGGGAATCTTCATGGAAGATGGAACGATACAAAAACATTTGTTGTGATTTCTTCACAGTGAAAATCTATGGTGCGTACTTCATTTGCACCTGCCACATTTTTAAATTTCAAATTAAATGAGAAAAGTTACATTTTTCGTGTAAAAGTCATTTCATATAATATTCATTTGTAGTAATTTCATATAATAGTCAAATGTAATATAATAATAGTCGCTTCACAAATGTTCTTGATTCCTATGACTGCACATTGTATATTCGCCATCATTTTCACCATAAATGTGAATACTGGACTCACACAATTTACCGTTCCATGTATAACATTGTTTGTACATTACAACAAACATGTGAGGATTTCAAACCCGACTTGATTGGCTCAAGGAAAAGGAGCACACTCACTTGGCAGTGTACCATGAACTTCAATATTCCAATACTCATCTGCATCTAATTTTCAGTTTCAACAAGTCATTCGAAATCAGCCCACTCCGTATTTCTGTGGTTGTAAATCACGACTTATCTAAATTCATTTATGTATTCTGTTTACATGGTTGAAGATGTGTTTTCGATCCAAATATACTAAGGAAAGAAACATGAAATGAGATCACTTATTTACAGGCTCGCGTTCTGGAGGTCACCTTCATGATATGTTAACATCTTTCAATTATTTACCACGACTTCGACAGATGGTCGATGGTCTTGGGTTCGTTCCAGCTCTCAACTTAGATTTTTCCCATTGTTTTTCCCAAGTTTTCTCCCTAGAAGTATCTCATATTATTAACCCCTAATTAACCATTAATTAACCCCTAATTTTAAAGGGAATTGTGCGTTGCTTAGTTTAATTTTTTCATTTTCTTTCGGAGTATAATATTGCGTCACTAATTCGAAGCTAATGAATTGACAGAATTTTGAACGTGACCAAACAGACAAATGTAGCTGATTTATGTAGCGTAATTTTAAGAGTTTAGGAAATCAATTAGGGAAAAGCACTTCTATCTCGTTCAGGGAGCTATTTTTTTCGGAATATATCATTACTAGATTTGAAAGGAATTTTTCATCGCGAAATTCATTAAATGATGATTTAAAGTTATATTCATAACACTAACAAAATATCTAAAAGTTTAATTTATAGTTTTTAAAAAAATCATTATTTCCGTACCGTCATTAGGATGGCTCTCAGTGCACGTAAGGTTTCGTCATTCCTAAAAATAAAAAATGAAAGTATACGCTTCATTTGCATCGTTGTAAAAGGCCTCTGGCTACCGGTGGATAAAAGCGGTAATCTAGGGATGATGGGCGGGTGGATGGGTCGCTACAGAGCGTTGTGGATCACGGGCGTTGACTCGCAGTTGCCGTCAACGTCGCCACCGCCGCGGGTGAGATCGTATCCGGGCGGTGAACTCCTGCGACCCGCCCTCGAAAGCAGCTGCCCCCTCTCCCGTCCACCGATCGCGCAATGGGTGCAAGGCGTTGCATGCGATTTTGGGAAAGGCACTAGGAAAGCGAAGTCGGCTTAACATGAGTTTATGGAGCAGCTCATTCATGACAAGTTTTATTTATTTTACAATTAATTTTTATTATTTATTTTACAATTTATTTTTTATTATTTATTTTACAATTTAATTTTTACTATTTATTTTCATTTTATTTTATTTTTTGTTTTGTTTTCTGAGGAAAATACCGCAAAACAGAGAAGTTTTGTGCGATATCGTTGGCAGGTTTGCTTATGTTGTGTGTTCATAATGACGGTGATTTCATTTTGGTTAGATTCACTTAGTATTTCTTAAACCATAAAATATTTTCTTCTTCTATCATAGTGCATTAACGTAGAAGGGTTCGCGCAAATAAACTAATGAAAAAGCAAATAATATAATTGTAGCCATTAATATTCTGCCCCATGATGCACTTATGAAATGTCATGTGTAAGTACGAAAAGAGAAAGGGACGAAACCATGAAAGAGAATAGTAAATGAATTTGTTCTCAAGATACAAATAAACCAGATTTTTGTGAACTTCTTTTCGTCATCACAGTGTGCTTCTAAGTTTGTCTTGAGGTAGCGTGATTGGTGATTAGTACACAGATATTGATATTATCAATAATATTTCGTCGAATCTTTTTTGAAATGTCTGTGGCTTCTCAATCTTTGTGCCAAAATGTTTTTTAATATTATAAAAAAATTGAGTTATTGTTATAATGATACGACTGAGCAATAACATTGTAATTTCTTAGTAGTGAAAAACGAGACAAGTGACTGACTGCTTCACTACCTCCAAATAAAACTCCGAGGGTAGATAATTTTTAATTGGCATAGGCGTGTGCAGCCTAATAGAACAGGAAGAACTACATTTCGGAGCTCCCATTTTTCGTTGAACTTTTTAAAATCTACTTATGACATTTTATTGGTAAATAAATAAATTAAGCTATCAAGATAATTAAACATTTTAATGATTGCTGTTAATAAATATAAAATTGTTTTATGTTGAATTATTTACGGGTTGCCAGTCCTGAAGAGCCTCTTCCCGAAATGTAGTTTTTGACAAAATTACTTAAATTATTGCGAACAAAATATTGCGATTTATCTGTTATGATTTGTAAAATGTGTCATTTGTGCATAAAACAACAGTAATCGCTAATGACCTTAGCTGCTTCTAATGAGGCCTAAAATAATTGTGCAAATCCCTAATTGCCAGGTACAAAAAGTGGAAAATCGGATATTCAAAATATTTACAGAAATGTTTTACCGCGTACGGTAATGGGGCTTCTTTGATAAAGTTTAATGGCACCACGCGCCCGCCCCCCTCAGCTCCCGCTTCTGTTACACGTGTGTTGTATTCTGTAATATTTTAAGTTGAAATGAATGATGAGACGAGGCCTTTATACGCTTACTGCTTGATGAGATTAAAGCTATTCTTTTGTTCGGATATGACCTCCTAGACGTGTACTGCTTAATTGTTTCGATATTGCATTATTCCTGCATGGCTAAAGTCAAACAGCTAATTTACCCTCCTATTCCATGGCTCCATGCTAATTTCCTCCTTCATTCCATGGCTCGGAATCTACTGATTCACTCTCCTCATTTTAATACAGAATCTATGAAAATGCGGAATTTCAATGACGAACGTGCTTTTTTTTATTAACCTGCTCTTATTTTTTATTTATAGGATGTCTGAATTTACACTCTAATTTGTGTGTTATCTATACCAATACATTTGTCATAAATCTGATACATAGTAGTTTAGAAATAAGACGTCTTAAAAATAAAGGCTTCTGGATTTACCTTACAAGATCTGAAGTGTTACCGATGTTTCTTATCAATTGTAATAATAAAGTTACTCATGAGTACCTTCTCTATCAGTAGCAATTCTGTAAGTCGTCACATTCACTTACGGTTCAAGTGTATGAACAAATTGTAAATAAACGTTCAATTAAACAAAAATTCCAATAAAAACGATGATTTCAGTGAAGTTTTAGAATTATATATTTTAAAAACGTTTCGACTTTATATGTGAGGACATCTTCAGTTCCTGAAGGTCAATGTTACAAAATAATACTTTAAACAGAAAATAAACTATTATTTGTTTAATTTACATCAATACAGTACATAAAAAATATGCTAAACATCGGTGAGACAGAGGCAGGTTACCTATCGCGGTGTGAAGTTACATGCACATGTTGAGGTTACATGCACATACTGTAGGTAAACAAATATCATAGGTCTATGTATCAATATTAAGAATGTTTATCCAGTGATCCCTGAATTATTAAACAAAAATTGTTTGTGACTAACAATGGAAAGTTTGAAATTGTTATCCGAACCTTATAAATGTATTTCGAACCTTGTGAATGACATGGATTATTTTCAGTCGAACTTTAGTTATCATTTAAATTGTTCCTTTGGATCACAATATTAGATGTTTTAAATGGAACCCTGATTGTACCTTCAGCACTGAAACCGCAATATTTTATGAGGGTTTTAAAATAGCTATTGATTTCATGATTGTCTGAAAGTTCCCTCGTTACGTAATTCCGGAAAACCGACTATCTCCATCGCGACGGAGCGCGTGTCTAATGTATTCTTGAACGCTCTATGTTGTTATCTGGATGTCCACAAGTCGGCAATGTCTGTGCTCGATATTTATTGAATGTTAATCTACCTGCCTTTTTGAAAGAAATATTTCATGTCAACCGATTAATTTTAAACCATTTGCCAACACTTAGATTAAAGTATGAGTTACATTGCAGAACCACATTTAATATTTTCTCATTTGATATGTACAGAAATAGAATGAGGGAGTCGTCATCCACACATTACTTGCTGAAGAGAGACATCCCCGGAATTGAGTAAGAAAATTCGGGATAAATTACATTACGATTGATTTCATAATATCGATATCTCGCTTAAATAATCCCACAAAAAGCAAAAACCGCAAACTTGAGTGAAAAAATATTTTCGAATTT
Organism: Teleogryllus occipitalis; assembly: GCA_011170035.1. Taxonomy (NCBI): domain Eukaryota; kingdom Metazoa; phylum Arthropoda; class Insecta; order Orthoptera; family Gryllidae; genus Teleogryllus; species Teleogryllus occipitalis. Next base: position 509,725 of record BLKR01000175.1, on the reverse strand, counting down.
TCACACGATTAAAAGCGTTTCCTTCAATTGCGTGTTGACATGTGATTTCTATGCTAAGGACAAAAGCGATGATCCCTGATCTACTAATTCATTTCGAAGCGTTTTCCGCTGCGAGATTAATATAATTAGATATTGTTCAAAGTAATTAAGAATCACTTATCGTGCACTAAAAGTGAATCAAAATATGTCGAGTTTGTCATCTTTTTTGTCGCATGTCGAGTCAAGTTTGTCAATCAATTTCCAAAACATGCTTCTACAACATTTACGGTCAAACTGTTTCACGGAAAGAACCGAAGTCAGTTATGAACAATTTGTACTAGCCCCGCTTTATTACCTGCTTTTTCCGACAAAATCGCTCCCACTTAAAAATAGCAATGAAAGTACCGAGTTCGATCGAGTCTACGTACCACGTGGAGTAACTTAAGTCGTAAAAGTCATTCAACCTCTGAACCGTCCCAGTCAGAGGACGCCCGGCCGGCCAGGTCGAAGTCGATTCTTGCGCCCTCTTGACAAAGTGACGCGGAATTTTCGTTGCGCTTGAGTAAGGACAGAATTGCAACGAGAAAAACGCGAACCTTTGCTCTTGTTTGCAATCCACTAGAGATAAAACGCGAGTGCTGCTGGCAATATCTGCGCGGGAGCAAAGGTGAAAGAGGTGTGTCTGCTAGCAAGCCAGTAAGATGCCGGCTTCAGAATCCAGGTGTGTATTTGAACTTTGAACGCAAACGCTAAAGGTTTTTTGATATGTCCAAGAGATGAGCTTTGGATGTACACACGATTGTCTAACATTAATGAATGGAATCCTTAAATCAATGACTTATCTGATCACCTACTCGTTCTTACTCAGAATTTTCTGGCGCGGGAAAGTGAAAAATATGAAATATATTCTCTGCTCCGACAATTGTTGTTTTGTTCAAACCATTCTTTGGAGTGACACTTTCATTTATGTCACATATTGTAAAAATAGAAGAAATTACTCTTATTGCAGGCTGTATGTTATCTTGAGGTTGTGTAAAGGTCGGGGAAGACGGTGCCCACTCTTATTTTATTGCACGTATCCAAAATAAAAATCTTAGAAACAAACATTGTGATCGAAGCGCTGAGAAATGTATTTTTAGGTCTACAGTATACGTGTAGAATACAGCAAGAAGTGTATTAAGAAATTAAGTCACCTTTAAACTTACAAAATCTTTGGTCTTCCTCTGACTGACAAATATTGTAGAATCTGAGTTATTATATCTCCCCCGGCCTCTTTAATTGTAACAACGTTTATACAAGTATCGCCAACAAAATAATGATGATAATAATAATTATAATAATTATAGTAATAATAATAATAATAATAATAATAATAATAATAATAATAATATGTAGTAATAATGTGTATTCTTGTTGTGGAGTTATGCATCTACAAACTATGTTCCAATCATTAATACGATCTTACAGAAAAACGAGTCGTGTTCGGATTTTCCGACTTCAGCTATGAAAAGACAAACCGGCACTGTGCAAAACTGAAATATATCATCTGTCTTGGCCTTGCAGATGACTGCGTTGAAGGGGATCAAAACATTTCCTGCCGCTGATGTTGAAGCGTGCCGAACTCCGTTGCTAGGCGTGGGAGCCATGGAGAGAGAGCTATTGATCCCTGACGCCGCTGCCTTATCGGGCATGCGGGCGATCTACGGGCGATCGCCCTTATCTGGGCGGGCGATGGCAAATAACGACATATGCGCGCGGTAATCTCGCGAAGAGCGGCGGCTCTCGTCTCCCGCGAGAACCGAAGCCACTCCCCGTAGCCCCCGGCGGAGACAAGGAGTACGATGATGACACCTGCCCCAGGAGCGCGGACTTCTTTGAATGATTGATTGATTGATTGATGTTTCTGGTCACGTCAACTGTTTTAATACCAGGAGGTGGTGAGGTACCTCCTGTGCTGCTTGGCGAGATCCTCCTCATCCTCATTCTATCATCCCATCCTCATATCGTTCATCTCATCCGCATCTCGTCAGCCCATCATTATCTCATCTCCTCATCCCATCCTCATCCCCTCATCCCATCCTCATCTCCTCATTCCCCTCATCCTTATCCTTCCCTCCCTCATCCAGGGCATCGCACAATAATGATTTATGTAAAATGTTCTGTTTATTTAAAATGTTAAGACATCTAATATTTTGCAATGTATTTCTTGGGTAAAATATTTCTTTTGTGGCGTTCAAATTTATTCCAAATAAATCGTTTTACATTAAGTTAGGCGAGTGTTATTAGTGGTTGATCCTTCATATTTTAGGCCCGACAAATATTTTTGTTGTAAGTCCGCCCCCTTTCCACTAGACAAATAACTTGAGACACACTGAACGATCAATATCGTGAATAGAATTTACTTCACTGGATTGTTGTTGTTCACTGGATTAGAAGTTGTGATAAGCTACTAATGCTCTTGGTGAAAATATCCGTTCTAGGGATCGAAATCGAACGCAATAGAACATGGTCTCACACAATTGTACAATCCTCGCCAATGATCATGAAGTTGATGGAACATTATGACGACTTATGTACATGATGGTACTTCGTTGTGGCCAATATGTCTTTCATTGAGCCTTTAACCTGCCCGAGGACAGATTCATGTCATGATTCATCTTCGTCTCATAAATTTGTCCTTAGGCTTCAATGAAATGTCGACTTCGCAGGAGTCTTGGGTCTCTAACTTACGTTCACACTTTATTCATTAATGTCTGTGAGATTTCAGAGCGTACTTTCTCTTACTTTAATCTCGCAATATTATCTTCCCTATAAGTTCTTAATTTAATAATATTCCAATTTTTTCCTCCTCTTTTCATTTATCCCTACACCTTCTTTCTTCTCTTTTCATTCAATATTCTCTCCACTATTTCAAAATTTTCGTGACATGTTTTTCTCTGCTGTCGTGTTTCTGAATTCTCGTATGAATATTTCTCTTGTTTATGCTTTGTTCCTTTATGATATTGAAAGCTCGTATCCTTTAGATGATTTTGCTTTTATATATTTATATATACGGTTGGTACCAATTTTACTAAATTATAATGCTTGGAAATGATTATGATCACTTTCAGATGTGGTTGAGAACTCATTTGAAAATTTAGCTAGCGCGTCCATATCTGTATTGTCCCCCGTCCTACCTCCCTGTGGCAGAGGGCTCTCTTAAGATTTTTTTCGGGAACGGGTTAAACAGGGTTTTTTGGCAATTCGGAGTGCAATGAAGTGGCGCAGCTATGCGGGTGAGGCGCGCGTTTAATCATATCACGAGACTATCCTTCCCAGATTTTCGAAATAATTTACATGGTTTAACTACTCTCCTGTCACAGATATCCTATTATTTTTTTTAAATGTATTCTAATATTTTTTCGTCGAGTCAAAAATAGAGTTGTAGCGTTTCTTTCAAATCGTCCCAGTTTCTGTAGATATGTGACGAATAAAATCGTAAGCAGGCGGAGTTTGCCAGTGATGTTGAAGAGAATACGTCATGTTCGCCTCATGTCGCTCTTACCCCCAAGTATGGGAATTTAACTAAGACTGGGGGACACCAGTAGCTGGCCGGCGAAGTCGGACCACCGACGCAATAACGCCAAATACCTACATACATATTTCTTCGTAGTCCTTCTTATCCAAATTTCATTTTTCATTTTCTGAAAGTATTTTTCAGTGTGTTCACTGCTGCGACAGTCTATTCCGTATAGGTTTGAGAAGACATCATAGCATCACGTTCCGTATCATTTGAACCCTACTGCTCATTTTCACATGGTATCGAAAAACCGTGGACACTAGAGGATAAACGAATGGTTTTGAACCTGTGTGTCAAAGAGGAAATAACGAAATTAAGATGAAGTACACAGTACTTAGAAAATAGTCGTGATATGTATTCAATTGAAAGGGAATCTGAATATAATTACCGACGTGTCGAAACAAGCGAGTGCACCGTGTGCTATATCAAGAATAGCTCTGTTGCCTCCTCTACCAAGCGTGCCCTTTCTGCCGTCATGAGTATTGAAACTCCAAACTTTTGTCGAGTGTTGTTTTTTTTTCAGGTGTCTGTAATCTGTGGACCGCTCTCTGCAGTGCCCTTGAACGCTCAAGTGCAGCGGTGTTGTTGATAGCATCTCTCTCTGTGGCGTGACTCGAGAGCTTCGACTTGAATGAGTGTGGTGTGACTCCTTGCAATCTTCGTTCAAAACACATTAGAATACACTCCGTTTTCCTTGTTATACTGTTCTCTGCATGACGTGCTCGAATTCTAGATTCATTGCCAATTTGGCTTAGATGCGTCTTCTAGAGAGCACGAAAAGATGTATAAATCTGCATAACTAAATATCCCTAATAAAATGCATGGTAGCAAGTCACAAGATGATTCCCATATTGTGGGAGGCGCTACGGCAAACCAAGAGAATTTGTTCATTAGTTAAAGACCAAGTGACTTTGTTCATTAGTTAAAGACCATGTGATTTTGTTCATTAGTTAAAGACCAAGTGACTTTGTTTATTAGTTAAATACCAAGTGACTTTGTTTATTAGTTAAATACCAAGTGACTTTGTTTATTAGTTAAATACCAAGTGACTTTGTTCATTAGTTAAAGACCAAGTGAATTTGTTCATTAGTTAAAGTATAATATTGCTGCTCGTTTATTCAGAAGGCCTCTATTTGAACAGGTCATTAAATAACAACATGCCCTTAACTTTCCAGAGCTCTTGCTTTCAGAGAAGTGTGTGCAATCATGATAATACATCATTCCAATATATTGAAATATTCCCGAATAGTCCCAATATCATCGCTCATTGGCCACAGTTTATCGAACATGCATCTTTTAAATTCACGTCACATCAGAAGAACAGCATAATCTGACGTGATTGATCTTGATGCAAATATGTTTCTTTAAAACATTCCAGGCTGTTAAAAGCCGAGGTCTTGGTATCAAAACATGCCAGTATCACAACAAACTTTTCATTTGGTTGACGACAAAAAAGAGCTATGATATCTGAAACATCCAGCGAGTTCTATTATTGCTAGGTGAATGCTTTATGTCGGTTACTCTGGCGAAACATGCAACAAAAACCTACAACTTTACAAAGTGGTACTGTATGAGGGTCGTCATTACGACTCGGTACTCTAACTTCTCAGGGCTGCAAATTGCTGGAAATACTCGAAGAAATTTCGATGAGAATAATTACATGCCTGAAGTAAACTTCTGGGAATGGAAGAGAAATATCTATATCAGTTACCTGAGAAATATTTAATTCCATGATCCAGTTTGCATGCTTATCTGACACTTCAATGAATCTCTGATAATAAATTCTGCCAGAACGTGATTCAATTAACTTTGAATAATTAATTACATATGAAATATTTTCTTCTGCTTGTCAAGTTATGATCTATTGCGGTATTAATATGAATGTGAAATGACGTACTTTTTGCTAACATTGACTATGTTCTTAAGTTTTGAAGGAAAATCGACACAACATCGAGTGGGTATATTTTCTCGAATACATAATAAATGTCGAAAAACCTATATGAAACTATAATAGTACAAGTAAATAATAAAAATCATAAATTCAAAAAAATATGGGCTATCAGATGTGAAACACTAGTCTGCATTTTCGATAATTTATCGAAATTATCGGGAACATACATGTGTAATAAGAAATACTTTAAATTACGTATAATCATGTATTTTGCTCCTGAATTTTACTTTTTGTGGAATATGAACAAATCTTGGAATTATATAAATTTTTTTAATTTAAAAATTCGTAACAAAACTACGAAATCAAAAGTGTCAAATTCAATAAGTATACATTCAAAATATTAAAACGAAAAAACAACACTTTTTTCCGTTCTTTTTCAATCTTTACCCAATTCTTATGTATTAATAACCAAACACAAACAGAAAAACACTTCCAACCGTTTTTTAGTTATCCAAGATTCATTACAACAATAGGTTTGTTGGAATCGTTGCGTTTTACCATTTGCATTATGCACATCCTTTCATTTTTCTGTTGCTTTATTAATCTAATTTATTCAAAACAGAGTTCGTTATTGCGTGCGAATTACTTAGGGGTCCGATTTTAACATTTACGCCGAATCATTTAACACCTGGCCGCACTGGCTTCTAGCGGCCGGCTGCTCTGATCGGTAGTTTTCCGTGGTTTCTCGGATCAGTACCAAGCGAATGCCGGAGTAGTACTGTAACAAATGGGACACTGACCGCGCGCAAACTTTCCTTCCTCTTCCTTATCATATCCTCATCCCTTACACACACACACACACACACACACACACACACACACACACTCTTCACTACCACACACGCCGGGAGACCGGTCGAAAGCTTAAAACTTGTCCCGGCTGGGGTGGCGTCCCGCTGGTGGAAGATACCTGGTTAGGGAAAAACCCCATAGTCCATGGTAGGTCGGCGCCGGTTCTCACCATTCAACGGGGGAAGATCACTGCCACCTCCCAATGAAAAACATGCACTACACTTACAGGACTAATGACCTTAGGAGCCGACGCTCCCGGAATCACTAATTAATCAACCAACCATTTTTATGCACAGCCATTCATTTTTCTGGTACTCTAATAATTTAATTTATTCAATTCACTGACATCGTTATTTACCTTACGTACGAATTACATAGGGATCTGCATCACCTCTGACAGGGAGGTCCTAGGTTCGAGTCCTGACGGCAGCAGGATTTTCGACACTAGCTTTTCAGCTAGGTTTAATTCAGTCGCTGTCTGGAGGTCAGCTGCTCTGATTGGTAGTTTCGTGGCTGCTCTGATCGTGATTTCTCCGATCAACGCCAAGCGAATGCTGGAGCAGTACCCTGACAAACGGGCCACGGACCGCGCGCGATCTTTCCTTCCTCTTCCTTGCACTATCCTCTCCCCTTACACACACTTACACTAACATGCACTACACTACCACATATTCTGGGAGACCGGTCGGGAGCTTAGAGCTTGTCCCGGCTGGGGCGGTGCCCCGCTGGTGGGAGAGTCCTGGTTAGGGGGAAACCCCGCTAGGCGACGGTAGTTCGGCGCCGGTTCTCGCCATCCAGCGGGGGAAGATCACCGCCATCTCCCGAGGAAAAAAATACACACTACACTTACGGGACTAATGACCAAAGCCGTTAACACACCCGGAAACAGGAAAAATTCAATCAACATAGGGGTCCGATTTTAACATTTACACCGAATCATTTTAACGCCTGGCCGCATTGAACAGGTGGCGGATCCTGGGTGTTTCCATCCAGAGCCGGAGGTTTCGGCAACGGCGTCGAAACGTGACCGCGGCGTCGGGCGTCGGTGACGGCGGCGCGTGGCGCGAGAGTGACGCGGTGCGCGCGACGTCACGGGGCAAGGGTGAGCGGCGCCGCGTACACAGCTGTGGCGTGACGTCGCGAGGCGAGGCCGCGACGTCGCTTAAGCTGAGAGTGCGCCGGCGGGAGCAACAGCTACTCAAGGCGATAAGCCCCGGGTCAGATGTCGACGCCCCGCCGGCCGCGGGATTTTCCGCGTCTCTGCCACCCGACTTCGCCCCAAGGCACCGACCCGCGACCGCTCCGAAAGAAGTGGCCGGGGATATACACTACGACGCGTTCTAGCACGAAATCAGCTGGAGGAGAAGCTCTCACACTCGGTAGCCCACAAAGAGGGCGTTGTCACGGTTTTACAAGCGGACAATATGTTTGGGGTCCATTGATTACATTAGGCGAGTTTTTCACTCCCCCTTCCCCTTGGTGAGATGTTGTGAGATTTGGCTCAACCCCCTCCCCCCGTTCTATTCTCACGTGAGGTTGTTCCAAAATGCGTATTTTTAATGTAAATACTTTAATTTGTGATTGACTGCATTGGTATTTATTTAAAGAACATAACTTGCTTAATTATATTTCACACTACTTACTAGTATTTAGAAATTAGTGATTGAATTACAATGAATATTATTGCATTTATATAACCAGTGCAATTATTCATTGTAACGGAGACTCAAAGTCATCAAAGCCACTTATCAAAAGTTCGGTTCTTTTTACCAAACGCTCGGCAATTTTTCTATAAAATTTCTGTAAAAATTCAGGTAATGAGATTTATCTCACTAATGATAAAAAGTTTCCTAAGTTTTGTTAGATTCTTTTTCTCAGCATATTGTAGCATTTACATAATCGCGATAAAAATTATTGTGCATGATTTAGCCATATTTTAGTATAGAAACGAGTTTCACTTGACTTGTCTGTTTTCTTGCAATTTAGAACTATTTTAGCGTAAAAATACGTGATATTTGCCGAGACCGCCGCCTCTCCCTCACGTAACATTAGGTGAGATTCCCTTGAGCCCCCCCCCCCCTACAGGCCACACGTAATTAATGGATGGCCCCTTACTGCTTAAGTCCGAAATGTACTCCGATTTAAACGTAGGCACTTGAAGGTCTGGATGAAGAGGTGAACATTGTCATCCAATCGGGAGCTCCAATACCAAACATTTAAGTCGTAACGAAGCTCCCGAATGTATGGCAGTGTCCCCCGCGTGACCTTCAAGTGACACGACGTTTAAATCGGAGAATAATATCACTGGCGTGTTGTTAATTCACAATAACAAGTGTGAAAACGACTATATGCCGGCCTGGATGGCCAAGGTGGATAAGAGCGTGTACCGACTCAGCGCTTCGGTCCGAAGGGTCGCGGGTTCGAGTCCCTCCTTGGGCATGGCTGTTTGTCCCTTGACTTCGTGTGTGTTGTCGCGGAGGGCCTCGCGTTCTGCTGACCCCAGATCAGAGGAGCCCGCAAGAGTGTTTGTCTAGTGTATGGTCAAATATGCGTCCCATCGGGTCGTAAAGGGTAACCACCTGCTAAAAGCCCTAGGAAAAAAAATGAATAAAAACTATATGAATATCATTCTCGATCATTTGAAACTCTTCCGACTAATGCCACAGGGCCCTCTATTAAGTAAGGGGATTGTTCGAGCGAGAGGCGTCTTCTGTATTGGCAAGAAGAACTGTGACAGTCAAGTTTGTTGGAAAATATGAGTTGTACAGACTCAAGTTTGGTGTACGTAAATGTAGAACGTCGTACTCTGCTCGCTAATTCGGAAATGCATAGGAAAGTGTCCACTGAGGTATACAGTGAGGTTAGTTCAAGTTGGGTAGTTGTATTTGGCATTTTGGGTCGATAGTCCGACTTCGCCAGCTAGCTAACGGTGTTCCCTATGCCTGAGCGTAATATAAATCCCACGCTTGGGAGATAAGAGTGTGGTGAACATGAGTATTCCCTTCATCGCAGGTAGCAAACTCCGCCTGCCTGAGCTTTCCTTCGTCACAAAGATACAGAAACTGAGGCGATTTTGAAGAAAAGCTACAGCTCTACTTCTGCCTCGGCCTGTGAATTAACCCGTACACATGGGAAGCTAGTACTCTGCCCACGAGCCAAGAGGCAAGTTGGATAGTACCGTGATAATAACAGAAGTTTACGACTGACACAGTGAAACTCGAAATTTCACACCTTGTCTCTCACTAGCCTTGGACACTTCCGGCCAGCAGTCTGATCCCTATTTATCACACATCTGCTCTTCTTGTCACCGTAACGTTCTTTACCTACCATACACACCTCGTGTAGTCTAATATCAATTTCAAGCCAGACTCGGAAGTATGATTCTACTTAGGACACTATCCGTCCTTTTTAGATTATCTCAACACCACCTGGATTTTTCGCAAATTAGCCAGGTTCGTACATTATTGCAAACATGCACATCAAATAATGAGGGGCAAACGCCTCCCAGGAGCTAGCGTACTTGCTTTCTGTCTAATTCACATTCTGCTCGATCCATGTGGGTTTTGAGGCGGGCAAAGCAGGTTAGCGTAATGATCTTCGGTTGTTATTTTTTGGGGGGGGGTATTTAAGGTCGCATCAACATCTAGGTCATTAGCGACCACTATTGGAGTTAACAGTATGGTAACTATGAAGATGAAACGAAATGATGATAAGGGGTGAAAGGTCGAACACAAATACAACCATGCCCGAGGCGGGACTCGAACCCGCGACCCTTCGGTACGAGATCACTACGGGTCGTATTTATGAAGCTCTGCCAGCAGAGCTCTAAGGGACCTGCCATCTGGGGGCTTGCTGGGAGGTCAAGGGGCGACTGGAATTGGCTGGGAGGCGTTCATAAATCGCAAAACCGAACACTGACAGCCTGCTAGGCCTGGCAGGCCCCTGGCAGAGGTTTATAAATACGGCCCTAAGACACTACTGCCTTAGCAATCTCGGCCACCGGGCCGGCGATCCTCGGGGTTCTTCTACCCTCCCCCCTACACACACATACACACACTTCTCATTCCAGTACTCATCACAATACAGCACCTCAACCTTACCGCAGTACCGCGTAGGCCGGAAGACAATCACGTTGGCAGCCTGCCTGCAGTATCATGGCTATTGAGCGGTCTCCTCGCATTTCATGCCGTGCTTAAAATAAAAATGAATAACACCAAATAACTGTTATAGTTTAGAGGTTGATAAGTCTGCACTTTTTCTCTATTAATTCGTACGTAACTCACAGAACGTAGGAGATTTTGCGACAATTGATTCTTCAGATTTTGATACAAAAACTCTGGTTGGCGAAGGCCTTATTGCGAAAATAAAAAGAAAAGGTCAAAGGAGTGCATGTAAAGCAGCAAGAACATGGTCAAATTGTCACGCTTCAAACTCGCATTAAAATTATATTTTTTCTTCATGATACTACATATTGGGATTGAACAGTGATGACGTGGCACATTTGATCAACTATTTGGGAGGGGAAGAGCTAACGTAATTTATTTTCAAAACTGATCTTTTGGAATCTGGTGAAATATCTCGAGAATCTTAAAATATCCCACTGCCCATTTGTATGCTGCCTGAGTTGTGTTTACTATTTCTCCGTTCATTCTGGCTGAAGATGATGAAATATTTCGTGTAACTGTTAGAATGTTCAAAATATTACTTTCGGGTCATCTGATGTCGCCTTTGACTTTCACCCCTGGCAATGCACAGTTGATGAGAGACTATTAAAATATTTGATTAAAGTACTATATGCGTACGTTTTTATTGATAAGTTTCTGTACATTTTCTCATGGATAATTTCATAAAACTTGACATTTTGGCTTTTGGATTTTAATTTTTTGCATTCAATACTCGGAAAAGTCTCGTTTCACCGCCGGAATTGTGGACACAATTCTATAATCTGAAAATGAACATAAAAGCTGAATCTTTTGTCAGAAATACCTAAGGTAACAAGTATATATTTTCTATTTGACAAGTAGAGTGCAGTAAAAAGCGAAGAACAGTTAAATTTAATAAAACTTGCATCGTGAGGACAAAATCTCATTATTTAGTACTTCAGATACAAAGTTTTTGACACAGATATAAAATGTTCAATAAAAGATATAACACACAAGCAACCTATCTGAATATCTACATTTGCATCGATAATGATTTTTCTTGTCTTAGAACACATTATTAAAACAACGCGTACAATTGGTCACATGTTTAAAGGATTAGTTATCTTATCTTAGACGTAAACATTTTATCACAAATCTTATAATGCATTTTGAAGTGAATTGTATGGAAAACCTTCATCCATCCAAATCTTAGAGAGATTATAAACTGATACACAACATAGTAAATAAACCTTGAACGATTTTTAAGCAGAGAAGTAATGGCATTAGGGAGAAATTGTGTAAATATAACGGTGGTAAAATCCAACCGACACATTACATCTATAGTAATAAATCATACAAAAATGCATGCAAAACGTTCATTAGAGTAATAGAAATATTTAGGCAATACACGATGTTCAAAAATAAATTCCGTACGTACAAGGTTTTTAAATATCTAATTTAAAAAGTTTGAACCTGGAGGTTGTTTGTATATAAAGACAATGTTCTCGTTTCACGTTTCCCGAGAAGAATTTTTATATTTTATAATTTAATCTTTAAATTAACCGTACATTAATTTTGCTAAAATATTTGAATGTTAGAAATTATATTTTTTGTAATAACAAACAACGTTTAATTTTTATCGTCTTCACTTCCTGCCTCCTGATCTGATTTGGTAGAACGAGGACATAGTTCGAATGGCAACGATCCAATACGTCGTCAAACCATGTCAGGAGATTCCTCGTTTATGTAAGCCAACGATGACATTCAAAAAAGTACGAAGTCGGTTCTAGGAAGTTTTGTCTCTCTCAACACGTCGGAAGATACGTAGTTGACAAATTTACTGCAATATATATGCTCTTATTCTTATACTCTGAAGTATTACTACATTTTTGAATGTTTACATATTCGTGCGAATGTTGGTCTCTACATTTATTCTTAATATGTTTAAAGTATAACGTTTAACCTGTTCATAATTTCTTTTAGGCAATGGATAACTACTCACTTTCCAATACCTACTTTGTGTGTATTCTGTTAATATACATTTATGTTGACACTTGAGCGTATTGGGTATGTTTCTAAACCTGTCCAGTCAACAGAATATTATTCTTTTTAGATTTGTTTAGAATTTATCTTTTAAAAAAAAATCCATGAGCAGAAAATGAAAACAATTTTTTTTATATCTTCAGAAAACTCATCCTCTGCTGAGGCTAATGTCAAATTGATAATAGATTTCCATTGCTATATGAGGTGCTGTCACTTTTATCTCTGCCTTCTGCTGTCTAGGGTATGGGACAACTTCGAGCCCCACACGATTACAGTTTATCACTTTTTATCATTGATGAGGACACTTCATAATCCATTCTACTCTAGGAAATTTGCGTTTCATTAGGGAGTATTTTTCCAGTGGCTGCTGCAGTTGTATAAATGAAAATTGGCTTCTGAAACAATGGTCTGGCTTTCGTTTGTTATTCTGCTAATAGGATCACAAAATGAAAAAAAATTGATTTTTGTAATTTTAATAATAAATCAATTGAAATTAGTTATTTACATAACTAGTCCATAAAGTGAGTACTGACGTACGAATGAAATGTTGACGGACGAGGCGAAGATGGAGCCAAAGACACTTTTGCACGAGTTGCGTACACTATTTTCACTTTCTCGCTACCGCTTACGCAGTATACAGAAAGTCATGAAATGCGCGAAAAAACGGCGAATTTTTGACAGAAAAGCTCTTATTACAAAGCCCTGATAACGAAAAAATAACGATAAATTTCCAGTTGATAAATTTAGAAAAAAAATCTTCTAACTCGCGGTGCAGCAAGAATCCATGTTTTGTGGGTCCTTAATTCCGAAAAGTCGCATGACGACAAACGACCTTCTGTTTGTTTGTCTGTGAAAGACGCTAGTGACTAAACCGTTCAGCCAATTTTCTCCGAAATAGATATTCCCCAATCGATATGAATTAGGCCTCATAAAGATGGGAAAGATCGCTTCATTTAGTAGTCAACACAACTTTACTTCCGTCTTCGGCAAATCTGAATATAGAACTGTGTTTTCGGTTTCGTCGTTGGATTTAAAGTAACGAATGAAAGTAACAAGGCACAATAATTTTGTTCTATATTACATAAAATTATTATACATTTGAGATTAATGCAATTTCTGAAACAAAATATTTGACAAGTACTTCCTCCTTGTTTCTCCTGATTCTTCATCTTTGTAGATTATTATGACACAAACCACAAGAATTCTTACTTCCTAATACGAGGGCAGAGATGAAAGTAACGGGTTCTTTTTGCCCAACATTCACATTATTTTTGCCCAAAACTTTAATTGGTACCAAAACACACAAAATCACCAGAGACCTTACATCTTTGAACTTTTCTACATAGTCGCCAAGTTTGTCAACACATTTCTTCCATCGAGCTACCTCCTTCCAGCCCTGTTCGTATACGTCCGTTTGGTTGGAGTGTAGCCTTCTTGGAAGAATGCACGCCACCTGAAGATATTGCTACGGTCCACTCAGCCGTCCCTATATACACCACGTATCGGCCTGTGAATTTCACTAGGATTATGTCATTTGGCCCACATTTCACACTACCACTACACTTCTCTGCTCTTCACAAGTCGACGACAGTAACATGCGCGCCATTTTTGTTTCGTAGTTCACGCTACACTCGCTATACTTGTTTTTTTTTTTAATGTGGCATCTGTGGGTAGTATCGCCAAGATGGAATTCGGCACGACTTTTTCCGTCTTTCTCGGTTCTGTCGCATGATCACGACCGCATCAAGCAGTGCTGCATATCAAGCAACTCTAGCGGTAGGACTAAGAATGACACAAAAAATCGTGCCGAATTCCATCTTGGAGATGCTACCCACAGATGTCACGTTAGAAAAAAACAAGTATAGAGCTGCACATGAAAATAAAATGCCCTCTACAGCATGATCTTTAAACTATATCGTCGTGCAATTTCACCATTCCAGTTGCAATACCAGCGGAGAAAAAATGATTGTGCATCACTTTCCGATCTGCCGTCGTAGATACGATTAATCATCAATGCTCACCATAAACATTTTAACCGTTTGTTGTTCCATTTATTGTTTGTATCCGCTTACTCATTCTCATTAGTGAAACTGAATCACTACTCATGTCATCTGTCGTTCAGTATTGACTCACAGATTCCGCTTTTGAGACTTCTACTTAACATTTTACGAGGAAAGGAAGAATTTCAAATCAAAAGGCCAAAGGAAACACTAATTGAGGACACGCATACGAACAGTCACACGTCATACGCAGTTTTAACTGTTCCTTGACGTAAAATAAATAAATAAATAAATAAATAAATAAATAAACAGTTGAAACTATCAATTCTCAGTATGTTGGACATTGCTTCAAATGTTTCACTTATATGATAAAATATATTTTGTATTTCATTATCGGTGCTGCTAATGTGTAAAAATACAAATTGAAAGAGCCTGTTTGGAATTTTTTCAGCAGTAGTTGTATACGTAAATGCATCTTAGAATCAGTACAATTTTATTCAAACAGCATATTTAAAATTCTCTGCGATTTCATTCAGTAAGTTACTGCAATAAACCTATTCCACCACATTTGAGTTTTATTCTAAAGACGCTTAAGATACGTATTGCTGCGTCAATCTATGGGAAATGGGACAAGACGAAATGGAATGTAATTGTCATATATACTTCCGAGTATCTCTTCTCACGCTTTAAAACGCACTCTCATTATTGATACTGAAAATGCAATTAGTTGTTTAAAAATACTAAGATAAAATTTTTCTGCTCGTAAAATCGAACTTTATAGTCTTTAGAATACGTTTTCATTGTTTTTAAACCTCAACGTAAATGCAATTGAAACATAACTGAATCACGTCAATCCTACTTACTTGGGACCACCCAGTTTACAAAGATTCCTCGTTTCTATTTCTTCCCAGAAAATAATTTATCATGTATTTGGAGGACATTATTGTGTATTTTGGTAGACATTATCATGTATCTGAGTTTACAAGTGTACGTTAAAAATCGTGTATTATGTGATAAAACCAGCACTTAGGAAACATTACAACAATATTAAATACTTTGGCCTGTACCTTATTATGTACATTGTAGTTTATGTATTATACTACACTAAATACGAATACACTGTTTAAATTACGTAGTGATAGTGATGTGTTAATCTATAATGGCTTGCGTCGTTTGAAGGTGGTATGGTTAAATGAAAAAGTGTGAATGCCTTAATATTTTTTTGTTGTGACAATAGAAAATTATTAGGGCACTCACACTTTTTCATTTAATATTATTCAATATAATATAATTCAATTAATATTAATTTACGATAATATCCAGTGACTATTTAACAGAAAAAGAAGGTTATAAGGTTACCTTATCACCTAATTACGAAGGAGGGCACCCCAGACCCAGATGCCTTGAAATTGCAGGCTAGAAACGTCTAGAAATCTATTAGGAAGAAATGTGTCACGAAACCGTCGATCACGTTGCGAGACCCGACGCCGAAGTGCTACCGCCCTCGCGCGGCCTCGCCCCGTGAGCCAAGGCCCAGGGCGGGGGCGGGGCGCGGGCGAGGGCAGAGTCGGGGGCGGGCGGGGGCGCGGGCGGGGGCGCGGGCGGGGGCGCGGGCGGGGGGCGCGGGCGGGGGGCGCGGGCGGGGCGCGGGCGGGGACGGGGGCGGGGCGGGGCGGGGGCGCGGGCGGGGGCGCGCGGCGCGCGGGCGGGGAGCGCGGGCGCGGGCGGGGCGCGGGCGGGGGCGCGGGCGCGTGGGCGCGCGGCGGGCGATGGCTCGGGCGGGGCAGGGTGTGAGGGTGAGGGCGAGGGCGGGCGGAAAAGGGAGCAGGGAGGCGGGCGGAGGCGTGGGCGGGAGTGCGGGCGCGGACGGGGCGGGGGCGGGGCCGCGGGCGGGGGCGCTGGCGGGGGCGCTGGCGGGGCGATGGCTTGGGCGGGGTGAGGGCGAGGGCGGGCGGAAAAGGGGGCGGGGAGGCTGGCGGAGGCGTGGGCGGGAGTGCGGGCGGGGGCGGGGCGGGGGCGCGGGCGGAGGCACGGGCGAGGGCGCGGGCAGAGACGAGGGCGGGAGCGGGGACGATGGCTCGGGCGGGGGCGGGGGCGAGGGCGGGGGCGGGGGCGAGGGCGCGGGGCAAGCGCTGCTAGCATCCGGCCTGATAACTCCACGCGCCCGCCCGAAACCTAATGAGCCATTCAGGCAATTATGTTGCCCCAACTGTCCTTTGCAGCTCCGTCATGCTGACGTCACTCTCTGCGCTGCGCCGCGAAAAAGCAGTGTTTTCCTAAATTTCGTTGGTCGAGATTTTTCCTATATCGCTGACTAGAAAATTTCTTTACTTTCCAGTAATTCGTGGTTGTTCTTTAATAATAATAATAATAATAATAATACTTATTATTATTATTATTATTATTATTATTATTATTATTATTACTCATACCCTATACTGTCGTATTGAACTAGATGTAAAAAGTTGATTTCTGGTTTAGATTATTCTCATCTCCGCATCCATGCAATTAATTTTTTATTTAGTATTTCATCATTCGCAAAAGTCAGGGTTTTTCCATTTTTCGTTCAAATACGTCCACGGATTCTCATTTTCATCTCTTTCCCAAGTTTCAATCCATCAATGTCTTTTAAACTATTTTTGATTTCGTCAGTATTGAAGTTTTTAAAAGAGACTGGCTCGTTTTTCTGTCAGATCGTGTTGCAGTATTTTGCCCTGACAATGAGTGATTCTATATCCGCTCCGTCAAATTGCAATACTGCTCGTAAATCCGCAAAATATTCTTCTAAATATACTCGCGGATAGCTCATTGTTCAGCGTGCTCGCTTCCCATGACGCGACCCCACGTTCGATTCCCGGTCGGGCAAGATTATAGTGTGCGTTTTCCTTCCAATGTCTCAGTATACGTTGCTGTGTGACGATGGGAAAACTCCCTTCCCAGGTTGAGAAGACCCGAACACGGCGTAGGGATGCCTACGTGGTAACCACACGTACCCCATAACCCATGGTCGCAAGGCCGAGACGCCGCTGGTAGGCCCAGGCTTCGACAGAGGCTATTGCACCAAAGTACTTACAAACACACATACATGTTTATAAATGGTTCTAAAAAAATTGTATAATCAACCAACCTTCGATTTATTAAAAAACTATCCTAAAGGTCCCTAAATATATGAACACTTCCATTGTTTATGAGTAGTTGACCACAACATATTTCTTCAAATTTAATAGTCAATAGCGAATTTTGCCTTTTCATAATAATTTTTAATCACACGGATGCATCATGCATTTTCATCTTATTTCTCAAAATATTCAACTTTTAAGGAACAGAAAGCACATTCCTAGTGTTCACCTACTATTAATGTCAGATGTATGTTGAAAACAAAACAATTTGCCTACGATCAATTGAAGTCGTTCTGAAATCAGCCTGTTCGTCAGCGGAAGCCGCTATCATCTCCCAACATATTAGTGAAACGACAATATACCATTTTTTCTCTCTAACGATTCTCTGTGGAAAAAATCTTGTTTTAATGTTTTGAAACTATAGAAGACTTTTGTTACTGTTAGGTATTTGGATGTATATATTTAGTGATATTTTGATGTTTCACAATTATTTCTATTCAATATTTGTGAAGATGAATAATCTGATTTTCTATTGTCTAGGAACAGATAAAGAAGTTGTAATCTATTTGAGAATAATACAATTGAATTCGACAAATTCATTTTCTGTATCTACTATACAAAATTAATCCACAAAATTATCTTATCACCGGCGTTGAAAATCGATAATATTTATTATCAATTCTTGAATGTTTTTATTTCGTTGTTGCCGGACCGGTGCAAACCTTCAAGGCACGAACGACAGTAGGCATAATTCACGTTTTTTAATAAGGAAATTGACAGAATCGGCATTCAAGAAAACTTTCAATTAAAATTGATAAGAAAACTTCTGCAACTTATGCGATAAATACCCAACGCGCATGTAGTCTCAAATTATATTATTCTAAAAAAGATATACATTATTATAAAAGCATCGACAGATACAATCGTAAAAATAAATGCGAATTTTTTTTCGTGCGGGTTGATGGCTGCGTTGTCGCATGATGGATCTTATTGTCAATCAATACGCCTGAAATTTCCTTAACGTATTAAAGACCAGCGAATTTGTAGCACCTCGTAGAATTGAATTCTAATGCCGACTTTTCGAATCGGTAGATTCCTAGCTCTCTCCTGAATACATCCAGGCGAATGTTGGAACAGCACCCTGGCCACGGTGCTGTAAAACTGGCATTGGACCGCACGCCATATTTCCTCTCTTTCCCTTGTCCTTTCCATCACCTCCATCAATTCAGAGCCGGCCGCCACATATAGGTGAGTATATCTCAACACTTCCCTCTCATTTCCTGCAAACGCCAACGGCAAACAAGCATTTTCTCATCACGAAGGGTCGGTAATGAATTTCTTCACATTTCTTCGGCTAGAAAGTATTTTGTAGAGAATCCTTTGGATATTTTTGCTCAATTGCTAAATGAAGCTTGTAGATAAGAACTAGTTTTACTTTAAATCGGTTTTCAAAATCATCCCGTCTGCTCGTGGGATTCTCTGCGTTTTATTAAAAAACCAAAGTCAAATTCTATTTTGTCAAGTAACGCACCTGTCGATGGACTTCCTGTTTACTTCAACAATCTTGTACTTGTAAAATCCTTCACGTACAATGTAGAAATAGACTAATGTGTCTGATTGTTATAGTTACTCTATATATTAAAATGTGTCTACGGATTCTATACATCGTTTTTATCAGGGTATTAACACATTCAAGGAAATAAAAAGTTAGATTACGAGCCCTTTTCAAACTTTCCAGCGAGGGCATGACCACTCCGCCCTCTCTCAGTGCAATATTATCTCCCTAGCTTGTGGTTTAATTTACCTGGTGTGTTCTACAACTCCGAAATATTGGTGGTCATTGTGACCTGTAAGGAGAATGCAGACGTGTTATGCTGTGAAGTTTTCTTCTCATCTGTGTTTGTGTGTAGTCAGATATGATGCATCTGTCAAAAGGCGGCAGTGTTTGTTTGATTGCCATATTTTGAAGTATTTCTTGAAGTGCCATCCGGTATTCCATTCTAAACCTCACTCGCGGCACCAGTGAAGTGAGCAGGTATCTCGCCAAAGTCCGTCGATTGTTTTGTAATCTGTCCCATTTCATTCATCGTTGGAACTGACAAATGTAAGAGGCAAACGTTCTTCTCTCGACAGAACGGAATCGGCTGAAGAATAGCCTACATTTTATCGAAACCAATATTCTAAGAACAGATATCAATTCTATTTTTATAACTGATCCACGGAAAGCATTGAATAATTGAGATGTTGAAATGTTATTTTTACCCAAACCGCAATGAAAATACGTTTCGTGTATATCAAAAATACTCTTCACTTACCTTATACGTCACCTGTATGTATGTATGTATGTATGTATGTATGTATGTATGTATATATGTATGTATGTATGTATACAAGCTACCCGTATGTATGTATGTATACAAGCAACCCTTGATTGCTCCGGCATTTATTTATCACGACCATATATTAGGCAGCTAACGTACATGTGGTTGCCTGAGACTTGCTTAAAGGGCTTATCACTAGCACCAATAATTGCACTTTCTTCATGTGTTTAGCTGAAAAGATATAAATTATAATCAAAGTTAGAATTTTATTGAATATTGTTTAAATCTATTTATATCAAGTAGAAATGCCCCGCGTTGCCTGAGTATTCATCAATTACAATTGCCTATTAGTGTGGAAAAGGAATTCTACCTATTCCCGCCCTGTTCCTTCCCGCTCCACCCTGTCTTGCTCAGTTCACACCCTCAAACTCCCGGTCTGGTTGACTTATTTTTAACAAAATTAATTAACATATCTAAACTAAAAGAAAGATAAAAGACTCTTTGACCTGCATTATACTTTTATTGCGAAACGTACACCTATCATCAACAATCATTGCTTCACCATCGAAAGGTACTCTTTCACTTTCCAGAATTATAAAGCACACTTTTCTGCAAAATTCATCCATTCACTCCTAGTTTTAGCATCAACATAAAGCATCATTCATAATGTATCATTTTCGCTCATGCACTCTACAAATACGTCATCACAAGAACATGAATCATACCTACTTTACTACAAATAAACCAAGAATAATTTCATACAAAAGAACAAACACGTGCATTTATACTTTGTTTATTATACTAAAATAGTGTAATAAACGAGGGGAAAAGAGATAATGTGGAGGAGAAAAGAGAAGATGATGTGGAGGGAAACAGGGGAAATGACGTGGAGAGAAAAAGAAGAGAGACGATGTGGAGGAGAAAACCTGACGTAGAGGGAAAAAGTAATACGGGGGAAAAGAGGTCGGGTTTCCACATGCGAGAGCTCTCACACTAGCTGTCCTTAATACCAATGAATGCCAACAGGTTTTTAAGCTTTAATTTTTAATTATTTTTTTCATTTCTTATTAACTTTCAACTTTGAGTTCTAAATTCCTCCATTACAATATTATTTACGCGAATTCTCTGTACGAAGCTCGCGAACATCTGGGTATTCTCGAAACGCCACTACAGACGTTACAGTATATGAGCGCTAGATGCTCGTGTTTTGTTTATTTCCAATTCCGTAGCTAGAATAGAATGTTCTTTGTTTACGAACAAATACGCTTGTCTGAGTTCGACAGTTAATAGACACAATTACGAATACGCTCGCTGAAATACACTATAGACGAAACAGCTACTGCGCCGCAAGTCAAAAAACTGAAAACATAAAAATGGAAACACAACAATAGTAGGAAATAGTGTGGCGCTCACGACATTTGCATCATATAAATGAAATTGAGTCGTTGTTTTGTCGTATATATTTATTTTAGCATAAAGCTTTTTCGGCTAGAATATTATTATGAATAAAATTAGAATATAAGTGAAATAGAAAATTGGAATGTATATAAACATAATGTTGAATAGTGAGTACTAATAAAAGATCTACTATTCTAAAGTGAAGAAAATTAACGTTATTATTGTATTATAAATGTTAATATAAATTATTAATTTTATCATTTATTATTATTACTATTATTATTATTACTATTATTATTATTATTATTATTATTACTATTAATATTATTATTATTATTATTATTATTATTATTATTATTATTATTATTATTTGTAGCACTGAAGATGGCCGCATTGCGGCCGAAAAAGCTTTATACTCAAACATATACGACAAAACAACGCCTCAATTTCATTTAGAAAACAAATCAAAGCGCACACTTTTCTTCCCCCTAATGTAAATAAATGACTGGCTGGCCAAGGACACTGGTGAGGGGCAATTGAGAGGAAAAACGTCTCAACTCTCGCGACGCGGGGCGATTGTCGGAGGACATGCGGCCTCGGTCGAGCGCGAGTGATGGCTGTCCGAACGGCAACGTTTGGCTTCCCCACTCGCCCTGATGAATTGCGTGGGAGGGAAGCAGAGGGTTGGAGGACCTCGCAGCTGCGTCATGCTTCGACGCAAACATCCATTCCTTAAGGCAGTGTTATTCAAACCGTGAGGCCCGCCTCACCAGGGAGTCGCGAGAACTTAATTGATTGATTGATTTTTTCGTGTTTCCGGGCGCGTCAACTACTTTGATCATTAGTCCCGTTAGTGTAGTGCATGTTTTTTTCGGGAGATGGCGGTGATCTTCCCACGCTGGATGGCGAGATCCGGCGCCGACCTACCGTCGGCTGGTGGGGTTTCCCCCTAACCAGGACTCT
Source organism: Teleogryllus occipitalis (assembly GCA_011170035.1). NCBI lineage: Eukaryota > Metazoa > Arthropoda > Insecta > Orthoptera > Gryllidae > Teleogryllus > Teleogryllus occipitalis. The sequence goes on along the minus strand of BLKR01000175.1, from coordinate 487,458 downwards.
CCCATCAGCGGGGCACCGCCCCAGCCGGGACAAGCTCTAAGCTCCCGACCGGTCTCCCGGTATATGTGGTAGTGTAGTGCATGTTAGTGTACGTGTGTGTGTGTAAGGGGAGAGGATAGGACAAGGAAGAGGAAGGACAGATCGCGCGCGGTCCGTGGCCCGTTTGTTAGGGTATTGCTCCGGCATTCGCCTGGGGTTGATCGGAGAAACACGGAAAACTACCGATCAGAGCAGCCGGCCGCTAGAATTCTCCTCCAGACAGCAGCTGAATTCGACACAGCTGAAAAGCTAGTGTCGAAAATCCTGCCGCCGTGGGGAGTGGGAACCTAGGACCTCCCGGTTAGAGGCGCTGCAGTGACATCAGTTGATGCACTGAGCTGCAGCAACCGGTTCGCGAGAACTTCGTAATAATTGAATAAAATAATGCTCTAATGCTTAATCATGCTCTAATTATTTCTAAATTCCACAGCAGGAAAAGAATAAGAGATCTTTCGTCAGACAGCACACTACAGATAGTATTTTCCGAGTTTTGGTGTTCCGCAAGAAATGAGTATCCAATGTTAAGTAAGAAGGCCTTGCGTGTTCCACTTCCTGTTGCCAATTCTTACCTATGAGAAACAGGTTTTTCTGCCATGGGGGTGATAAAGACAAAATATAGATCAAAAATAAATCTCCAGAATGAGATACCAGCGGATTCGGTGGTTTAACGGTCAGCGTACCGGACTGTTGTACCCAAGTTTTCTGGTTCAAACCAATCGAAGTTGTGGATTTTTAAGGGCGAAAAACTCCTTCGTACGCCTTCCTTCGGAGGGGAAGTAAATCCGGCTGTCCTATGTAGTAGATGTATTGCATGTAAAAGATCCTCAAGCCTAAATGAAGCATCTAAGCTAAATTCAAGTTGCCTGTTTCGTCGCCCTAGTAATACCTTCTTTCTCCCCTAGTGGGTGAAAGCGTAACGAAATTTGCGTGGTCAGACGGAAGAGCGGGCCTGATGGCTCGAGTCTCGCCACGTAAAATAAGGCATTAACAACAACATTAACATGCGTATTGCTATTTCTATATTAGTTCATTCGATGTACTCTGTGACACCAAACAAGCCTATTCATCTCATTGAGTTTTCTGAACTACCAGTATGTTTTTTAAACTTTTCCTTAGTTTTCATCACTTTGTCAAACATTTTATAATTTCAGTACTTATAGCAAAGAATAATGCAAATCACTTACAATAATTATTTTGTCCACTATAAGTATATAATAAAATATACAGGATGGCCTTACTTCCACGAAAAAAAATAGTCAGCAATTTAATTTTAATGTGGGGAGACGTGTGCAGAGTTTGTCACCTGAAGGGACCCATGGCAGCAAAGAGATTGAAAACCACTGCCCTAAGGAACACCGCGATTTCCTCAAGAGTATAGTGCATGTCTTACTTTGGGATGGACTTCCACGTAATCCCACGAACCCCCAAAATTAAGAACAGAATCCGGTCATGAAGAACCCTCAAAAATAAGGCGACAACCGTAAAATTTCTACCTCCAAATCATATTTTTCGATTCATTCGTAAATTTAATTTTCATTTCTTTCAGTTAGGTTTTACTCTGGCGATCTCGCAGATTTTGTAGATCAACGGCGCGGCCAAACCTCAATTGTACTTGTGTGAGGTGTTAAGACATCAATCCGTACAAGTATACGATTTGACTCTTCAGAATTCAAGATAGATTATGTTTCGGCTTCCAAGCAGAAGCGCTATTTTCGATTTCTAACAAGATCCAATAATTTCTCTGAGCTGCCAATTTATGTAGCGCATTGCTTAATCGATACTGACGTTATTGTTTAGTATTAGTAATCAAAATGTCGGCTTGTCTCTTTTCTCTTCTTCAGCTCTGTTTATGTCGTTTAAACACTTGTTCGATTTTCAATTTGATGATCTGTGGCAAAGGTATACAAAAGAAATTGGTAAAAGAAAAAGGTACACAAAATAAATTGCACAGAAGATTTAAAAAAATGATGTAGACACGAATCCTTCTGCTTATGACTCGTTCGTAATATATACATATTTTCGTTTGTGTCGGTTGTGAATGAACCACTCCAAACATTGCAAAATTGCAATTCGATAATTCGGTGTGTACAGGTAGGAAACACGATCAGGAGAGAAAGGAATTCGCAGTCGAGATGTGGTGACTCATCGCGAAAGAAAGAAAGAATTTGAGGTCACATTAATTTCCTCGTATTGTTTTGGAATAGTTGGCGCAAAATCGACACGAAGCAAGACAGCGTTCTTTCTCGGCAGAACGTCCTCTTTAACTCGCGTCATCTCACATCTCAGACCAGTTCTTCGCGAAAGCTCACGGACCACCCACACGATCGCTCGCTTCGCAGATTGGCATGGGGACATCGGCCAGCTGCACCTTCACCCCGAGCTATCCTCTTTTCACCGAACAAAACGGGTGAGTGATTGACAGCACGGTTTCGGAGAATTTACAATCTAAAGCATTCGAGTTAGGAATATTTTTACCTCATATTAAAAAAGAGACGTAGGTGTGCGTAGCTCAAAACGAGAGGAGAGAGGCAACTAACCTTCTGTGTCTTCTATCCAATCTTCTAACCCTCTGTTCTAACTATCCAATAAATGTTTTTATTTATATATGGCCTTTCACTTGTAAAACAATTTTTACCCTATGTTTACATTTTTGAATCATATCTTCGGGCAGTGGTAGCAGAGATCGTCTCCATCTTGGCCACAGTTGTTTAGTACATTCGTAGAGATTTTTAGCTGCTTTTGGCCGATTTTGGATATTTCTCATTTTATAAGGATTTCTATGTGGGATTTTCCAGCGTAGATTTGAAAGTTTCTTCACGTTTTTGCCTCGAATTCACTACCGTTACATTATAGATGCGCAACGTACAATTTCCAACTGTTTCATGGTTTTTTGGAAAACTTAAGAATTTGTCACGTTTTTCATTTGAGATTTTGTATTTGATAAATTTAATAGATTTCATAAAGTTAAAAAAATTAAAAATGTCACTAATAAAAAATATAAAAATTAATTTTATTTATTGAAAAAAAATTAATTAGGCGATTTAATTGCAATGCAGCTCTACACGTGTTGATTTTTACAACTAAATAAAAGACCGAATTTTTTCCTATTGTATATCCCCAAAATATAAGGCAAAATTACTCAAATGCAATGTCGGAATAGACTAATGTGTCTGTCATAATTACTCTATATTTTAAAATGTGTACGGGTTCTATACATCCTTTTTATCAGGGCATTAACACATTCAAAGAAATAAAACGTTTTATTACGTTATATGACGAGCCGTTTTCAAACTTTTCAGGGAGGCCATGACCACTCCACCCTTTCTATAGACAAGGGTGAATTAGCAACTTGTGATGGTCGGGCCCACTTAAGCATACCCACTTTAAAAAGGAAACTTCAAAATATATCGATCTGTGTTACTGTCTGTAATAATTTTAGGAAATGACGTAAATACGCTTCATTTTTATTAAATCGAGCTTTGAAGACATTAATATAAAATTTGAATCATTGATATCTACTTTAGTATTACTGCGATTATTTCGAAGCGGCTTGCCTAATAGTCTAATTACCTAATGTTATAATAGTCTAAATTCTTGCATATTAATCTAAATGCCTAATAATAATTTATTTTAGAATAGATGTGTGCTACACTATTTCTGAAAAGTATTTTAATGTCCCCACTAAAAGAACCTACGATAACTTCGTCAAATGGATTTCATCTGTTCGTCCACTGGATTTTAGAAATCGTATAGCAGATAACAGGGTTTATATACTGCAAACCTAACATTAGATAATTTGGTGTACCCTTTATATGAAAATTATTGCCTTTTGTTGATTGTTAAATTTATATTTTTTACTTCAAGAAATTAAGGGGAATTTGAAATCTGCACAACCAGATCTAGAATGGTGAGTCAGATTTTGATTGATCAACAAATGTGTCCTTTCTTATCACGTTCCACGAATTCAGAAATGTATTGATGAACAGTTGTGAACTTCCGTTTTCGTCATATGTCTTTCAAACCAAACTAAAGATTTCGACATATCTGACTACGTTTCAGCATCGCTCGTCCGATGAAATAATGCAAACTAGTATTACATATCAATTATTTTCTCGGCATTCATAAATCACCTTTGGATTTCAATTCTATTACTTGTACCGTACATACTGTTATGAATAGTACCTTAAAGAATGGTTCCCGAAAGAACATCATTTGAGAGAACATTCTTTTTTGTCAGTATATCAGAATGGATGAAACTTTTTCCCCTCTTAGTGTCTCAACAACTATTCATCTTTTGAAGTGCGTGACATCATTTAAATATCTAAAACACAGGGACAAATTCTATTGAGAAAGACATCTCTGGCTGTAATATTGGCGGTGTAGGTTAGATTCGAAAATATATTTTCACTTTTGTAATTTTCAAACTTTTAGAGGTTTTAATGAAAATGGGAATTTTACCATGTATGTAAACGCATTTTCTTCTATTTGAGAAGAAAAAAATAAAGAGAAAAATTGCAGGATTTTTTTTCAGAAAATGTTTTTGGAAATGTTACAGGGGTTTCATGTAAAGTACCACCAAATATTAAAATACGAATCATATCTTATGATGAATCGTATCTCGTATCTTAATGATCTCCGGAACGGCACAACTAGATCTTATTCCTGATGTACTTACCAAGTTTCATCTCAAAAGCTTCTAATCTAACATAAGCGTGATACATCTATACGGGCATCACGATTTTCGGGTGAAATTATATCTCTTCTCCACATACAATCTTAACCATCTTTGGAGCAGCACTAACAAATCTTAATATTGACGTGTATGTGGAAGTTACAGATCAAAAGAACTTTAAACGTGGATTTATGATCGCAAGTTAAAGACAGTATTGTTGAGATGATTCCAATAATTTTTCCCCTGTACAGGGAGGAAAATTAAAAAGGAGGAAGTAAAATTCAAATGAGCCAGAGTGTATATTTTTGTTGTTCCTAATAACGATTTGGTATTTCCCACTCTTGTTTGAATGTTTAATTAAAGAGTCGTCATATTGATAACGAAATTCAAACAGGCTCTTCTTCTACCAGAATCAGAAAACTAAATTGATGGAAAATATGTAGCTATACATTTTAATTATAAATTTAATTAACAAATAAACACGAAATTATGACTACAGTATATATTTTCACATTTTAAAGAGTAAAGTTTGTTCACGATTTTGCCAGAGATTATAATGTTTGCCTCGAGCCAAGACATTAGGTGTCACAGTACGGTCTTTAATGGACAACATCGTTTTTACCTTTAATAAAAATCATTGCGTAAATATCCTCAGGAACAATACACGAAGCAGACCACCAGAAGAACATCATCTTACTGTCGCTGTCTGGAGGAGAATTTTAGCGGTCAGCTGCTCTGATCAGTAGTTTCCCGTGGTTTCTCCGATTAACACCAAGCGAATGCTGGAGCAGTACCCTACCAAACGGGCCACGGACCGCGCGCTATCTTTCCTACCTCTTCCTTGTCCTATTCTCACCCACACACACTAACATGTTCTACACTACCACATATTCCGGGACACCGGTCGGGGGCTTAGAGCTTGTCCCGGCTGGGACGGTGCCCCGCTGGTGGGAGATACCTGGTAGGGGAAACCCCCGCTAACCGACGGTAGGTGGACGCCGGATCTCGCCATCCAGCGGGGGAGATACCTGGTTGGGGAAACCCACTAGTCGACGGTATGTCGGCGCCGGATCTTGCCATCCAGCGGGGGAAGAACACCGCCACCTCCCGAGGAAAAACCATACACTACACTTGCGGGACTAATGACCTCATTCGTTGGCGCACCCGGAATCACCAACAATCAATCAACCAATCAACTCCTCCATTTGACCCTCATTTTCAGCAGACAAAGGCAGCGTATGCGTTTAGCTTAGAAGCAGGGCGACGAGGCGCCCAGTCGCGGTGCGGTGCGGCCTGGAGGGGCCAGATGCGGTTGTAACCTGCGGTGGGCGGCGCGGGCGCGGGCGCGGGCGCGGGGGAGGCGGCTCGCGGGCCAAGGAGGCGGGCGATAAGGCGGGGCGGAGTCCGCGTGACGTCGCGGCAGATGCCATCGCCCGCGCGGGACGGGGCCAAACTCGGCCGCCGCGCGAAAGTGCAGCTTCATGAGCAGCTGCCAGGGAATAGAACACGCAAAGAATTGAACAACAATTGGAAAACAATTCTTAACAAGTGGGTTTAATTAATATTAAAAGCAGTAATTATTCTTTTCTATGCCAGTCAGTGGGCCCAGGGAAAACTAGGTGCCTGAGGCAGTTGATCCAAGGGGACTACTCATTTCAAACAAACAACTTCCTCCTCCTCCTCCTCCTCCTCGTCCTCCAATTCATAAACAGAATACATTTCTACAAGCATCAGAAGTAACTTATAGCGTTAAATTTGGGTTAGTTATAACTATGTTTTTCATTTCGTTTGAATGAAAAAAAAATTGGGGCCCCAATGAAGACGGGACCTGGTGCAAGTTGCTCCAGCTGTCCCTCCCCCTTCTGGATATCCCTGAGTTGAGACATTGGCAACGGATATTCAGGTTTAGTGTCAGATTAAAAGAATGGGGGTGAATAATGCACGAATATCTTCTACATATAATATGGATTTGATTTGATTTTGATTAATTTGGTCAAAAAACATTAAAAACTGTGTATGACGTATGGGGGATCTGCGCACGTTTTCTTCAGTACTAGAATCCCATCCCAACATGTTAACGACAGTTGAAAGACGAATGAAAGTTAAAACAACACCAACAATAACAATAAAAATAATAGTAATGATAATACAAAAATTTTAAAATACGCGAGATTAGTAACTGTTGAAAAGCTAGACATTTTCGTTACCGAGTTATAGAAAAAACTATTTGCAACGGTAAACGAAGTGCAGATTTGATTTTTCTTCATTGCTAACAATATAGTAATTCACCTTCAACTCTACATCTACAAGCAAAACAAGCTCAATAAAACGTGCGCATAGTGAAGCTACAATTATGTCCAGAAGCAAAACAAGGGGTTATCTCAGCATTTGCTCAATGAATCAGGGAAACTGGACAAAAACCTGATGGAGATGGGGAAGGTGGAAAGGAATATTGACCGTTTTATACGATTTACAAGGCGCTATCAACAGGTAAACACATAAATGTTCAACCGCTTGATAATGAATCACCCCTCAAGGATGCTACAACCAGATTTGGGGCGAAAATGTAGAATGTTGTAGTTTATGTTACGAAAAATGTATCCGGCTCACATGTAGCCCGTAACAATTTTTTAACGCTGCTACAAACGTTACCATCACAGAGACAGAGAGAGAGAGAGAGAAACAGAGAGAGAGACAGACAGACAGAGAGAGAGACAGACAGACAGAGAGAGATACAGACAGACAGAGAGAGAGACAGACAGACAGAGAGAGAAACAGACAGAGAGAGAGACAGACAGACAGAGAGAGAAACAGACAGAGAGAGAGACAGACAGACAGAGAGAGAGACAGACGGACAGAGAGAGACAGAGAGAGACAGAGAGAGACAGACAGAGAGAAACAGAGAGAGAGACTCACCACACAGACAGACACAGAGACACACACACACACAGAGAACACACACACACACACACAGAGAACACACACACACACACAGAGAACACACACACACACACACACAGAGAACACACACACACACACACACAGAGAACACACACACACAGAGAACACACACACACAGAGAACACACACAGAGAGAGGGGCGCAAAGAGACAGAGAGAAACACAGAGACACACACACACACACACAAAGAGAGAGAGACACACACACACACAAAGAGAGAGAGACACACTCACACACAAAGAGAGAGACACACTCACACACAAAGAGAGAGACACACTCACACACAGACACAGAGAGGGACGCAGAGAGACAAAGACAGAGAGAGAGAGAGAGAGAGAGAGAGAGAGAGAGAGAGAGAGAGAGAGAGAGAGAGAGACCTACGTTCCGACACGTCACTTAACGTGACGGTGTGTCGTCAGGAGAGGCGTGTCGCGGTAGGAGCAGATAACTTGGAGTGTTTGCCGACGTGAAGGATGCATCCACCTTCATTCCTGCAGCGAAGTATTCACGTCAGACCAAAGATTGTCGTTATAGGAAGTTATGTCATAGACAGGTAGAAAGTTTCGGCCCGAGGAGGTTTTGAAGTCATCGCGTATACCGAATTAGCTGAAGGATCGACAGTTTAAGTTGGTCGTGACCTTGGTCAGTAAGTGCTCTGTTGTTCCGAGTAGAGGAATCTGCTTGTTAAGATACAATATGCGATTGAAGTAGCGCCAGTTTGTGTTAAATTAACTCACACATATACAAGCAGAGAAAGACATAATGAAAATAGTCTCTGTGTACCTATTTAAAACGGAATAAGTAGTCCAGTTTAAAATAATGGTGATCATGGGATATTCAGAGTATTCCTCCTTGCCTGATGAAAAGCAATTTTATGAACAGTTTTGGAGAAGTATTTATTATGAAAAATACAATTCCAAATTTGGGAGGTGTTCCATTTCATCACTTCCAAGGCAGTAAAAATAATCACTGCATGTAAACAAAATTCCGCGTGTAAGAAATTTAAACGCGAAGAACATCGTTCCTACGGCAGTAGTCTCTGACGCACGAAACGACCAATCAGATGTCACGGGGAATTCTGCGTATCTCGAAGGCACCTTTATGTGGCGCTCTGGGAGAGGCGAATGTCAGCCATAAAGATAAGAGTGTTTTCCCAACGGCCGGTGGGCGGTCTTCCGTAGCTTGACCGCTCGAGCAGGCTAGCAGGCGATGCGTAGGCGAATACACACGATGGCTGAGGAATGCGGAGGGACAGAGGCACAAATATGCCTTGTAATGATGAGTAGGGGGCGGATTCATATGCACTAAAAATCCTGAAAAAAAATGCATGCAAATATGCTTTAAAAAAGAGAAAAATATGCACCGACAAAAGTGCGTGTTTTATTCTCTACAAAATAGTTCAATTTAAATGTTGAATGATACGCACTGAATTTAATTTCAATTGCAAGAGGTTATAATACATTTTTCCAAATATTCTGGGATGTATAATTTTTTTTGTTACCCGTAAGAATGTTCTTATACACAGAAAATGTTCTTTCAACTTCGCTTGAGTTTAGGGGACAATACCTAAAAGCTTCGATTTCTTTAGTTGGGTAATTTTCAATACCATGAGTTTCACCCTGTAAAATACCACAACTTTTTCACCTCTCTCAAACCAGGATTTCTTACTTGAATTTTCTTCATTTCTTCCGTTAAGACTCGTCCTATTGGTCCCGGCAAATTGTTGAATGACTTTGCTATAGAGTTCAGTCGAATATGTTTCGTTCCCACGGACATGTTTGGATCGACTTCCTGATGAACTGTACCGCTCTAGTCCCAGAGATGACACAAACTCTAAAGCCATCTCAACGTTCCTCCAATTATTATGAAGCAACAAAAAAATTTAAAAATTTTAAAAATGTAAAATATGCAAATATATGCTCTTAAAATGAAAATATGCTCAATCACCATAAATTTGCAAAAATATGCACTATTAGAACTTGCTTTTCGATCCCAAACAATAATAAATGAATTTGTGTGCATTGTGCATATCATTACGTTTAAGGGGGGAAATGCAAATATGCAAAATCCGCATTCTAGTGATGAAATATCGACAATTAATCATCGATGTTAAAAATTAAAACATGGGTGTTAATAATGCATCGACCAAAATATCGATGTTTTTGAATATCGATGTTTTAAAGCTGATTTAGTAACGGCGAACATTAAATTCGTGCGCACCAAAATGTAATTTGACTGCAAACGTGTGTATTAATTTGTAATTAAAATTTAAATGAAAACTCTGTTATAACAGACCTCTCCATGTACGAAATAGGAGGAAAGACGAATGAAATACCAGCGCATCAGAGTCACCACGGGCGAGAGATAGTCTGCTCGATAAAGATAAAACACATTGCGTTCGATTGGTTCCAACATTTAAGCAGATAGTGATACCATCGGTTGTTATTTCATATTTTAACTTTTACAAAATTGTGATTATGGGAATTTTTCATCCACGAATAAAACGCCGAAAACGTAAAACTATCAAGCGCAAAACATCGCTGTTAAAAAAACATTTGATTCAATACATAGATGTTTAAAACACCGGTGTTTTAATAGCAACATCGATGTTTGAAAACAACTGAATCAATGTCGCATCCCTAGGCCTTGTTAGTAATGAGCGACCTGCATTTAGTTTCACTGCAGCGTCCTCGGGTTCGAGTCCCGACGGTAGCAGTTTGTCGTCAATAGCTACTAGCATCTAGCTCAGTTCAGCCACTAGCTGGAGGAGAATTCTAGCGGCCATCTGCTCTAAACGGTAGTTTAGTCCTCCTATCAAAAGCAGATGAATGCCAGAACAGTTCAGTGACAAACGAGCAACGGACCGCGCGCCAGTTTTCGTTCCTCTTCCTTGTTCTATGCTCTCTCTCCTTACAAAACACACACACACACACACACACACACACACACACACACACACACACACACACACACACACGCATGTTAGGGGCCATCCATAAATTACGTGAGGTCTTTAGGGGGAGGGGGTCAAGAGAATTTCACCTAATCTTACGCGGGGGAGAGGGGGGTCTCGGCAAATATCACGTACTTTTTTTTTCGCTAAAAACAGTGTTACATTGCGAGAAAACTGAGACAATTTAAGTAAAACACTTTTCTAAAATATGGCTACATTTTGCACAATAATTTTTATCGCGGTTATGTGAATGCTGCATAGTATACTGAGAAAAAGAATCTAACAAAAATTACCAAACTTTTTATCATTAATGAGATAAATCAAATTACCTGTATTTTTACAGAAGTTTTAAAGAAAGATTACCGAAGCGTTTTTAGAAGTTCAATAATATTCATTATAATTCAGTCACTCTACTTTCTAAATACTAGTCATATCTAGTCTTAAATAAATATAATAAAGCAAATTATGTTTTTTAAATAAATTTCAATGCAATCAATCACAAATTAACGTATTTACATTAAATATATGCATTTCTAAAAATCTCACGTGAGATTAGAATGGGGTAAGGGGTTGAGCCAAATATTACGGCGTCTCACCAAGGGGGGAGAGGGAGTCGAAAAATCGCTAAAATCGCCTCTCGTAATTTATGGACGGTCCCTTATCCTGGCTGGGGCGGTGGTCCGCGGGCGGAGATACAAGAAAGGGAAAACCCCGTATCCCGACGTGCAGGTCGGTGCTGGATCTCACGTACCAGCAGGTGAAGAACATCGCTACCTCCCGGTATGTAACAAGGCTACACTTAAGGGAATTCTGAATAGCTGTTACCGGGAGCGGTAGCTCAGTGCATCAACTGATGTCACTGCAGCGCCTCTGACCGGGAGGTCCTAGGTTCCCCCTCCCCACGGCGGCAGGATTTTCGACACTAGCTTTTCAGCTAGGTCGAATTTCGTCGCTCTCTGGAGAATTCTAGCGGCCGGCTGGTCTGATCGGTGGTTTTCCGTGGTTTCTCCGATCAACACCAGGCGAATGCCGGGGCAGTACCCTACCAAATGGACAACGAACCGCGCGCGATCTTTCCTTCATATTCCTTGTCCTATCCTCTCCCTTTATACACACACTTACACTAACATGCACTACACAACCACATATTTCGGGAGACCGGTTGGGAGCTTAGAGCTTGTCCCGGCTGGGGCGGTGCCCCGTTGGTGGGAGAGTTCTGATTAGGGGGAAACCCGAAAAAATCAATCAATCAATCTGAGTAGCTGTTGACGCGCCCGGAAAAACAAAATACTCAATCCTTAGAATTTCTGAAAGAGATGCAAATGACTCATTTCTAATTTTAAAATTCCGTTGGTGTGAAATCTAACTCTTCACCTCATGTGGTGAAGTAAAGGTATCTATTTAGCAGAGAATCTCAACAAAAAGAAGTACAATTTAATGGCATTTTTCTTCAAAAACAAGACACAAATTAGATTGTTATGTTATGAACACAGAGAATTACAACAATCACAAAATAATGTGAACTTACAAATTATTGAGATGTGTATACTACGAGGATGTGCTAAATTCTGGCGTTAGAAGAGGTCTTGGTGAAGGAGCTGGAAAGCGAGGGCAGAGGGAAGGCAAAAGTAAAAATAGAGTGAAAGGTTAAGTAAAAGGGGAAATGTGTCATCTTGACACTGTAGGACATGTTTTCAACTTAAGGATTACATTTACTTTTCTTCATATTAATACTTGTAGTATTCGTATCTCACAAGTCCAGAATAGAAACCGTAAAAATGGGGTTCCGATTACAAAAAATCATTAACATAATTGTTAATTTATTTTCACGAATATTCGAACCTTTGAGTATTAACAAGTCTGAAATAAATTATATTCGATTGTCACAACGTATGAAAGTTTAAAAAAATTAAGTTCGTATGTACACATGCTGAGTCAGAATTTATCTCCGCACTCACATGTAATCGAACGACTGCACGCAGAACTTACTACACACGCATGGTCAATCCATCTCCGAGCCTCGTGTGAACGCGGCTCCACACATTCGGCATTAGCCTACACGCTGCTCCACACATTCGTTATTCGGCGAGTAGCGAGCAACCGCTCGCCGAATCCCGAGTAGTGTGGATATGTTGCTTACTATTTGCCGAGTGACGAACATTCACTATTCGCCCTACCCACCGCGTGTCGGTTGTTTAGGACACATCAAAGGGAGCGAACATTCGTCGAACGCATCAGCAGTTGGACGGGATTGGACGAGCAGTGGCTCGCTGCTCGGCGAATGACGAATGTGTGGATCCGCCTCAACAGCCGAGCAGCACGCTACTGCTCGTCCAATCCCGAACAGCTGATGTGCTATGCGAATGTTCGCTTCCGTGAAAGAGACCAAAAGACCGTCAGGACGAAAGACCGACAATACGCGACGCGATGCGACGCTACACGATGCGACACGATTGGTTGGTTGGTTGGTTGGTTGGTTAGTAATTCCGGGCGCGTCATTATTAGGTCATTTGTAAGTTAGGTCATTAGTCCCGTAAGTGTAGTACATGTTTTTCCTCGAGATCTTCCCCTGCTGGATGGCGAGATCCGAAGCCGACCTACCGTCGGCTAGCGGGGTTTCCCCCTAACCAGGACTCTCCCACCAGCGGGGCACCGCCCCATCCGGGACAAGCTCTAAGCTCCCGACCGGTCTCCCGGCATGTGTGGTAGTGTAGTGCATGTTAGTGTAAGTGTGTGTGTAAGGGGAGAGGATAGGACAAGGAAGAGGAAGGACAGATCGCGGCGGTCCGTGGCCCGTTTGGTAGGGTCCTACTCCGGCATTCGCCTGGTGTTGATCGGAGAAACCACGGCAAACTACCAATCAGAGCAGCCGGCCGCTAGAATTCTCCTCCAGACAGCGACTCGGGAGGACAAAACAAGCGGCCTAGGCCTAAGCGGACGGGTGGGCGAGCGAGCGAACGCCCGTGCGCCTGCGGTCCGTTACGCAACGCGCCCGGCGGCGCCCAGCTGCTGCCGAAGGCCAGCGTTCGCTCCTCGTGCGCCGCGCCGCCCCTGTGCCTTGACATTTCGCCGCCCCGCCCCGCCCAGCACAACACGCGGACGAAGCGCCCGCGCCCGTGTTTGCAAACAGAACGAGCGGAGCCAGCGCCTTCTCCTTGCTCCCGTCCAATCTGAAACGAGTACATTTCTGGGCCCCCGTTTCCATTCTACTTTTTTAACTACTTACATATATCGCGTTTGACTGGTAAATAAATAGAGAAATATTTTGCAAGATGGGAAATCCATTGTCTACTACGTAAACATTATCGTCAACGTATCTTCAGAAAAATGTGTGTTTTGCATGTCGTTCAATCGAAAACATTCGTAAAAACTAGAAACTAATTGGAACTGAATACCACTAACACGATCTGAAAGCTTTTATTGAACGTCTGTGTATCTCTGAGTCCGTTTTTGCTTTTATAAGCATTACAAGATAGTAAAACGTAAGAGACCCCTATATGAAATCAAAGGAGCCTTAATATATACGTAACCTCCAAATCCTTAACAATTACATTAGTTTAGTTCTGACATATTAAAATTAACTTAAAAAAATTATCCATTATTATATAGGTAATATAGATATTGTATTTTTCATTACTTCCATGCTTATTGTCTGTTAGTGTTGAATTCGTATTTAGAGGTGGCGGCGAAAACTACGTAAAGTGTAAGTTACGAATACATTTGTCGTAGACGACAAAACAGGAAGAATGTCGGGTCCCGTCAATCGAAATCCCGTCATATGATGCCGGCGCATACGCAGTTTAGTTCTCCACAGAATTGTCGTGTTACGTCTTTCAAATCATCGACTTGCAAAAACTCTCTAATAAAACATATTACATAACGATACAATTAATAAATGCAATTGATATTATGTTGAACCATTTACAGGTTGCCTGGTGGCTTGTCGCGTAATAATTCTCCAAGTGCCAAGTTAAAAGAGGGGAAAATAAGGTACTGAGCATATTTACAGAAATGAAAGAATTTATTTTGGGATACGGGACACCTATCGCAATTTTCAGGGAGGAGGGAGCATGACCATCGACCTGGGAATTTATTGTTTTAATTTTGGGAGTACAGCCTAATATTAGTCTTGTAGCTTAAGTAAAGTAGACGAAGAGCGTTTACATCAATTAATAATTAAAATCAGCTTAATTCTGGCGTAAATCTAATGGTTCGAATTTAGGGGTTTGCTCTTTAGTGTATCTAATTTGCTACAGATGTATTTTACATATCGTACTACTGGGTATTTTCATTGTTTTTTTTAATTTTTTTATGAGATTTCTTTCATTCATATTGCATTATATAGTACTTAACCGGTCATTTAAACCAATCACTCACACTGTACGACTCTGTGGTGACAGCGCGTTCTAACGGTGCTTGCCGCCAACACGGTGACACCCACCTCAGCCGGAAGCAGAGGCGTAGATTCTAGAAAACTTCCGCCGCCCACAGTGGTCTTGGAATTTGCCACACTTCCCCTTAACAACCATTCCTAAAATACGCGATTCATAAACAGAGAACGATTAATAATAAATTTCTTATCAGTGAACGAAATCTTGATTAGGGGTGAGACTCCGAACATGCTTGCTTTTCTACCTGACCATCTGAAAACCAATACATCATCATCATCATCATCATCACTATTATTATAATTATAATTATTATTATAATTATAATTATTATTATAATTATAATTATTATTAGTATTAATTAATATTTTAAATTTTGAAGACGAAAACCGAGGAGACAAAATTGAAGAGGCATTCGCAAATGCTACAAAGCAATAACTTTTAAGAAGTCTCGGGGCAGCCTCCTACTTCTTATGACTAGGCCACTGAAACTTTTCTTAATAACTTGATCGCGAGAGAAAACACCTGATGTAGAAATTATAAATCAGTTCCAAAAAACATCACAAGGACGCCTGCTTGTCTCTTTCGTCAATCACGTTTGAAAATAAGATGAAAGTACAAATAAAAATTGTGCTGCGTTCATACAGAAATATGTGACAGTGATCTGCAATTTCTACGATTTTGAAAGTCCTCCGAAAGAAAAGTGAAATTGACAATCTGCACAAGCATTCTCGGCGCAGAGAGAGAAGCTACAGTCTTGGACTCACGTGGGACCTTGAACGCAATGACTTGAAAATGCCCTCCTACAAAGCTGGACTATCGAACCAAACGCGGATCACGGACTAACATCACAGATCGCTGATAAAATAAACGCTTTAGACTTCTGTTCTCGAGAAAGAAAACCCAACATCATTTTCCAACAACTGTATTCTTATGGCATTTAATATTTGTATTATTTTCAGTTTTATCGACAGAGGCTTTTTAGATTGATTGATTGACTGATTTTTTTCGTATTTCCGAGCGCGTCAACTGCTTTGGTCATTAGTCTCGTTAGTGTAGTGCATGTTTTTTTCTCGGGAGATGGTGGTGATCTTCCCCTGCTGGATGGTGAGATCCGGCGCCGACCTACCGTCGGCTAGCGGGGTTTCCCTCTAACCAGGACTCCCCCACCAGCGGGGCACCGCCCCAGCCGGGACAAGCTCTAAGCTCCCGACCGGTCTCCCGGAATATGTGGTAGTGTAGTGCATGTTCGTGTGTGTGTGTAAGGGGAGAAGATAGGACAAGGAAGAGGAAGGATAGATCGCGCGCGGTCCGCGGCCCATTTGTTCGGGTACTGCTCCGGCATTCGCCTGGTGTTGATCGGAGAAACCACGGAAAACTAACGATCAGAGCAGCCGGCCGGTAGAATTCTCCTCCAGACAGCAACTGAATTCGACCTAGGTGACAAGCTAGTGTCGAAAACCGGGACTCGAACGTAGGACCTTCCGGTCACAGGCACTGTAGTGACAACAGTTGACACACTGAGCTACCGCTCCCGGTGGGAGACTTTTCAGGATGTTAGGAAAACATATTTTATTATTATTTTTTTCTTAATAAGTTAGCGGTCTTTCGACAGTTTGTCCGTCATTAGTTGTGCGTCAAGAAGGCGAAAGTCACTGAAAGAATGTGCATGTCTTTCGCCAGGAGCATAGTACACTGGTGACGCCAAAGCCATCGCAAGCCTGTTATCTTTATACATATTATTTAAAAAACGTTGGCAATGATAATAATGTTTTCTAATTGGCCGAGACAATGACCACAACACCAACTACAGTTATGATGTACTTCCCCACGACTAGTACAATTATGTTCAACGTTGTACGCTTAAAAATGTGTCATGCCCATGGAAATCTATAATAATGTTCCGACGCTCACGATCGCTTACTAAAACGAAATAGACTTGAGGACACGTCGGCCGACACGTCATCTCGACCGACTGACGTGGCTCATCCCAGACAGCTAAGAATCAAATTACTCCCGCTGCGGAAACCTACACTCTCAGAAATTTCTGCATTACGTTTAATGTAAAGTACATGAAAGTAATTATCATGTGCGTAAATTAAATTTAATGTATACGTACAGTAACTTTAATGCACATGAACATTAAATTTAATGTACGTGTACATTAAATTTAATGTGCATGAACAATTAAATTTAATGCAGGCGAGTAAATCAAGTCAACAGTCATATATGAAATCTACATTGATTTTAATTTACGCATTAAATTTAATGTACAAGGTACATTAAAATTCATGTACAGTCGTACATTAAATCTACATAAAATTTAATGTAATTTCTGACAGTGTACGAATCCAAGGACAATCACGTTGCCTCATATACAATCATTTCGTGATTAACCTACTACATCTTCGACGCACCTATTACAATTTTGAGGTATCTCTGAAATGCCAATTCCTTGCGGGAATGCTGAGACTTTCTAATCACTACAATTGCTGCGTAGAAACCTTGGTCCGGAGCTAGTTTTAAGCCACTCGCATTTTCTATCAGTCACCCGTTTAGCTCGATTTACTTAAGAATACCCCCATACATCGAAACTGAGGTGGATCTTTTATCTCAGTTGCATTAATTACAAACAATTTTTAGTAAAATGGAAATGAAATTGATTTGAAACTACCTAATTTGTAAAACCTAAAAAACATTTTGTGCGTGGATCGCTCTCTGTGCAATGCTTGTTCTTCGAAGAGGGAGGCACTTAGGCGAGTTTCTTTTGTTTCCTTTGGAGCAGTGTATTTGTATTATTCTAGCTTAGCATGGCACCTCCGGAGGGTACTTGTTAAAAAGTTTTATTTGAGCTTTTATCAATTATTAAAACAATTGATTTTTTTCATTACAAAATTAGATTTAAATATTAGATGTCAATCAGATGAAGGAAAATTCTCGCTGCCGGCTGTTCTGATCGGTAATTTTCCGTGGTTTCTCCGATCAAAGCCTAGGGAATGCCGGAGCAGTACCCTAACAAACGGGCCACGAACCACGCGCGATCTTTCCTACCTCTTCCATGTTTTTTCCTCTCCCCTTACACTCACATGCACTACACTACCACACACGCCGGGAAAACGGTCGTGAGCTTAGAGCTTGTCTCGGTTGGGGCGGTGCCCCGCTGGTGGGAGATACCTTGATGAGGAAAATCTCCGCAAGTCGAAAAAGGTCTCGCCAGCGGGAGAAGATCACCGCCACCTCCCGCGTAAATTCATGCACTTCACTTTCGGTACTAATGCCCTTAGCAGTTCACGTGCCCGGAATCTAGTCAATCAACCAATCGAAAAGACGCATATGACTCCTCATTTGCCTCGATTGAAGGACCGGAAGTGCTCTAACCGTGACTGACGGACGGAAGTTACTCTATTACTATATAAAGGATAAGTGTGTGTGTATGTATGTATGTATGTATGTATGTATGCGTGTATGTAATGAATGTACTGATTATGTATTTGCATCGGGTGCTGGAAGGATGGGATGGGTTTTGAATAGATGTTAGTTCACTTTTTGTAGAGAAGGCTATTTCGAAGTAGCTTCTCAGCAAACAGTCCTGAATTGTAACTGTTCCTTCCCATGCGATTCCGTAGATGAATGGTAACTAACGCTCTTCATCTTATCTCTTTACACAAATAGCAGCAGCTGATAGAGACTGGAAGCCAGTGGAAGTGGTGTTACTGAATGACTTAATCTACTACTGTACAAAACCTTTTCAAACCAACTTCAAATAAACACCACAGGTCTATGTTATTGTTTGGGTGAAGAATGCCCATGTTAGTCTAGAAATTCTATCTCGACTGTTGTGGACAGACCTAACGACCGCAAAGTTAAGAGACCAAAAGGAGGAAAACAAATTCAATAATTACATTACGTGTTCTTGAGCTAGCACTGTTTATTTTGAAAACACTTGTTCTGTTCTGACGAGCAAGTTATCTCGTCTATGTTATTCTTTACAATGCGGACAAGAAAAGTTTTCAAACAATACAACACATCTCTAGACACATACATTTCGCATTCTGTAAATCAAATAACAATAAACTTGATGAATCTCTCCGTCGTTATTTTGCGCAACATAAAACTGCAAAATGCATGCTCACACGCACTCCCTATCATCAAGGAGGTAACAAAGAAACTCGTCCATTCTCCAGGTCGTCTTATTCTTATCTCTTTGGCCCCATTTCTCCAAGCGACGTCCATATTGACATTATTGTAGATTTCTCTACAACATTCTCTAAGACCAACAAGTGGCCATGTGAATATCAATTAGACGCAGAAGGTATACTCTGATTCAAATATAGTGACTTCTGACGTTTGACCAGCCGTTGACGATTTTCCAATCGGGCACTACTTCATTACTGCTTAATTTTTGGTATTAAAGCTCCCGATTAAATAACCAGGACCCCGTTGATCAAACGTAAGAAGTTGCTTTAATAAAATCAAGAGGATTCCTTAATTAATTAAGTACTACCTTAATCACTATAATTTAATCGGAGAATAAAACATCGTTGAAACAGATGGGGATTTCGGCATGTTCGTAGAATATCCTCGTGTGACCCAGTGGCGAATCCTGAACATTGTGTCAAGTACACAGCACTTAATAGAAGTTACCTATAATGTTGTCTTTTATTTTGAGCTTTTCTGAAAACACAATACTATGAAATTCCGTCCTTAATAATTGTTCTATAAGACAATTACACAAATCACTAACTTCTGGATCATTAACACACTCCATTTTCACAAAAACTTCAGAAAAGCGTAACTTACAAACGACCAGAGAAGGGCTGTTCATCGCAATATTTTGCGGTGCCTACCGACCGTCCAGATGCGCATCCTCCCTTCTCCCCGCCCTTGAAACACGAGGAGGCCTAGGTTATCGCGGCTGGCATGCGGTGCCTTCCCCTGCGCTAGCGAATTGTCTGGACAGCATTACCTGTTTTAAACTTCTCACTCTAATGCACTTCATAGCGAGTACGGATGCGGAAGACTGACTGGCTTTCGGTAGCAAAATATTTTTTCGCATCTGTTTTGAAGCTTTCGAAATCTCTATAACTTTTTTAGAGGATTACCAAACTTATGAAATATTTCTTATACACGTGGAATTACAAGGTGTAGGCGGTGTATCGGAGAATTCGCCACTGGTGTACCACAAGGCTCCTACGCGCCCGAGAGGCGCACTGCCCGCGCGGTCCACGCCGGCCGCGGGTCCCCGCGCGCCGCGACTCGAAGAACGGCGTGGAAGCGCGCAAGTGGAGGGAGCCGGCCGGCGATTGGCCGACCATCCGCGCGAACCCCCCCTGCTGACGTATCGCGACGCCGGGTCTGAAGCAAGACCTTTGATCTCTTGCACCAGCCGGTCGGACGCGGCGGGACTCCGAACGCGAAGCTGCACCCGCGCAGCTCGGAGCTCGTGACGCGCCGCCACGCCGTTGGGCTCTCCCCCTCCCCTCTCCCTACTCCTCCGCGCCGGCGCGGTCGCCCGGCACGCCACGCCACAGCGTGGCGCTACCGGAGCCCCCCCTCCCCCCCGTTGGGCGCCGGACCCGGGGGCACCCTCGCCCCTCCCCTCCCGCCCGCGCAGCCCGTGCCTCCACAATGCGACCGTATAAAATTGTGGCCAGGCCGCCCCAGCGGCACGTTTCGTGCTAGCCCTCGTGCTAGAGAGGTTCAGCTCGCTGACAGCGCCGCCGCTCATCCATGGTGACCAGCTGATCGCCGCCGCTCTTTCTCAGCCGTTTCGTTCTTCTTATCCGTCACCATTCCTTCCATCAACTCTCGCCTTCTCCTCCGTCAGCTTTTTAGCACCTTCGCCAAAATGCCTGAAGGAGTCGAGAAAGTCCGTTACCAACCGTGAGTAATCTTACAATTGTCTTGCTTACATTTATTTCTATTCAGCGGTTCTCCCGTGGCTCTCAGGAGGGTTCAGGTCCATGGCAATCCGATTGTGCTGCTGGATTCAAAACTCCGTTGTTTTCAATGGTTTTGAGGCATATTTTTGTCGGTGTCGTTGTGTAGGAAATTTTTGTCTACTGATTCTTAAGATACCGTTCAAAACATTATTGACTGACTTTTTGTGTGTGCGTTTTGTTTTTGTGGGTCATAGTTTTACTTTATAGATGGATAAAAAATTTACATGGTAAGTCCAAACCAGCAGTTTTGGTCATACCTTCACTGTGAAATGAGTCTTTAATTCATGTATCTCCACAGTTACATAAAGCAGGATTTGTCATCTTTGAACGTCATCTGAAATCTAATAGTTTGGCTTCTGGCCAGGGCAGCAAAAAAGTTTAGCACTTGTTGCCTGGAGCTCAAAGTTTCACTCCTTGCGAACTCTGCACCGAAAACATTGCTTCACAGAAATTTATACATTTGAAATAAAGGTCTTTAGTTGGAATCATTAGAAGAGTTGCTCAACAGATTTTCCAGTCATTGATCTATTTAGTCAAAACAAATATGTTTTTTTTTTTTTTTTTTTCTGATATATCACTTCATTATATCATGTAGGGCAACCAAAGCAATTTTGCACTTGAAACATATTGGATAATGTTTCTGATTCACTTTTCTTTGATTTTATAGATTTGAGCTATGGGTAAAAATTATTTGGCTCATCTTACAATCTAAATTGTATTGAAATGTGAAATGTATTTGTAATTAAAAGTTCTTACCATGAAGGTTTATGTTAAAGGATTCTCTTCTAACAGTGACATATTTTTTGTTGTAGATGTGCCACCACAGTTTCCCGATATGCCAAGACTATGGCACAGCCCAATGTTGGGCTGTACAAACATCTCCGAGGTACAAGTATCGTCAATGGCGACCTCCAAATGCTTTCACCCCAGGTCAGCATTCAATGAATAATAATAATTCTCAGAGACTTATTTTCTAAAAGCATATTCAAGATTGCATTGCAGAATAAAACTTTGTAATTCTCTTCTTTGTGTGGTGTATTTAAATTGATCTTTGCCTTGTTCAGGTTCGATCTTTTGTGGAGGAAGCCGTCACCCTCTGTCAACCTGAAAATATTCACATTTGTGATGGATCTGAAAACGAAAATGCACAACTGCTTCACTTGATGCAGCTTCAGGGAACCATCCAACCACTTCCTAAGTATGATAACTGGTAAGTAATTTTCAAATACTATCTTCCTGTAGGTTTGTGGAAAAAAAATCAAAACTCTCAAAACTCATTGTAAAGAATAATGAAATGACTGAAGTCTTTGCAATCTATTTTAGCTGGTTAGCTAGAACAAACCCTGCAGATGTTGCACGAGTAGAGAGCAAGACCTTCATCTCCACTCCTAACAGAAGGGATACGATTCCTGATGCCAAGCCTGGTGTCAAGGGAACTTTGGGCAACTGGATATCTCCTGAAGACATGGAAAGGGCAGTTCATCAGAGGTTTCCTGGATGTATGCGAGGTAATGTACCTTTCTAGAGAAAATATTTCTTCGTATTGATTTTTCAAGTCTCTATTGCCAAGAAAATAGATTAAAATTGTGAGATGAAAGAATATATCTTAAGTTTTATAATGCCAACATTGTTATTGGATATGGTTTAATGAAAGTGTTGTTTTTTTTTTCTAGGGCGCACAATGTACATAGTTCCTTTTAGTATGGGCCCTGTGGGCTCACCTCTTTCCAAGATTGGCATAGAAGTAACCGATTCACCATATGTTGTGAGTTCCATGAGGATTATGACACGTATGGGTCTGCCTGTGCTCGAACTACTTGCCAATGGTGCTGAATTTGTTAAGTGCTTGCATTCTGTTGGGAATGCTCCCATGCCATCCAGTGAATACCGAGGTTGGCCATGTGATCCAGAAAAAACGATCATTTTGCACAGGTTAGTACGACTTACTTTCTCCATGAGAAAAATCTTAAATTCCTATAAATGTGTTTTTAAAAAATTAATTATTCAAAATAAAGCATTTTTAAAATTTCCTTTTTCTATGTTTCAGGCCAGAGAACAATGAAATTGTTTCATATGGCAGTGGCTATGGAGGCAACTCTCTGCTAGGAAAGAAATGCTTTGCTCTTCGCATTGGTTCTACAATTGCAAAGAGAGAAGGCTGGCTTGCAGAACACATGCTGGTATGGTTATATTATAAAAATGAACATATTGTTATTTCTTTTCTCTGAACTTACCAGAAGGAAAATTTTTTACCTGACAGAGACAATGATATAAAGCCTTATTGATTCCTTCTTTTCCTCCAAATAAATTGTCATGGAATACAAAAAATAAATTATGAACAATTCACTAAATTTTACAGTGAATAAAAGATTATTTTTATAATGGATCCATTTTTTTTATACAGATCCTGGGCATTACTGATCCAGCTGGAAGGAAGAGGTACATTGCAGCAGCATTTCCAAGTGCTTGTGGTAAAACCAATCTTGCCATGATGAATCCTTCTCTTCCTGGATACAAGGTTGAATGTGTCGGAGATGACATTGCATGGATGAAGTTTGACAAGAATGGTCAACTCAGGGCTATTAACCCTGAGAATGGATTCTTTGGTGTAGCTCCTGGTAAGAAGCAAAAATGTTATGCTAATCTCTCCAGTTAACTTCATCTTTTTTCCAGCATGTAATTCAATTTTTATTTTTTATTTTTCCAGGCACTTCAATGGCAACGAATCCTAATGCCATGAAGACTGTTTTCCAGAACACAGTTTTTACAAATGTAGCAGCCACCAATGATGGTGGTGTGTTCTGGGAAGGCTTAGAAAATGAACTCAATCCACATGTGAAGGTTACCGATTGGCAGGGCAAACCATGGACTAAAGATTCTGGACGACCTGCTGCTCACCCCAATTCAAGGTATGAAACCAACTCTGTGTGCAAGTAGCTAAAAAAGTGCTCAAATTATCCTTTAAAACATGCCTAAAATTATATCTCAAAAAGCTAATAAAAGGGAAAAAATACTAATTAAATACATGTCTTGCAGGTTCTGTTCACCAGCTGCTCAGTGCCCTATTATTGACCCTGCGTGGGAAGACCCAGAAGGTGTACCTATTGATGCCATTCTGTTTGGAGGCCGCCGCCCAACTGGTGTCCCTCTTGTTTACGAATCTTTCAACTGGCAACATGGTGTATTTCTTGGTGCTGCTATGAGATCTGAATCAACTGCTGCAGCAGAACACAAGGTAAGAATGCTATGTAAATTTGAGAAATAATTAAGTGTTTGAGATAGGAAATGTCAAAAATTAACCTTATTCAATTTAATTAACTTTTTTATTATGTACTTTCAGGGAAAAGTCATTATGCATGATCCATTTGCTATGAGGCCTTTCTTTGGCTACAACTTTGGACATTACCTTGCTCACTGGTTGAGCATGGAATCACGTGCTGGGGCCAAATTGCCAAAGATCTTCCATGTCAACTGGTTCAGGAAGAGTGAACAGGTAATTCTCGATCAGTATTTCTGTTCAATAATGTTAACATTGATTTTTGTTTTTTTCCGCACTGTGTGTGCTCTCTGAAACTTCTTACTTAATGGACCACTTGAGATTATATATTGATGTTATTTAATCTAGTTTTCATGTGTTTCTTAGGGCAAATTCTTGTGGCCTGGATTTGGAGAAAATTCACGAGTCCTTGACTGGATTTTGAGGCGTATTGATAATGAAGACATCGCTGAAGTGTCACCCATTGGCTACATTCCCAAGAAAGATTCCTTGCGATTGGAAGGTCTTCAAGAACATATTGACTTGGACCAGCTTTTCAGCTTGCCTAAGAACTTTTGGCAACAGGAGGTTAGTTGAATAGAAATCTTTTTCCAATTTAGTTCATACAACCGTGAATAGTAACAAGCAAAATACTAAACTTTACACAGATTTGTGGAGTAAATTAATATTTTTCACAAATGTGTAACTTTACATGAGAATTTGTATAATTAATTTGTTATCTAATTTGTTTGTTTCTAGGTGGAAGATATTGCAAGATACTTCAGTGAACAAGTTGGGGAAGACTTGCCATCGGCTATTGCCCAAGAGCTGGCAGCACTTAAAGAAAGGATCAACAAAATGTAAATTTCACAGCTTTATCAATAAGACTGTCTTATCAGACATTTCCAAGTAAAAAGTTGGAGATCTCAAAGTTATTTGTAAATATGTAATGAAGAAAAGTATTGATACCAAGATATCCAAATGAACTATCCAATTTCAATCAGATATGAAATAATAATAATATTGATTTTAAGTAGACTGTCTTTCAAATGTCTTAAATGTATCAGACTTTTGTATTGACATTTATTTTTGTAAGAACTATAAATTATTTTGTTCAGTGTTCTGTCTTTGCTCATATTATGTGCTATGTGTTTCGTGTTGTCCACTGTAATTGTAACTCAACAAAACTTGATGTTAGTTGTATTTATTAAAATGTGTCATAAAGTGTACCTTTCTACGCAGAAGTAATTCTGTTTGTAATCAACAGTATGTTCATGTTTATTGTAAAATACACAACTTAAATTTTATCGAAGTCTCTGCAGGTTATATTACAAATATTGTATATTTAATATTTTTATACAAACAAAATAAAGTACTTAATTTATAAAAACTGTATCTGAGTACTCATAATTTTCTAATATTCTCTCCATTTTAATGTTTCTGAAAGAAACATATCTCGTATACCTTCATCCTTGTTCCAATGTTTATCTGCACAAATATTTCCATGCTTTGGATATTCATAAAATATGTTAAGAAAATAATGACTATTTGTTGATAATGTCTCAGAAAAGTGTAAATTTCACAATTATCAAGAGAAGTAATAATACTATTCACACACTTTCTTTTGATACAGAGCTAATCTTAAACATATCAATCTGAACTGTGCATTAAGAAAAAGTCTCAAATCTTAGGAAAAAGTTTGCAACATTTTTCATTTAAAAGAATTCAAAAATGGTATCTGAAAGATTAGATATTGGAATGCAGAGGCACTTTTAAAAAATATATTTCGGTAACATGTCAACAGAAATATTATTACAAAAGGACTCCATCCCAGTCTTCAACTTTTAGAAACATTGAAATTCCAGTAGTGCCAATGAAGGTTTTAATTAAGCACTGTCACATGAAGGTCAGAGCAACACTTGATCAATTTATCGTGGACAGTTTCACTATTCAAAATAATTTTGAATTTCCAACAAAATTTTTTCTCCCTGCAATACTTTGCAACAGCAGGTTCTGCCAGAGATTATGTAAATTAAGATTAAACTTTTTCACAAGTTCTGTAGTTTCATTAGCACTTCTTTGGCTGCAAGTCAAGATTGTAATTTTTTCTTGTCACAGTTACACTCTTGGAAATATGTAATGAAAAATTCTCCTCATAAAATTCCTACTGTTAATTCAGTATCTAATGTTTTGAATTTGCACATAAAATAAGACATTTATTAAATGTAGAAGCAAATGATTACACCTCCCACTTCAGAAATATCAAGCCAGCTACAGAATTAGAATTTTGTTGAAATTTGAAAAATATACCCTTACTCTATCTTTGTACTGAATCACATGCATAAAAAATTACAATGAATCATTGAAAAAATAATAAAATAAAATAAACAAAAGTTAAAAAGTTTTTTTAGGGGAGGAGACGAAGGAGAGATGAGGAGGAGATGCCGGAGAAGAGGGAGAGGAAGGAGAAGGAGATGCCGGAGAAGAGGGAGGAGGAGAGGAAGAAGAATGAGAAGGAGGTGCCGGAGTCGGGGAGGCGAGGAAGGAGAATGAGCAGGAAGAGGAGGAGGAGAGGGTGGAGAATGAGGAGGTGCCGGAGAAAAGGGAGGAGGGGGAAGAGGAGGAAGAGGAGAAGGAGAATGAGGAAAACCAGGAGGTGACAGGGGAGAAGGAGGTGCCGGAGAAGGGGAGGGGATGAAGGAGAACGAGGAGGAGAAGGTTGGTCGTAGTTCAGTCGCCTTTAAATCAGTTTTCTCGAGACAACAATATGTTGTACAATGAAGATTTTTACTATCCATTGTGGAGTTTATCAATGTTAATTGCAACTGATGCGATTTGCAATGAATAAGCCCCTCAAAGTCAAGTGATATAATTTTATTTTTTTCGTATTTAAAAAAAAATTAGGTTGGTAAGCGTATTCAGTAAAAGGCACCCTATTAACAGCACATTGTATTTTTCTTGGCGACGGTATACGTAGGTGAGAACATAAGTAGCCAACACCGGAGCCATCCACTTATTGATAGGTAAAGTGGTGAAGTTGGGAGCTGCTCCATTTAAGCTGTAATTCGATTATTTTCTCATTTCGACGGAGTATTCAATCAAGACCAAAAGACCTTTAAAGTACTGGTGAACCATTCACAATTCTTTATGAAGAACCGTTTTGTGTACATACGATTTCGTAAGTTGTCCTTCAGGATGGGATCTAAGGAAGGGAGCCAAATCATCTTTTCTCAACGTGCCCCAGAGAAAGCTGCAACGAGGATCACGGTGCGTCACAAGAAACTAGTGGGGCTACAACGGCACATACTTTCTTGCATAATTCATATCGGCTAGGTAATGTTTAACACTTTTTCCTAACATCGTGTAACCCGCCGTTTCTCTCGCTGATAGAAACTAGTGGGGCTATATCAGCCGATACTCGTTTGCATTATTTGTAACCCCTATGCGGACCTGCAAAAGTGCTTCCAACCAGCAAATAACTTTCTTCTGCGCTGCGAGTCGAACTCAGGTCTTTCAAGTCAATACGCCAAGCACCTGTCCGCTAAACCATCACTCGCACGGCTATACTCAATTACCGACACTTGAAAAACTATTCATTCCTCGTTTATTTCTAAATTATGCAATTTTCGAAAATTCATATTTCAACTTTTGGAAATAGAGGTTTCATATAACGTACCCTCAAATACAAAAATATCGGTTTCAAACTCGCAGGGCCTTGAGTTCGTGTACATCGGTTGGGAAATATCAAGTTTCGAGAAAATTGTTAAATACGGCCCAACAACAGATAGTCCGAGAGACTAACACACCGATATACTGACATATGTTCAGAAAAAACATTTTTCAGTAAAAGGACACCCCCAACACATATTTACGTAAATCTGATTACCAACCGTGGCTCATTGGAGGCCAAAATTTAATTCATTTAAAGCTAACAACACAAATTCGACCTTACAAAGATGTTCCATACACCTAGAAACACGGCCCAACAAAGAAGTTTTTCTGAGAACTTCAATCTGCCGTGTCGCAGCATTGTCGATATAGTATTGCGACCCCCAACTACTGAATGATTCTAGCAAACCAAGTGCGGGAAATTCCAATTAGCTATTCAGAAACTTCCAAATATACGCGAAACGACTCAAATTTCCCAAAAATGTACATAATTTACTCAAAGGTCTAATTTTGAAGAACACAGTTCATTAGGGGAAAACTCTCTTCAATATTGTAGTTTTGCGATGTTCATTTTGTGCCATTTTCGAAAACACGGAGTGTTTACCGGTATTGAGGTCTGCGATATATTTTTATAACTGTGGTTTGATTTATTAAAAAAAATTGGGGCTAAATT
Organism: Teleogryllus occipitalis; assembly: GCA_011170035.1. NCBI lineage: Eukaryota > Metazoa > Arthropoda > Insecta > Orthoptera > Gryllidae > Teleogryllus > Teleogryllus occipitalis. The sequence continues at coordinate 458,905 of BLKR01000175.1, read as the reverse complement.
ACACGAAAAGAATTTTCAAAAATTGTAGAGGACTTTATTTTAAGATCCAACTTTGTAGAACAGATTTGATTTTAATTCTCTCTTCAATATTGTAGTTGTATGAAAACACCTAAAACATTTAGGACTTTTACCATTTAAAAAAATTAAGTTTCAACGAAAATGAGCCATGAGCCATGACATCTATGTTTTGTGGATACCGAAAAATCGATTGACGGCAAAACGTGTCTCTCTGTGAACAACGTTTGCAGCTAAACCGTTCAGCCGTATTTGACATTCCCCTATCGATCTGGCTGATGTCGCGGCCCCTTGAATTTGAAACCGAAATTTTAATTTTGGGGGGTACTTTACATGAAGCCCCTGGGACATTCTAAATATTTAAAAGAAAACGCTCCAACGTTTTTGATTAAACATTGTTATTGGATAGTGTGAATGACGTTTAAGAAAGTGGTGCATGCTAGTCGAAAACCCTAATTTTTAAAAATTGCAAAAATTCAAAAATTTTCTGGAGTCTCCCTACAATTACAATTATGAAGATAAACATTTTTATTAATGAAATGTGTTAATCAAAAACAGATCTTCAATTAATGTCATGTTCAATTTTTTGAAAATTAGTGTTTTTTTGGGAAATTGTGTCAAACATAGGCTATTTTTATTTTCTTTAAACCCTTTTTTCTTAAAAGGCACAAAATATTTTGATTAAATTTGGACCTTCTATAGCATAAAGGACGCTCCAGACAATAGTGCAGGTCTCATGTTCGTTGAAATGCCTGATTTTTTGAAAATTTAAATTTTGTTCGGTGTCTTCCTACAACTACAATTGTGAAAATACATTTTTTCTCAATGAAATGTGTTCATCAAAACAGATCTTCAAATAAGGTCATGACAAATTTTTCGAAAATATGAATATTTTTTATGTAATTTGGCGTCAAACAGAGTCGCCCGCTTCGAATTTCCTGCGCTTCAAGAACTAATAAGAGGCGATTCCAGGCAGTTGGATGCTACGTACGTTAGAATTCGTATTTTATTTTATATTTATTTTTCGTTTCTTTCATTCGAGCTTTTGTTAAACGTTTGCAAATTAATCTTTTATAAATTATTTGAAACTTATTTGATAATCCATATTTTTTGACCGTGTTGCATAAAATGTATTTGCATTTTCAATGTATTGATGTATTTTCAAGCAAGTGAGAGCGTATTTTCAAGCAATCCGCGAACCTTCAAGCTCAATTGGGTTATCTTTTTTAAAAATACGATTTAAATGTACTATTAAAGAAAAATTGCTAGCCTTCGGAGAATATCAGACTGGAATGCAACAATGCCATTCCGTTCCCCGAGACAGCTGAATAAGAACGTCTCATTGGACACGCTTTAGCTGTATGAAAAGTAGTTATAATTGTCAAATATGTGTTGATATTTGCTTGAAAATATTTAGGTTTCGGGGCAAATATTTTACGATTGGTAATGAGTTTTACAAAAAATGATGACAGACGTGTTAATTCGGAGAGAAATTGTGGTATAAATAGTTTTCCATTACCATTACATGGTGGAAGAAATCATACAAGGGCGAGAAAGTACGTGTTGTACTGTTTTAGCACCACTAGTTTGATTTCGTAATAGTGGAAGTGAAAAATGACTAACAATTTAATAGAAGAGTAAAATAGGATCATATAAACAAATTATTATTGAAACATTTTTTTAAATATTTAATTTTGAGAAATACATATCACTGAAATCTCTTATATTATCATCCGTATTTAGCTTACTAAAATATTATTTATTTAAAATATATAAACGCCTCACGTTGGCTGTTCATTTTCTCCAAATGTTTTAGTGAGAATTTGCATTTAGGTTCAAGCTTTACTCTTTTATAATACTCTTAAAGTCATATTTCAATTCTTCTATTAGCTGACACAACACTGAGAAAATGTGAAAAAAGTTTTTTAGGCGCCCATAATTAGCCGCTGGGAAGAGCACGGGGGATAAAAGCGTAAAGGAGTTGAAAGCTATCAAAGACTAAAGAGATTAGGAAACTAACTAGTACGAGAAAGTGAGTACCATTCTATACCCCTTCCTAGTTGCTTAGTGAAAACTATTCTTCAAAATTAGTTTTTTAAATGAGGTCATGTACGATTTTTTTTACAAAACTTTTATGGCAATTTTGGGTACTTTTGTAAAGTATATCACTCGTTAAGGAAAGATAATAGTATTTTTGGTAGTTTGTAAGAAGTTTTTGGAGGGTACCCTATGAAGCCATTTTTGAGAAAATTTGGAAAATGTCTCACATCCGCTTCACATACATTACCATAAAATTATATTATCCGTTTCAATTTCAAGGGGCCGCGACATCAGGCAGATCGATTGGGAATATCAATTTAGGTGAAAATTATGACAACAGTTGTTTACAGACACACTTCCTATTTGCTGTAAACGAATTTACATCAAGGATCCACAAAATGTTGATTGGGTCTACACAACGGAAGTCATATGCTAAAAATAGTAGCAAGGATTATCCACTTTTTCGGTATTGTAGACCCCTCAAGCCGAGTTTTTTTTGGACGTAAAATCGCCATTTTTGTGCTGCGGCATTACAATACTTCCTCTATTCTACATAAGTAATATACGATAAAGTAAATTAGTGAAGCCACAACAGCACATGTTTTCTCACATTATTTGTAATACTTGTCAGCTAATTTTACGGTTTTAAGGATCCGCAAAACGTTGATTGTAAGTACACGTGCTAGAGGAAGTAATTTTCTAATTCAAGGAACAAGATTTATCTACTTTTTCGGTATCATGACCCCATAACACGAATTTTTCTGTCAAAAAAATCGCTGGTTTTTGCCGAAGCATTACAATACTTTTTCTATACTACATGATATGGGAGAAAGTAAAACCATATCATTTACCTTCACTGCTGCGTGTTGTTTTGGATCGCTTCGTAAGCACCACTTTCCATAGCGCTTTTGCCGTGAGAGTATTTGATTGGTTGATAATAACTAGGACCCAAAGATCCCGTTTCTTGCAATACGACTCTCTCTCTCTCTCTCTCTGCCACTCTCTCTCTCTGCCACTCTCTCTCTCTGCCACTCTCTCTCTCTCTCTCTCTCTGCCACTCTCTCTCTCTGCCACTCTCTCTCTCTGCCACTCTCTCTCTCTGCCACTCTCTCTCTCTCTCTGCCACTCTCTCTCTGCCACTCTCTCTGCCACTCTCTCTCTGCCACTCTCTCTCTCTGCCACTCTCTCTCTGCCACTCTCTCTCTGCCACTCTCCCTGCCACTCTCTCTCTCTCTGCCTCTCTCATTCTTGTCTCTCCTTGTGTCTCTCGCTGTCTCTGTCTCACAAATTAATACAAATTGTATTTGTCGTTACATACTTTATTTTTACTTTTATTAACAAAAGGTTGAAGCAATCGGGATGTAATTTATGGCCGGTATTGAGGAGGATGGCAGGGAGTGAGTGCCTCCTAATGCACTCGCAGTAAAATTACGAAAACACTAGCTTGAAATTTAAGAAAACTTACATATTCTGTACTTGAGTTCTTGAGACGTCTCCAATAAATTAGCTTACGATTCCATACCATACAATGTCCAGAACACAGCAAATATTTCACTCCCTTGGCGCCCCCAATTTCACCCAAGATGTTATGCCAAATTACTTTTACGATCAAGTTAACGCTTCGCTACACATTGGAGGACGGGGTTTGGACCTTTGGCCCTTGCGATTATTGCACAACATCCTCAAGTCTAAGCAACGCATTTGCAGCGAAAATGCTTTTAAGAAAACTCACCTCATAAATCTGTTGGCGGATAAACAGACGCACAGATATCTTCACATAATTTCTGAAAACCTCTGTCACTCGGAGATCTAATTACATTAATCTCACTATTCGTTACATTTCACTACAAAAATAACATTTAAATTTTTCATAACGATACAAAATGAATGTACTCTGGACACAACAGAAATAAAACTACCCCGACCCGCGACTTCGCCTCAAAACCTCCAACTTAACCCCCCCCCCCCCCGTTCGTGGGGTTCACCTTCGCCCGAGCGGCGGGGAATGTTGGTTTAAAGGCCGATTTGTTTGAGTTGCACCAAACTGTGTACTTAACCTTGCGTTGCATTTCCCCAAACACTTAATGAGACGTAGAGCGACGTTTCTCACTGATGATATTTTCGAGTCTTGTGCAGAACCTACATATGAGTAGATGTATGAGTCGTGATTATTTTGGCAAGATTAGATTTCCCCTTTTCTTTTTTCCTAGAAATAAAATCTGTGTAGATAACTTTGTTTATATGCATTAAAAGGAGTCACCTTGGACTAAATTTGATAATTTTTTCACGCTTTAAAGTATTTCTTGATTAAAAGAGTAATGAAATGAAGAATGTACAATGTTGATACCCGATTTCAATGGCACTTTATGAATTAAAAAGTGATTGTTTACTCCTGAAAAAATTATCCGTTGGAATCCAAATAAGACTCTTTTTACATATTTATGTCTGTAAGATGTGCTTCCTGGTTAAATTCTGGGCATTTTTGCTGTTATTCAAAATCTTATTCTAACTAAAATATTAACAATTTTGAAAATTATATGATAGTAGTTTCATCCTTTCTCTTTAAGTGCATTTATATTTTATTTCTATTCATTGATAAAATTCAGATGTAAATCAATCTTTAAAATCACATGTTTTTACTTTATTTCTTTTTGCATTTTTGAAAAAATAATATGCTAGAAAAGAACAAACAACGAAGAAAACATCATCTAACTACAATACACATACATACATCGGTGACATTTCTTATTGTTAATTATTTGTTGAGACTTAAGAGTCATTTGATGTGTATTTTACTTTTCTGTGGAATTTTGTGGAACACTCAGGATCACATAGAGGTGTTTTACCTCTTAGTGAGATAATTAACTAAGAACAATAAATGCATTCTTCTAGGAGCTTATGAGAGAACTCTAAAAGCTCTCAGACAAATTGAATGAATGAGGACATATGATATACATGTGTGTATGATAAAACTGATAAATGGATACATACTATGTGTTTATGCATATGAATGTACATAGACAGATGCATTATACATGTATACAATACATACATGTGCATGCACGTAAGATATTGGCATATCAAATTAATCCTTCAACTCAAATGTATTAATAAACATAAACACAATTACCTACTGCCTTTGTTTCTAGAGAAAGTAAAATAAAAATCCAGAAAGTAAGCCATTTAAAAGTCAACTAAGAAAAGAGTCCATTTTTCTTCAGTTATGAATTTGAAGTGCCATTCTACAGCTTTAGACAGTCTTAATGAAAGTATGATTATGTTTGGCTTAAAAAGATTTTAGTTTCTTAGAATTTTCATAGTTTTCTTGAAATAAAGGGGAAGATGTGATTTGCAAAGCAAACCAATTACTTGGGTTTATTAGCAGTGTGTGTAAATATTATTCACACATTGAAAACTTTATCTATAATGTTAGTAAAATCCATTCTTCTGTATTCATCAGTAGTTTGATTCCCATTTTTTCATATTTATACCCATATATTAGAAAACAGTCCAACATAAGTTGTTGTTTTTTGCAGCAACTTACCTTAATTAACTTATCCATTTATTGATCATGACTAACATGCAATATCAACTACCTTAAATATCCCCTCATTCTTTTTATTAAGGGAATATAATGATGTGATTTATCTGTACTAATTAAATAAAAATGAAATTGACTGCCCACTTTGGTTGGAACAATTGAGTTATAGAGTTCCCACAGCAACAAGAAAAGATACATTTTTACTACCTTTATATACTTCTGTCTGAACTCTTAACAATCCTCTTACTCAAATGTGTAAACTAGCAAATGATAACCATTTCAATATATGGGAACCGATTAATGTAAAATTTGTCAGAGAAACAAAAAGAAAATTGATTGTCTTCAGTTAAATCTGTAAGGTAATGATGGGTAACATTGCCAGGGATAAAACATTGCCACAACTTCGAAAAATTTAAGTAGCGGAGTCTGTGTTGTAAATGTATTTGCTGGCTATGTTCCCAAAGCTATCTACCTCTCTTAGAAACATTATATCCAATCGTTTGTTGCGTTAAGTTACAGTTGCAACCTAAAATGTCCGTCAATATATATGGTGTATTATGATGCAGCCAAATCTCGTAATCGAAACTTCGTTAATTCTGGGTTAATTGAGTTGGAATAAACGGCATAGAAAAGTAAATTTGTCATACCTTAAGCATGCTATGTCATGACTTAATAATTATTCATTATAAACAAGACAAAACATATTATAATTTAGCATAACATAACATTTAATAATTTTATTAGCATATAACACTTACAGGATAACATTGTCATAAAGGCCATTTTGTTTTTCTCATATTTATATCCTTTGAGAAAATATTCTTACATTGACACAATTGACATTTGTGAGTTTATATATCATTTCTAAAGCATATGACTTATAAATTGTAAACATTTATTAATTACATTTAATACAAAATTCCTTTTTTGTTGTCACCATACTTGCAGTGTAACTTTGAGAATCACATCATTAATTTACTTTGTCTTGTTTTTAGAGAATGCCACATAGACAAATAAAAATTCAAATATCTAAGGTTTTCAAACCTCAGATGAAGTTAAAATGCACAAGCAATGGAAAATGGAAATAGTGGAAAATTAAATAGGAAAAGGCTACTAAACTGTATGGAATTAGTAGGTCCACTTTAAATGACATGGATGAGGGTGTTATGCCAAACTATGATATTGTTGCTGAGCTTCCCAGATCAAATATAAAAAGGAAAAAGCACTTTTTTCCTAATGCATTTTATCACAATGTAAAACAGTTGATAAAACTTATTCTAGACTAAATTCTCAAAGCAGTATTAATCTCTATTTAGTGTATTTAAACAGTCTAAAACCAAAGACTATTAATCATAAAATTAGTTCTGATGCATATTTATATGTTTCTGTTTCCTCTCCAACTCTCAAACATATAAACATTGCTTGAGACTTGGAAATAAATAAGACCTTCAGGGTAACATTGCCACTTTGCTTGCTTTTAAAAAAATAATAAAAGCTTTCAAATGATTAAACCTGTGACTTCAGTATTTTGAAGAAACTTTATACTATTGTGAAGGATTAAATTGTCAAAACATTTTTTGTGCAGATAGATGCAACAAAGTAGAACTTTAAAAGAAACAAAGATGTGGCAATGTTCCCCCCCCCCCCCGTTACCTTATGCATAATCTATTTCTTGTTTGAATGTTTATCTTCTGTTCTTATTCTATTCAGGTGTTAAAATTTCAATTTACATGTCAAAACTTTGTATGCAGACCTGAGTCTGAATGAGTTCACTAAGATTTTAAAATATACTGTACTTTCATACATACAATATTCTTTTGTAAAATTGTGTTTTTGGTACTCTAAAATTAATGTTTTGTTTATTACACTATTGTGATATATCTTTTTGATTAAGCTACAATTTAATCTACATTTCATATAAATATGTAAACTTGGTTATTTATATTTTTTTACTTAGTGAAGCTATCTTCTATCTCTGTACTGTATAAAATATTTCTGTGTTGGACTTATGTCTGTTAATTAATAAATAAATAAAAGATGCCAGAAACTGAAGATTAGAATATTGATTTCAATGATCCATATATCAAATCAGAATATCAAATCTCACTGATCATCTTTTGGCCATTACAGTTAATTTCAAGTGCTCAGTGGCTGTAGCATGGGTTAAAGCTGTGTAGTCTCTCTAAACATCTTAATTCCTGATTTTAAATTTTTAAAAATTTTAAATATAACGAAGGAAAGATCAAAAATATTCTACTCTTGCCAAAATAACAACCACTCAACAGTACAGTATTGCTAGTCAGGGTTGGGCAAAATACTTTAAATTTAATATTTTAATACTTTGCTGAAATACTTTGTAAATAAGTATTTAAATACATACTCAAAATATATTAGGTTTTGAATAGCTACATACGTACATATTGAAACTAATTAAAATACTCAAAATACAGTAAATACAATCTTTTATTATGACATTTTATTGCAACAATTTATTGTAATTGTCAATTGCTATAAATAATTGACAATTACAATAAATTACTAATTGACAGTCATACATTTTTGAACAAGAACTTCTAAGTCTAACTCAAAAACGCGGAATTTCCTTTTAAAGCGACCAGTTTTTCAAACAAATCATCAGTCAATAAACCCCTGTTTGGTGAATGTATAAAACCCGCAAAGGAAAACAGTGAACTGGTCTGAACAATGTCCTTTGTACAAAATTCCACACAAGTCAACTCTTAGGAAATATTATCTAGCTCCGCAATATGTTTTGACAAATGAAGAAATTCAATTTGGTTTTAGAGAATTGTGTTCATCCTTTATATAGTACGTATTACGTATAAATTTTAATATTCTTCAACTATAACGCCCATTTCCCAGCCTATTTTTAAGTTTTTACTTCGTAAGTGCCTGCCTATTTTTAAGATTTTAAGTGCCTGTTTGCCCGCCTATTTTTGGCCTTTTTAGTGCCTATATATCTGAGCTTTAGTTATAAGCAATAAACACATTTTTTGTTATCAGATAATTGTCCAGCATTTTTACTGATTTAGATTTATAATTTAAACATGAAGAGAATAGCTGAAAGAGGCTTTAGCTGAAGAGAATAGCTGAAATTCAACTGCTGAAAGAGGCTTTTATTTTTGTTTCAATGAGGTTCATTCACTAGAAGAATCAAACAAAATTAAGCTATCCTCTTTATCTTCATCTGTATTTGAAATATTTTAATTATTTCCTATTTTAAATACACCTATTTTATGTATTAAAATACATCTCTAAAATACATGTCCAAAAAACTCAAAAATACAGTTTTTCAAATATAATTTTGATAATATTTATTTGTAATTGCAACATCACATTTATCCTGTAATATCTGAAACAAAGATATCTAGTATTACTATAAATTATTAAAAAAGAGTTAATTTGGAATAGCAAAGGAACATGCAACTTCGCAATATTATCTATTACATTGGCAGAAACATTGTATCATACCTAGGAAATGGACTATATTGTAATAAAAAAAGCAAGTTCAAAATATGTACATATGTATGTATATATTTTTTCCAATATGTAAGAAAAAATAGAAAATATGTGAAATGAAAATTCGTTATAATGCTTAAAATTCCCTTCTTCATGAGTATTCTGAGCACAGTACTTTGCCGAACAGATCTTAACATAGATTAAGAGAAGCTATAAGAAAGTTCTGAATCTACAGGAGCAATTATTCGCTAATTTCATCAGAAATATATAACACTTTCATAGTATATACAATGTTGTTTACAAGAAATCAATGCTCAAGTAAATAGTACCATGTAGCTTGTGATAAAGAGTGGGGTAAAGGTCCACCCACATACACCCCCTCCAGAAAAGCTATTTGACAATAATGCAAAAGATATTTGTTTTGTGGAGTTATGCATGGGATCTATAAAACATGAGTAAGCATGTGGTTGAAGTTCCTTCTGCTTCACATACATCTGCTCATCCTTGATCCCGAGTATACGGTTGCCAAGAAGCAGAAGGGGTGGGGGAGGAGTAAGTTTGACAATTAATAGTGAAGGTCCAGCGTTAATACACGTGGACTGTGTGGGTTTCTAAGTATTTCAGTAACAAAGAGTGTTTTCAAGTGACATAAATTTCGAACTCACATTTGAAATGTTGATTTTCAACTTATGAATATCAGTATGAAAATGTATAGAATAAGTAGCAACAGATAAAATATGTAAAAATATGAAATTATATCCAAATATGTAAAACCATGTAAACTTTGTCATTTTAACAAAAAATGTGTTTGGTGTGTTTTATTTAAAAAAAAGCCTCATAACCAAGTGTAATGAGAACTATTTACAGAAGCCTTTTGAATAATGATTGTTCATATTCATTTAACATATTGAAATTGAAATTTTTCAATTTTTTTCATGTAAATATTTTTTGTCTGAATATAAAGTTTCTCATCATGTCACTCTCTGTAAGAAGTATTTTTAATTTTTTCTAAATAAATATTGTGCCAAGGAGGTGACAAGTTGTTTTTTTAACCAAAAGAGTACATGAAAAGGGGGATTGGGAAAATGTCAGGATAAGAAAACCAAAGACCTTAGCAAACAGATGACAGCAAATATCATACATCATCATGCATACATCAACCAGCAACATTCTAAATTATATTATCCAATGATGCGCAACACATCACTTCATGACACCAATTTTTTGTGTTTAGTTTAATTGTACATCACTTCTTTTATATGTTCTTTTATTTTATTTTTTGAAAAATTTGGTATTAAATAATTTTTTAAGAACAATCGGGGGACCTTGAACACTGAGGGCTCTGGGCTTGAGCTCTACGGGCCCGTGGGTTAACATGGACCTGATGAAAGTTAATATATAATCCACACGAAAGCTCTTGAGTAAGGTAAAAAGAGCATCTCAACAATGGCATTAACTAAGTACAGATATAACTCTGAAGATAGAAAAGAAAAGAAAAAGAAGAGGAAAAATTCACTTCGTACATTTATATTTTTAAGAACAATTAGTTGTAGATTTTACTTTCTAACATACTACTTACTAGCAGAGAGAAAGTATTGTAATGCTGCTGCAAATATAGTGATTTTTTAACAGAAACTCATTTTGTGTATCCTTCATACAAAAAAGTGGATAATTCTTGTTTACAAAGAAAATGAAAAGTTACAAACGATATTCTTTAGCTGAAAAGAGCTATCTAATGTCCTAAGTCACCTAAAAATGCAACAATATAATAAGCCTCTCTATGCACCTTATATGAATGACTGCTTTCTATTTCTTAATTTTTCATAATGCTGCTGTTGAATAACCTCAAAGAAATGTCTCAAATTAATCTTTCATAACAAAAATTTTTTCTACATGAATTAAATTTTGTTTGAAGCTAATCTAACATATGAACATTCCTGTTTTACTATATTTAATCTATAAATTCAGAAACTGTGTTGAAATTGAGATAAATATAGAAAAGACACTAAAAGGTTTTTGAGACACTAGTAATAAAAGCTGGCAATAAATTAATACACAAATGAATGAATGATTTCAATGCAAGTGATCATTGTGAATATTCTAATACAATTTATTATTATTATGAATTGGGGAAATCTTACCTTAGAAATATTCAATTAATGAAAAGAGGTAGTTCACCAAAAAGGTTATATCACTAATCTTTGATTTCAATGTTATGTTGTGAAGACTTACTCTAATCTCCTGCTCATGTTTCTTTCAAAATGCTTCTTTTTAATTCCATTAGTTCACTTGAATTTTTTACTTTTAAATGCCTAGTCTATGTATTTTGCTCTTTTATGATATTATTAAAATTCAGAGGAAGGTCCATTATCTGGGAAGCGAATTATGCAGGTTATTTCATAATAAAAGTGATTAAATTGATTTTGGAATGGATTTTGAGAATAACAAGCAATGAAGGCAAACAGAAAAAAAATTTAAATAAGGCTTCTTCCATGAATAAAATTGTAATATGTACTAAATTGATGTAAATCAAATAATATGTACCCTATAAATTTTAAAAAATATAGGAATTAGTATACTGTAAGTATGTATAATATTATCCTCTATTATATGATATGTATAATTAGAGGATGTAGTATTACTTATTAGAGTACAGTATTACTTTGCGTTTTTTCTAAATTGACCTTATATCTATACCTTCAAATCGATTTTTCCCCCTCCCCCTTTCTTTCTTTTGTGTATTATTTGGCATTTTCAGTTTTCAATAGACCCCTCCCGTTATTATCCCTGATAATAGCAATTTTTATTGTTTATTGTAATACATATAAAAATGCATCAAATTATTTTAATAAACCATTAAAACACATCTGTGATTACATTATTTTGTATTTTCAATTCTACCAGCGATTTACTGATTGAGTACCAATTTCAATCAATAATTTCAGGATATATTAGGAAAGGTAAAATGGAGAGGCAATAGAATAATTAAATACAGAATCAACTTGTTAAAGTTTATCTTTGGGAAAGATTTATTTGGTGTTCAAAGGAACAAACCCTTTCTTCATAAAATGTACACACAATGTTTTTTTAATTGAGCCAAGATTTTCATGAGAGTGATATATATATTAAAATTATATAACTTTTAAGTTCTCACAAATCTGAGAAACAACAAAACTATAATCAGTGCGAAACTCAGAAGAGTGTGCAAAATTCCTTGCAAGAAAACATCTTGTTTCTTATTAGTGACTAACAATCCAATATTTTAAGTGCTACAATGGGCATAAATACATGTAAACAGCATGAAGTTAATCAAAGGGTCTTTCAAATTTCTTCATCTTAGTCTTGCACAAATCCTCTTAAACTGGTCTTTTCTAATACTGTTCCAATGTACAATAGTTTCTCATATCAATTGTGTGGAACAGAACTAGAAAAGAAGTAATCAGTATAAAAGATTTTGTTCATCAAGACTTGGGATCTTTTCAATGAAAATTATGCATAATTCCAAACACTAGTTTTCATGTGTATTATTTTACTAATTTTTTTAAGTTACAAACAATACAATTGCACTTTATTGAGAAAGTCTCTCTGAGTAATTTCATATGCACTATATAATACTGCCCACAGTCAGAAGTGAATACATTCTTGAAAGATTCATACTTCTTAATTTAAAGATAAAATAGTTCACAACAAAAACTGGGGAAATAAACCTTATTAAATCTCTTCTCTATGTACAAATCAAAATGCCTTAAATTATTAATAATAATAATATTCACAGAAACTCATATTATATATTCCAAATTGTAATATAAATATATACACACACTCACACAAGTTCACACAAAATAAAAGCCTCTTAATACAAAAACCTGCATTTCACTGAGGTAACACCAATTAGAATATATCAAAAGATTGTCTTTAAGACAGAAAAGAACAAATGTGCCCTTTTAACTAATAGCAGGTTTGAAATGGGTACAATTTCAAATTACATCCCATTTTCTTAACTATTCATATATCTTTAATGATTTAGATTTAAGATTTTAAACAGACAATACAGAAAAGAAGATGTAGATACAACCATCTTGATTGAGAAAAATTTGTTCTGATCCACTGGTGACATGTGCTCTTCATTTCAGTTTACTATTTTATTTCATCTCAATAACTTGTTTCCATCAAAGAAATTGCCACAATCACATTAACTTTGAAATATTTCAGCCACCGATTTTCACACAAGTGAAATAGTATTCACACAATCAACAAAAATAAATACATGGAGATTACAAATCAAAAACAATTTCACTTACTATATTACGTTGAAGGATTTTAATGTAACTCAGTACAACCCCGTTGAAGATGGCAAAAAAGTGTTAAAAGTACATACACACCAATGAACATGAAAGTAGTTTTTGAATTAACTTTGAGCACAATTTTGAACTTACAATAAATGTTCAACAAAACCTTCAGAGTGCATTTGCAAGCATTTTCACTTAAACAAAAATACTAACTCATAACTTTTATATTTTTAAAATAAATTATTACATAAACAAAACATAAATAGGAAAGTGATTCCCAAGTAATAATAAGTATAACTTTTCTGCCATATATTCATATCACCCAAGTATATGAAGAAATGAATAAAAAGATAATGCATCCCAATATTCAGGAATCTTTCATTTGGGAGGCTTCTATGTGTCTTAAAATGATCATGAATATTATATTCAGAGTAAATAGGTCACTTACACTGATAGCAAACTTGAGTTTGAATATTATTGCCTACTATTTACATAATATTGTAATTGAAATCTTATATTACATGGAATGTAATTCAAAGAACTCAAAAGATGTGCAAGTTCTGCTTTTTAAAACCATAAGGATTAAAACCATAATCCTGGCAAAGTTGATATTCGGTAACTAACTTGAAGACTTTGATTTCTGCTGAAGACCATAAAAGAAATTAATAAATGATTACAAGAAAAAGGTAAAAGAACTAAGTCCCAAACTAATTATACAATTGAAATTGCGATTGAAAGTAATCCGTCCAATAAAAGCCAAATTTAAATACAAATTTATTGTTGCATTTGAATCAGGCTGGCATTAACAAAACAAAATTTTTTTCATAAAAATATATTTATCACACTTCATTTATTAACAATTTATTATGCAGGCAGCTGCCAACCTTAAATATTTTAATAAGATATAAATATTTACACAATATATTGGCATTATCACCAACAATAGACAAACTAATATGTCAATAATAATACACACGTCTTTGGTTTTTGCTGTAATTGTAAGTGTACAGTCAGGAATACATGTGATCTGTTACTGACCACACCTAGGTTGGCAACTTGGTTTGGTAATGTAGAAGATCTCTTTAGAAATTTCTTTTTGTGCAAGCACCGGCACTGATGTTTCAATGAGTGATCTGCAGTACTGAGAATAGTACTGAAGATTCACTGTTATTGTCAGTGAATATGGGTAGCACTGACTTAAACTAATGAATTCTGATTACTGTATAAATAGGTAAACTCTGAGAAAAATACAAGTGTTCTTGACTGTGGTTTTGGTAATCATAATATGCACTAGATACACTATCTATAGATCATGAAAGATTCATTACCACCTGATACTAATAAAACTACAGTATTTACAAGAACATGAGAAGTAGAATATGATAAAACTCATAGTTAAGACGAATAATCCTGTTCATTATTAAAGTTCAAATGTAATGTGGACTAAATGTGAAGTAGGTTTAAGCAAACAGGATTTTTTTTTCTTCCAAATGTTAATCACTTCATACATGAACAATAAAGAAATTTACTCCTATAACTAGAGTAGAATAATTTGGTAACACAACCATGATATGTATCAAGAATGTGGGTCACACAAATTCACACAAAATGCAGCTTTGTGCAGCAAAAACACACACTCACACATGCATACACTATATTAAGGTAGTATGCCTACGAAGACATATTACAAAACAAATCATTTATAATTTTGATTTGAACATTAAATTTCTCTCTAACAGGGTAATAAAAGATCATTTTATTCTGACTACTTACTTCATAATTATTGCAGTTCTTTTGTGTTCGCCCTGAGGAAGATTCATTTCCTCCTAATTCCGCCCAACTTGCACAGTGCAAGATGGCTGACTAGGGTGGTCACTCTATATTTCTTTTAAGAGTTACTTCAGTGAATAACACCCTTTTGTTTTCATCGTATAATGAGATATATTTCCTCTCAGTTGAATAAGAGAACCTTAAAGATGATTTGTGGAGACATGTCCAGTTGTAGAGGGGCTTCAGATGAAGTACAATTATTTTTGTATTTAACCTCACACAATAATTGACTTACTTTGACTAAGTATATATGTACATTTTATTGGCTTTGCATTTATGTTACGTGACTTGACTTTTCTCAGACCTTCCAGGGCTGCATTTATGTCAGTCAGTAATTGAGAAATTCATTTCTTCAATATTAATATTAACTGTTATGTTTATACATGCAATTAACTCTTTAACGCATGACTCCTTGAATATGTGAGATTCTGCACTCTTTCAAACTGTAGACTGAGTATGTTTTGCAAGCAGAAACAAATTTGCATGGCAGATTGCAACACGAGTGAGGGGCAACATTAATTGTTCATTTTGACAGTATCTTCTGATTCCTAAAACAATGCATGTATTGCAATTAAAACCAGGAAAAAAATGAGAAATTAATTCTCAACTTATTCTTGGCTACCATTTTTTACACCTAGCAGTTTAGCAGCATCATCTGCTGATTTGGATTGTAACATTTTGTCAATGATAGACTTATCTTGAATACCAAGGAGGTTACCTATCAAGTCTGTCTCCTCTTCATTATTTGTGCCATCCACAAGAAGGCGATGTTGTGCCACCTTTGTCATAGCAGAACTGGATATTATGTTATTGTTATTATGATTGACAGCAGAAAAACCAGAAGTAACAGATGACGAGGGTGGTGATGATTGAGGAAGTTCAGAGGCTTCTTCATCTCCACTCACAGTTGATACTCCATCTTCAGTTTGTGTATTGGCTGTGCCTACTGCAGGAATGGCTAGAGAACCACCTGCAGCATGTTTCTTTCTATGGCGCAGCATGCTGTGCTTCAGAGTGAATCTCCGGCGGCATATATCACAAGAAAAGGGTCGCTCCCCAGTATGTGTGCGCATATGACGACGCAAATCTTCTGCTGACCAGAAACGTCGCATGCAGAATGCACACATGACCTGAGGGTGAAAAAAAAAATCTGTTTAATAAATACATATTTTATGTTCTTTACTAGTTTTATGACAGTCAAGTCAAGAATCTCAGGGTCTAAGCTTCAAAACAAAAGTTACAAAATTCAACATTAGCTTCTCTCTCCATTTTTTTTTTTGTGGAAAATAAAGTTTTTCAAAAATTTCCTATGATGTTTTGGCACATTTACGATTCACAGGGAATGAGAACTCTTCTTACTTGAAAAGTTTCTGAGCTGTTACATTGAAAAGTAATTTACAGGACTTATGATATGATTATCCCATAACAATACAGTTGGAGGGAAAAAATACAAATAGACCTACTGATTTCTAAAAACGTCACCGAAATAATACTGGACGTTTTAATTATTTGGAAGCTCAGGTGTCCTAAGAATTTGCTTGTGGAGGGATGCATTTAGAAATTTAAAAGAAGAAAAAATTGCTTTTTTCTGGAATATATTGAAATGGTTTTAATAATTTTTCAAATAGTCTATAACTGTCCCTTCCATCAATATAATGAATTGTCTTCTCTTTTAACATTTACTTCATAAGACATAAAGTGAGTCCAAAACAGTAGCCACTAAGTGTTAATCAACTTTCAAAGAAAACACAAAATCTTAAACAGTAATTTTAAATATTTTTCAAATTGTTAATCTCTACATGTGCATTTGGGTTTCTTGTTCCTAAAAAATACTAAAAGTTGTTGAAATAATCTTACTTTTATATCATTTACAAGCTAATGGCTTTTTTTTTTTTTTTTTTTTTTTTACATAAACACATCTTTTTTTTAATTTCAGAAAGTGACTGAATTGTGATTTACTCGCTTAATTAATTGAAGGGTCTTACCTTTCGATTAGCATAGTCTGGGAATCTTCCACGAAGCTGCTCAATGTTTTCATCAGCTGTTGGGCTATTTTCTTCATGGTTTTGATTTCCTGAAGATGAAGATGAGTGCTGAGAATGAGCATTGTCTTCAGCTGCTGTGTCCAATGCACCTTTAGACATCAGAAGCTCAAACTCTGCTGGATGTACATCTCTGATGTGATCCAAAGCATCTTGACGTTCAGCATAACCCCCATCGCAGAGATGACACTTGAAAGGCAGTTCAGAGGATGCACTCCCACTACTCGAGGCACTACCACTGACAGCAGGCTGGGTGCTTACAGAATCTCGAGCAGGAGTAGCAGGTAAGGGTGCTGGTGGTGGCGGTGGTGGGGGTAGTGGTAAATTGTGAGGAGTATCATTAGTTTCTAAGGGACGGCGTTCTGATTCTCCATCTTCACTGCCACTCCCACAATGGCTTTCCTCGTAGTGACTACTGGCCCCACTCGGACCACTGGCATCTGAACCAGGACCTGGAGGTGGGAGAGACTGCTGCAGCGGACTGGTGGGAGGAGAACTGCTGCTGCTGCTATTGCTATGCTTTGAAGCCACATGCTTCCTCAGGTTACTCAAGGTAGCAAAGGTAGAACTGGGACAGTAATTGCACTTGTAAGGTCTCTCAGGAACATTCCTCATTGTGTAATTGTTACTAGCATTTGCTGCTGCAGAGGCACTGGTGCTAGACAGAGATCCTGGAGAAGTTTCATTTCCACTTCCACTGCTACTTGTGCCACTGTTGTTGGTACTATTGTTGGTATTACTGCTAGAATTGTTGGCAGTATTATTACTGCTGCTATTATTGTTGTTGTTGCTATTGTTGTTGTTATTGTTGTTATTGTTATTATTATTATTGCTGTGTTTCCGTAATAAATGACGGTCACAATTGCTTTTGGTGGTGAAAAGAAGAGGACAATGAGGACACTTGAAAGGCTTCTGGCCAGTGTGAGTGAGAACATGTCTTCGTAATGATGATGACCAAGGAAATTTTCGGTAGCAGAAAGGGCAAGAGACACGGTTGGGTGCCAAGGAATAAGCACTCTTCTTTTTCCCAGGAGCGCTGGTGCAGCCTCTGATTCAGACCTGCAAAAAGGAAGAAATCAATTTTTAAGAGGAAAAGTAAACAGCAACTAAAATTTGAAAGTTGCTAAATTAATTTTGAAAGAATTCATCACATTCATTTTTTGTCTATATAGAAATTATTGATGTTAATTTTAGAAAAGTTAACATTTAGAAAAGAAAAAAAAGAACAAAAATTAATGGACTTTGACAAAATACACATTTAGAAAGTTTACATTCCCCTTCAGTTTACAGTAATTGAATTGCCCACAGTACAAATTTACCAATTCATTCATTCACTCATTCATTCTTTCTTTCTTTCTTTCTTTTTGAGTGTGGAAAACAGAAGTTGAAAAACTAGACTTACTTGTTCTCATCACTGCCAGAATTGTTTCCCTCACTGTTACTGCCAGCAACAAGACCTTCTTCATCCTCTTCACTTCCTTCTTCACGTCCAAATTCCTCTGCATCCTGTGTTCCCCGGAAGTACCGTTGAAATGCCTGAGTTTGGGTGGAGGCATTGTCCAAAAGGCGTGAAACGCTGGCGAGATCTGCACTGCCTCCTTCCAAGATGTCCTTGCGCTCCGGTTGCGGTTGGGGCCGAGCTGCAGAAGAGGCAGTCTTAGCAGACACAACAGGAGCAATAGTTGGAGCAGTAGTTGTGACAGAAGTCACTGCAGAAGTTGCAGTGGGAGAAGAAGTGGAGGAGGAAGAAGAAGAAACAGCAGCGACTAAAGGGGAAGAAGAAACAGGGGCAGCAGCTGAATCTTCTTCAGCAGCTTTCTCCTCATCGATTACCAACTCACCATCACCATCTTCCTCTTCAACTGGCTCGGGAGATGCTGTGCCCAATTTGGATTTCAGTTGTTGCGCAATGAGATGTCTCACTTCATCCGAGGTGAATTTGTTGTTGTTGTCTTCTTCTCCTTTGTCATCTTCTTTCTCAGGGGAAGAAATGTGAAGAGATGCATTTAATATAGGAGGAGTAATAGGTGTCTTTTCATCGATCGGTTCAATTTTGGGCTGTGGAACAGGCAGAGAAGGATGCTGAGGCAGTGGTGGAATAGGAACGTTGACAGTTGGCCGACGACCAGGTCCATTCACAACTGCTGTGGCTCCTCGTTGGCGCTGGCTCCAAAATTGGGGATGCTGCTGTTTAACATGTCGTTCCATGTTTGAACGCAGAGTGAATCTAGCAGAACAGTGCTCACAGGCAAAGGGTCTCTCTGTGCGATACCGACGTTGTTTCTGTTTTGGCATTAACACTCCATTCTTGATAACCATTTTCACAGCACCTGGGGCATCACGATCACGTCCAGATTTGATCGAATTGTTATTGTTATTATTGACATTGTTATTGTTGTGCAAAACAGATGGAGGCAGTGGTTTCACCAATGGTTTCATTTCCGCAACTTGTTCCTTGATGTCTATCTTTAATGGGTCCTTGTTCCTTGCTGAGTCAGCAATCACCTGGAAAACACAAGAATATAAGTATTTGTTTCCATAGCACAACACAATATTTTTTTTTGGTTAGTTGAAAGGGCACAGAATGTAAAATAGTAAAAAATGTGGAATATTAAATGAGTAAAATATGTAAGCATGTGGTTATACACAGTGCAAGTAAGAAAATTAAGTACATGAAAAGAGCTACATTTAATAATGCTAATAACATATTTACAGTTCCATCTACAGGCACATAAGAATGTATGCTACAACCAAGTGCAAATTACACGATGTGAAATAGCAATTTATCTGCAGCCATCACTAGTCAACTCGACAAACATGAATACTACCATACAAGAACCTTCTACCGTTTCAGTGAGTCCCAGTGAACCAGTCCGCAGCTGGTGGCCTGACAGTCGGTCACCACCGAGTGAAAAGAATCATAGAAGAGGAAAAGAGCGAAGGCGCCAAGTGCGCAACTCGAGGATTCGCCCTAGGGGCACTTGCCTGGTTGTGGAGGGCGCGCAGCTGGTCCGCGGCGCCGCGATGGTCCAGCAGCAAGCCGCCCGACGTCAGATGCCGGCCGCGGATGAGCTCCTTCTGCAGGCGCTCCTTCAAGTCGGCGATCTCCTGCGGGTTCGCTGTCGGGTACATGTTCTGCGGGACGGTGGGGAGGAAAAACGGGAGGGGCTGAAAGGAGCCGATCGCCTGCCCGGCGCCGAACGGCAAGCCGTTGTTGTTGATGCTGAAAAGTGACCCTAGGTGGCGGCTAGCGTACAGGTTGGCTGCGCTCACCTCCATCTTGGGCGCGACGCCCGGGCCCGCGGCCGCAGCCCCGCCGAACAGCGGCGACGCGCCGCCCCGAAGCGCCGGCGGCGGCGGTGGCGGCGGGGGCGGCGTCGAGTCGCCCTTGCGCGCCGCCGCGAACGCCGAAGCCACGATCATCGGGTTATTGTTGTTGAATTCGAGTTTCTTCTTCGACAGGTCCTGCGGCAGGGACTCCTCGTCGACGTCATTGGTCTCATCTTTGGTAGCGGATTCGAGGACCGACTCTCTCTTCTTGCGGAGATCGAGCGCGTCCATGCTCAGATCCAAGGGGGAATTGGCCTCGCGCTCGTACTCGAGAGCGTGGTTCTCTAATCTTTGGTCTTCAGTGGGGACAGGAGAGATTTTGGTAAACGGCTTATTGTTTTTGGTAAAACTGACTAGCTTTTCGATGTTCGTTCTCTTGAGGGCCTCTTCGTTGTCTGTGTTGTCGTCGCCGCTGAGGTCGGAGGCGCAACCCACGACGGCGAGCGGCGGGGGCGGCGGCAGCGCCCGAGGGGGGTCCTCGGCGCCGTTGTCCTGCGGCTCCCAGGGGCGCGCGGGCGGGGCGGCGGCGGGCAGCAGGGGCGGTGCGGGCGACGACAGGCCGTCGCTGTGCCGCGACACCGCCGCGTCCTCCGGGCCGAAGACCAGCGCCCGCTTGGCGGCGGGCGGCGCGGGCGAGGCCGCGGGCAGGGAGCCTTCGGCCGACGACGCGTACCCGGGGTCGTTGGTGGGGTCCTCGGACGGATGGTAGATGATGGACTTCTTCACCTCCTCCCGCGTCAGCTTGGAGTGGCGGTTGCGCAGGTGGCGCTCGCAGTTGGCCTTGGTGGTGAAGGCGTAGTTGCAGAGCGCGCACTCGTACGGCCGGTCGCCGTTGTGCGTGCGCAAGTGGCGCACGAGCACCGTCTTGTCGCTGTGCGCGAACGGGCACATGTTGCAGCGGAAGGGCCCCGCGGCGCCGCTCAGGTGCGTGCGGTTGTGGCCCTTGAGCGCGCGCAGGTTGGGGAACACGGCCGTGCACAGGCGGCACGGGAACTCGCCCTTCAGCTTCATGCGGCGGAACTCGGCCGCGAAGTCGTCCTGCTGCTCCTCCTCGCCGCCCGCGCCCATGCCTCCCAGCGACCCCGCGCCGCCGCCCGACAGGTCCTGCAGCATGCCTCCCGAGCTGGCCGTCACGGAGATGATGCTCTGGATGTCCGCGAGGTCGCGCGCCGGCGGCGGGGGCGGCGGCACCGTGTTGAAGTACAGCGCGTTCTCGAAGCGCTCCTCGCGCCGGCTGAAGTGGTTGGCGTAGTCCGGAGACGACGGCGCGCTCGATTTGTTGCGCAAGTCCAACCCGGCGAAGAAATCGTCGCGCTTGCGCTCCTCCAGCTCCTCCTCGGACTCGTCCGCGCCCTGGCGCTTGGTGAGGTCGGTGGGCAGCTCGGGCGCGGGCGGGGAGGCGGCGTCGGCGGAGGCAGCGGCGGCGGCGGCCGCGGCGGCGGCGGCGGCCGCGGCGGCGGAGGCAGAGGCGAGTACGGCGGCCGCCGCCATGCCGGCCGGGACGCCGCACGCCGTGCGGTGGATGTCGAGCGCGCTACCGCACGGGAAGGCGCGCCCGCACCCGTCGCACTGGAAGCGGTGGTACACGCTGGTGGGGCGGTGCAGGCTTTTCTCGCACACCGCGCGCGCGATGTGCGGGAACTTCTCGCTGCTGAAGTCGACGAAGGTGAGGTCCTTGAAGCCGATGACGGCGCGCGACGCCGGGGACGTGGGCTCGCGGTGCACCGTGAAGCGGTGGATGTTGAGGGCGCGCGGGTTCTTGAAGGTGGCGTCGCACACCTGGCAGCGCACCACGCCCCCGCTGGAGGCCGGGGGCGACGCCGCCGGGGCGGCGGGCGCGCAGTCGCCCATGTGCGCGTCGAGCGCGTGCAGCGACGGCGCCTCGTGGCCGCAGCGCGGGCAGCGCAGCCGCTGCGCGTCCGAGGCGCTCAGCACGCCCGGCGAGCTGCGCACGCGGCGCCGCTCCGAGTCGTCGGCGGCGTCGTCCGGCGCCTTGCGCTTGCCGCCCGGGTCGCTGGCCGGCGACAGCACGCGCGGCGACTCGGCCCCGCTGCCGCTGCCGCTGTCCGGCGGCGACATCTTGCGCTTCTTGGGCAGGCTGGCCGGGCTGGCCGGGCTGCTGGCGCGGCCGGGCGACGCGCCGCTGTCCGAGCTGCCGCCGTCGCTGCTGTCGCCGCCGCCGCCGCCGCCGCCCTCGCCCGGCCCGTGGGTGCGCGCGTGGCGGTGCATGTTGCTGTTGGTGGTGAACGACAAGCCGCACACGCGGCACCGGAACGGGCGATCGCCAGAGTGGACCAGAACGTGGCGTTCGAGAGACGCCGCCGAGCTGAGAACCTTGCCGCATTCACGACAGCCGAAGCCCTTGGCGGCGGCCGCCCCGTCGCGGTCGTCCTCGTCGTTGTCTTGGAGGCGGTCGCGGAGAGGGGATTCCTCGCCGTCGCCGTAAGCCGCGGTGTCGTTGGCCGGCGGCTGGGGACTGCCAACGGCGGCGGCGGCGTCCGCCGCGTCCTGAGCCAGGGGCGACGTCGGCGGTGGCGGGGACGCGCGCTCCTCCTGGGCGACCGGCGCTGCGGTTTCCCCCGCGCCGGCGGCGGTGGTGGCGGTGGCGGCGGCGGCGGCGGCGGCGGGGGCCTCGGTCGGGGCTTCAGCGACCACCTGCTCCCGCGCCGCTGGTTCCTTCAGGCGCGAGTCGCCGTCGCTGTCGCGGCCGGGCGCGTGGCCGGCCACCTCCGTCCTCGAGGCTTCCTGGTGCGCCACGTCGCACTTAGCGTTGCAGATGGAGTCCACTGGAGAATCTACAAACAAAAAAAAAAAAACGTCACAACCACGGCTCGGCTCGTTTCACGACAATCAACTTCCTAAACATGCAAAACATTTGTTCATCATCGAATGTACCTCCCCATTCCGGGAGCATTTTCCGTTCCCTGCCTCCGATCGTCGAGGGGGCGTGTCCGTTGAACGCGAAGGGGAACCGGAAGCCGTCGATGGATTCTCTCCTCGCAAGGCGGAGGCACGACAGGGGCACAAGTGTTCCTCGCATGCAGAAGGCGGTGGGGATCAGCTCGCATGGAAACGAATGGGAAACCAGACAACCCCTAGCGAGCGAGCGAGCGAGAGGGAGAGAGAGGGAGAGCCAGGCGCTGCGAGCGGTGCGTAGGCTCCCGCGTCCCAACGCAGACTGCGTAGCGGTCAGCGGCCGACGCAGCGTCGGCGTCGGCGTCGGCGTCGGCGGTGGTGGAAGGAAGCTGGACACATCCTGCGGTGGGGGAATCACGAGCGCTATCTGACGCAAGGGCGCGCAGGATGCGCGGTGAGGTGCACAGTTCCTCTCCGGCCGCGTCCCGCGAGCCTCGCCTCGGCTCGGCTCGACTCGACTCGGCCCGGCCCCGAGGAGAGGGGGCGGGGGCGGGGGCTTATCTTGTTTGTTGTTTTCGGCGGAAGGGCGGCGTCTTGTGTCACGAATCGCGCCGGAGCGCAATCGACGCTATATTCGCAGCTTGACGATGGCGGAAAGTCCGCTCATCCTTCCGGAGAGACGCGACCGGAATGGGTAGCACTTCCATGTAAAGACGACAGCGCGCATGCGCCGTGCCCCCAGGCCCCCTTCCCATCAGCCGTCATTCCGCTCTTCTCCGAAGCGACACGGACAGTAGAAAAGGATGAATCCTCATCTGACATGCACAATACTCCGCGGTCAACGCGCGTTGCAATATTTACTAGAAGTTTGAGAGGCGTGTATCCTCTCGGGTTTTCAAGTTGTGTAAACACGTCGAGTCTTTAGGAATGCAAAATACTGCAAACGTTACAATTTCTGCTGTTTATTGTCCATTCTCACATTCATTGTAATGCTTTATTTACACGATAGATGTTATAGTAACATCCGGATTCGATTGCGTTTATCTTTATCAGCAGCCATCACTGGTCAACTCGACAAACATGAATACTAACATACAAGAACCTTCTGGTGAGTCCCCCCAGTGAGTCCCAGTGAACCAGTCCGCACCTGGTGGCCTGACAGTTGATCACCACCGAGTGAAAAGAATCATACAAGAGGAAAAGAGCGAAGGCGCGATTTAATTTAAAAAAAAAAAAAAAAAAAAAAAAAAAAGGATTTCTTCCCGGTTTTATTCAAGTCGAGGAAACGGAGTAAAGGTGAGATGAACGGAAGTTCAAATCAACGGCGCTCAGCGTCTGCGGTGGAGTTCTTCCTGTTTGTCGGTGGCACGGTGAGGATAAGGAGCCGCAGAAGGGTCAGCCAGACATCGGAAGGAAGATGCGCGCGGTTACGAACCAGAGGCTCCCGCGGGGCGCTTTCCTT
This sequence comes from Teleogryllus occipitalis, assembly GCA_011170035.1. Classification (NCBI taxonomy): domain Eukaryota; kingdom Metazoa; phylum Arthropoda; class Insecta; order Orthoptera; family Gryllidae; genus Teleogryllus; species Teleogryllus occipitalis. Next base: position 434,023 of record BLKR01000175.1, on the reverse strand, counting down.
TGCGGTGAGATAAGAGGGAGGGGCCGGGCGCGGGACGGGGCGGAGAGGGGCGGGGCGCAAGGTGCCCCGATCGATCGCCGCGTCTGCGCGCCGCGCGCAGCAACCAACGCCCACCGGCGCGCCCCGCCGGCGCAAAGAATTCGCGCTCCGTTCGCCCAATATGCGGACGCCAGGGGCGTGCCAGTAGGCACGAACGAATGCAACTGTCTTTAAAGTAAACAAAGTAACTGAACATACTTTCTATATATAATACGTAATATTTGGGGGTCTTAATATCTTTATTATTATTAATTATTATTATTATTATTATTATTATTATTATTATTATCATCATCATCATCATCATCATCATCATCATCATCATCATCATTATTATTATTATTATCATTACTACCATTATTATCATCATAGCGTCTTGCTTGGCTCATGGGCAGCGAATCTTGCTGCTTACGGTGAAGAGAATACGTCATGTTCGCCTCATGTCGCTCTTACCCCCAGGCACGGGAATTTAACTAAGCCCAGGCAAGTGGGACACCGGTAGCTGGCCGGTGAATTCGGGCCACCGATCCAAAACGCCAAATACATTCATACATTATTGTTATTGTTATCTCCTAAATTTTCGACTTGAGATGTTAGGTGTCTGCTAAATTCACAACCTACTTCAGGTTGCAACTAGCTTCGTAAGGAGCCGATTTAGTGATTGTAAGTGCGTCTTTATTACTCTGTGCAAAATATGAGACGTTTCCATGCATTATTTGTTATTATTATTATTATTATTATTATTATTATTATTATTATTATTATCATTATCATTATTATCATTATCATTATTATTATTATCATTATCATTATCATTATTATTATTATTATTATTGTTGTCAAATATTAATCACAATTCAAGATGCACATTTTATTCGGAGCATTTATCAGTTTGGAGATTATGTTGCTCAAATTCGACACAAGTACAAATTTACACAACAATTTCTCACCAGAATAATAATACATTTACAGTTTTTGTGGGAGAATTGGCACTGCAATTCGGATATGGGATTAAAACTCGATTTTTTTTCTTCAAACCCTTTGAATCATTAAGTGGCCTTTTCTTCTTACCTTGAGTGTTCGATATCGTTGTAGCCGGAGCCGGAGATGTGATTGAATGTTGCTGCATTGTTGCCATATCTTGCATAATTGCCACAATAACGTCTTCTCTTACAGACGACGAAAGACAGGTCTACGGCCACGCAGGCTGCAGGTCGAGCATCGCCTTAGCTCACGTCCTGCAACACAGAGAGGAAAAGGGACCGTCAGTAGATGCAACAACGAACATGAGCGGTTAGCTGAACTTCGATTCAGGAAGACAAGAGGAACAAGAAAAAAAATAATAAGAAAAAGATCAAGGGAGGAAAACATACAAGAAGAAACAGATCTCCTGAAGTTGCTTCTTAAGAAATCATCGTGACGTGTATCATGTGAGCTTGCGTAATGACTCAACGCACTATTCGTTGACGCAAATCTACACGTGCGGGTGGTACGATTCCGAACGGGTCAGCGCGAGTCGGATCCGGCCGGCGAGCGCGGTTCCGCGAAGAGTCATCATCTCTGGGGCAAGCAGCGCGCGCGGGGACTGTCGCAAGCGGCCAAGGCCCTCGGAGGACGCTCTCGCCGTCTCCGCCGCGGAGGGAATGGGACGGAACAGAAAAGGCGCGCTGACGGGGCGAACCTCGCGGACGGCGCACGCGGATGGCGCGAGCGAGGCGGAGGTCGCCCCGGAAAGTGACACAGCGCGCGCGCGCGACGCGCGGGCGGGCGGGCGGGCGGGCGGGCGCGCTGGGCGGGGCGTGGGCGGTCGCGGGCGCCGCGCAGCCTGCTGCCGTCGCGATGCCCCCCTCTCCCGCCGCCTCCCCTCACCCCCACCCTCCAAACCGCATCCGCTGACGCTTCCGCTCGACGCTCTGGCGCTGCAAGTAGCCGCGCCTGAGTTATTCTTGCGGTGACGACCAAGACACGCACGCCACAGTCGATCTGGAATTAAGTGGCGATGACGGAATAGAGATGAATCGGCCTTTCTCCAGTTTAATTTCGCCGCGATAAAATCGGAAGAGCGCGAAAAACGCAAGCGCAATTCGCAGTCACTTTCAAATGGATAATAATCGCTCCTATCCGTGTGCCTATAAATAACAGGGTGGATTACTAAAGAAAAATGCCTACCGCGGGAACAGTTGATGGTAATCAGAGGTGGACGACAAATCGACGAAAAAAAAAAAAATCCCCAGAATATTGTTCCAACATCTGTCACGTGTTTTTTTTCTCGTTTACATAAAAATCGTCTCAACTCGCGTACCCCTCGGAGCTCCCAATGACCCCTCTCTTCCACGAACCCCCCGCGTCCGTCATTTTCCACGGATTCCCAGCAATCACGCGACAACCCGTGAGAGCCCCGCGTCTCCCGGAAATTCGTTGCTTCGGCGCCCGGTCGTCCCTCGCCGCATCTAACGCGCTGCCGCGGGGGCGGGAGAGGTTCGGAGCTTGGGGTCGCGGGGGCGGGGGCGGGGGCGGGTGCGTGCGGCGGGCACGTGGCGGCAGGGACGCAGCAGACACCGCGTCACCTGTCCTCCCTCCGCCCCCGCGGGCGTCGCTTCCTGCGTGATTCACCGCCCGAGAAGCTGCAGCCGCACGCGCGGCGGCGACGCGTCGCGGGACGGCCTATCCGCCAGGCGCTCCCCGACCGACCGACGCCGCCGCCGCCACCGGCGGGAAACCCGCTTACTACGCGACTCGTCCACTGGACGCCGCGGACCCGCGCCCCCGCACTTGCTCCCTTCCTTCCTTCTGCCCTCCCCCACCCGCCGACGCCGCCCGCCGCTGACGACGACCGCGCAGGTGGCTGCAGCCCTCACAATCGATGGCCGCTCACAGCGAGTGCGAGGAGCTGCGCCGGCCTCCTTTGTTCTCGTCAGACTGCTTCGGCGAGCCGTTTCCTTTAAACGCTCGAGCGTCGGGTTTAATTTCTACAATCCCGCGTTACTGTTGTCAAGAACTGCTACATCCACACGAAAATATAAAAACCTCTGCAACGTCAAATTATCTTATCGGAAACAGAACACGGATACTTTCGTTGATTGAATATAACCGTAAGCATATTATTTTGATTTCTAAAGATTTTCTGAAAATGATACGAACAATTCTGAAACAACAGATATTCAGTCATTATTCATACTTGTACACGTCAAACGTTCCCTCTGAATACCTATCTACATGAACAAACGAACTCAGAATTCGAAAACTACAGCATTCGATACACAATTCGAATACAATTACTCAGCGTTTTATTTTCATTTTAACTATTAGCTTGAAAAACACCTACATTTATATGGATTCGAGATGCTGTGGAATTCTATCTTGATGAGGAAAACCTCAGAGATAATTATCTCGGTACGTAATCATTTGTGACTGTGCTTTGACGTTTCTAATCGAGATAACGATGCAAACAGACGCACAAGTTTCCTTATTTCATCATCGAGCGTGTATCTGTGGTAATATCATAAGAGTATCGACTTTTTTTCTATTCAATGAGCTCCCATCAATTGGACAAAGAACTCAGTTTATCTTTTGGCGAATTTATTCAACTCGTTTATGGAGAATTTCACGATCACATTCAGGAAAAGAAAAACATACCACGTCTTCAAAGTAAGAGTATACGAAAAAAATATGCATAGCTGCACGACGGCAAGGCAATACACGAGTACATCGGCTTAAAAGTCAGACAGAAGGTACGCACGCCGAGTTAGTACGGCACAGACAGGCGGTACGCCAAAAACAACATTTTTTATGTCGGTTGCGCGCGCTCTATGCAGGAATTAAACGGACGGGATAATATGGGCTCTTCGAACAGTTGTACAGCCCGGGATAATTCTCTACCAACATCATTACATCGGTCAACTGCGAGTTGGCTCCACGTAGCCAGGCAACGGAGACGACGGAAAGGCCATCCCGACCCGATGCACGTTCGCGGACAACCGAATACACCATCAGGCTGCACGCTGCGGCACGACTTGTCCAAAACATTTTTCGTTCGAACATTTTGCAAACGGTGGAAAGTGGGCATCGTCCCATCCCCACCGCGGCCTATTGCCCGCACCCTTACGGAGGGGAAACAATCAAGTTTTCAAAAAAATCCGGACCGTTCCGAACCCGTGGGGCTAGGCCAAAGTCTCGTGCGCCCGCACGCTCGCCCTCCTCGCGGGGCGTCGGGTTATCGCCCGCCGGTCGCCATGGAGACCTCAGATACGTGGTGGCGCGACGCCGCCGCCGCCGCCCCCGCCCTTGCCTTCGCTTCGCGTGCGCCGGCCACCGCCGCGCGCGGCACGCGCGGGGGCATTCTTAGCATCGGCGTCGCTCGAATTCCAGTTAAGCGCGCGAGAGCACTTTCTACCATAAAGCTTCACGCCCGCGGCTCACTTTCCCGCCCACCCGTCCGTCCGTCCGCCAGCGGGCGCCCGGCAAAGCCCCGGTTGCTGCTGCTAAACGTCCCGATTCTTCCCGTCAATTAAATCGTTTATTTCAGAAACCCGTCCAACGCCAAATTTGTCGTGTCGATTGATTGATTTTTTCGTGTTTTCGGACGCGTCAACTGCTTTGGTTATTAGTCCCGTTAGTGTAGTGCATGTTTTTTTCTCGGGAGATGGTGATCTTCGCCTTCTAGATGGCGACATCCGGCGCCGACCTACCGTCGGTTAGTGGGGTTTCCCCCAAGCAGGACTCTCCCACCAGCGGGGCACCCCCCCCAGTCGGGACAAGCTCTAAGCTCCCGACCAGTCTCCCGGAATATGTGATTGTGTGGTGCATGTTAGTGTAAGTGTGTGTGTGTAAGGGGAGAGGATAGGACAAGGAAGAGGAAGGACAGATCGCGCGCGGTCCGTGGCCCGTTTGGTAGGGTACTGCTCCGGCATTCACCTGTTGTTGATCGGAGAAACCTCGGAAAACGACCGATCAGAGCAGCCGGTTGCTAGAATTCTCCTCCAGACAGCGACTGAATTCGACCTAGCTGAAACGCCAGTGTCGAAAATCCTGCCGCCGTCAGGACTCGAACATAGGACCTCCCGGTCAGAGGCGCTGCAGTGACATCAGTTGATGCACTGAGCTACCGCTACCGGTTGTCATGAAAATTGAGAAAAAGTGTCCCAGTTTTTCCGCTTTCAATTTTTTCAAAAATTATTAAAACAGTTAATAAATGAATATATTTCAGGTAAATATGGAATAAGCGATGTGTCTATCCTCATGGAACAATATTCCACCGCTAAAGCGCATTTTACATTTTGGCGTTTGACGGGTTTCTGAAATAAACGATTCAATTATCGTTTACTGCCCCGCGCTGCGTAGTCGGAGTGGGAGCGTGGGTGGGTTGTGTGTGTGTGGGGGGGAGGGGCTCACTCCCACACTCCCGCTGCTTCGGGGCCGGCAGCTACCGGAGCGCGACAGGCCTGCGCGCCCCGCTGCTCGCCTCTCTGTTTACAAGGCAGCTCCGCGAAGAGGGCACCGACGCGCGCGGGCGATGCGGGTCAGCTGCGGTAAAACAACCGCTGGCGCCATGAGCGCTCCGGATGGCAGATGTTGCTAGAGTGTAACCTCGGAGAGATTTCAAGGATCTCCTGCCGTGGAAGTTTGTTCCTTCGACTTATCTAAACTAATTCTCAGCCAAGGAAGACAACATGCTGGCAAAAACATTAAAATATCTCAAGTCGGTTAAAGATGTCCTACAAAAGACAAAACTGAGTATTAATTAATCGTATAAATTAAAATAAGAATTTCTGCTATGTTATAAAATCTTCAATGACTCGTTAATCCAAAGAGGGCCTTGGAAGTGGGGAAAACGAAAGCCAAAATGGCTAATGCACAGGAGTCCTAACCTCTTGTAACCCTAAGCAGGTATTCCTGCAGTACAAAGGGTAAATAAGTAAAAACAAAATAATTTCTGTGATAAATCTTCTTTAAAAACTCTTCAACAGAGAGTCTTAATGTTAAAAACATCACTTTGTGGTTTTCTTATAGGTTTTCAATTACATTAAAACATGGTGATTATTCAAAGTTCTAAGAGTATAACAAGAACACAACTAATTTCTTCTGTGTCTCTTTGCTTATCTAAAATTATTATTAATGAGTTTTCTAAAGCTCATGAAGATCTCAACTCGAGTGGTTTTCAGCTTCCGCGTCCAGGAAAGGGATCTTTCGTTCCCGACGTTGCCATCGCCGGAATCTGTGTGTCATTATGTTCTCATTACGATATCGCGACCGACAGCCTTTGGCAACAAATGGTTCTCGAAATTTAGGAGCTCTGGTACACAGAAAACCACTCTTCGCCTGTCATCTATACGATCCAATTAACGCACGTATCCAACAGAAGAAAGTTTGGATATTGGGGAAGGATGAAGATCGGTCGATCACTTAAGTCAAGGCGTTGGTATGGAAGGAAAATATTTGCATAAAAGCTAACTACAATTGATCACAGATTGAAACTTTCATAGCTATCGTACGAAGCGAACTCTTACAGCACTAAGAAGAGCACTTGGTGAAGCATCGCAGCATCCGAACGTACTTTTTCGATTTTCTCTTCAGATTATTCCATTTCTCCCTTAAGGTACATTATTTACACCGGTAAAGAGTAAAACACACCTAATTAAGGAACCTGGAGATATTGTTCACACGATCTCTTGACTTCACTTCCAACTACGATGACCTCTTTTTTTAACATTTCTTCAGTTGTTACATTCCTTCCTTTTGCATTTCTAATTTACTCCTCTTTACAGCAATATGCCAAACCTTAAGATGAGATATCTCCGAAGGTGCAATACTTTTAATAGACACTTCCACTCGTGAAATTAAAACCAATAGTGTTTAAGTATACATATAATACCCCAATCAGGGCAACGTATCTCAAGTTTCTCGCATTTTCCATGCGATTTTTCTTACCGCCTCTCCCTACTGGCAAATCATAAACTGTGACTTATCCGTCTTTGGAGGTAGTATACATCGATCGCTATGTCAATGTCCAATAAACCGCGTATGTACTACAGCATAACCTCTTTTATTTTAACATAGCTTTCAGTTATTTTCAATATTTGGCGCATTTTGGAACTCTGTTGGACATAATTTCACTCGTGGAATAACCACTCGTGCTTTGGAAATTCTCAGATAAATCCCCTTCTCGCTTCCCGAGTCGGGGATTTATCGATATTTCCAAAGCACTCGCGGTATTACCTATGATAACTAACCTTTCAGAATATTAATTACAAAAACAAGTAAATGAGCCTGAATTCGATTTTGGATTCCCAAAAAGTTGTAGTCGAAATGTTCCGGTTTCAATTCAGGTGCGAGGGCATTGTGATAGGGAAGGAAACCGCGATTTGAGTCCGGGGGGCGGGCGGGCGCCTTCCCGGGTGGAAATCCAGGTGAGAAGAGGCGTCGTCCCCGCTTCCGCGCGCCTCCGCCGCCGAGGGCGGGGAACTCCGGCGCGCGCCGGCCGCCGCAAGCCGGAAGGAGGCCGCTTCGAGTATCTAACGAGGAAGGCGATAGGGCGGCCGGCCAACCGGGCGGCGACACCTTGCGACACGGCCCACGCGCGCGACTCCCACGGCGCCGCCCTTCCCCCCTCCCTTCTCCTCCCACCACCTTTACCCTCCCCTCCCCTCCCATCGTTCCTCCGCCTTCAAGACTTTTCTTCACGGCCGCACCCACTTCTATCGGGCACTCTCACTATCGGGCTGTTGTACCCAAGCTTGCGGGTTCAAATCCGATTGAAACCGTGGATTTTTAAGGGTGAAAAAAATCCTTCATACGCCTTACTTCGGAGAAGTAAATCCGGCTGTCCCATGTAGTAGATTTACCACACGTAAAAGATCAAGCCTAAAAGAAACCTGCGAGCTAAATTCAAATCGCCTGTTTCGTCGCCCGACTTGATACCTTTTAATGGTGAAAGGAGCGTAGTGAAATTTGCTTGGTCGGACGGAAGAGCGGGCCTGATGGGCCGAGTTTCGCCACGTAAAATAAGGCATTAACTTAACTTCTTTTGCTGCTCTTACCCCACCACCCCTCACTCAATTTCCTTCCCTCTCCCAGACACTCCTCCTCTCCCCCACTGCCTATCCGCCTTCTCCCACTCCCTCTTTCTGTTCTTCATTCCACCTCCCTTATTTTCCAGCCTTTTCACCTTCCTAACCTCTCTTCCTCCCCAAACTTCCTTTACTTATCTACCTCTCTGACGCCTACGGCCTTCGCGAGACAATTCCCTATCTGCTTGATTGGTCGTCCACATTTGCCACGACGAGGTCTCCGACGAAATGAGCAATCTTTTCAGGTGACAGTGCGCCTTCAGTGACAGGGCACAAATTCGTGGAGAGATTAGAAACACGGAATTCGTCCGACTTCACTCAACCGCCCGGCATCGTTAGCTCTGTAGCCCGATTCTTGCGAGAACGGTCTGAAAAGGATGTTGCTACATTCAAAGATCTGACGAAAACGACGTGATATGAGAGCCAACTCGCAAACTGGTGGGGTCTACGCCCTGGAGGCTAGTCACACAACTTTCTGAAAGCGTGTCATTAGGACGCGTAATAATCATTTCCGCACGTGACGCGTGCGCTGAATAACGAAGACCCGATTATTCTTACGACACAGCATTGCTGCCTCTAAATCCTATATAATGGATGTATGTGCGTGTATGTGTGTGTGTGTGTGTGAGTGTGTATGTGTGTGTATGTGTGTGTATGTGTGTGTATGTGTGTGTATGTGTGTGTATGTGTGTGTATGCGTATGTGTATGTGTGTGTATGTGTGTGTATGTGTGTATGTGTGTGTATGTGTGTGTACCGGGAGCGGTAGCTCAGTGCATTAACTGATGTCGCGAACAGCGCCTCTGACCAGGAGGTCCTAGGTTCGAGTCCTGACGGCGGCAGGATTTTCGACACTAGCTAGGTCGAATTCAGTCGTTGTCTGGAGGAGAATTCTAGCGGCCGGCTGCTCTGATCGGTAGTTTTCCGTGGTTTCTCCGATCAACACCAGGCGAATGCCGGAGCAGTACCCAACCAAACGGGCCACGGACCGCGCGCGATCTGTCCTTCCTCTTCCTTGTCCTATCCTCTCCCCTTACACACACACACACACTTACACCAACATGCACTACACTATCACATATTCCGGGAGACTGGTCTGGAACTTGTCCCGGCTGGGGCGGTGCCCCGCTGGTGGTAGAGTCCTGGATACGGGGAAACCCCACTAGCCGATGATAGGTCGGCGCCGGATCTCGCCATCCAGCGGGGGAATATCATCGCCATCACCCGAGAAAAAAACATGCACTACACTAACGGGACTAATGACCAAAGCAGTTGACACGACCAGAAACACGAAAAATCAATATATATATATATAGTATATATATATATATATATATATATATATATATATATATAATTTTCTAAACACTCCTGTCCGAAAGGGGCAAACCTATTCGAGAGAGAATACCACACACATCAACTAACAATTGCAAACTGGTACGGCGTGACGGGGCGAGCGGGAGTGATGGGGGGTTCGCTCGCAAAGGCAAAATTCATAGAGGCGCGGCTCGGCAGCGCACCCTCCGAGGCCCCGCGAGAAGCCATGCCCAGGACGTGCGGGGGCGGCGGAAGGGGGAGGGGCCCGGGAGGGGAAGGGAAGGGCGGGGCGACGCGCCCCCCAGGGACCCGCCTCCATCCACGGCGGCTGGCTCTAATGTTTTATGCAGCAGCCGCACCTTGCTCCGGGGCTGCCCAGCTCGTTTATTGATTACCGTCCCGGCGCCGGTCGCCATGGCGACGGACCGGCGCGGAGGAAAACACATCGTCACCTGCGCGCGGCCGCCGCCCCGCCGCCGCCGCCGCCACTCCGTCGCGCAGCCAACGACCGCCCCGCTCCGGCCGCCCTCCCCGTCTAATTTGTATTTTAAAAGCACGCCGAGGGAGAGCGCTGCGTACGAGGTAGGGTGCGTCGGGGGCAAGGTGAGCAGATTAGTCAAAGTCACCTCCCCCCCCACTCTCCCTCGGCCAGGGGTTGTTGCCTCCCGCCTCTGCATCACGATAGCCACCCTCTCCCTCCCTCCCCGGGTGATTGAGAAGTAATAAATGTTATTGTGCGGCGTACAGATGTTCTGGACGCGGGTCGGGGGAGGGTCTCCGTGGGGAGGCAAAGAGACGGAGGCGGCGGCGAGCACGCGGGCCCGAGGCCATCACAATAACGACTGCGACGATGATGATCCAATTGCGGCAGGGGGGGGCGCGAAAGCGTGGTCGGCGCGGGAGGGGGAGGGGGAGGGGGAAGACGCCCCGAGGGACGCAGAGGCGTCGCGACGCCCGCGCCATTTGCATTGGCCATTTGCATGGGCCACGTACGGCGCTCGGGGACGTTTCTCCGGATCCACTGATGGGTATCGGACCCAGGGAAGGACGAAATGTCTTTTTTCTGATTCGGTCCTAATTGACTCCACCATAAAACCACGAAAGTCTCAAAACACACACACACACACACACACACACACACACACACACACACACACAATTTCATACTCATTTTCACATTTTTTCCCCTTACGAATATCTCACCTTCAGACTGAAACAATTAATAATTGATGACGATATTATAAACACACACACACAAATACATACACACATGAACACTGTTTGAACGTAACCTACTACACGGAACACGTAGACTAGGGCATGATACATTACACTTAACAAGTTAATGACTACTTGCGCCGATGTGGTAACTTGTCATACATCACAATTACAGATACTTATCTTACGACAAAAATACGAGAGCACGGTGGGTGAGAAAATATGTTTCTTTTTGAACAGATCAAAAGAGACAGTAGAACCCAAGGAACAATATCACACATTCATTTCTTTGGCATTATTTCCTGATAACGGGAAAAGCTACAGTCGGGGAATGAAAAGCAGCGGCAAGTCGAACAGTAGAGCGTCCGCAGGGGAGGCAACGAATGACAGAAGGCTCGAAAACGGGGTCGTTCTCTTGATGGTGCTGGATGAATAATACAGTGGCGGGACATTGATTTCAAATTTCCAACGGGAGCAGCACACACACACACACACACACACACATGCGCGCGGGTCTGAAAGCGAACAAAAAGCAACTCGGAAATAAAAAAAAGCATCTAGCAGAGATGAAAGAAGCGCTGAATTGATCCAATCCCGAGGACGTGTCTGCAGAGGACCAATCAGGAGCCGGATTCGGGGGCCACGGCGCATGCGCAATGCCGCAACAAGTCGTGTACAGTCGGGACACCGGCAGCGGCCAGCGTCCGCGACGCGGTCGGGCCAGGTCGGGCAGGCGCACTAGAAGCCACGTCACGCTGCGACGCAGTGCTGGCCAGACCACGAGATTCTCTGTCATGCATCAACTCAAGGAAGCGTGCGCAGATGATTTTCTCCCCCATACGTCACACACAGTTTTTTTTACTGTTTTTGACTAAATAAATATCTAAATAAATAAATATACATACATACATAATTAAAAAAAGACTGTCTTCCAATGCCAAAGTTCTGATTTAAATTCGAAAACCATATTTTGACAGTAATATTTAACCTTTACGAGGTTATATTTACGAAGTTAAAAATTACATTATTTTACTAAGGCGGTAATTTTTTTTTCCTCGGCAAAATACAAGTCTTCTTTCCGAAAGTATTTACGATAGGTATAAAAAGTTATTTTCTATCAGTCAACTGCTTTTTTATTGTTTCAGATTAATATAATGATAGCCATAAGCTTTAGGAAATACGATTATTGTCATTTCATCATGTGCAGTTCAAAGAAATATTTAAATAGTACTATCTCACGAAATGGTCTTAGTGAATACAGAAAATGATAAACACCAAGCTCAATTCAAAAATTAGTAAGCTAGCCTCCATTTCATTATACTGCAGTAAAACTACTTGTTCAGAAACACCAGCATTCATATATCCAATGCCGGGGCAGCGTCAAGCCTGGAGTGAGCTCCCCTTGAACTGGACACAGCGGAAGGAAAAATGAGCGAAAATTACCGGGCTCTTCGCGCTGGAGAGCGAAATTACCGAGGACGAACCGGAAGGGTCGTCTACGGCAGCGGAGGCCACGCCTCAGTAAAAAGCCCCTAACGAGAGCGTGATTGATTGGCCAGCCGCGCCCGACCCTCGGAGGAGACCACGCGTAACGATCGGCGGGTCCGCGCACGTCCAGCGCGCGAAGCGACGAGACAATCCGTCTCCCGTGGTCTGCGCTGCCGCCTAGCCCTCTTTTTGTGTCGCCCACGAGACGGGCGAGGCGGCGCGGTGGCAGTACTGGCGCCGGTGAATGTTTTGTGTGTAGGCGACGTAGCCATAGCGACCAGACGTTTGGACATCCATTTTGACTCCCCTTCCCTTTGCTTCCCCTATCGCCGCCCTCCTCCTGGCGAACGATCTGCGCCAGAATGCTCTTTCCCTTTTTGTACCTTCTAGGACGGGGATCGCGGTAGACCACTCACAAAGTAAATCCATTATTCTGATATCATTCATCAAACTCTCGCATAACATAAGATTAGCTTCACTGAAATTATTTATGAATTTATAAAAATATATTTCTTTTTGTTGTGAATTAGTTTAACTACAATGCTAACACCACTAAAATGCTTAACACCATTTTGTTAGACAGATATCTACTACGGTCGAAGCGTTCTAAATAAAATAGTGAAAATTCAGAACATCCATACCAGATATTATCGGCCAGCTTCCAGGTCCGAGATGAATCAGAGGAACCACCACAAACGTTTTACTACCAGTGAGTATTATATGTATCAAATCCTTCACCACAAATGATTGTTCTTACAATGGATAAAACTCCAATTCTACAAGAGAATATTCACCTTGAATGACACATTTTCCGCTCATGTATAACGCACAAAAGGATAAAATGATTGCGACTGGATGTTTGCGATTGCTTGGCAATGGTTGCCAAGCGACTGTGTAGCTGACAAACGCAAACGCTTTTACACACGTATACATGCCACATATGAAGGGGAATGAATAGAAAATGTCTATTTGCAATCGGACAATAACCACGTCATAAGACGCTAAGTTTTCTCGTGTGTGGATTGCTAGTTAAGTCACCTCTTACAATTTGAAAAATAACCAGTATCAATTCCTATGTGCAGGCTTTGTAACATAGTTTTTCCCCCGCACCGAACAATTAATTACACAATAAATCTTCATGATATTACATTTTCATGAACATTTTCATTAAAATTTCTATGAACTTGTTTTAACTATAATCTCATAGTTTAATTCATATTCGAAAGCTATTTTATATATTAAAAGAACGTCAACAATAAATCTTTCACATGACTAAGAAAATAAACTGAAGCTGCACTTGGAACAGTTAAAATATATTATAAAAAACTTTCCATACTGTTTATGTATAAATATATTTGATTTTCTAGATGTGGTTGCGAATAAAACTTAATAAATAGTGAAATTTTCATAAGGCATAACTCAAAATTTGAAATATTCCGTTCCACGTAACACGCATTTCCTGGAGCTGCAGTTACACTGTAGTTGAGTTTATCGAGCGTAAAAATCCATCGTCTTCCTGTACGCAATCTTGCATCGGGGGAAGGGGAAATCCAGGACAGTTCTGTTGCGACGTCCGGGCGCCACAGTGAAGGCGACCAACTGGAAGGGCGAGCGGGTGGCCTCTTGCAACACCAGAAGAACGCGAGCGGCGCCGGCCGCATCTGCTGAAATATCCCACGAGCCGACGGTAGAAGGATGGCACGAAGGAAGGGCTTCTGACGCTGTTGCTCTAAGAATAACCTTTCCGTAAGGAGCAAGCATTCTTTCTCAACAAGACCGGCACCAGCGGGCTCTTAATGGCTGATTGCACAAGCCGGTGGACCCTTCTGGAAAACTATCCTTTCACTACTTCTTGTCCCAGAGAAAATAATATCTGAATTTTTTTAAATCCCTGGACTGTGGGGCAGTTTTGATAATTATTCAAAAACATACTGAGAATTACTCAAAATGATGTGTACAGTTTCTAGAATATTATCAGTACTCTAACGAAGATACAGAGGTTGAAATATTCGGAACACTTCAGAATAATATTGTACACTTGTTGCAATTACAATTTCAAAGAATGTGGACATAAACATCCACTGTTTACCTGCAAGATATTATTCATGAGAACTCTTGGACCAGAAACAACTAAGCGCTTTGCAGATATCGCGTGTGCTTAGAGTGGAACTCGCTCGCTCACAGTTACCATTTAAGATGCATCACATAAGCGTTACATTAACATGTTCTCTCAGAACTTCAAAATTCGAGGAAGCAACGTCGCAGTTTCCTGGAAAAGATGCCGATCGTATCAAAACGAGGAAAACACGCTTTACCTGCCTGAGGGTTGCGGCTACTCCCACGACCCTCTCGCCGCCTCCTTCGCTGCGGCGGACTCGTGGGCGGCAGGAGCCGGCGGGGCGACGGGGAGAGGCGGGCGCCGCGCTGATGGGAGGAAGGAGCAGGGCCAGAGGGGCGGAGCTCGGCGGAGGGCGGGGCGGGGTGGGGCGAGAGCAAAGACTACGGCGCGGCGGGGCAGGGGAGCGGACGGCGAAGCGAGGCACTAACCTTGCGCTAATGATCCCGCCGTCGCGGTCACGCACAAAAGCCATTTGGCGTCGCGTCGCCATGGAAACGCATCACGCGGCCGCGGCACCGGCTCCAGGTGCTGACGTCATCGGGGCCCCGCCCTCGGCTGGCGTCGGCGCCGCCGCCGCCGCTACTGCCCCGTCCCCTAGCTCTGGTCCAGCACCACGCCCTCGAAGCAGGCCCGGCGTAGAAGGTTAAGCCGCTCCACGACAGGGAGCAAACATTCTCGGCGCTAATGGAGATCCAGATCCGTGCGTTTTCGCCTATCTCCGCCACACTGTCTTCCAAACACTTCGGTATCCGGAGAAAAGCGGACATGAGAACCATAATGGATCATAGCTAGCTTCGAAGTCTTCGTATTCTTCCGAGAAACAAGCCTTCGACGTATCGTAACCTTGAAGCACCTTTTAAATTTGGTCTCCTATGGCATGCTAGTAGCCTACTTCATCTACGAATCTCGGTCATCCGAGCAATACTAGTCGGCATTGCGTTATAATGGTGATGTGACGAGTACAGCGATCCGTTAATGGGGTGGCGGCGATGGACAGCAAGAGAAGCAAAAGCCAATAACACGCGCGTCTTCTAGCAATTTGCATTCGCATTTGCACGCGACCGTGAAAGGCTAGCATGAGATGCAAATATGCTACATCCTTCTTCATTCATCCTTTACGGGTAGTCAGTCGATTCAGACGATTGGTAGTGGGAGCCTCCTTTAGTAAAGTAATGAGGCATTATTGGTTTAAAGAATTATTTCCGATAATGTGCAACATCTTTATAGCGGTAGTTCATACATAAATCGAGAGATAAGATTTAGTGAGAAAAATGCCAAATCGTTTAGCGTCAAAAGTACTTCTCGAATAGGAGCGTCAAATCAAGGCTTCATTGTTAGGACTAAAAATAATGCAAAATGAATAAGTGGGGATACAGAGGAATAATTAGGATTTTTCTTCGAATAAAAATCAGATCATTAAATTGATATTCCAAAATGATTATCATACATAACAATGTAATAATAACATGTCAGTACTGGTACTCAGTTAAATGATTATTTTTATTTCGAGAATAAATGGATATTTAGGTCGAGGTCCTTAGTTTTACAAAAGACAAACTATTGCGGCTTTCATAACTGCTAAAAGAAACCAGATCGACTCTCGGTCCTAAAACGGTAATTAGCTCAGGGAACAAAACGTTGTCGACCTACTTCTACATGATAAGACAACGTCATGTGGTGACTAATACAGGCTTCACTTCCGATATGTCGCAAAGAAAGTACGTAGGTCTGGAGTCACACGCTTATAGGGCTGTAATGCACGAGATTTGTTATTTGCCCTTTAAAACGATTTTCAAAATTTATCTTCCATAGAAATCTATGATAACCAAGTAAAAATAATTAAATGTGAAAGTGAATAAAATCGGATGAGTGCCTCCAGTCTAGAATAAATTCAACGTTTCCACTGCGAGAGACACTTCTACCCATGGAGAGGATTCAGTTCAAGGTGATGATCTGAGATGTTGCAAAAACACGTTTCACTTCAAACATAACCTCAAAATCAGAAAGAGTGAGTGCTGCACTATTACCACAGATACAAGATTTTAGGACATTTGTCAAGACAATAACGCTTACGCCTGAAAAAGCTACCACAGCAATGCAGGGTATTAAATGAAGCGAGCTACATGAATAGAATTAAAAGTAAACATGAAGGCCTCTCCTTTGCAATAATAGAAATAGAGAAAATCACCAAACGCAAGTAAGACTATGATGATAAAAATAACTATGAAAGATAAATCAGAAACAGCAAGTATTTATTAATCGTTATGTCCTGGCAGTATAATTCAAATAAACTGAGTACTAAAATTATACTTCACACGTGGCTTTTGAATATAATTTGTGAAAGCATTTTAAAATAAATCTAACACATCTTAATACATTAATATGATCGAATTAAAGGTTAAAATATGTTTCTCGCAATAATGACTACGTCTTACCTGTCAACATCAACTATCTTACCTCGAACACATGTAGAACACACTATCATATCAGAAGACGGAGTAAAACTACTGGACAGAATGGTCTCGCTCTCCAACGGTTTCCAAGCCCCCCTCCGACCGCCAATCGCGCGGCTCGACAGATGACGTCTTTCCTGTCCCGAGATCGAAGTTCGGACTCTGCGTTATCTCGTCCAGAGTGGAGCGACGGGCCTCCATTGATGCTCCGATAGCGAAAACATCGCATCTCGATGAAGCAAAACCCGCACAATGACCCGCTCCCCCACTCGTCTATTGGTCAGTGAAAAATAGAATCTTTAGCGGTGGTTGAGTTACCAGTTACATTAAAATCAAAATACACGAGCAGAATCAGTTTCCTAAGGATTCCTGCGATGTTTACACTGATATCCTGCGTAGATAACGCGTATGGATTTCCGAAGTCAATGATATGGATTTTCAACACTGACCCCGATTGAGTAAATTATCTCGACGTCAAAAATCAAGGTTTTACGTGACTAAAAAAACAAGATCAAAGATAATTTAAGATGAATTCTTGAATTCCTAGAGCAAACCTGAAATTGAAACTCTCCGCAAACTAAATAGGTAATTTACATAATTATTGCTGGGGCATATTTCTTAGACCCTTCAATGACAGGGGATCAGGTAACTACATTCGTATGATATAATACATGGAATATTCGTATATATTTGATTTATGTTAAATGTTTATGTAATATATTATAATATTTCAACTTGTATCCTAAATGCTTGTATTCCTCGATTCGAAAAAATTACAAATCTTTAATTTTTCAGCATAATCCTTTTAATGAATTTGGTACTATAAATATCAATGAATTGTGCTCTATCCTTACAGAAAGGTAAAATGGAAAATTTTTAGCGGATTTTGAGAAAATCTTATTATTTTTGGAAAATTTCGCAACTTGAAATTACGCAAAAAATAATTAATATTAAAAAAACTATACTTGAAATGATTTGAAGATTACATTAAGAAAAGAGCTCTAGCTTTCATAATATTAGGTTCGTTAGGTTAGGTTCGAAAAAGTATTTTACAATTTTCTCTCTTCTTCGTACCTACCCCAGTCTCACCTCTAAAAATAAAAAAATAACAAATAAAAATTTTGATTAAAAAAGTAAAGAAACGGCTTCCTCGGTGCTTTCTCCTGACCAAGTATATATACCAATAAATATATACAAACTTTGCTCCAATGCATCGATAAATTAATCCAGATTAATAGATAATTTATTATACAAAACATTTAGAGATTATTAAATAGAGCGATGGCATTCCTCTCTTGTTCCGTAGAATAAAACAACCAAGGAAAAATAAACTAAGAAAAAGTAAAGAAAAACGGCAAAGAAACGGTTTCGTACAATCTATTCAAACACACACACGCGCAAAAATATCCCCTGAACTAATTTTAATTTCAAGTCGTCAATACATTAGTCTACGGTCGTACGAATTACGTAAAACAAAATAGAGATAACGATTTAGATGCATTGCTCTCGCACGCACCGCATCCTTTCGTGCCGCGGACTAGAGCGGCACCCGACGGAGAAACCGGGCGTTTCCTCGCGCTCCTTCCGCGCGCGTAGTGTCCGCGTTCCCGCGCACATCACTCGCAATCTGGTGCACGCAGCGATAAGCGTGCTTTCGCAGCGGCACGCCGTGGCGGCGGCGGACCGCGTGCACCGCTCGCTTTCGACGTCCGCACCGGGAGTAGTGGCTCAGTGCATCAACTGATGCCTCTGACTAGGAGGTCCTAGGTTCGAGTCCTGATGGCGCGCGGAAGGATTTTCGACATCAGCTTTTCAGCTAGGTCGAATTCAGTCGCTGTCTGGAGAGAATTCTAGCGGCCGGCTGCTCTGATCGGTAGTTTTCCGAGGTTTCTCCGATCAACACCAGGCGAATGCCGGAGCAGTACCCTAACAAACGGGCCACGCACCGCGCGCGATCTTTCCTTCATCTTCCTTGTCCTATCCTCTCCCCTTACACACACACTTACACTTACATGCACTACACTACCACATATTCAGGAGCTTAGATCTTGTCCCGGCTGGGGCGGGAGAGTCCTGGTTAGGGGGAACCCCCGCTAGCCGACGGTAGGTTGGCGTCGGATCTCGCCATCCAGCGGGGGAAGATCACCGCCATCTCCCGAGGGAAAAACATGCACTACCCTAACGGGACTAATGACCTAAGCTGTTGACGCGCCCGGAATCACTAAACAACCAATCAAACAACAACCAACCAAACCCGCGCAAAGCGATCGGGACGGTGCGTGTCGCCCAATGGCCGCCGCCTCCAACGCCAGACAGGGGGCGACCGGGCTGCAAATAGACGGCGGAGGTGATGGGAGACTCGGGATTAATGGGATGGCACCTAGAGCGGTTGAGATTGAGTCATCAGTGGTAGATGAGGGCTGGGAAGGGTGAGTGGGCATTAAGTGATTAGAAACTAAAGATTGGAGTTGATGGTGGTACGAAAAAACAAGGATGTGCCTAACACAATTAAACACGATTTTTTAAAAAAAGGAGAAAGAATTTATAAACTGTAAGGTAGTAATTGAGATATGATTTCGCATTCGAAATAATGCACGTGGTTTAATTATGGCTTCGAAAACAGGCGATCGCAATGAGACAGAGTCCACATTCAAGGAGAAGTACTGGTAGTGGTGTCAAAGATGTGATGACGCTGATATATTAGAGGTTGTTGAGGTAACGTTGATGGGAAATGCGGTAATGGAAATTACAGTAGTTTTTGGTGACTACTAGAGAGAGAGAGACAGAGAGAGAGACGGAGAGAGAGGCAGAGAGAGACAGAGAGGCAGAGAAAGAGACAGAGACAGAGGGAGAGACACAGAGAGAGACAGAGAGAGACAGAGAGAAACAGAGAGAAACAGAGAGAGGGGTAATTGGTGCAGTTTATAGTCACGATTACCTCAGAGAGGGATGAAAACGACGATCGCGATAAACGCGTAGATAACGCGGCCGACGGCACACGTGCTGGCGCGCTGTGTAGAAACGACAGGCGGCTGCCGTAGAAAGCGACACCGTGGGTCGGAGCAGGTGCTAAAGGAAGGACGGGCAAGGGACGCGGAGAGGCGTCGGAGAAGAGAGAGTGACGTGGGCAGGTGACGCAAGGCGACGGCGCGGTGGCGCTCCGAGGAGAAGGCGACTGCGCGAGGTAGCGACAAAGGCTGCGAGCCGGGCGCCGGCCACCACCGCCACTGCACCACTAACCCACCCCACTGGCGCACAGTGGTTCAATCGACCAAACACCGGGTCACAATGGCAAAATTGGAAGTGCGCGTTCGGATTCTGACTTTGCAAATCTCGTTCGGGAGACATTGGAGCACTTCAGCTCCTGAACGTTATTTCAATCATCGACCTCGCGATCTCGTTAAGTTACCGTTGCTCGAAACACTCGAATTCATTGATTCTTATCGACTATATTTGTGAAATTAAAAAGAGTATTTTTTTGTGGATTCTTGTCGTATTTCCGAACAGAAGACTCTTTTGAATAAAAGTTAAGTGCATTCTTCAGAAAAAGTGTCTAATAATTTTACATATAACACGGGTGAACTCTAACCTGTGTAGCGTAACAATGTTAGTTATTTATATTGTGGATTATATTTTTTGTCCTGCGTATTCCTGCCTCAATCAATTTTTTTTATTTATCAAGTAGAATGCCCTTAATCAGAATAACACACATTTAGCTGCACATACCGATACTTTTTTTTTGTTTTATAGCCACTTTACTGCAATGCTGCGCAGTAAGATCTAACACTAGATATCCCAAAAGTGTCTTCGACGAACCAGGAAATTATTTTCTCTGTATATTTTTTCGATTTCTCCTTCTGATAATTACTTTTAATATGAACATTTGTTAGATAAATTTTTGGAATGATAACAATGTTAACCCGCGACCACGAGAACCATTGTATCCATATTTCCATACATCAGGTTTATTTTTAAGAGTCACTTAGCCTTTTCAAAACCGCCACTTTAAATGTTGAAATTTCATTTTGGTATTCCAAATCAGTGAGCTCCAGAACCCCATATGTATATTTGTATGCATTTTTGTTTGCTTTTAAAAGAGTAGATCCGCCCATTTGAAAGTTGTAATTTCATTATCATATTCGAAATCAGTGAGCTCCAGAACCCCATATGTATATTTTTTTTTTTTAAAGAGTAGATCCGCCATTTTGAAGCTTCCATTTTGAATGATGAAATTTCATTATCATATTCGAAATCAGTGATCTCCAGAACCCCATATGTACATGTTTTTTGCATATTTGTTTGTTTTTAGTAGAGTAGATCCGCCATTTTGAATTTTGAAATTTCACTATGATATTCAAATTCAGCGACCACAAAATACGTTGATACCTATTTTTTCGCAAATCCATGGCATTTGCAATTATGACCGGGTTTTAGGCCCGATTGAGCCAGTGTGCGGCGCGGGGCGCGGGGCGGCGGGGACGCGGGGCGGGGACGCAGGGTGCGGGGCGGCGCGGGGGCGTGGCGTGCACGCGTCGCGCGGCGCCGGCGCCAGGTCGATAGGGAAATTGATAATGCGGCGCGGGATGTGTCCAGCGGCCGCGACGCGAGGGCGGCGGGGACGCCCCTGCGCAATGGTCCCGAAAGCGCAACCCGCCAAGACAAAAGAAAAACCAACACTAAAAATGTGCATAAAATATGCAAGATCTAAATTAAATTAGTTCAAAGAATTGGTCGCTCCAACCGGGATGATTAGTGGTTAGAGCAGCTGGGCGTAAACCAGAAGGCCCGGGTTCGAATCCCGGTTGGGGCGACCAATTCTTTGAACTAATTCAATTATTAAAATACATTGTTACTCAGTAACAACGTCACATTTTGGATAGCTTTACGTATGCGGAACATATTCTCCGATCGTAAGTGCGTCCAACAAGGTGACGGGAAAGGTGACAAGTATGTAAGATCTAGATGCGTAAATGTTTGAACAGTAGAGTGAGTAAGTTGTCGAGATGATGCATACTGAAACGACACAGCTTCTCGGATAGCGATAAAACGTTCTTTTTAACAGGGCATTAACAACCAATACAACAATATATATCCACTTTTTTGCTACTAGAGCCCGAAATTACTGAGTTTTTCAGTCGAAAATTCGCCCTTTTTCGGCGCACGATTACAATATATTCTCTTCCTATGAGCTAAGGGCGAGAAAGTAAAAATGATTCAGTAAACGATAAACCTCCGAAAGTAACATGGGAATTCTCATGTTACACCGCAGAAGTGCTCTTCCAGACGAAGATACATTTAAGTCGAAATACTGAATGTAAACGAATTTTATCTCTGGATTGCAATATCGTAGGACAACTGACATTCATACATTTTTTCAACGTATCAATAAACATTTGCAAATAAAAGTATCCAAAGTTTTTTTATGACAATCATTTATTCCAGCAATTGCATGAAATGTAAATGTAAATGCAATTCCTGGAATAAATGATTCTCATAAAAAACTTTGGATACTTTTATTTGCAAACATATATTGACAATCAAGAAGAAATATTGATTTAGTCAATAAGCATAGTTAATTTTCAAGAACCGATCAGGATAACTTGACATGATAATTTTAAATTCAAACAATATATTTTTGCTACCGCAATACCTATTTGGATACCTTACAATAGTCCGTTAAGGATTGTGCGTCCGACCCACTGTGCCACGGGGCGGGGACACTACCGCGCGTCTGAGCGAGTGGCGGTCGCTAGCCGCCCGCGCCGCCGCACTGCGCCCGCCGTCAGTCGTTTGTTTGCGCCCGGCGCTGATGTGGTCGCCAGGGAGACGGTGGCCGCCGCCGCCGCCGCCGCCGCCGCCGCCGCCGCCCTCGTCCCCGACGGCTCATCAAGCCGCCGCCACGCTCGTCTCGTTTCCGGTGGCGATTTGTCTCGCAACGTCGGTAATGTTTATGGCGCCTTGGCAAGCACGCGCTACGCGGGAGCGGATATCGACTATTCCACGCAATATTCGTGTAGAACTTGATGGTCCCTTTGAGTCCTGGAGCATGAAGCGTAGAAAGCGGACTGAAGGGTTTTATTCGACCGCAAATGAGTGTGTGGCCACACTATGAAGCATACACTTCACAGAAAAGAATGTGATCGGAATCCATCGACTGTACGCAAAACGATATCGCGTTTTTCTTTAAACGATCGCAAACGGAAAACACATTTCCATCTCATACCTGTTAATTGATAGAAAATAAAACCGTATACCTTCGACATTGAATACGCATTTGGCCAAAATGTATACAATCTCATTTTAAGATGCAGAGGGATGAATGAGATTTCAGCGAGAACCTAGTAGTAGACAAGAATGCCCTATCATGATTAATCGAAACAAGTGATTTTACATTTGATGCAAGCAAAAACATACATTATAGAATCCCAATGATACCTAATGCTATAGACTCCTAATGCTTAGCACCTGCCTATAGACACCTAATGCTCAGCAACACCCCTATGAATATTCTGTATGCGCTATATTGGAAAGGAACTACTCTAAAGAGTTTTAACAAAAACACGAAATAAAAGTTACAGCATCCTGAAAGTCACCCACCGTTAATCACGCGAAGCGCAAATAAAGACAACTAAGCAAACGGAAGAAGATTGTCGAGCTACCAGAGACTCGTTCGGCACAGTCATCCGACAAGAATTTCGGAGTACTTCCAGAGCGGTGCACCGCACCTTCTTCCGAGGAAAAAAAGAAGAAGAAAAAAGACAAGAGCAAACAGCAGAGCCAACTTACGTGTCGGTGAGGCTGGCCCACAGAGCCGGCGTCGAGTAAACAGCGGCGCGTGCTTATCGGAGCCCGGAGCAGGCGGAGGCATTCCCGCGTTATCTCGCCTCGTGTGGCCGCGGCGGCAGCGGGCGGAAGTCTGTCATTTGACCGCCGTGACCGATCCGCAGGAGACTGGGAGCCGGCGCGCGGCGGCGGCGCCGGCGCGCGGCGGAGGCCGGAGCCCGGCGCGGAGGGCCTCTCACATTGGGGGACGGAGACGGAGGAGGAGGAGAAGGAGGGGCGGAGGCTACCGGGAGGGGAGGGACATCTGCCTAATGGGCGAAACAGCGTGCAGGTAGCCGCCGCCACCGCTGCCGGCCGGTCGCGTCATCGCAGCTACCACCGTCGCCCGGGCGCTGGCGACGTCACCACCACGCCCTGCCCGACCACCGCCCGCGGGCGCGGGCGCGGCCGGAGCTCACCACCCCGATAACAAGGGTCTCCGGCGGGCGGGTTCCCTCACGTGCGACAATGGACTGACCAGTGGTCGCATGCAAATGCCGGAGCCCCGGCGCCGCGTGCCGTCTCAACGATGTGTTTATTAACCGGGCAACGAGCTGAGAGGCCCCGCCCGTGCCAACGGCCGCCGCCGTCCCACCGTCTCATTTCACGCTGGCCTTGGGCGTCAAAGAGCGCGACCCTTACGCGCCCTTCGCGGACCTTGCCGGCTCTCTCGGGGCGATTTATAGCCCGCGGGAGCGAAAGTCAACCGGCCAGCCGCCATTGCTGCCGCGACCGTCACTCAAAATGCCCCGACAGGGAGCGGTAGCTCGGTGCATCAACCGATGTCACTGCTGCGCCTCTCACCGGCAGGTCCTAGGTTCGAGTCTAGGATTTTCGACATCTTTTCAGTTACTGTAGGTCGAATTCAGTCGCTGTCTGGAGGAGAATTCTGGCGACCGGCTGCTCTGATCGGTAGTTTTTCGTGGTTTCTCCGATCAACACCAGGCGAATGCCGGAGCAGTACCCTACCAAACAGGCCACGGACCGCGCGCGATCGGTCCTTCCTCTTCCTTGTCCTTTCCTCTCCCCTTACACACACACACACACACACTTACACTAACATGCACTACACTACCACATATTCCGGGAGCTTAGAGATTGTCCCGGCTGGGGCAGTGCCCCGCTGGTGGGAGAGTCCTAGCTAGGGGGAAACCCCGCTAACCGACCGTAGGTCGGCGCCGGATCTCGCCATCCAGCGGAGGAAGATCACAGCCATTTCCCGAGGAAAAACACTTACGGGACTAACGACCTAAGCTGTTGACGCGCCCGGAATCACTAACGAACCAACCAACCAAAATGCCCGGCGGCGGCACTGCGGAGGATTCTGACAGGGCGCGATGAAGACGTAGTGTTTGCCGCACGGCTGCTCTCCAGGAGAGTCTCACGTTGTAACGGTTCTCCCTTATTGCATACTAGCATGCACTCACGAGAAAGTGCTTGTGCATATTCATGGAACGTGTTAAATTTGATAAAATAATTAACAGGAAGATATCTGAATCATGGACGAGTATGCACACGTAAAAGCACAAAAGAGGTTGGTAACACGAAACAAATATTACAGTTAGAAGGATTTATGTAAGTTTAATGTTGTTTCCTTGTTATAACGTTGAAATTTGAATTAAAATGGGAAGAAAATGTTATTTCTTAAATTAGCCCAGAACTTTCCCTTTGAGAAAAATATTACTGTATGCTGTCCTGAAGGAGATGCGCTGTAGTTACAAGTAGTTAATATCCCTCGTATTTTCAAATGTACGAATTTTAACTATAAGCCTAACGTTCCAGAACCAAAGAAGTTGATATATTTTGCAATGTATGTTGATACTATTTCTAAGATATAGTATATCTACAGTTCGATGGAGAAAAGAATACCTTTCCTGCTTTAAGAATCCAAATAAATACCCCAAACTTTCTCTGGAATAATAGGACTGTCTTCAGGCAACACTGTTTTCAGCCATCAGCAGTAAGTCACCCACTGAAAACTATCGTATTTCAGTGCTCACATCCTTCGCGGCTTCTCGGCGGTTGGTCCCGCGAGTGTTAAGTGTTTAACGACACTATCTCATTTGCGTGGATCGCCCACGGCGTTTTGCTCCTCTTTTCTGCTTCCGCGCGCCCCCCTTCCCCTTCCCGCACACGCGAGTTCACCGCACGACAGTAAACTTGGGGGGTGCGTCGGGAACGTCGGCGGGAGTATCTCCAACGTTGTTTTTCTTCTTCTTCTTCTTCTTCTCCTCCGCGGTAATACCGACGCCCCGTGATGAAAAGATGGTCGCCCACCAGCCGGCTCGGTGCAGGGGAAATCAAGACGATCTTTCCCACGAAGGAGGCCAAGGATGTCGCCGCGTTGCGAAGCAGGCGGTGCGTCGAGGTGCAGTGCAGCGCCGGGGGGGGGGGAGAGGGGGAGGTTTGGCGAAAGACTTACCTAAGTAGTGAAGCATGTAAGAGCCGTTCGCAGGGCGTGCGTGACTGGCCGACGCAGCACAACGCCTGCCGCCGATGTCCCGCCAGCCCCCAGAGCCGCTACTTCCCGCCGCCGTGGCGGAGTTGGGGAAACGATCCCATCTACCAGAGAATTCCACTAACCGCGAGTGCTCTTTGTAAGCAGAACGAATGAAGGAGGGCTGTACCGGGAAGCGAACCGACGTGCACAAAGAGCCGCTGAGTGTAGGCGAGAGAAGACAATGGGATGAAGAATCGACTGCTGCTGACAGGCTATTGATGAGCACGTTCGAAGAATTCATTGTTCCCGGAGAAGACGAGATAAGGCTGGAATTAATCTTCGATGTACGAAAAATGATAAATCTCGAGATGAGTAGATTAGCTCTTTTTTTTGGTGAGAGACCATGACATGTCCACAACAAAAAAGTGTTTCAATAGCTCTACAAATATCAAACGCTTTGCTATTATCTCATTTCAAATGCGAACGAACTGAAATCTTTAGATTTGAGAATCTTTTGATTTCGCAACTCATCTACGACATTGATTCTTTCCTGTAGGCGCCTTTATGTGCTCTTATGAACCAAGATCGACATACCTGCCACATCACGTCATACGTAACACATCACAATTTTTACAAACTATCCCAATATTAAACACACTTCTTCTATTTGACAGAATTGTTCAGAATTTTTCTATTTGCCAGAACTAATAGTTCCCACGCAAGCTCCAATTGAACACGTCTACTTTCTTTCACTTAACAATTCTCGTTGATTTACGTTCTCAATATCAAGGGTATTTAAATTTATTTTCTTGACATCATTTCATCTCTTAATTATCGTCATTCTTCTTGCTTTCCCCAATCTCTTTCTTATACCTTTCCTAACATCTTGCACCTCAGATTCAAACATTTCTAAATTCAATATCTATATTTTTAATCCAAATATTGTATGTATTTTTCTGAAGGACCCTTCCTGGGTATCCTTAGTTGTTAGTTTCCAATATTATTATCTTTAAACATTGTATATGTATGATGAAATGTAGTTAAAAATGATGGTATATAAAATGTAACATAAAAACCCTCGAAAGACAATAATTGTCTTTCGGTAGCTTCGAGAGCGGTAGCTCAGTGCATCAACTGATGTCACTGCAGCGTCTCTAACCGGGAGGCACTAGGTTCGAGTCCTGACGGTCTCAGGATTTTCGACACTAGCTTTCCAGTTAGGTCGAATTTAGTCACTGTCTGGGGGAGAATTCTAGCGGCCGGCTGCTCTGATCGGTAGTTTTCCGTGGTTTCTCCGATCAACACCAGGCGAATGCCGGAGCAGTACCCTACCAAACGGGCCACGGACCGCGTGCGATCTGTCCTATCTCTTCCTTGTCCTCTCCTCTACCCTTACACACACACACTTACACTAACATGCACTACACTACCACATTTTCCGGGAGATCGGTCGGGAGCTTATAGCTTGTCCCGGCTGGGGCGGTGCCCCGCTGTTGGGAAAGCCCTGGTTAGGTGGAAACCCCACTAGCCGACGGTAGGTCGGCGCCGGATCTCGCCATCCAGCGTGGGGGGGGAATCACCGCCATCTCCCAAGAAAAAACATGCACTACACTAACGGGACTAATGACCAAAGCAGTTGACGCGCCCGGAAAAAAACAAAAATCAACCAATCAATCGTAATAATTGTCGAACAACGATAACAGAAAACTATTTAAAAAAGAACGTGCTGCACCCGCGCATTCCCCGTAATTTCCTTGTTTGTCGGCTGAGTCAGCGCGGAGATCGCGAGCCCTCGGCCCCCGCGGGCCGATGCTGCGAGGCTGATAAGCAGCCCGGCGATAACGCAGCACGCGCACCTGACACGCCCGATAGACCCCACGGCCAAGGTTACGCGCAGGAACGCCCAACCAAACCCCCGTATTTCGCTATTTTTTATTACATTTTTTTACAGAGCATACATAGTTTAGTACATATGAATTGAATGGCTTACATTATAATTTACCTAAAATTAAACTACGAACTAATTTGGGTGAGAAAATCTTCTCCAGACATCATCTATTTCGGAAAATTTGACTACGAATGCCGGGAATGGATATCTATTTTTTATTCTGGTTCTATGAGGAGTTTTCCGGAGTCTGAAGTTGTCTAGGTGTGGAATTTGAGGAATGGAGTGATAGAACTGGGTTGAGAGATATGTCATATGGCGTTGTATGGAGTCAATTTGGAATTCTTTGTGAAGCTGTGAGTTTGTGATAACTCAAGGAGCATTTGTGATAATTTTAAGAAAACGGTTTTGGACTATTTGGAGCTTGTTTAGGTTTGTTTTTGCAGCGGAGATCCAAACTGGACAGGCGTAAAGGAGGAGTGGTCTTACGGTAGTTATGGCGGTTGGGAATAAGAGATGTGAAGATCGATTAATGATGGGTTTTAGCTGGTGTATCTTATTGTTTGCTTGCTGTATTTTACTACTGATGTGTTGGTTCTAGTTCAGTTTAGTATCCATGTTTAGACCAAGGTATTTCACGGTCTTTCGCTTATTTACTTGGATTTTGAAATAAGATACGTCAACTAATTTACGTCTAGCTGAAGCCTGTTCGTTGGCCGGAAAAATTAGGAATGATTAATAAATAGTACAATAGTTTCGTCACAGTTTCAACTTGTCGATTCCTTAGAAATTTCGAAGGTTAATAAGTAAAGTAACATCTAGTTACAGTTTGAAACGAAGTTATAAATATTTCTATAAATATTTAATAAATATTGTAAGATGTCACTAATAAACAAGAAAAATACTTTTAATTTTTTTAACCGATTTATTCAATTTATAAATTGAAAACTAGAATGAGATACAATTTTCTTAATAGAAAATGAGAATAACGTTATTAACTTAAACAACATTACAAACTCCAAAACGCATTAAGTTAAATAATAATATTACTGTGACACTAATAATCCGAAAGGATTATATAAGGTTCAAAAAGAAAACAACACCCGGCCTTTCTGATTAAATCCCCTCCCACCCAAATGCACAAACACTTTTTTGTAACCTAAAGAAATGAAATCGACATCCCCTGCTTAAAATCCGTTCGTTTCCAACATCAAAGCCCTGTTCATCACGGCGGCGGCGGCGGGGGCGGCGGAGTGCGCGCTCGAGGCGGCGTTTCCCCGCCCCCTCCTCGTCCGCGCCATCTCCGCCTCCGCCTCCGCCGCCTGCCTCCCGTCCGCAGGCGTCCCGGCGACCTCCACGACACGGGCTGGCACTCATTGAACGGCCAACGGCGGCGGGGGCGGCGGCGGGGGCGGGGCTGCGGCGGCGCCGTGCGCTGACCCGCCCGCCGCCGGGGCGTCGCGGGGCGCAGGCGCAGAGCCGCTATCGACTGGCCCGGCCGCGGCCGCGCCCCCGCCGCGCGCTCCCGCCGCTCGCCGCCCACGCGGCGCTGCTCCGCGCCCGAGATGCGGCGGGGCGGGGCCTCGCATGTGTGCCCGCTTGCCTCCGTATTATCCAAACGCATTCGGCGACCTTTCGTTTTACGCATACAAATTTGGCGACTGGCCGCTTGTCTTCGTATTATCAATACACATTTGGCGACTGGCCGCTTGCCTTCGTATTATCCATACACATTTGGCGTTCGTCCGCTTGCCTTCGTATTATCAATACAAATTTGGCGACTGACCGCTTGCCTTCGTTTTATGCATACAAATTTGGCGACTGCCCGCTTGCCTTCGTATTATCGATACAAATTTGATGACTGGCCGCTTACCTTCGTATTATCGATACAAATTTGGCGACTGCCCTCTTGCTTTCGTATTATCGATACAAATTTGGCGACTGCCCGCTTGCCTTCGTATTATCAATACAAATTTGGCGATTGGCCGCTTGCCTTCGTATTATCAATACAAATTTGGCGACTGACCGCTTGCTTTCGTATTATCCATACGCATTTGTCGACTGCCCGCTTGCCTTCGTTTTATGCATACAAATTTGGCGACTAGCTGCTTGCCTTCGTATTATACATACGCATTTGGCGACAGGCCACATTGCCTCCAACGTTCTTTGTAACATGCCTAATTCTTCAAACAAGCTTAATTTATTTGTTACTTGCCTCAAGGATAATTTAATTCTCAAAATGGGTCTCCTTTACTTCTCGTAAATGAAGTACAATGATTACTTGATAAAAAAAGTGCAAAAAATCGGAAGATTTATAGTAGCGCCAGCTCGGGTGTGCTAAAAGAAGCACACTATTAAATAATTCATTTCAAATATTTGAATTTTTTGACGCAGCCATTTCAGGCACACTTCAAACAAACCACGATCAAAGTATAGTCACCTACTGATAGGGTGCGAGGTAATAAGAAGTAACATCATACTCTTACAGGAAATAGATTGACATCAAATGACTTCTCCCTACGTGTTACATGTTGTCCCGTAGCAATTTATATAAAACGGTTAGGAAAGACCACGAAAGTAAGATTATCCAAGCAAACTGAAAATCGGGTTTCTATTAATGTGGGATATGGAAGTACGTAACGGACAACTGGATAGTGTGAGCTCAATTTAACATCTACATTTAATCGACTTCTGTCTCTGACATCTATCTTAGTATTATTGTGAATCATACATTCTTCACGGAATGTCTCTCAGGATTTTGTTTACAGGTGGTGTTTGGCTTACGGTATCATTCGAAGAAATAAATAGATACCAGTCGGCTATGAACCTGCTGCTCCAACAAATGCTGTGCAAACGACGTCTTATCGCAGGCTCACGCCAAACACCACAGTACACTTCGGGATATCGTGGTGAGCGTCAATATTCAATATTTTCCAATGCAGTTAAACAAAATATGCGCTATCGTTTCACGAATAACACCGAAGCTAGGCGTTTGTACGCAAACAATTCTTGAAGCGAAACAGGTGAATGTAATACGTCATTGGAGATGTTTGAACATTGGCAACGTCTCTTAATAAGAGATTAGAAACAATAATCCTAAAACAAAGAGATGCCTCCTATTCTGATCAATGTGTGTAATTCACAGACTACCCTGGATTTGAGTTCCCCACATGTGTGAATTCTATTGCCAGTTACGAGGAGGAAAAAGCGATAGGGAACACACGGAAATATACTATCATTTCCTATTTTGGCCCCCATTGAATCTATGAGCATATTCTCTATACGAGCAGAAGCACATCGTCATGCTAATTTCAGTCTCCATTTTATAAATTTTAGGAAAAGTAAAACAAAATTCAGAGATAAATATTCTTCATATTGGAGATGACATCAATCCTTACTGGATGAATGCAGTGACGAATAGTTTCGTAATCTGACATCGACTTGGAGCAAACAAACGGATGAAAGACAACGGTAATCTCAAGAAACTCGCTCATAAGTCAACCACAAATTTCACAGGGCATGCCGGGGATGCCAACTGGGTACTTTTCGAAACGCAGTGCGCATGATTGGTTGGTTGGTTAGTAATTCCAGGCGCGTCAACAGATTAGGTGTTTTGTCCCGTAAGTGTAGTGCATGCTTTTTCATCCGAAGGTGGCGTTGATGTTCCCCCGCTGAATGGCGAGATCCGGCGCCGACCTACCGACGGCTAACGGGGTTTCCCCCTAACCGGGACTCTCCCACCACCGGGGCACCGCCGCAGCCGGAACAAGCTCTAAGCTGCCGACCGGTCTCCCAGAATCTATGGTAGTGTAGTGCATGTTAGTGTAAGTGTGTATGTAAGGGGGAGAGGATAGGACAAGGAAGAGGAAGGAAAGATCGCGCGCGGTCCGTGGCACGTTTGTTAGGGAACTTCTCCGGCATTCGCCTGATGTTGATCGGAGAAATGACGGTAAACTGCCGGTCAGAGCAGGTGGCCGCTAGAATTCTCCTCCAGACAGCGTCTGAATTGGACCTAGCTGAAAAGCTTGCGTCGAAAATCCTGCCGCCGTCGGACAATCAGTTGATGCCCTGAGCCACCGCTCCCAGTCGGTCGAGGCTGAAGCCCAGCGCTGGACACCGCAGGCGCGCGGGGTGCGCATGCGCAACGCGGCGCTTCAACGCCGCGTGCGCAGGCGCTATTCGGGCGAAAGCGCAGCGGCGTGGCGGGCGCCGCGCCGCCGCCCCCATCTCCACGTGGATCCGAGCCCATCGGCGCCGACGACGCCCCGCGCCGGTATCAGCAGCGCCGCCGCCGCCGCCGCCACCGCCGCCGCCGCCGGCGCCAGCTAGCGCTTTCACGGGGCCTTTTCGCCGGCGGCGGACGACACGACGCGGCGCGGACAATCGCAGCACCGCCGTCTCTCAAACTGGCTTCACACTTGCAAGGAAATGGCGAGCACCGTTATTTCGCAAGAAAAATTCCCAATATAAACATTACGGCAATAAATAGTTTTTGCAAGAATGGATATCCATAGTCGCAACACGTAAACATTATCAATAGGAATTAACGTATCTTCAGAAAAATGAGTTTTTACCTGTCATGCAATCGAAAACGTACGTTAAAACTAGAAACTAATTGGAACTGATTACCTCTACACACTTTAATAGCAGTTTATGAAACATCTGTGTATCTCTGAGTCCGTTTTTGCTTTTATAAGCATTACAACATGGTAAAACGTAAGAGACCCCTATGTGAAATCAAAGGAACCTCAATATATACATAGCTTCAAAATCCTTAACAATTACGTTAGTTTAGTTCTGACATATTAGATTAACATAAAAAAATTATCCATTATTATATAGGTAATATGGATATTGTATTTTTCATTACTTCCATGCTTATTGTGTGTTAGTGTTCAATTCGTGTTTAGAGGTGGCGGCGAAAACTACGTAAAGTGTAAGTTACGAACACATTTGTCGTAGACGAGAAAACAGTGGGAATGTCGGGACCCGTCAATCGAAATCCGATCATTTGATGCCGGCGCATGCGCAGTTCAGTTCTCCACAGAATTGTCGTGTTACGTCTTTCAAATCAACGACTTGCAAAAGCTCTCTAATATTTTTGATGTTGGCAATATTTCTTGCTAGGTATTCCGGTCGTAATGTAAACTCGTGTGTTTCCGTCCTCGCAAAGATATTGCCGGCTGTTGCTGAGACTAGAATTGGATTGAAGTCTGAACAAGATATTTCTGGAAGAAGCCAATGATGACCACGGTCACATGCGCAGGAAGCACAGTTAAGGTAGTAAATAGACGTGTTATTTTGCATTGTTATATGCGTTCTTTCGCAAAATGGGTGTGTGAAAAAGGTTTAATAAAATTAAAGAAGTAATAAATATTTCAAACCCTCTATGGTTGATTATCGAATGGTTCAAATTTTGTTTTAGCTATAGATGTTCCCTAATAATTAATTTTTTACGTTAAAAATTATCAAGATGTCTATCAATTTTACGATTAATCTATAATACATCAACAGTAGGTAATGGATATTTTAAAACTTTTTATCTAATTAATAATTGCACTTTTTATAAAAAGAAAATTACTTTTCTTCCGCGTAAATCGAAGTCCACGAAAACATTTTGTTTTATGACAAATATTGAGACTCCTGTACCGAATTTGCACAAGTCCCCTTTTCCTTTCCTTTTAAAATACAGTGACGCGTACTCACAAAACGTCGGCGTTACTTTATCTCCTCATTGAGCACAATAAATGCGACCATTGTCTCCCTTCTTCTTACCATGTCGGAAAGCGAGGTATAGCCTCACTTAAGCTCACGCGCCATTTTCCTCGTGACGTCACTAAACACGGCACCAAAAAGTTCTAATGTAAAACGATCGGCAATATAAATAATCAACTGTAATGTTATTTCTACTAGTTACTTCATCTTTTATTTCTTTCCTCATTGCTACACTTCCCGCAAGATGTTTTGATTCTCTAACGAATCATATATAAGCAAAAATTACAGTCACAAACATTCCAAACTCACAAAACATTTAAACTTCTTTCAGTATTACACAGCTTGCATCAAATGGGCGATTTCTTGATCCTAGGTACATATCATTACGGAGATATCTCTTCTCATTTTAATTGACAATTAACCACTGTATTTTGTAGCTGATTTTGTTTTATGGCGTCGGCACACCCAGTCACATTCTTGTCTCTGTACAACCATTCCTATCTTTTAGCGTTCTCACCACTCACAAATGTAAAGCAAATTAATGCACGCAATAACATCTCGGGTTGGGTTAGCAATTTCGAACAAGGAAGCGTGAAAGAAAAGTATGTATCATTTCAGCGACACGACAGAATGCGTGTGCTCCTTTATTGCCGGCCATGTTCGTACGGCTCATCCCGTGCGTAAGCAGTCCTCAAACAAAGCAACGTTGCATATGCCTCCTATCTCGCCTCTATCTGCGCGCGAGATCGCAATCGACGTTGTCTTGCGCCGCTTGGCTCAGTTGCACCCGTCCCCCCCCCCCCCCACCCTCCCCGCGTCCTCCCCCCCCCGCCCCATATCCCACCTGCCCGCCTCCGCCTCGCTCCGCCCCGCGTCCGAACCGGCCCAGCCTCCGCCACTACCCCGGCCCGCTCCCGCATCCGACCCGCCCCTGCCTCCGCCACTCCCCGCCCCGCGTCCGCTCCGCCCCGCCCCCGCCATTCTCCTCCCCCGCCCCGCTCGACCCGTCCCCACCACTCCCCCACCCCGCCCGACCCGTCCTCGCCACTCTTCCGCCCTGCCCCTGCCTCCACGACTCATCTGCTCCGCCCACGCGTCCGACCCGCCTTCGTTTCACCCGCCACGCCCCGCCTCGCCCCATGTCCGACCTGCCCGTCCTCCGCCCCCACCCCGCCTCCACCCCCGCGTCCGAACCGGCCCGGCTACGCCACTCCCCCCACCCCGCTCCCGCCTTGCCCCCGCATCCGACCGCCCCGCCTGCCCCCGCCACTCGCCGCCCCTCCTCCCCCGCGTCCGACCCGTCTCCGCACCCGCCTCCGCCACACCACACTCCGCCTTCGCCCACGCCACTCCCCGCCTCGCCTCCACCCCCGCCCCGTCCAGCCCCCGCGTCCGCCCCGCCCTCCCCCGCGTCCGGCACGGCGCGGCTCCCTGCGTTAACAGCATCGCGCGAAACGCATTCCACGCGCCGTGGAAGCCAGCGAGCGAACGACGCGGTCACGCACGCGGAAGGAGACGCTGGCGGCGGCGGCGCCGGCTCCGGGAGCTCCGGGCCTCCGCGGGATGAAAACAAAGAGGAAGAGGATGCACGCGCGGGACGCGAAGGCTGCAACGCAAGGGCAATTAAAGTGACGATTTCCACGAGAAGTACGTCGATGAGTTAATTACTTCGCAAATGGGTTTTCAGGCTTACACTCGTTAAAAATCTTTGCTTGTAATTTCATCTAAACTTCGAAGAGGGTACTTCGAAGAGGTTATGCGTTTCGGTTGCTAAAGGGTAATTAGGATAAGAGGAAATTATTTTGAGTTATCAGAATTGAAATTCGCCCGATAACAGTTTGACGAATTTCACAAATATACATTTTTAAAATATATGTCTAGAATCAAAATTTCTATATTGAAGTTTGGAGAGATTCTAAACACAAAAAATAAGGCGTTCAAGGAATTTTAAAGAAATAGAACAATGACGTATCAATGAAACGAACAATACATTAGCTCAGAAATGAGACTGATAAGCAAAATAGGACAAGAAAAACAAGAATAAATAGTTGAGTAGCAAATATATTACTAAACTATGAAAAACAAAAAAAATGGTATGACTCCAAAGAAAAGCAGGAGTGTGAAGAAGAAACGTATGCAACATTGATAAAAATGAGGAAGAGAAGTGGAAGGTTCCGTAGATCTGGATAACGTGAGAAAAAAAATTATATTTTGGTTTTCGTACCGCGGTGCCTGAGGATATTATTTTTAAGATGGAATACGGCACTTTTTGCGTCTTTCTCAGTCCTGCCGCAAAATGTCGCATGATCGTGACCGTATCAAGTAGTTCCGCAGATAAAGCGACTCTAGCGGCGCGACCAAGAAACACTCGAAAAGTCGGGCCATATTCCATGTTGAGGATAATACCCTCAGGTGCCTCATTACGAAGACCTAAGTATATAAGCAGGATGATGAGAAGATCCTTAACCATGGACGTGAATGGAAAATGATGTGGAAGCTGATTCGCTGCGCGCCGGGCTGCGCCTAGTGATGGCAAATTTTACCAAAACATCGATGTTTCGATACATTGCTAAAGTTTTCGCCGTCGATGAAAAAAACATCGACGAGAAAAAATTGATGTCTTAATTATAGACTAATAAACATTCTATTTTCCCATACATTTTTAATTACAGAACGTAAAAGGGATATATTTTACTGTTTGGTTACCAGCATGTTAGTAGCATGTAAAAATTATTATTATCGACTGTAAAGAATAAAATTAACAATAAAGAACATGGTGTTTTGCTATCGATTTCGTATTTTACAGTCGATTCAGGCAAAGAAACGCCTAGCGATAACATACTCTTACATTCATAACGCTTCCAAACTTCCTCAGATTGCACAGGCGAAATGTGCAGCGTGATAAAGAGGATGACACAAAACAACGATATTGATTGGTACTACTCTACAACGTGCTTAAAAAATAATAAAAAATGAAAAAATAAAAAAATAAAAAATGAAAAAATAAAAATAAATAAAAAATGAAAAAATAAAAAAATAAGAAAATGAAAAAATAAAAAACATCGATGGTTTTGCAACAAAATCTCGATGTGAAGAAAACATCAAAAGCAAAAATATCGATATTTCTATCGGAAAACATGGATGTTTTTCCGCCATCCCTCGCTGCGCCACGCAGCGCGAATGCGTTACGCGCAGCACGCACCGTGGGAGAGCCCCTGCGGCCCCTAGACGCGGCCGGCTCCTCTCGCTCGCCCCGCCCCCGCCCCGCCCCGCCCCGGCGCAGCCAAGCGTCGCGCGCGCGCACGCCATCGCCGCCGCCGCCGCCTCCCCCGCTTTTGTTCTCGTTCCTTCCACACGCACGCGGGCGGGCGCGCACCGGCCTCGCGGACGCACATGCCGGCCACCCGCCCACCCGCCCGCGGACGAGGCGAGCGAGCAGGAGGGGAAAGAGGAGGCGGAAAGAAGGTAGAGGAGGAGGAGGAAAACGAGGAGGTGGAGGAAGAGGGCAGGAGTAGGAGGAGACGGAGGAGGGGAAGGAGGAGACGGAGGAGAAGGAGAAGGAAGCGGAAGGGAGGGAGAAGCGGAGGCCGAGGACAAGGAGGCGGAGGAGGAAAAGGAGGCGGTGGAGGAGGACGAGGAGGAGGTGGAGGAGAAGGAGGTGAAGGAGGAGGAAGCCAGGAGGACGAGGAGACGGAGAAGAACGAGAAGGGGGAAGAGGAAGAGAAGGAGAAGGAGGAGGACGAGAAGGAGGTGGAGGAGAAGGAGGAGGAGGTGGAGGAGAAGGAAGTGAAGGAGGATGCCAGTAGGAGGTGAAGGAGACGGAGAAGAAGGAAAAGGACTAAGGGGGAGGAGGAAGAGAAGGATAAGGAGGAGGAGGAGGAGGAGGAGGAGGAGGAGACGGCGGTGGAGTGGACGGCGGTGGAGGAGGAGGAGACGGCGGTGGAGGACACGGAGGAAGAGGAGGAGGAGGAGGAGACCCCGGGCAGCGACATCTGCAAGCGCCTGGGAAAAACGCGCGCCGCTTTCTCACGCTGCTCCTGCGCTCCCGCCCGCCCGCCTGCCAACCTGCCCCACTCGCCTCGCTGACCGCCCCGCTGCTGGCGAGCTCTGGCGATGGCGCAGGTACCGGCGGGTGAAGTTCGCTGTTCCTACGTAAGCTAAGCTTCGAAATTGCAAGGCCCTCGGTTCTGCGGCCCTTTCGTCATGAAAATATATTTTAAAACCCGTTGAGCCTTATAGGAACCAAGTCATCACTTCTACATAAGTGAAATTAATTTAAGACAAACTGTTACTTAAAATATATTTTTTTCCTGTTACGTCAAAAACATACATGATAGGACAAAAATAATCTCTTTCTGAATGACATACATTTATTCTGAAGCTTGGCTAGTCAGTTAAGCGGATGTATATTTATTTTGGATGAGACATTTTTTATACAGTATTTATGTTTGGTCTAATGACGTGACATAAATTTTGAATAGAAACCGAGAAATTTGCTTAAAAATCTCATACAATGTTAGATAATTAAAATTCTCGGGAATATATAGAAAATGAATGGGGAAACACAAAAGGAAACTTTTCTCATTATTATATTTTTAAAACTGTACTTCTCTGAAACATTTTGTTTCGCCTTACAAGCAATCTTCTAGTAAACAGCTAGCGTAAACAACAATAATAGCGTAAGTCTTGAGATATATCAAAATGTATCAACGGAAAACAAAGCGGTCGTTTCCAGAAGCGCGTTTCAATTTCGCGTGAGCGCGAATCGCCAATGGCAAGGCAACGCAACGTGACTGCGAGGGGGCGGGCGGGGCGGGAGGCGCAGGAAACTGCGCAGAGCGGCGGGGCGCAGATCGCGGAGGCGGTGGAAGGGATGACGGCGTTGGTGGCGCGGCCATCACCGCTGAGAATAGCCGCCGCTGCCGCTGCCGCCGCCGGCCACTTCTGCGCTTCCGGCGGCGCGCGCCTAGGCCCCGACCGCAACCACGCCCCCGCCCCCGCGCCCGCGCGTCCGAATCCGGGCGATCGCTAGATTCCTGCTCCCGCGCCCGCGCCCGCGCCCGCGCCGCCGTTTCCCGGAACCCGCACACTCCGATCCTCGCGCGGAACTACTCGGACCGTGAAAAGCAATTTTTAAAATTTATTATTCATTTTTTTATTTTTTTATTTTTTATTTTTATTTCATTTTTTATTATTTTTAATTATTTTTATTATTTTTATTATTTTTAATATTTTTTAAATTATTTTTAATTTATTTATTTTGTATTATTTCTTAATTAATTTATTGCACCCGAGCAGTGGAGAAACCACTTTATAGGTCTGAAATTGGGTACAGACACTAAAAAAATAATACAATATTAACTGGAATTTTTAAAATTTATTATTAATTTTTATTATTATATATTTATTTATATCACTATTTATTTATATCATTATTTATTTATATTATTATTTATTTTATTATTCTTTTTTATTTATTTATTATTATTTTTTATTTAGTTTTTATTATTTTTTAATTAATTTATTGCACCTGAGCAGTGGATAAACCACGTTACAGGTCTGAAATTGGATACAAACACAAAAAATAATACAATATTAACTGAGAAGCACCACGGTATTTCCAAATTAAACTAACTTAGCCCAGTTTTATCTGTGAGCGGGGATCCCCTCTGGGAACCTCACTTATAAGGATTTTATGCACAGGGCAGAGGTGGGACGGGAGTACGAAATGGGGAGGGGAAGTGAGCTGAAGATAACGTGTTTATGATTGTTACGGAGGTCTGAATTGATCTTTGGGAAGGCGTGATTTGATTCAGGTTGGACCATTACTGAATTTTCCCAGGTGGTGGATTCTGGCACCTGGAACTAGGATTGGGTGAAAAGCAATTTGAATTATTGAATTACCGGGAGAGGTGGCTCGGACATCAACTAATGTTCCTTTGACTGGGAAATTCTAGGTTCGTGTCCCGACGGCGGTAGAATTTCCGACACTAGCTTTTTTTATTAGTGCATTATTATTATTATTATTATTATTATTATTATTATTATTATTATTATTATTATTATTATTATTATTATTATTACTATTATTATTATTACTATTATTATTACTATTATTATTATTATCATTATTGTTACCACAGAGAGTGCAGGAATCCGCCTGACAGAGGGAGAGCGCGACCCGGCGGGACTAACGGCGTCTTTTCGTCGCTTCGCCCCGGAATAGCGAGCGGCTAGCGCCGTCGCCTGCCGCAACGAGGCTCCGACGGGAGCCTGGTGAAAGCGCTAACGGCACCTCGTGGGGTAAACAACCCTCGGGAGAGGCGCGTCCCACCTCTCACTCGCATCCCTCTCGCATTTCGCCTCCACCCCCGTCCCACCCCCCAGATCCGAGGTGACATCGCCATCGTAAATGCCATATTAAATGCGTTCCTGTATTAAATATATAAATATATTTTTAAAAAGTAGTATTGTATTGAAGTGTGGTGGCGTGTTGTGCAGTGTAGGGCAGTATAGAAGTAGAAAGAGAAGTCAATTTCAAATGTGAAATGAAGAGAAGTGAAGTGAAGTGAAGTGAAGTGAAGAGAAGTGAAGAGAAGTGAAGAAAAGTGAAGTGAAGTGAAATTAAAAAGTCGTGTAGTCTTGTATTTAATAGTTTAAAATAACTGTGCAGGTCAGCCATAAAATGTAGTTAATGTTATTGTTGTTAGCATATTATTATTATTATTATTATTATTATTATTATTATTATTATTATTATTATTATTATTATGTCTTTAAATAATTTAGAGTTACATTGTTAAGTAATTTAAAGTTAATATTTGTAATATGTAAATGGTAGTGTTCTGCCACCAGGTTGTATATACCTACCCGCAGAATAATAAATATCTATCTATCTATCAAGATAACAGACTTGGTCCCAGCCTTTCCTGGGGAGCCCCCGTCGCCACACAAATAGAATTCGAAGGAAGCAGCCGTCGCCGTCGGCTACGCGAACGGAAGAGGGATTCTCGAAACGGACACTGACGATGGCGCATCGTTATCTAACTGTACTGAGCTGCGTCCGATACGAAAGGGTTTGCTTTTCCTGTGTGTTCTTCCGCCTGGGATTTCTCGAGCCTTCTCGCCGCGAAGCTGTGGGGGTCGGAGTTATCCTGAATGAGGCGAGTGTCCGGAACGGGCTGTTTGTTTTGGCTGCGAACGGTTTGCGGAAAGTTATCTTTTGGGAAGGGGTGTATGAACAATACCACAAGATAAATGGAACATTAAACGAATCTGACAGATTCGACATTATTAGGTCTATCTGCACAATGGAGGCTTGCGCTGAAGAAGTCAATCCTACAGGTTCTTCGCAATTTTGCCCAGAAACATTACTTGGCGAAAGACAGGAGAATCTCCAAAGCAACAGAAAAATTTAAAACGAAGCGTGGATACACCAATATCACTCTGTTGTCGTACACTAACTGGGCCGCGATTACAATTCAATCGTTTATTTCAGAAACCCGTCAAACGCCAAATTTGTCATGACCAGAAAATTGAGAAAAAAATGTCCGAGGTTTTCCGATTTCAAAATATTTTTTAATATTAAAGCAGTTAATAAATGATTATTTTTCAGGTAAATATGGAATAACCAATGTGTCTATCTTCATAAAAGAATATTTCACCGCTAAAGCGCATTTTGAATTTTGGCGTTTGACGGGTTTGTGAAATAAACGATGCAATTACGGTTGGATAGTTCATCAAAATATAGCGACTGCACTTGGGTCACGTGCACAATCGGATGTTCGCCATAAATACACGAGCGAAAGTTTGGAAGGCAGCGAAAAGACGATTACCCAACACGAGAACGTTGCGAGGCAACTAATAACCCAGTTTACGCATTCTGGAACTTCACTGTCCGTTGCATGCTCCGGTGGCACCAGGCGAAGAGAAATTACACGCCGCTGTTTAAGATGACATCTACGGCAAACCCGAAAACGTCCCGGGCCGCGAAAGTGTCTCCGGCCTTGCCGGATCCGAAAACGAGGAAACAACTTCTGGCTGTTAGCAAGTTTGTTAGCCAAAAACTTTTTATCTGGCATCGCAACTATTTTTAAACAAGCGCGAGCCGAGTTGCAGTGTAGACACAGCAGTGATAGCATGAGCCAAGCACGGGACAAGCTGATAATCTTTTATTTCGTCACATCGCAAGAGCTCCACGGGAACTCTTTATTACAAGAGACGATTCCGTGACCGTGGAGTTCCATGCAGTTATACACTTCATCTCGGAAGAAACTTTCTTCCGACAGATTGTACTAGTTCTCTGCTTCGTCCTCGCGAATTATGAGTAACAAATACCCCTTCACGACCTCCGTTCGAGGGCGGTCTTGGGCGGGACGGAGAAATTGAGAAGTGGAAAAACGAATCCGAGAGTTCTGCTTTGAATGAGATTTTTCGACACTTGGTCATGGCACAACGAAAAGAAGGGGAAGGGAGTTTTAGATCTAACATGAAAATTTATCGACAAAAGTTATTTCACTCTTTCACCTCCCGTATAGTATCACTTGTAAGCATGCCCTACACCTCATATGGAAAAACTATTTATCAAATACACATCTAAAATTCTTCTGGAATAAACTCCAAAACTTTTTATCTTTCTCTTTTATAATTCACTTACTTTCAAGGCCTTCGTTTAAAGGTAACTTTATATTTATACATGCAAGCTTGATGACCTGATAGGTTTAGTTTATAAGATTAGTCCCAAAAACGATTTTTCAGAGTGATGCAGTGAGGATTGAAGGGAAATTATTCAAAATTTTCTTCCTCAGTACAATTATTACTTGACCCCGAAGTGCTGATACACCTTCGAGACGATGCAGTAGAAACGTTCAAACGCTGAATGCCGAGAAACGTGCCAGCCATCCTGCAGCGCGCCGAGAAGTTCCAAGACAGACAATTTAGAGGCCCGGCCGCGATGGCAACGTGGAGAGCTGGGGCAACACGTAATTCCTTTCCCGCAGCCATATTTCAGCGTGTCGTGTGGCGCAGCGGTGGAGGCAGCAGACGGCGCCAGCGGGAGCGAAACAGGAGGCCTTGGATGAGGAGCTGGGGAGGGGGAGGGGGTATGGCGCGTGCCACACGGTCGCCCGGCTCCCAGGCGCAAGGCGAGCTGGCTGCGGCGGCGGTGGAGGCGGCGGTGGTGGTGGTGGCGGCGGCGGCGGCGGCGGTGGAGGCGGCGGTGGCGGCGGTGGCGGCGGCGGCGGTGGCGGCGGCGGCGGCAGGTGGCGGCGCGTGGCGGTGGTGGTGGTGGTGGCGGCGGCGGCGGTGGCGGTGGTGGCGGCGGCGGTGGCGGCGGCGGCGGCGGCGGCGGTGGCGGTGGCGGTGGCGGCGGCGGCGGCGGCGGCGGCAGGTTGCGACGCAGGTGCTCGCGGGGGTTGAGGTCCGGTGGCGGGGAGAGCAGACGGACGGCTGCGGGGGCAATGCAGATGGCGGTGGCGATGCAGAAGGCCGTGACGAAGAGAGTCGAGGGCTATGGAAGACCAGAATCGGACTTTTCACGCGAGTGATCTCATCTTCGCACGAGGACAACCAGAAGCGAGGACGGCGAGGATGCGGCTGAGGACGGCCGGCGAAGCGGATGTGGCAAGGACAACAGACGCGGCAAGATGTGCGAGATGAAGGATAAGAAGGAGACTCTTCTGTTATTCCCGTTCCGAGCGTATTCTTTCACAGACGAAGATTTCAGACTTTTTTTTTCCTAGGGCTTTTATCCAGCCAACAGCCGGTTACTCTTTACGTCCCGATGGGACGCATATTCGACCATACAGTAGACAAACACACTTGCGGGCTCCTTTGATCTGGGGTCAGCAGAACGTGAGGCCATCCGCGACAACACATACAAAGTCAAGGGACAACCATGCCCAAGGCGGGACTCGAACCCGCGACCCTGCGGACCGAAGCGCCGAGTCGGAACTCGCTCTTAGCCACCTCGGCCATCCAGGTCGGCAGATTTCAGACTACACTCGAAAATAAATTTCAGAGCGATATTTTATACATCATCCAAACACCATTTCACCTTACAAAATCTCAATTAAAAATACACGTACTACGTACGAGATCAAATACTCGCTCCTGTCACGCGCATGACAGCTTCCCAACAGACAAACAGGTTTTCTTAGGTTTTCCCCATTTTGAATGCGTCACAATTCCACAGAAGCAGATTGAAACAAGCTGCTCTCCTAGGCAATTAACATGAGCAGGAAAGCGTGAGGCGATTACAAAGCACGAGAGCATCCCCCGGTCATTCGGCGCCCGATAAGCGCGACATATCAGCGTTTCGAGTGGTCGGTGCCAACATCACCGAGATCCCAACGCCGTGCTTGCTATGATGCATGGGGGCGTAAAGATCATGGGGCCCCATGGGCTATCGGGATACTCATAAACGTATCGAAATGAAAATGCAGTCTCTCTCACGTTTTGCATTTTGAATGTGAAGGCTTTCAAGCTCGTTCCGAATCCTGGGCATTTGGTTTTCCCAGCCCATGGAGAGTTTATTTATTGCATTTTCGCCTTTGGTATTAAGTACTTTTACATTAATTGATCTCTTTTTAACAGTAAGTGTCAGAGAAAGTATCAAGAAATATTAAAAACGTATATTTTTTGAAACCACATTCATTCAATGTTGAAAATAACTCCAAGTAATCCACAGAAGAATGTAGTACATACCTCAGTTAAGATGTGTCATCTACAACCCGACGCAATGACAGATGAATAGATCATTTGTCAGCTTTCGGAGTCGAACGTTGGACCTGTCGAGTTCATCTGCACACAATCAACACCACTTCATCTCCGCTGCTTTGCTCCGTTTGCATCGAGCACGGAAAAACCAACGGTCGTGTCGTATATCGCATATTTTTCACGGTTTTGTGATAACGGCAAAAATGCCTTTCTGCGACGTTTTTCCATCACTTCAGTGAGAGGCGCAGCTGAGCACCTGGGCGCTCGGCGCATCGCTTCGCTTCCCAGAATCCGGCGCTCGCTCCGTCGAGAACGGGGGCGACGGTGGTAGCTGCAAGCCGCGAGGGCGGGGCGGGTCTTATCTCGCGCTACGGAGGAAGAACGCGCGCTTCTGAGGAGCGGCGCAGATGATGATGATGATGATGATAATAATAATAATAGTAATAATGATAATACTAATATTAATAATAATAATAATAATAATAATAATAATAATAATAATAATAATAATAATAATAATAATAATAATAATAATAATAATAATAATAATAAACAGGGAGCGGTAGGCCAGTGCATCAACTGGTCACTGCAGTGCCTTTGACCGGGAGGTCCGAGGTTCCACTCCTGACGGCGCCAGAATTTTCGACACTACCTTTTCAGCTAGCTC
This sequence comes from Teleogryllus occipitalis, assembly GCA_011170035.1. Taxonomy (NCBI): domain Eukaryota; kingdom Metazoa; phylum Arthropoda; class Insecta; order Orthoptera; family Gryllidae; genus Teleogryllus; species Teleogryllus occipitalis. The sequence goes on along the minus strand of BLKR01000175.1, from coordinate 389,079 downwards.
GAATTTAGTCGCTGTCCGGAGAAGAATTCTAGTGGCCGACTGCTCTAATCGGTAGTTTTCCGTGGTTTCTCCGATCAACGCCAGGCGAATGCCGGAGCAGTACCCTACCAAACGGGCCACGGACCGCGCGCGATCTGTCCTTCCCCTTCTTTGTCCTATCCTCTCCCGTACACACATACACACACACTTACACTAACATGCACTACACTACCACATATTCCCGGAGATCGATCGGGAGCTTAGAACTTGTCCCGACTACGACGGCGCCCCGCTGGTTGGAGATATCTGGTTGGGGAAACCCCACTAGTCGACGGTAGATCGACACGGGATCCCGCCATCCAGTGGGGGAAGATAACCGCTACCTCCCGATGAAAAACATGCACTGCACTTACGGGACAAACGACCTCTGTCGTTGACGCGCGTGGAATCACTAACAATCAATAGTAATAATAATAATAATAATAATAATAATAATAATAATAATAATAATAATAATAATAATAATAATAATAATAATAATAGTAACATCGTGAGGAAGTTTCTGAATATTGATGGTTGATCCAGTACTGAATATGACAGTTGAAACGTGTATATCTTGTTCATGGTAACCGAGATGCGACGGAGGCAGAGGACCGGCAACAGCCGAGACATTCCTTACTCGCCTTCCCTTCCGCTCCTGTCACCGACATCTCGGGTCTGCCGCCAGCCGCAATCTAACACGTGAGAGTCTTAAGCGCACCGCAATGTCCATAAAGAGTGCTGCAGGGCGATGAGAGCTGAAGGATGTAGCGACTGAGAGCGACAGTTGGAATGTCTGCAAGTCTGCTTACGAAGAGGAAGAAAATACAGAAAAAGAAACGTTTGTTACCTTTTGCGACGAGGAGGAAGGGTACTTTACATAGACCAGAAACACAATTCATCTCACGTTCTCGCAGGTTTTTTTGCAAAGGCGCTACATAAGATTACATTAAAACGGCACCTGAATCATTCTCACGTAAACTTTAATTTTCGCTCCGTCATCCACCAGACGTGAAATACCACATTTTTGTGAGGCAATATTACATGAATATACCCTTTTTGCTGTACATATTTATTAATATGTGACTATAGACTACAAGAAAAGGATAAGTGCAATGAACAATGCACGTGATGATAATAATAATAATAATAATAATAATAATAATAATAATAATAATAATAATAATAATAATAGTAACATCATGGTTGCAAAATGGAGTAGTTTTTATATTTAACCAACCTCTAACATATTTAGCTGTGAAATTAGAGGACATTAATAAACCAATAAATAATAATCGCGACACTCCGAAACATAATATCCGCTCATCCACCGAACCACAAACCTCACATGCCGCAATTCAATTTCAGAGATGAACAACTCCCCACAACCGCGCCGACACCTTCATCTCCCACCCCACCCCACCTACCCGTGGCTGCGCCGAGCGGAGCACCTGGCCTATCGACCAGGGCGGGAGCGCGGGCCCTCCCTGGGGGGCGGCGCGGGCGGCTGTCAGCGCGGCGGCGACGCGATCGCCCGCAAAAATCGATTGCGCCTCCGCCGCCACCGGCGGCGGCGGCGGCGCCTTCGCCGGCAGATGAGAGTAAGAAATTAAAGCACGCGGACGCGCGGCGCCAGTCACCGTGACTTTGGGGAAGCCCACTCACAAAAGAGGGCTAGTGGCGTGGAAAATTCGAGCACACAATGGAGACAGTTTTCCGCGCCGCGGTGCGGTGCGCCGTGGTAGAGGCGGTAGCGTTGGTGGAGGCGGCGGTGGCGGCGGCGGTGGTGGCGGTGGAGGAGGCGGTGGAGGTGGCGGCGGCGGCAGAGGCGGTGGTGGCGGCGGCGGTGGCGGCAGAGGCGGTGGTGGAGGCGGTGGTGGCAGAGGCGGTGGTGGCGGCGGCGGCGGCGGCGGAGGAGGGGCGGCGGCGGCGGCGGCGGCGGAGGCGCGGTGCGGTGGCGGCGGCGGCGGAGAGGCGGTGGAGGTGGCGGCGGCGGCGGCGGCAGAGGCGGAGGCGGTGGTGGAGGCGGTGGTGCGCGGCGTGCGGCGGCAGCGGCGGCGGCGGCGGTGGCGGCGGCGGGGCGGCGGCGGTGGCGGCGGCGGTGGCGGCGGCGGCGGCGGTGGCGGCGGCGGCGGCGGCGGTGGCGGCGGCGGCGGCGGCGGCGGCGGAGGCGGCGGGGCGGCGGCGGCGATGGCGGCGGTGGCGGCGGCGGCCAGGCAAATGAGCGCACGCCCACGGGGGCGAGCGGCCAGGTGCGGGCGTTTCCGCCACCGCCGCGGGCGATATCATCTGCCGCGTGCGGCGCCGCGCCCGCCCCCGTTGCAGGGGAGATCCCTCGCGGCCAATCGCACGAGATGCTTTCTCCCCTCGCGATCGGGAGAAACACAACGAGGTGTTCAGCGCGGCCCGGCGCCGGCAGAAAGGCGGCGCGTGGGTTTTTGTTCCGGAGCGGAATGACGAAGCCGAAACGTCAACATGTTCGTTGCTGGAGTGAACTTCTTTGCGACGGATGCCAATCATGGGGGGAATGAAATTAATGACACCAATCGACGGGAAATCATTACATTAGACATCCAGGGATTACACTAAAAATACGCGCAAAGGAAGTGGCTCTTCACTGACTCACTATGTTTACTTGTTTTTAAATATGTCGGTACTTCGTGTCTAAAGAAACTAATTAAATCATCGATCGCCCAAAATGCTCTTAATGAAAGAAAGTCTTCAGGGCAATGAACGATATTAAACGCTGAAATACATTTTCGATTCATCTTCCGCACGATTCCTATATATCTTCACGTCTTGTGTAGGTTCCGATAAAAACACGAGGGCCAATTGTATCCAGATCAGTAGAACGGTATTTCAACGTAACCTGCCATTATTGGATCAATTGCTGGGTATTTCAACAGGGAACATGCACATACAACCACTTTGCGGTTTTGTTCAATTTACCCTTGTAACGTAGGTACATATTTGTGTAATTTCCCACAGACGCTGTAGCAGCTCTCTTTTGTTCACTTCGGTAGCATGAGATAAGTATCATGTACCCGACACGCAAAGCTGCGAACAAACGTGTTCAAAAGATTGGGCGTCCCATGTAAAAGATCCTACACCGCCAGAGCAAGTGTTTGTTTGTGTGTGCGTGTATGTGTGGTCTACGTGTGTGCGTGGGACCCACACAGAACGTTGGCTGCGCCACACTCTCATCCGAAAGTGAGATACAGATGCTTAGAGACGATACAACTCATCTTCATTTTCCTGGAACTGCAGTCTTTCGTGTCTTATGTTGGATGCAAACCAACACTAAATTCCTTAAAATTCCATAGCTTTAATGAAACTATAAACAACCAGCTACTGTGAAAAGAGGGATGGAACCTATTTCACCGTACTTATCTTTTGTGTTGCGTCATGCAACTGACATTCAAACAATTCGCCTCATGAAAATCAGCATTGGAAACAAACGGAAACAGCAAACGAAGAACGAGAAACGTTACACCCAACTAAACCAACAAACTTGATTAATTTTTTATCCTTTATCTCTTATTTGTCGTCCGTTTGTTATGTTTTCCCCCTTTTTTCTTTTCTCTTTCATTTCTTCTTCTTTTCTTCTACTCTTCTTCTACTCTTCTTCTACTCTTCTTCTACTCTTCTACTTTTCTTCTTTTTTTGTTTTTTGGTTTTGTGTAGTTGTTTTTCCAAAATTGAAAGCCAGCTTCGAAATCACATGAAATACAGCGTGCGTGACTTGGACGCCAATCTGACGCCCTGCGCGCCGCGGGCGCCGGCAGCGGCCGTCGCAGGAGGCTGTGGCTGGACCGTCGGCAGCGGCGGCGGCGGCGGCCGCCACAGACGGCGCCAGGTGGGAGGCGGCAGTTGCGTGCGGCCGCGGACCGGCAGCTGCCGCCGCTGCTATCGCACCGCCGCCGCCGCCGCCTGCACCAGCGCCCCTCTCCCTCTCTCTCTCTCGCTCGTTCTCGGCACGCGCCGTCGCCGCCGCCGCTGCCAACCCTTCTTCCCGCACCGCCCGCCCCCCTCCTCCTCTTCCGGGCTTCGCTCTCAGGGCACGGGCCGCGCTCCCGCAGCCGCCCCCGCACTGGCTCCCCTCGCGTTCGCCCCCCCCTCCCTCGCCCCCTCCCCCGCCGACGCTCCTGTCGCTGTCCCCCTCCCCACAACCCCTGTGACCTCTCTTTGTTACAGCTTTCCATGCAATCACTTTCAATCTTCCGGTATGTTCCATCATATCCCAGGCCACTTACATAAAAAGCTGTGAATAAAAATAATTACTTAAAATATTTTTTAAAAAATCAGTTAAAAAACTTTATTTTTTATTCACAAGCCCTAATAAATTGCAAAAATAAAACACCTTTTTTAGGAATTTGCAAATGAAGTGTTCTCGTAATTAACTGCATTAATTCCAGTCCATTTACACAAAAAGCTGTGAATAAATATAATTGCTTAAAATATTTAAAAAACCAGTTAAACAAAATCTCAATAAATTGCAAAAATAAAACAGCATTTTTAGGAATGTGCAAATGAAATGTTCTCGTAATTAACTGCAATAATGGCAAGGGTAGCGACGATTTTATTAGGAAATTTGAAGTCCAGCAACCATCATCTTGGCTGTTGTTTCCCTGCTGTCTTCAGCAACGTCTGGGAGCCCGATCCCCGCTGTATCCTGCCGTCGTCTCCCCTAGTAGCCAATTCTAACGCCTGTACTTTTCTGGCTTCGGAATCAGGGGCACATGCTGGAGAGAGCTCTAGTTTGGTTTCGATGATACTTCCACATGAACCATTATCCTTTCGATGCTGACTATATGTTAGGAAACCGTTTTCATTAAAGATATAGTCAGCATTTCGGAATAACATGTATTACACACCTACACTCTTGAATTTCAATACTTTTAAACGCAATTATTACAATTTTTGGGGGTTTCAAAAAAGTATTCTTATTAAAATCTAGGGGGCCCAGAAGAGGGGAGTATTTGGGCAATTTCCTCCAGGCTCCGACGCAATTGAACCCCGGATTTTGCTTCAATCAAAACAAATTTATTTATTTCTAATTCAAATTAACCGTTATAACTTATTTCTGCTACATGGAGAAACTAAATAAATTTAAAAATTCCTGAGGGGGATCTTTTGTTTGAAATAAGGGCCAGCCCCTGACCTGATTTCTCCGGACGCCCCTCTTAAATTCACAAAGAATGTCTCACATTCTGTTGAACCATAAATACCGGTTTGAATTCTGGAACCTAAGAAAAGTCACATAATGAGAGGATTACAGAAAACATTTTAAAATTTCTTTCACTGTTTTACATTCTAAAATGAAGTATAAAAGCACAAATACGTTCGGTATTTCTTCATCTCATCCACTCTCATTATACTGCGAGGCTTGAGGAAAACTACTTGAAACTACTCCAATAGAACGTTTCATTTTCCCTTTCTATGATTATCATCCGGGATTCCGGCTGGCGCGTTGAGTCAGATCAGGAAAGCCTACCTTCCTCGGAAAGAAAAGACGGTTGCACGATTATAGGAAAAAAACGAGGACCTATGAAAGTAATTTATTTTCAAACTAAACTGTTATTTAACTGTCTGAAGTGAGATGCAACCCTAACAAGTGGGATTTCTCACCAGCAATTATATGATGAATCTTACTTGTTTTCTCGTCCAACGAAATAATTTTACCGTGGAACCTGTAAAACATAATATTGGGAAGTCTGTTCAAGGGTAACTTACCAATTAAAATCGAAAGAAAACTTGTAAACCAGAAAACAGGAAAATATTTCAATACGTTTCGCAACATTTTTTAGTTAAAATATCTATAATTTTGAAATTTGTTTTTTGGTTTGTACTAGCACTTACGAAAATACAGAACATTAAGAAATCCAATTTTACAGTTATAATAATCTATAAAATGACTAGGATATGTAGATCACTGGATTTGGTAGGAGGAATTAAGACATTAAAACATAGTTTGCCGACGTTTCGGAATATTTTTATTCCAATCTTCATTGTAATTGCCATTTCTTTGACTATAGGATTATTGTTATTATATTTTTATCTTTTCACCAGCCCGGAGGATGGAATAAAATTATTCCGCAACGTCGGCAAACTATGTATTAATGTCTTTATTCACACGACCAAATTCACACTTCCCATTTCTATTTCATAATCGTGAATCTTCAATGGTTAAAATACTCATTGATAGAATTGAATTTTGTCAACTAATGTAACTTCATGAAATTCACAATATCCAAATTCTTTCCGTAACCACAAATTTGTCAATATTTGATTACTAAGCGGCATCGCGTGTTGTTGTCCCTTGCAAAGAGAAACTTGAGGGGCATGCGGTCAGCTCCTAACCTCTCGCGAGGCCACTGGGAGAAACTGTTCGCGCTGGCAGGGGGTCGAGGGCGGGCGACAGATGGACAGGACGTGGAAAAACGCGGGCAGTGGCAGGCCGCCGTAAGCCGCGGCTCCGGGAAATTGGCGCTGGGCTCTGGGCAGCATCAGCACCTGGTGTGCGGCGGGCAGGAGCGGGTGGGCGAGAGGGCGCAGAGAGGGCGGGCGGAGAGGGCGGGCGGAGAGGGAGGGCGAGAGAGAGAGAGGGCGGGCGAGAGAGGGAAGGGCGAGAGAGGGCGGGCGAGAGGAGGGCGGGAGAGAGGGCGGGCGAGAGAGGGCGGGCGAGAGAGGGCGGGCGAGAGAGGGCGGGCGAGAGAGGGCGTGGGCGAGAGAGGGCGGGCGAGAGAGGGCGGGCGAGAGAGGGCTGGCGAGAGAGGGCGGGCGAGAGAGGGCGGGCGAGAGAGGGCGGGCGAAAAGGGCGGGCGAGAGAGGGCGGGCGAAAATGGCGGGCGAGAGAGGGCGGGCGAGAGAGGTTGAGCGAGAGAGGGCGGGCGGGCGAGACAGGGTGGGAGCGAACGGGAGTAGGCGGGAGCGGGTGGGAGCGGGTGGAAGCGGACGGTGGCGGGGCGAGAGCGGGGCGGGGCATGAAAGAGCGGAACGGGGGGCGAAAGCGGGGCGGGAGAATTCAGCAGATGAAATGCGGAACAAAGCAAGAGACAAAATTTAATAAATATAAGAATAATATGACTTGGAGGATATATTACATTTTGAGGGCACTGAATAAAAGAAAAAAAGAAACTTTTAAGATGTTTTTCATGCATGTAACCTGTGCTCTCTTTGGGACTGCTCCTCATTGCGATTTACACGTTTATCGGAAGATAACGTCGCGCATTTCTCGTGAGTTTCTTGAAAATACTGTCAATTTACTTTGGTAAATCCAAGAAAATAAATAGTGATACAAAGAAAATATTCAGAAGAAATATTTATTTCAATATTCATTGGCATATGAAATGTTTGAACACATTCTCATTCTCAAAAATTCACCAGGATGATTAAACATGCCCGACAGTTAATGAAGTTCAGATGATGTCAATGAAAATTTTGAACGGTAGGCATGCATCTATTAATTGAAACGAACAATCATAAAACGTGTTACATTTATATTAACAGATAAATTTGTTTACCAGACATTGACTACAAACACATCTCACAGTATCATCAACAAATAAGGAAATCTCTGTAGAAACTGCACGTGCTGAAAGAGATACGATGATGTGAATTTTTCCACTGCATATCGGCGAAAGTAATTCTTCATATGGAATCTGCAGAGCTCTTATCCAATAACGTTACAAAACACTTCATTCAGCTATCTTGTATCACTCCGAAAGTAGAAATCGCAAAAAAGAAAGTCTTAAAATATTCTCAGAAAAATTGATGTACGTAAGGGAATATGTCGCAAACCACTCTCATCTTCTCTATCAGTGAGAGAGACCACTTTAAGTAAGAAGAGCGGTGAATGTGCAGCAGAGGAATGTGACAGAAATGAAGATGATAAAGGTTGAGTAATACCGGTGGTGGTTGTAGGCGGGTGGTAATAAAAGTAAAACGTTCGTAATATTTTGGATACAAATGTCAGTGAATAGTGCAGACGTAGCTCAAGGTGATGGTTGCTGTAACACGGTAATATGCGGTAATATTGATGTTCTTTGGAGTTGTAGTGGTGGTAGTTGCGGTGATGGTGGTTGCAGTGGTTGTGACGATGACAGTAGCAGCACCGTAGCGTTTGTGATGGCTAGGGGCGGATTTTAATGAAATGTCTTTTTTCTTCACTTTGCAGCAATGCCGTTTATATAGAAATTCATTTTATATCATTTCTTCGCAATTCATTTTATGTCATGAAAAAAGGAAATGGCCCATTTTTATAGGTCTTTTTTTGCATTTTTCGTCGATTTCGACTAATAAGTCATTTTTTACTTTTTTCCGTAATTTTTAATGCATTTTTCGCTGATTTCTTCGATTTTAATATCATTTAAATGGTATTTGCTTCAAATAAATATTTACGAGATACAACAAATGTTCTCCACAGAATTTCTGAGTAGTTATTCGATTTCTTCTCTCATATATTGAAATTTCAAATGTTGTCTGTAGTATGTAATCTAAGGTTCGTGTGACGCCTATCAGTACCATTGTCAGTTTCGTCGATTTAGCGATAAACAAAGAGATTTTATTGTAAAGAACAGTTCAAACCAAAAATTTGCAAGCTGAGTTTACTTCAACAAAAGTAAGAAGCCTCGATTACATCAATATCATACCCAATAGCATGAGTTGTTCATCAGAAGTGGTTTCGATCAATTTTTTACGTCATTATTCTTTGTTTTCAGGGCATTTTAAGAGCATTTTATTGATCTTTTTGCAGTGTTTTAAGTCATCAACGTCTAGAAAAAAGTAATGAGCTGAGCCAGCGCATCGGAGTTATCGGCGGAAACGACAGCAGCGACACCGACGGCGGTGGTCGCGGAGGCGCGCCCGGCCCTGGCCATGAACCGGGTCTTTAGCGCCGGACGTAATCTCAAGCATGCCCCGGAGGAGATAGGCGGCGGGCAAACACGCGAGATGTGCGTCGACTGTCGGAGATAACGCTGGCGCCAAGGGATCACCGCGCTGGCCTGCTGGGTCCGCCCCGCCCCAACCAGCCAGCCACGCCCCTTGGTCCAGCGGAAGCGACTCGGTCCAGCAGACGCTCCACTGGATTGATTGATTGATTTTTTCGTGTTTCCGGGCGCGGCAACTGCGCTGGTCATTAGTCCCGTTAGTGTAGTGCACGTCTTTTCTCGGGAGATGGCGGTGATCTTCCCCCGCTAGATGGCGAGATCCGGCGCCGGCCTACCGTCGGCTACTGGGGTTTCCCCCTGACCAGGGGGAAACCGCCAGCGGGGCACCGCCCCAGTCGGGTCAAGCTCTAAGCTTCCGACCGGTCTCCCGGAATATGTGGTAGTGTAGGTGTAGTGCATGTTAGTGTAAGAGTGTGTGTAAGGGGAGAGGATAGGACAAGGAATGGGAAGGAGAGATCGCGCGCGGTCCGTGGCCCGTTTGTTAGAGTACTGCTCCGGCATTCGCCTGGTGTTGGTCGGAGAAACCACGGAAAACTACCGATCAGACGCTCCACTGGAGGAGACGAGGTAAATTCTGTGACGATGTTAAACCGAGTGTCTTCTTTCAACAACTGAGTTTTATAACGCAATCAGTTACAGAGTAATAATGATGTTTCTGAGAACAAAATGAAGATAAATTGACAAAATAAAATGAATATTTTTCAATACACCGTTCGTGAAGTTTGTTTTTAGACAACTACTGACGCACAAAAGTAATATATAAGGTATCATTTCACGACGCTGTAACGGTGTTATGCTCGCGCCACGTGAGACCCAGCTCCGCACGTATACAGTTCGGCCACGTGAGACCTCAAAAGTGAAATCGAGCCTCGGTCCGAATTTCGGTCGACACTTGAGAAGGAAATTCTTTCGTAAACTTCAAACTAACGTACAGTTTGGAAGAAAAGGAATTTTGCAATCGTTTGCTTATACTGCAGATTCTCCACGTCTCCCAACATCACAAAATCTTCGCTGAAATCCGCCCTTCTTTTCGCCCGGTAAGCACCTCGGTGCAGTTGGGTAGGCGCAGTGGCCAACAGCGCCGGTCTGCTCGCGACCTCGGAGTGGTGACGATGGCGCAGGAGGAGGAGGAGGAGGCAAGCGTCGTGACGTTGGGCAAGAGCAGCCTGCAGACGAAGTCAGCGCATTCCACCACACTGCTTAAGCAAATCCGCTCCGAAAAACACCGGGTCTTGGTCGCGTTGCGGCACGGCCATCCCCGAGGTAGAAGAGAAGGGCACAGGAGACGGACGGACGGGTAGACGAGGGATAGAACTGATGCTGGCAGCGGCGGTGACCAGGCGGTGCGATTGATTGATTGATTTTTTCGTGTTTCCGGGCGCGTCAACTGATTTGGTCATTAGTCCGGTAAGTGTAGTGCATGTTTGATGGGTGTTGATGGCGTTGATCTTCCCCCGATGGATGGCGAGATCCGGCGCCGACCTACCATTGGCTAGTGGGGATTCCCCCTAACCAGGACTCTCCCACCAGCGGGGCACCGCCCCAGCCGGGATAAGCTGTAAGCTCCCGTGCAGTCTCCCGGAATATGTGATAGTGTAGTGCATGTTAGTGTAAGTGTGGGTGTTTGTAAGGGGAGAGGCTAGGACAGAAGAGGAAGGAAAGATCACGCGAGGTCCGTGGCCCGTTTGGTAGGGAACTGCTCCGGCTTTCACCTGGTGTTGATCGGGGAAACCACGGATTAGAAACTACAGATCAGAGCAGCCGCCCGCTAGAATTCTCCTCCAGACAGCGTCTGAATTCGACCTAGCTGAAAAGCTGGGGTGAAAAGTGGGGCACCGTCCCAGCCGGCACAAGTTCTAAGCTCCCTACTGGTCTCCCGGAATATGTGGTAGTGTAGTTTGTGTAAGTTCGTGTGTGTGTGTGCGTGTGTGTGTGTGCGCGTGCGTGCGCGCGTAAGGGGAGAGCATAGGACAAGAAAGAGGAAGGAAAGATCGCTCGCGGTCCGTGGCCCGTTTGTTAGAGAACTGTTCCGACATTCGCCTGGTGTTGATCGGGGAAACCACGGAAAACTACCGATCAGAGCAGCCGGCCGCTGAAATTCTCCTCCAGACAGCGACTGAATTCTACTCAGCTGGAAAGCTAGTGTCGAAAATCCTGCCGCCGTGGGGAGTGGGAACCTAGGACCTCCCGGCCAGAGGCGCTTCAATGACATCAGTTGATGCACTGAGCCACCGCTCCCAGTCCGGACGGTGCGGATGTTCTGCTCGAGAGCGTAGCAACAATCGAACAAACACCGATACAAAAAATTCAAGTGGAACACATCAAGTAGTTGCGAATATAAAATAGATGATACTGAATATTTCTATAACATGAATGGGACTAATAGCTTAAAATATACTTCGCGAAATCAATTACATTTCGGTCTCAGATGTATAAAACGTAATTCGAGCCTCTACAAAACGCGTTCTTGCCTCTCATATTTCTCTGCATTCTTATCTCTAGCAATCATACACTTCATTCCATGAACAATATTACTATCAAAGCATTGCCCCCAAAATTCTAATTTAGATAGAACTTCAACTGAGACGCAATGACCAACTGTAGACAGAAATAAATTTAGGAGTAGACTTTCAGTCCTCGAGACTGATTAAAAGAAACAGGGGAATGGAAATAGAAACGGATAGAATGAGAGAGAAGACTAATAGAGTAAGTGGCTGTAGAAAGGGCGGAGAGAGGCGGGTGATAGAGGGGGAGGTGAGGAAAAGGGAGAGTTTGAGAGGGAGGGGGAGGTTGAGAGAGGGGGAGCGGTTGAGAGAGATGGAGGGGGTCGAGAGAGGTGGAGGAGGTTGAAACAGAAGGAGGGGATTGAGAGAGGGAGGAGGCAGAGACGGGATAGATAGAGGGGGATGACAACTAGGGGGGCAGAGAGGGTAAAGAGGGAGGCAGAGAGGGTAAAGGGGGTGGTAGAGAGTGATAGAAAGAGGTGGGGAAGTAAAGAAATAGACAGGGAAAGCGAGAAAACACTAGAATGGTAATCATAAGTATTCTTGTTGATAAACAACAATGAATTCGAATTACGAGGGACATTGCCGTGTCGATGAACCTCTACCCTCACCGCCCAAAACCTCGCACATCCTACTAAAGTAAAACGCTTTACAATCCCGAGGACTTTTTATTTCCTTCTTTCTTCATTTCCGCCCAGCTCGGCGGCCACGCCCCCCGCGGCCGGTGACGCTGCACAAAGCCTCACGTCGCGCAGCGCTATTCTGCTCTCTGACACCCCCCTCTCCCTCCGTGAAGTTCAACTCCTCGCCCCCCACCACCACCACCCCACCTCCCATCGCGAATTGTACGCAGTCGGACCTCCTCTGGAACGTGTCTCAGACGAAAGGTTGATTGATGGATTGATTGATAGATAGTGATTCCGGGCGCGCCAACTACTACGGTCATTAGTCCCGTAAGTGTAGCGCGTGTTTTTGCACGGGAAGTGGCGGTTCCCCCGCTGAATGGCCAGATCCGGCGCCGACGTATAGTACGTAAAAGGGATATGTTTGGTTTGGTTACCAGCATGTTAGTAGTATGTTAATAAAAATCATTACTGGATGTAAAGAATAAAATTAACAATAAAGAACTTCGTGTTCCGCTACTTTACTCCTTAGTCACTTCCATTCATACACTGTCGCAATAAAACCACCTAAAATTCCCTCAGATTGCACAGGCGAAATGTGCAGCATGATAAAGAGAATGACGCAAAACAACGATATTGCTGTGGATTGCTGCTACTCGACTACGTGCCTAAACCCCTTTATTAAAAAAATGAAAATAAAAATCATAATGTTCTTGCAACAAAATATCGACGTAACGAACACATCGATAGCAAAATATCGATGTTAATATATAGATATTTCTGGTGGAAATCATCGATGTTTCTGGTGAAAATCATCTATGTTTTAAACACATCGATGTTTTTTTGCCATCGCTACCCGTGCGGTCACAGCACATCGGGCCCTGCCGCCGCGCCCGCCTGGCGTGGCCGCGAGATCCTAGCGCCCATCCAGCGTCATTGAACGCGCGTCGGCCGCGGAAGAGCGCATGCGCGGGGCACACCTTCGGTCAGCGCTTCGACGCGCAGGGGGCCCAGAAAGCGGGCGGGGGCGGGGACGGGGGCGGGGGCGGCGGACGGGCCAATGCACCGGCCGCATGTAAATGCCGCGCTTCCGACACAGGTCGGTATGCGCTGACGAGACGCTGCTGTAAAATGCGACCGCTCACCCCGGGGAGAAAGAAAGAGAAAGAAAAGTGAATGCTCTGCGCGCGCGATAACGCTGTACGTCACTCAACGGGAAGGAAACTGGCTCTGGACCGCTGGCGGTTTTTGCTGACGAGACCTTGCTGCTTACGGCCTGGTGTTCACTTCCAGGAAAGAGGTCGCGATGGGGGAATTGCTAGGCGTTAGATAGAATTCATCGTTCGGGGCAATTGTGGAATTTTGCTACTATAGCAAACCCTCGTTAGCACGAACTCGCTTAACACAGATTTCGCCGTAACACGAACAAAAGTTCGGTCCCGGCAAGGGATTACGGTAATACGGGCATTTATAATACTCGGATTACATGAATTTTTATAACACGAGTTTCGATAATTTCGGTCCCTTGGAATTTGTGTTAATGAGGGTTTACTGTAGGTAGTCCATTGCAATATACTGTGAACATTTCGTTCTAAGGAATGCATTTTCTTCTCATGCATTTAATCTACATTCATGTCAATTCAGCATAAAGAGTACACACGTTTTGCACAGTAGAAGAAGAAAATTATTTGTCGCCTTTACCAGTGAAATATTAAGGGAGTTAAGTTTTAAACAAAATAAATAACCCACCTTAGTATTTAACGACGAATGCTGCTCTGGTAATGCTAGAACTCAGGAGGCTGCACCGAATGCCGAAAATTCTGCTAACTGCATTGCACAAGTAGAAATACATCTGGGATGTAAGTGTGAAGAACGGAGGAGCTGCTACACGCCATTAAACCGCATCAATAAGAATTTTCGGGGGTACCACATTTTCTTAACAACACCTCCACACACGTTGTTGCTTCGGGGTACGACGTTCGGCTGTCTAGGAAGTCGTAAACTACGGACCGACGTCATGACGCGACGAAGAGAGCCTGAAGGAGTCGAACGCTTTCCCGAGGACGCGTCAAACGCCTTTGCCGGCCAGGACGCTCCACGCGGGCCGGAGACAGCCCCGAAGGATGCGGCGCGGCGAGGCGAGCGCAGACAGAAGACGGGCGAGCGGCGCGCCGACGCGCACAAGCGATCGGAACTGAGGCTTTCCGCGAGCGCGACCGCGCGCGGCTTAAAGGAAGTTCCTTTTTGCCTCCGCCGCCGCCGAAAGGGATCCCGTTCGGCGGCGGCGTTTTTTCTCCGGGCCGCCGCCTCCGGCGCTCGCGTACCTGCACCGCCCGGCGACTCCCTCCGGGCGTCCGGGATACATCCCGCTTCCTCACCCCCCCCCACCCCTGCGCACCCCGCCCGCCACCGCCACGCCGGTCTTTGGCAGCCGTTTTGCATACAAATGGCCCACTGACAACGATGAATGCGCATCTCGAGGATGAGTCGATTAAGCCCCCCCCCTCCCCGTCCAAAGGACACGCGGAAGAGAGGAGCTAGCCCCTCCATGGGGGGACGGACAAAGCAAACACGCGGCTCATTCAGCTCAGTGGCCGTGTCGCTTCTCACACGGGCGCCGTGTTGGCCCACTGCAGTGGGATGGATGACGGTTCTGTGGCTCTGGTGGCGGCGACGCCTGAGATGAGGGGATGCGAGTCGGCGACATCCTGGCGCGGTTCCGTCGCATCTTGCTGAGGTGCGGGACGTGAAAGAAGAGAAGGCTGGGGATGAATGTGCCTTGGAGTCGTGTAACACGACCTTTAGCATTAAAGGTCTTCTGGGAAGGAGAACGAGGAAAATTGGGTGTTCGCTCCTACCCCTAAATATACAACTGGATCCAAGAACGTAAGACATCGTCGTTCAGAGTGCTGAAGGATTGTATAATGAAGTAAAAATGTCCATCTCCCCTCACAATGCATTACACAAAATTTCCATCAGACCCAACACCATGAATAATAAAATTAAAAAAAGACTTACGAACTTTTTAGAAGAAAGAAAGACTTATTTCACACTAATCAGATGTTCCAGCCACACTTATTATTATTATTATTATTTATTGTTTTACGTCGAAGTTTTCTCTAGTAGGAGCATCTCAGAAAAACGTCGCGTCTATAAATCGTGCATATTTAAATAGCTTGCCTTTCACAATTTTGGCACATTCTGTTCAGAAAAATGAATTACAAGCAGCGAGAGAAAACTATCTCGACTAGAGATTATTCTTGTCGACTGCTCCGTCGCGTTTCGTACTTCTCCACGAACATTAATCCAGCGTTGCGTGAACGTAAGTTTGCTTGTCGTAGCGGTCACGGGTTCGAGCTTTTCATGGCTGATCAAACAGAGCAAATTACGACCGCCGTCGTACCAGTCGTGGAGTCTAAACGAGAAGGAAATATATTGGACCTGGCGTCACGCTTTTTTTCCGTTTTAATTATCTGGTTATTGCCGCAGTAGTTTCATGAACAGTTTTCTGAACGTCAGGCGATGGCAACACACACACACACACACACACACACACAAGGAGCTTTCGTTACAAAACGCAGCGAGGGAAGTCTTGTTTAGATCCCACTCGTTGTTTCCCATTCCCTTTACAAACTAAGGTGAAGGCATTTCGCAAGAGAGGCCGGCGGCCCGGCTCGCGGCGGTTGAGAAGTTGGAGGTCACCTGCGGCGAAACAGATAGCGCTTCTGCAAATTATCAAGGAACACAGCCACAAAGGACGTCCGGACGAGTGGCAAATTCTCGCAGCGTTGCAAAACTCGCGCGATTGACAAAATCCTTCACTGTCAGAAATAGTAATTCTAAAAACCACATCCTCTAATAACATTCTTCACACTCCAACTTGAAAATTGAAATGCAGGGAGGAAGCAATGATGAAAAAACCATCCATTAATGTTCACTATATGATGTCCTGGTCAGAAACTGAACACTCCCGAGATTGATAAGGGTGCAACTTCGACGCAGTGATTCTGAAACATCTAAAACTGCAAAAATATCGTTTACCTAGGGGACAAATGAAAGTTTTTACGGTTGTGCCATAACGTGGTGATTGCAAACTATTGAAATTAACCCAACATTTAGAATCAATTTAGTTCATCTGGAAAACGATTTAGGAATCATGTTGTTAATCACGTTGTCTTCTAATTCCATAAATGTGTGTGATGCGAAAGAAGTCTGGAAATAATTCGCCCTTCGCGTGACGGTATGACCTCTTCTTGACGAAATCCAAGACGGCAAGGGAGCGCGCAGCTGAATCAATCGAGGGAACTGCTTTTGTGTTCCGCTTTCAAAGACGGTTCGCCGAACAAGGGTAATCGCGGGTCGAATACAGGTCTTAATGACCCAAGAGGCGTAAATAAAGAAAACGATTATGGGTATATACTATTACCTCAAAATGAGCGATTTTCTTACGGTAAAAAGGCAGTAGTGGGTACTTTTCGAGAAGCTGTGAATTAGAAGCGGACATCTGAAAGGCGTATTGGAAAATATCGATTTAGGAGATAAAATTTGCATGTATTTTGTACGAATCTCCACCATAATACGATCAAGAAGTGCTCTGTCAGTAAAGAGAGTGTATGTGATAGATCAACAGCAACTTACTTCGCAATCGACCATTGACAGTTAGGGTTTTTTTGGTTCGTGAAACATCGAGCATATTGATTTACATAATTTGCATTTTCTACGTTGTGCTTAATTTTTCGTTGCATCAAGTCATCACTTGAACATCAGAAACAACACATCGTCCAGCGCCCTTTGACCTTATCATATCACGTCCCGACGGAGCAGGAGGGGAGGAAGGGAGAGACGACGTGTAGGGAGAGGGAAGTGGGGGTGGAAACGGGGTGGGGAAAGGAGCTGGGTTAGGGGAAAAAAGCTGGGATTGGGGAAAGGAGCGGGGATTGGGAAAGGAGCCGTGAGAGGAGAAGAGAACAGGGAGTGGGGAAGTATGTGGGGGAGAGTGGAAGGAAACGGGGGTGGGGAAGGAAGGCGGGGGGGGGAGCGGAGGTAGGAAAGAGGGTAGGAAGAGTGGGGAATAGAGCGGAGAGAGAGAGAGAGAGAGAAAGAGAGCGGGAGAAGGGAGCCTTTAGAGGGAAAGGGAACGAAGAGTGGAGAAGTAAGTGGGGGTAAGTGGGGGGGTAAGTGGGGAAGGGAGTGAGAGTGAGGAAGGGAGCGGCGATGGGCGAAGGGAGGCAGGGAGGGGAGCGGAGGTGGGAAAGAGCGAACGGGAGTGAGGAAGAGAGCGACGAGTGGCAAAGAGAGCGATGAGCGGCAAAGAGAGCGATGAGTGGCAAAGAGAGCGATGAGTGGCAAAGAGAGCGGGAAGTGGCAAAGAGAGCGGGGAGTGGCAAAGAGAGCGGGGAGTGGCAAAGAGAGCGGGGAGTGGCAAAGAGAGCGGGGAGTGGCAAAGAGAGCGGGGAGTGGCAAAGAGAGCGGGAGTGAGAAAGAGGGCGGGGGAAGGGGACCTTGAGAGGGGAAGGGAACGGGGAGTGGGGAAGTAAGTTGGGCGACAGTGGACGGGAGCGGGGGTGGGGAAGCGAGCGAGGAGAGTGGAAGGGAGCGGGGGTGGAGGGGAAGTGTGCGGAATGGGCTGGAGGCGAACGCCGGGTGGGCGGAACGCCGCCGCACGCGCTTTCCCCACTCTATCCTCCATCGCTTTACGACTTCCGGCGCGCGGCAGGTTTTTCGCGCTTTAATCTCATTAACGGTATCTCGGCATTTATAGCCCGTCAGCCTTCAATGCGCCTCGCGGTTTGCCTTGCTCCGGAGCCGCCAAGGCGCCGCCGCGGGCGGAGAGGAGCTCTGCTCAGCTGCCTCCAGCCGCCGCCGGCGCCGCTGCGCTTCGGGGCCTCTGGCGATGGGGCTTGCGCAGCTTCGGCACATCCACAAATATAGCTTACAGATTTTTCGTTAGAAATCTAAATGTACCTTACTGATTTTCGTTAGAAATCTAAATGTAGCTTACTGGTTTTCGTTAGAAATCTAAATGTAGCTTACTGGTTTTCGTTAGAAATCTAAATGTAGCTTACTGATTTTCTGTAGAAATCTAAATACAGCTTACTGATTTTCTATAGAAACCTAAATATAGCTTGCTGATTTTCTATAGAAATCTAAACGTAGCTTACTGATTTTCGTTAGAAATCTAAATGTATCTTACTCATTTTCTATAAAAATCTAATTATAGCTTGCTGATTTTCTATAGAAACATAAATATACCTTACTAATTTTCTATAGAAATATAAATACAGCTTACTAATTTTCTATAGAAATATTGATTTTCTATCGAAACGAAGTCTTTCAATTTCAAAATTAACTAAGTTGTGCATAACTAAATCAACAAATAAAAATATTTTTTTCTGCACCAGTAAATTCCCCACCCAGAAAAATCCTGGTTCGCCACTGCGTACCATTATCTGTCAAAATCTTATACCTCATACTCTTACTCTTCTTTCATCCTGTCCAAGTACTGCCTGTTTCATCTTACTAGGTCACCTAGTCAATATTTTAAAGATAATTAAATAACGACATTCAAAAGATTTATTTACTCCTTGATATACATTAAAGGAACTGAATTTTTCCAATCCCACATGTTCCCGTCTTTACAACTTTCCTCAATTAAGGATGACTATAAAATGTCTGTATGAAAAGAACCATAAAAGTTCTTTAAATTGTAACAAAAGTATATTTCATTTGATGATAAAGATATGTTAATAACTAATTCGTTTATAATGAGCCTCACATGTTGTAGTAGATCTTCTGTAGCCAATTTATTACGGAGCTGGGATACATTCATAAATTGCCTATTTTTAGTCTAAAATAAATTTTTAACAAATTCAATTAAAAAACTAAATTCAACTCTCAGTTTCATGTATACGGGTGTATATACAACATTCAAAGTTTTGTCCCAATTCAATGTCTAGATAATTATTTTGCAACTTTTTCATTTATAGACAAAACATAATCTCGGAAATTCTGACATTTTATCACTTATCCAACCACAAATGGCTTAATAAATCATTTCTAAACAAAAAGATGAAATATATCTCAACGCATTCTAAGAACTATTGTAGGATTTGCTAATTGAGCGGAAACCGATGTGTCGAAAAACCGCGGAAGTGCCCGATACAGCACAATGGTGGCGCCACATTAATCGCCAGTGGGGTAATCAGGATATTTCTATTAGATAAAAACGCGTCCTCCCCACTTTTTTATACAGCGAGTAGAAAAAAACATGATTAGAATACAAATAAAAAATACCGTAAACTAGTGGTACTAAAACAGCACGTACTTTTTCGCCCATATTTTTACGCATTATTATGCGAAAAGTACTCAATTTTTCGAAAAATTGTACATGATCTAATCTTAAAATCTATCTTTAAGGAACAGATTTCGTTAAAGGAATAATTCTCTATTTTCAACATTGTAGTTGAAGGAAGACTCCGAAAAAATGTTGAACTTAGCAATTTTTGAAAAATCAGGGTTTTCGACGAACATGACATCTGCACCATTCTCATAAACGTCCTTCACACTATTTAACAACAAAATTAATCAATAACGATGAGGTCACTTTTTTGAAAATTTGAAAGATGTCCTAGGAGCTAAAGTACCCTTAAAATTAAAATATCGGGTTCAAATTCATGAGGCCGCAATATCAGACTGATCAATTGAGAAATATCAATTTCAGAGAAAACCGGCTGAACGGTTTAGCCGCTAGCGTTGTTCACAGACGGACAGACGTTTTGCCGTCAATCAATTTTCCGGCCCACAAAACATAGATTCTGTCAGCACTACGAGACAGGATTTTTTTCTGAATTTAGCAACGGGATTTATTCATTTTGTTTTGTTAGCAGGGCCCTGTAATAGGAGTTTTTCTGCCGAAAATTCGCCGTTTCTTCGCACAGCATTACGTAACTTTCTTTTTACTCCGTAGTGAGAAAGTAAAAATATCTAGAAGAATAGAACATTCCCGGTCGATTTTTCAACTTCCACAGTAGAAGATATGGATCCATGAAGAATCCCGGGTAGGCAGAATATCCCAGCAATCCAGGAGGGCCACCCCTACCGCCACGAGGCAAACCTGCCTGCGTCGCGTGGCGTGGCGTGGCGTGGCGTGGCGTGGCGTGGCACGCCGCCGGGCGTCCGTGACACTGCGTCCGCTGGCCCCCGCGATTCGCGAGGCTCCCGCAGACGACTCGAAACGGCCAAGGAATTCGGGCCCATTAGGCGGCGGCACACACGGGATGACGCCCCCAATTACATTGACACAGCGCGGAGCCGGTCGGGGCAGCCGTGACCCTGTTGCGCGGGGGGCGGGGCGGAGGCGGGCGCGGGCGCGGGCGGCGCGCGGGCGGGGGTGGGCGCGGGGGCGGGGCGGGGGCGGGGCATGCGCGGAGGTGGACGCGGGGCGGGGTGGGGTGGAACGGGGACGAGCCGTACACGGGGGCGGGCGCAGGGACGGGGCATGTGCGGTAGCGGGGGGCAATGGCGGGGAGTGGGGCGGGGCGGGGGCGGGGCGGGGGCGGGCGCAGTGGCCGGGCGAGGCGGGACGTGGACGAGCCGTACGCGGGGGCGGGCGCGGGGACGGGGCATGTGCGGTGGCGAGGAGGGGGCGGGGCGGGGGCGGTGAGGACGCGCGCCGCGGCGTCGCGCTTATGTAAGTGGCGCATGGGAGCCCGGGCTCGCGCTTTCCCATGCGGCGGCAGGTGAGCAGGCGGACCGCGGCCGCTGGGGGAGGGAGAAATAAGACAGAGGAGAGGAGAGCATTATGGAGGGATCTGGACGACGCACCGTCACGAGGCTAGGAATGCTTCTACGCTACTCATCAGCACACAGTACGTATTAATACAAAATGCGGTAGGTGAATTATCATTTCCAAGGTTCAAAGTCGTGTTGGAATAGCAAGGTGCGTTGGGGGACCGTTCCACTTCATCGAAAACGACGAAGAATTCGAATTCATAGGTCGAGTTGGTGAAAACTCAATGTGCAAAGCCAAACAAAATACGCGTCATTAAGGACCCTTGTAACCCTGTACTTGGTACCTTAAATCTAAGTAACCCTTATAAGACCCTGTGTTTCACGTATGTCGCGGACGTATCCTCTCATATGCTTCTTTATTTTATCTGAAAAGAAAAAAAAGTGTCTCAGTAAAGACTGGTCGGTAGTTCAGTTTGACTTTTTGGTGTCTCTTATGTATAATTATTCTGAGCTATTCACGTATAGTAGGCGAGGCCGCTGCTATTTGCCGACTTCCACGGGAAAAAATTCTTTCAATTAGAGCTAAAGACACCTTCAGTATAAATATTTCTTATGCACTTCAAATGACTATATATACCGGCGGCATACGCGGTGTATCGGAGAATGCGCCACTGCTATAAAGCTGGCGTTCCTCAAGGCGGTCCTGCCGGCCGCGCTGGTCGCCGGAGGCCTGGACGCCTCCCACGCCGCGCAGGAAGCGGTGCACCATGGCGGCCGCCGGAAATGCCCGGACCAGCCGCCGCCGCCGCCTCCGCCGCCAGGCTCCGGCTCCGGTACCGGCTGCGGCGCGGCGGCGGCGGCGGCGCTCTCCGGGGCCTCGGAGATCCGGCTGGCTAACCAGTTGGCGCTTGATACTTCGTCCCGGTCTTTGTTCCACATCCCTTGCTCTCCACAAAGCATGCGCGCACCTCTGAATATTCTTCAGTTCATTTAGTTTCTAGTTTGAAAGCCTCAAAATTCGCAAGGTCACAAAATCTAAGACTGAGAATCCGAAGTTGGATAGATAGATAGATTTATTAAAGTTCGCTTTGAGCTAATGCTCGGTAGCAAACATTATTACAACTAGATATACGACAATTACAAAACTATTACGAATATTTACAGATATAATTACAATTAGAATTAGAGATTGATTTTGAGTTATCTGTAAGTTGATTTATAGCTTTTCTAACACTTCACTCCACTTCACTTCACTTCACTTCATTTCACTGCGCTGCACTACACTGCACTCCCCTCCCTTCCCATGCCCCCCACCAACTACAATTAACGGCGTCTCAATAAATTATGTCTAATGATCTAGATATTTATCTGCCTGACAACAAACATGCTAGTAGTATTAGCTCTAATCCATACTATTTTACATTATGGTCCTATAAACGCTATTTAATATCCATTGTTCAACGTACATAATCAAAGAAATCCTAATTAGCTTTAATAAATAATATTATGATATATTTGACCTAACAGACTAATTTATAGTTAAGTTCGTTGTGGAACTAACTCACTATTGTATTGGCTGTATATCATTATTGCTATTATTTCTAGAAAACAAGTAGTAGAGGGCGAATCACGGGACGGTCCCAGATCTGCCCCTTTCCTCCCCTACCGTATTCGGTGGGCAGTGCCGGGCGCGGGTGTCGAGCGCGGGCCCTCGCGCGGGCAGTGCGCCGGGCGCGTCGGCGGCGGCTGCGCGTCACGGCCCGGCACCCACGCCCCCGCACGTCACGGGCCAGCGCGCGCCGCCCCCGGCGCCGCCCCCACCGCCGCCGCCCGGATGCTGGGGACAAGACGACGGCGCGCGGGAACCTGCGCCGGCCGCCCATTGTCTGCGGCCGCCGACGACGCCGACGCCGCGTGCGGGGCCCGGGCGCGCGGACAGGCGGCGGTGGCGGTGGTGGCGGCGGCGGGGGTGGCGGCCGGGCTGTCGGCGAGGGAGGCGGCGCGGAGGTGACGCGGTGACGGCGGGGGTAGCGACGGGGCGGCGGTAGCACTGGTGGCGACGGTGGTGGCTGCAGAAGTGGAGGGGGTGGTGACTGTGGCAGCGTCGGTGGTGGTGGCGGCGGTGGCGGCTGTGGCGTCGGTGGTGTTGGCAGTGGTGGCGGTGGCGTTGGCGGCGGCGGCGGTGGCGGCGGCGGCGACGGCGTTGCCGGCGGTGGCGACGGCGCTGCCGGCGGTGGTGGGGACGGTGCCGTCAGCGGTCGTCGCCTCCCCCGGGAGAACTTTTCGTCTCGCGTCGCGGTTTTCGGCGACCTCAGGTTGACGGAAATGACAAAGGTTGTGGAAGAGCCGGGAAACGGGGAGGCGGGATGAGAAACGCTTGACGTCTGTTTTTGGTTGTAGATCGAGGAGAATTAAAGGCCTCTGAAGGAGGTTGGCCGTCCAGACAGTCCCTTTAAACATGTCAGCGCAGAATACAACTGGTCTCGAGATGAACAAAAAGTTCCAAGACATCGATGTCAAGGTACGATTCGAGTGAGGGGCGGGGAAGAAAGCAGTAAAAACCAACATGGTAGCGGTGTCAAGAGGTGGATGCTATCAGTGACGGGAAACAAAAGAACAAAACAGGTTCGCAGAGAAAGAAGATTCGAGATGATCTGATGGGATGGTGGGACTGTGATATTCTAACTACAAGACAGCAAATGCAGTTAAATTAGCATGTTATGCGTCACAGGCCCAGTGTATTGAAACGTTTCTTGATATACTGCAGCAAAAAACACGACAGAATCTCTCTTTAAAAGTAGATAGTAAAGCAGATTGTTCTATTGCGAAAAACGATGTTCCCACACGTAATCTATTCAAACGCAATATTAATGCATTCCTAGGTCAAGAAGTCTATACATGTCCATTAATCCCGACCGATCAACGAATTTGATATCACAGTATAAGAAACCGGATTCTCGAACCGATAAACGTTATTTAAATATATCCAATATCAATACTTTAAAGTAGTTTTTTTGAATGTAGTAATACATATCATTCACAGTGATGTAATTTGTGTCATAAAACACGTTTTGAATTACAACTCTTTCTGATTGATTGATTGATTTGATTTTTTCGTGTTTCCGGGCCGTCAACTGCATTGGTCATTAGTCCCGTTACAGTAGTGCATGTTTTTCCTCGTGAGATGGCGGTGATCTTCCCCCGCTGGATGGCGAGATCCGGCGCCGACCTACCGTCGACTACTGGGGTTTCCCCCTCATCAGGACTCTCCCACCAGCGGGGCACCGCCCCAGCCGGGACAAGCTCTAAGCTCCCGACCGGTCTCCCGGAATATGTGCTAGTGTAGTGCATGTTAGTGTAAGTGTGTGTGTGGTGTAAGGGGAGAGGTAGGACAAGGAAGATCGCGCGCGGTCCGTGGCCCGTTTGATAGGGTACTACTCCGGCATTCACCTCGTGTTGATCGGAGAAACCACGGAAAACTACCGATCAGAGCAGCCGGCCGCTAGAATTCTCCTCCAGACAGCGACTGAACTCGACCTAGCTGAAAAGCCAGTGTCGAAAATCCAGCCACCGTCAGGAATCGAACCTAGGACCTTCCGTTCAGAGGCGCTGCAATGACATCAGTTGATGCACTGAGCTACCGCTCCCAGTAACTCCTTGTAAAAAACCTGTCTAAACACCTCATTGAATTCGAGTAACGACGTCGCAAAGCCGCTACCAGTCGCCACACCCACTCAGCGAGAAGATTGATCCATTGTTAGAGCGCGTGCCGCGGCCACCCGCCGCTGCACCCGGGCCGCCGGCGGGGAGGGGCGCCGGAGCGGACGCGTCAGCTGAGAGGGGCCCTAATGGTGGCGACGCGCGCAATCTGCGGCGGCGGCGGCGGCGGCGGCGGCGGCGGCGGTGGCGGCGGCGGCGGCGGCGGCTGTGGCTGCGGGGGACGAGCTAATCAATCGCGCGGCGAGAGAGGATACGCGCGAGTAAACGTGGCGGGGGGAGGGGGCGATGGCGCCGAGGGGGCGATGAAGTCAACAGGGGGCGTCGGCGCAGCGAAAGGTCGGGCGTCCCCGCGAGGGAGGGCGTGCGCCGGGCGCCCGCGGCCGCCGCCCCAGATCGGCCCCGCCCCTCCGCGCCCCCGGGGACTCGGCCGGCCGCCACCGCTGCCATCACCACAGCCTCCGCTGTCCCAGTCACCGCCGCCAACGCCAACGCCAGCGTTTCGCTACCATTACCGCCGCCGCTACCACCACCGGTCCGTCACCGCCGCCGCTGTCGCCACCACCGCCACTGCCACCGCCGCCTCCGCCGTCACAGTCACCGCCGCCAACGTCAACGCCAATGTCAACGCCACCGTCACCGTTTAGCTGTCACCACTATCACTGCCACCGCCACCGGCCCGTCACCGTCACCACTGTCGCCGTCGCTGCCACCGCCGCCGCCGTCCCAGTTATCGCCGACAACGCCAACGCTACCGCCACCGTTTCGCTACCGCCACCGCCACCGTCACCGTGACCGCCACCGTCAAAGTGACCGCCTCCTCCACCATTTCGCTACCACCACCGCCGCCGCTACCACCACCGGCCGGCCCGTCACTGCCGCCATAGCCGCCGTCGTCGCCACCGTCACCACTGCCTCCGCCGTCACGGTCACCGCCGCCAAAGCGAACGCCAATATCTACGCCAACGTCAACGCCACCGTCACCGTTTCACCACCGCCAGCACCACCGGTCCGTCACCGTCACCACCGCCGCCACTGTCGCCGTCTTCACCACTGCCGCCGCCGCCAACCCCAACGCGAATGCCACCGCCAGCGTCACTGTCACTACCACCGTCACCGCCACCGCCACCACTTCGCCGCCTCCGCCGCGACACAATGCTGGGCGGTCGAAGGGGGCGCGCCCGCGGCGGCGGTCCATGAAGCATCCCGCCCGCGGCGGAGGGAGAATGGGGCTGTTTGTCACCAGCGGTCGAAAGGTCTCTCGTGAGTCAGGGGCGGATGAAACGAGAGATGAGAGGGGGGAATGTTGCGCTACTCGTGTAATTCTATACAGCCGGGTGTCGTGAACCCATTAGAACAATTAAATCAGCTTTTTTTTCTTGGCTGTACTCAGCGTATTTTTTTCTGCAATCTATAATACAAAACGATTTCTACACGACACACATACTACACATAGTATGAGTTGGTTATTAACACAGTTAATAACTAATTTAAGCACAGTAAATTAAAATTTTTAATGTTGCATGTCATGAAGTCACTTCGAGTTCCCCCTTTTTTCTTCGACGTCATAATTCGTCATGAAACGTCATAATTCTGTACGATTTTACGGGATCTTGTAATCATTCAAATTTATTCCAAAATTCCCATTCGCATTCTTTTATTCGTAACTTACAATGCATCGAAAAATAGTTTGACATTGTCGTTAAACTAATTAAATTTATCAGACCTTATGGTGTACCTACACATACTCTCTATAATAATAAAACAAGTTTTTCAAAGAATGAAAATTGTTCGAAACAATGACGTAAATTAATAGGATATATTGCTGAATAGGTTTGATACACTATACTATAATCTCTTCAACGGAATGGCTAAGAATACTGAAGGTCCTTGTAACAGCCTAATTCCCACACAAGTAGGGAGGTAGGCTTCCTACCGTCCTGTGGCACGGGCTCATCGCTTCGCGGCGCCTGCCCATGGGCGCCGATTACGGGCGCCAACGCAGCCCCCCCTTCCCCTCCCCCCCTCATCACCGAAGGGGGAACGAACTCCGGGGCTGCCACAGCCGGCGGAGCCTCAGGAATGTGCGAATGGGCACGGACGGCGCCAAGATAGTGGGATTCGGAGCTGACGAGTTCGTTTGCAGGAGGAAAATGCCTACACTGACCCATCCGAATGCCTGGTGCTCGTCGTCGCAGCCCGAATAGGAAGTACGCGCTGTTTCTGCCTCACATGCAAGAATAAGACTCACGGGGTTTTATTTGCACGAACTTTCAATCGTTCAGAAAAATGTACGAAAGTATAAGAAATGTTACATAACAACTTTATTTTCGAAGCATTCAGAAATTGAATTTGTATTTCAATCAGTCTCATGATCACTGTTATAACAGTTCATGTTATCTAATAAGAAAAACATATCAAAACTGTGACATTGATTCTTCAATATACTAATAATATATAAATATGGAATATACTAAAGTTTTTTACATTTCCATTAGAAATCTCTTTCTGATTTCCACTGTTTCTCCTGAAAATTCATCCAATTTTCTTCCAACAAAGTTTTATTTCAGGCAGTCAAGAAAATTACTTCACAACCTGAACTGATTATATTACTGAAATCCTATTTGCGAAAGTATTGGCGAACTGACACTTGTACGGCTGCACTGTCAGCAGGAGCTCCATTACGCAAAAAAATATGGGAACAGTAGCGAAGATTTTTCAAAACTTTAGAGAGTGCCGGAGAATTGTTTTATCTTGCAAGTCCTCGAAAGTGCGTCGTACTCGTCTTTCTACAGTAAATGATTGGTCAACTGATCCGAAAATGTTAAAGTGAATGAGAGATACATTATTCCTTATCAGCATTGCAGTTATGTCAGAAGTACATTCG
Source organism: Teleogryllus occipitalis (assembly GCA_011170035.1). NCBI lineage: Eukaryota > Metazoa > Arthropoda > Insecta > Orthoptera > Gryllidae > Teleogryllus > Teleogryllus occipitalis. The sequence goes on along the minus strand of BLKR01000175.1, from coordinate 361,649 downwards.
CTTATCTTTCGTTCAAAGAGCCAAGAGGAAGAAAGTACAGACGTGACCTCACAAGATCAGACAGTCACGAAATAAAAAGTTCACTTTTCAAGAAATGGGTAAGATGTTTTGAGAGGAATTATACTAGAAATATAATATTGAATATCCAGATCTTGGCAGACCATACAGCGTTATAGGCGAAAAAATTAATAATTTACCACAAAATAAATAAAACACACTCACCACCAGGATCGTGTACGGAGAGACTGAATTGATTTCTCACCTGAAACACAGAAAAAAATACCTTACTCCATTCGCCCAAAAGTAAAAACAAGGAAAAAATTGAAAGTAAAATTAACTAACAATTTATGTGTAGCTTACGATGATATTGTTTTAATAAATAATCAATTTAATGAAGATTAACAATCGAGGTATTTGGTGATTTACAGGATTAAATTGCCTGGTTGGCAAATACTCTTCCACGTTCAACAAAAGATGTCCAGTTTTTAACGCACGAGATGGAGTTGAGTCTCTTTGCCCAAAGAACGCGGCGAATGCTGCTCTTCCGGAAACAACCAGCGGCATCCCCTCGCTCTCGGTCTTCACAATCACTTCCTTCCACTCAAACAAGCGCAAAGAACAAGCCGTCACCTCGCGAGTCACGATGAAGCGGTACGCGTTCACCGCACATTCCGCGCGAGCTGGCCGCTAACCAGCACCGCCGCCTCGTTCCTTAAACAGCTCAGTTCCACGAGTCAACACGGCCGCAGCCTCCGGCCCCGGGAGCGAGCGGCGCCGAGATGCGCGAGGCTAAGAGCGCTAACGCGGCGATAACGAGGTGCGGCGCGCGCTCCGCCGCTCGGGCGAACGAGAAGCTGCGGCGGTGGCGGAGGTGGCAGTGGAGATGGCGGCGGCGGGCAGTGGCGGTGGAGGTGGCGGTGGAGATGGCGGCGGCGGTGGCGGCGGGGATGGTAGTAATAGTGGCGTCGACAGAAGCGACGGCGGTGGCGGTGGCGGTGGAGGCGGGAGCGGAGGCGGCGGCAGCGACGGCGGAGGCGGTGGTGACGGTGACGGTTACGCCGGTGGCGACGGAGATGCCAGCGGCGGGGGCGGTGGTGGCGGTGGTGGTAGCGGTGGAGATGGCGATGCAGGCGGCGGCGGCGGCGGTGGTGGATATTTCGGCACAGGCGGTGGTGGCGGTACAGGCGGCGGGGATGGTAGAGTGATAGTAGCGTCGACAGAGGCAGCGGCGGCGGCGGTGGAGGCGGGAGCGGAGGCGGCGGCAGCGACGGCGACGGCGGCGGCGGCAGTGGTGGCGGAGGCGGCGGCGAGGCGACGGTGCTGGAAAGGCAACGGTGACGGCAGTGGGAAAAGGAGAGATGGAAACTATTGTTATGAGCACGTAAGGGTAACGAACGGAGGGAGTTGAACTGATCGTCAAAAAGAAGAATGTCAGTGAAGGAGTTGGTGAAAAGGTCGTAGCGTTGGTGCCGCTGAGCCAGGCGTTGCCTACAGCCACAGGTGCCCTCAGGATTTTTCTCCGCGAGGGGGAGGGATACAGGTGTAGTGTTCACTCAACATGCTGTTTTCGTGTACGTAATTTTTCATTTATGCTAAATTTAAAAGTATTAATATGTATTGTTAATATTTATAACGTTAACAATGGAATATTGAATGACTTATGCAATAACAGAAAATTGATAAAGGTTCCTATTTTGAATGTGTCATTGGTTCGAGGGGGGGGGGGCTGAACTCACATTAGCCCCTCCCCCTTCGGTGCAACTCTGGCCGTACTCCAACCGAGTTCGCGTCGCAGGAAGAAACGAAAACAGTGAGTTCAACGAGTCCAAGAGCAAACACGATGAAGAGATCGCTGTAGCAACGGCGACGGTAGCTGCAGTAGCGGCTAATATACCTTTAGTCGCTTCGAAGAATATGGAAGGAACTTCTACGAAGCGAAGAAAGCTGCCGATGCGGTATCAACAATTGCATCGCGATTAGGAGAGCGACGGCAACTTCGGACGCGGAGCCGGTCACTAAACCACGGACACGGCGGCGCTAGCGACAGGCGTTGAACAGCTTCACTGTGGTGGAACCCGGGCGCGGTCGAAAAAGGTGGGACGGCGGAACAGCTGCGGCTGCGGCGCCCGCGGAGGTGAGAAGGACTGCGGGCGCCGCGCGCCGCCCGCTGCTGCAGCGGATGCGGCTGGACGCTGAAGGCTGCGCGAGCGGAAGCGGTGAAGCGCGCGGCGGCGCCTCCTACGGTGGCGCCAGCGATTCTGGAGAGGGCGGTTGCGGACACGGCGGTTTGGGGATTCAACCGTTCCTTGGAAGCGGTTTAGTGGCGAATGTTACACGCGGAAGGTACACTCTCACACATGTCTGCATTACTTTTAATGTAAAGCACATGAAAGTAATTATCATGTACGTAAATCAAATTTAATGTACACGTACACTAACTTTAATGTACACGTACATTAAATTCAATGCGAGTGTAAATTAAATTTAATGTGCGTGTACATTAAATTCAATACGAGTGTACATTAAATTTAATGTGAGAGTACATTAAATTTACTGCGAGTGTACATTAAATTTAATGTGCGTGTACATCAAATTACATGCAGGCAAGTACGTTCAGTCAACAGTCGTACATTAAGTCTACACTGATTTTAATTTACGCATTAAATTTAATGTACAGGTACGTTAATCTCCCTTTAACGTACAAGGTTTATTAAAATTCATATGCATTCGTACATTAAAACTACATTAAATTTAACGTAATTTCTGATAGTGTAGTGTGGGAAACGAGAACACGTGGCCTCAAGAAGAGCGTGTCCAGGGGAGGTAGGAAGTAGATGAATTCCACCCTGAGACGCAAGAATGGGTAAATTTTCTATTGGTACATATTTTTTACATTATTATAACGTGCGTAATTAAATAAATTAACAAACTATGTAGCATAAAAATTAAATAATATAGATAGAAATCGAGCCTGCTGAAAGTAACCCTTTCAATTTGATATTACGTGAAAATCTCTCTCCCCAAAAATACTTAATAATAAAATAAAAATAAATAAATTGTAATAATAATAATAATAATAATAATAATAATAATAATAATAATAATAATAATAATAATAATAATAATAATAATAAAATTTAAAACCTCCCCCTTTAATGACCTCCCCCTTTCGCAAACGATCTGCTGGATCCGCCCCTGGCCGTGGATCTGTGACGTCAGGCGGTGGCGGCTGCGGAGGCTGCGGCGGCGGCGGGGGCGGCGAGGGCTGCGGCGCGCGGGAGGCCGAGCAGAACGCCCATCCGGTCGGCGCGAGAGGCCGGAGGCGCGGCGCGGCACGGCGTTGACACGTGGCGGAATCCATTAGCACCGATCGCCTCTGAAAGCGTCACCACGGCGCAGTGCCCCCTCCCCCGCGCTCCACGTAAGCTCTGCGATACGCGACCGCGACGAAGGCGCCGCATTCTCAGAATCACGGCGTCCGTAATTCCTTCGCTAAGCGGCTTCCGGGGTGTGACGCTTGGCGTATTGGACCATGTTTGTGGGTTCAAACCCGATCGAAGCCATGGATTTTTAAAGGGGAAAAGATCCTTTGTTGCGCCTTCCTTCGGAGGGGAAGCAAAGGCGGCTGTCCCATGTTGTAGATTTGCTCCATGTAAAGTATTCTCAAGTCTAAAAGATTTTTAGCAAAATTCAGATCGCATGTTTTGGGAGGGAAAGCAAAGCCGGCTGGCCCGTGTTGTAGATTTACTCCATGTAAAGTATTCTCAAGTCTAAAAGAAGATTTTGAGCAAAATTCAGATCGCATGTTTTGGGAGGGAAAGCAATGCCGGCTGGCCCGTGTTGTAGATTTACTCCATGTAAAGTATTCTCAAGTCTAAAAGAAGATTTTGAGCAAAATTCAGATCGCATGTTTTGGGAGGGAAAGCAAAGCTGGCTGGCCCGTGTTGTAGATTTACTCCATGTAAAGTATTCTCAAGTCTAAAAGAAGATTTTGAGCAAAATTCAGATCGCATGTTTTGGGAGGGAAAGCAAAGCCGGCTGGCCCGTGTTGTAGATTTACTCCATGTAAAGTATTCTCAAGTCTAAAAGAAGATTTTGAGCAAAATTCAAATCGCATGTTTTGTTGCATGAGTGATACTTCCTTTCTCTGACAGAGGTCAAAATTCGCGTGGTCTGCTTGCATGAGCTTGTGACGTAAAGTAAGATATCGATTCTTTGAATAGTTAATACTTTCCGAGAGAAAGAAAGTGCTTCTCGAAGCTCAGAACGACGTTTTGAAAATTACATCCGACAATTTTTCGGCTACCTCATCTTATTTTTCTAATAATAAATTATCTTAATAAGAGCTTGAAGTAAGAAGAAAACAGTAATGGAAGTAATACATAAAGCTTATGTGGAAACATAGTGTAAGTGCAGAAAGGCTGGTTTAGGCGTTGTAAATCATTTAATTTTAATTATACGAGGCTTTTGATTGTCAGTATTATCACCAGACTGTGAAAGTGGCTTATCTTCATACTACACAACAGTAATAACGAAAAATTTCATTTTCATGCTTTACACTAACGACACCTGTTTGATAAATCTTAAAAATGTAATGCTCTTCTTCTTCTTCTGCAAAGCTGTTACAGGCAATTTATGCATTGAATGGTAGAGTATATTGAAACTAAACAGCATCGCTACGAATTTTCCAGAGGGCAAGATAATTACTCTTTCCGACAGCTGTAATTTCGAATGCACGAATGCTCGAATTTCGTATTGAACTACACAGGGAAGATGAAGCTCTCGCCAGATCTTCATTCTCCAGCCACTTGAACCAGCGCAGCAACATCCTGCTGACTGCGCCGATGGGGCGCGGCGGATGCTGAGTGGTGTGAGGAAGATGTTGAGCCAGAGGATACGCTGATGAAGCAAATGGAGTTATCGTTCGCTTCGTCAAGGCAGAATACTCATCCCAGCTGCGGTGAATTACACACAGGTCGCATTCGATCATTACTCTGTCTTTACATAATATGACCCGAACATCTATGCGGTCACGAGTGAAACTTGGAAATCTACGTTTACGGAGACAATATCAAACTTTATTTAATGATAAATATTGGTGGAGGCCGGCGACAGAGAGAATTTCTTATGTGAAACATTGAAACTCTAGCCAAACAGTAGATCAATCCGGCGTTGAATGTCGTGGGTTTCACATTATGGTGCTGCCTACATAAGCTTGAAGACGAATTTGTAGAAAGGAAGAGAAATATCTAGTATTATTTTTTATTACAGAAATTGTGTTTTTTAACTTTCCATTCATTTTTTAATCATCACTGGACAGTGACACATATTTTAAAACATATTTAATATTAAAATGTTTTTAACCGTTTTAGAAGAATGGGATAATTTCATGAACTAAGTTACAGGTATGCCTTACTGTACACCAAACTACGACGAATACCAAACACAAGTTTTTAAATATAATATGCTGTGGTTTCATCTTCGTACGATACGATGTGGCACAATTAGACACGACAGGCAGGGAACTAAATGTAAGTAGTAACTTTCTAATTCCGACTTTGCATTGTTCACAAAATCATTGTGTATCTGAAAAAAAAAATATTTCCCCTGCAGCAATCTACCCCAGGAACAATATCGCAGGGCAGTTGCACGCCACGCCCCGTGCGAACGTCCCGAAATCTCAATGCATCGGCTCTTTTGGCGGCCGACTGTGAGACCGGAAGCCCGCGGCCCCCGATCGCGCTTCCAGCGAGCGCGCGCACGCACGCGCGAGCGAGCGGCCGGCGACGCACGCGCGAGTCGGCGTGCGTGCGGGCTCGCGGGCGGCTGCCCCTCGGCCTATTTGCGGCGGGGGCGGGGGCGGCGGAGTTGGAGGTGGACGGGGCGGCGCGGGGCGGTCGCGATTTCTCCGGCGATCCGTACCAGCCGCTCGCCCGCGGCTCGACGCCTCCCCACGCGGAGCGCTCCTGGACGCTTTCTACGGCGCGGAGGGGGGGGGGAGAAGGCGCGTGTGGGTGCTGCGGTGAGCTATCGCACGGTGTCGGACCGAGAGGGACAATCAACAATCAATGTAGGGATTGTGTGGGACGGTGTCGGACGGTGACTGTTATGTGTCGGGTCGGGTGGAATCGGATAGTGTTGGTCGGTGTCGGACGGTGCCGGACGTTATCGAAAGGGGAGAGGCAGTCAATGTAAGAGTGTGTGGGACGGTGCGGACCGCGTCGCACGGTTATGTATCGTGTCGTATGGAATCGGACAGTGTTGGTCGGTGTCGTACATGTATGAACATTGTTGCAGAGTGACGGTCAATGTGGGATGGTATCGGACAGTGTCGGGCGGTGACGGATCGCGTCGAAGGGTTATGCATTGTGTCCGATGGAATCGGACAGCGACGAACGGCGTCAGGTGGAGAGGTAAAAGCACAGATTTGATTGCCATAGGAAGATATCTTCAGAACACCTCAAAACGACGTTCAGTGAGAAAATAAATCAAGATTTCAAACCAGGCGACTTTCTTTGGTATTGCTCAAAACGCATCTAGCGGCCATGAGAGATTGCCGTCAGAAATATTCCTTTGACGGAGGAACCACAGCGATGTCTCTAAACCAGTCATCCTGCTGTGATGGCATCTCATGACATGGGGTCCCGTCGAAATAAATTACGCCAGTCAAGGGAGTTCTCAGAAACATGTTCATTCCTGATTTTAAAAAAGTACTTTTATTGAATATAGACAATATTCACGAGATAATGTGCAATGAATAACCCCCGAGCATTCGCATATTCATTTGAATACACTGCAAAAGAAATTTACTTCATCATTACCTAAATAATATGTACAATAGTCACCCGCAGCAAATGTAATCAACGTGATTTCAGCACAAGATTACACCACTACGAACGCTCAAATTTCGTCCCCTATACTATTAATTAACCCCTACCTTCCATAAGTAACGGAATGGCCAATGAATCAAATTCTAAAAATATAATTTAAGGGCGCGTACGTGCTCGCATTACCCCACACGCGAGGCAAAAAATAAGACATAAGCGACGCTAAACGCACCGAAACGACACAAAACCGTGCCTCCTGTGCACGAAACGCCGACGGCGGCGGTGGCGGCGGCGGTGGCGGTAGGACGTGACGTGACAAAATGCACTGCTCGGGAGCGAGACGGCGATGTAATCGGTGAGAGGGCGGGAACACCTGCGATAAGCATCCCCGGCTACCGTCCCGCGCAGCCGCCGCCGCAGCCGTCACTTGGAGGCTGCGTATCTTCGCAACGCTTGACGTCATCGTCGAGCCAGCCACCGAGTCGCAATAGGCCGTCAGAGACCGATCGTTTCGTCTGGACCCAAAGCACACGCCTGATTTCCGGAATATTCCGACCGGGGGCGGTAGCTCAGTGCATCAACTGATGTCGCTGCAGCGCCTCTGACCGGGAGGTCCTGACGGCGGCAGGATTTTCGACACTAGCTTTTCAGCTAGGTCGAATTCAGTCGCTGTCTGGAGGAGAATTCTAGCGGCCGGCTGCTCTGGTTGGTAGTTTTCTGTGGTTTCTCCAATCAACACCAGGCGAATGCCGGTGCAGTACCGTAACAAACGGGCAACGGACCGCGCGCGATCTGTCCATCCTCTTCCTTGTCCTATCCTCTCCCCTTGCGCACACACTTACACTAATATGCACTACACTACCACATATTCCGGGAGACTGGTTGGGAGATTAGAGCTGTCCCGACTGGGGCGGTGCCTCGCTGGTGGGAGAGTCCTGGTTAGGGGGAATCCCAACTAGCCGACTTTAGGTCGGCGCCGGATCTCGCCATCCAGCGGGAGAAGATCACCGCCACCTCCCGAGAAAAAACATGCACTACACTTACGAGATCAATGACCAAAGCAGTAGACGCGCCCGAAAACACGAAAAAATCAATCAATCAATCAATGGAACATTCTGAACAAGTGCGTGTTGTTATGTTCATGCATAGCACAGTGTTTTGTTCACAAACGGGTTATTCACCTTGGTTCACTCAAGGCGACTGTCTCGAGTGTGAGAATTAGCTGATAGCAAAATCAAGTCGTAATAAGATAATGCGAATAAAATAAAAGTTTTGAAATTTATTATGTTCTGACTCGTAAATCGTTTGGAATTTCGACCACTCAATTCTTGTCCGTATTTCTCTCATCACTGTCCTAAGAGATCCAGTTATCATGTGGTGTAGATCATGGAATGTCGATGCTCAGATACTGCGAATGTTTTAAATAATACCACGTGTTTCCTAAGTAAAACACATAAAAAGGAAATTATTTGAAAATACGTTATTCTCCTTTCCCAACATAATCCCTGAATTTAGTTGAGCATTACGCTGAATATACTAAAGCCACGAAGTAAGTAACCTTCCCCAATGCTCACAAAGGAAATTTCAAATAAAACGAACAATTTACATGCGTCCGTTGTCATATCATAAATAATCAGGAATAATTAACCAAAATTCCGATATGATCGTACACCTTTTTTTCCTTACGTTTCAATGTTCCCACCGCTTCAAGGCCACGGGCACCTTACTACCTTTCCGTGACTCCAACCCTCCACTCAGATACCACGCCACACTACAAAAACCAAGGCGCAATCTGGAACCCCAGTCCAAGACCCGGCTCCCGCCCTTTGTTTCGTTTCCGCAGATTGGTCAATACGCCTCCGACAGCAGTCGCCTCCGGTCGGCGACACGAAGAAACCGCACGTCGCCGAGCGGACGTCGGGGACGCGGTTATAAATAACCGCTCGAGATCTGCATCGTCTCGTGGAGGCGGAGCTGCAGTCGGGGTGCACGCGAAGGCGTCGTTTGTGGAGGCGCGCGCGCGTTCGCAGGTGTCATTACGTCGCCGCCGTTTAGCTGATACTTAGACGCGCGCGCGACGCAATCGCTTTGTTGCGGCACACGCGCGGGCGGGCGGGGGAAGTGGGGCGGGCGGGCGTCGGGGCGGGCGGGCGTCGGGGCGGGCGGGCGTCGGGGCGGGCGGGCGGCGGGGAGGGCGGGCGGCGGGGCGAGCGGGCGGCGGGGCGAGCGTCGGGGCGGGCGTCGGGGCCGTCATCGGGGCCGGCGTCGGGGCGGGCGCGGGCGTCGGGGCGCGCGTCGGGGCGAGCGGCCGAAACGGAGCTGGCGGGCGGGCGGGCGGGCGGGCGGGCGGGCGTTGGGGAGGGCGAGCGGGGCCGGGCGGGGCGCGGAGGCGGGGATGGGCGTGAGACGAAAGGAGCACGAGGGACGGGGTAGAGGCAAGGGCGGAGTGGGGGGGGAGCATGGTGCGGACAACGCCCCCTTCACGCCTCCAGAGATAGCCACCGTCCGAAGTCTTAACCTTTGTGCCAGGTGCCTATCAGGTAAAGGTGGCGATAACGGAGATACACAGATGTGAATACATCAGCGCACAGGAGCGAACTCCATCTGCGTGTCTTTCAGTTGTCGTGTATCTCGAAATCGCAAGTTCCCTTTTATTCGATTGGTTGGTTTTAAAACTTACTTCAGTATTCCGAAATCCAGTAATACTCATAATAAAAAGGCAGAATTCCACAATATGAATGCAATGACAATAAGCAACATCACTAAGATGAATTCGCTAGTGTATAAATTGACTACTCGTCACTAACTCCGACAGAAAAAAAAATTCAAATTCAGTTCCTAGACACCAACAAGGGCATTATTCCTTTTATATGAAGTTTTCATTACATCGTCGGCGCAGCACTACAATGATACTGCAATTCACTGCAATGCAAAAAAGAATTTTGAAAATGTGCACACAATTCACTTTTCCCCATAGCACGTCATACGCAGTTTTTAACTGTTTTTTTGACGTAAAATAAATAAATAAATAAATAAATAAAATCAACCAAATCTTCGGATGCTCTTCATTTCTTCAAAACTCCCCGCACTAATACGATTTGGGGGAATTAATTATAAGCTGGCCGGTGCTTGGCTCCGCAAGCTCTTAACCCTCGATCCTGACGGCGATCGCGTGACGATCGATCTCTAGAGATAGCGAAGAGATAGAAAGAGAGAAACCCGCGAATCGATCGCGCGTTCGCCGCACAAGAGAAAAAGCGCCACCGCAGGGAAAAAGCCCGACCGCTGCGCCGGCCGGTGGAAATTGGGGCGCTACGTTCCGGGCGGCCGGCGGCGTCGATTATCGTCGATCTCTCGGTCGATCATCTTCGCGTCGAGAACCGCCGCAGGCGCTTGGACCTGAGAGGGGCCTATGGACGCTTCAATCGTTGAAAAAAACGTGTACGTCCAGCGCCTACGGTTATCGAGGAAATTGCTCGGAAACCACAAGTCGAAACTCGACGGCTCGTGCCGTGTTTCTCTCGAGCTCCAGCACCTTGTTTTGTCGTTTGGGAGAGTGACAACCAGTCCTTTAGGCTATTCAAGAGGCAAGTATGTATTTTTATAGATTCAAATTGCGATTAAATTATGATTTAATAGACCTGGAGTCAATGTCATTTCGTCTGCTATCTGAATAGCTAATAATAACTGCTTCAGAGTTATTGTTAAATGGTATCAAAACTAGAATGCATCGTTTCTTGATAAAAGGAATCTCACAGATTTTTGCTCTTAAGACCACGTACCACATTATAAATGTGGTATAATCTCGAACCATGAGAGAATTAACAGTCGATGACTATGAAAAAAATGTCAAGTGTCAATGATCGAGTACTATTTATAATTGAAGTGCACCGAATTCAATTGAAACACGCATTCAGATATTAGGGCCATAAAACGCCACAGCTGTCTTCATTACGCATTATTTCCTCTACACTCAACGAAATCGTCCTCTACAAGCCAGTCGGGCAGACCTGCAGCTGTCCTAACTGTTCACGGTTAACTTTCGCAGCTGCGATCCGCTCCCAGGAGCAGGCCAGTTAGCACTGGGCAGCGGTCAGGGCGAGCTCGCTAAACGGTTCCAGCCTCCGAAGAACACAACGCAGAACTCTTACAAAAGCGTCCCAGTTGCTGGCGGCCCCTTTTGTTGCCAGAGCTACGAATGTGAGTATGTAACGCAGAGCTATGAGAACGCCGTGTTGGGTGCGACTGCTTTAGGAGATCTCTCCGGAGGAAGAAGCAAGAATCTCGCAATGACGTTTCTCTCTCACTTTTAACTGACTACGTCGCACAGTAGGCTCAAATAAGAACATTATTTTACTAGAGGTACTGCTGGTGGCTCGGCGTTGGGATCCTTAAAAAATGCATGCGTCATTTTACCTTGTTGCGCGTATGGATCGAGTTTGTTCATCAAAATACCCACATTGCTTTACAATGGTCCCTTGTCGTGTCTGATTGAGGGATCCTGAGAACATGTGTGAACACAGACGGATTGTACTGAATATGAAACTGAGAATGTTACGCTCCAAATGAAAATTTTATTAACATTACTTGGGCGTCAAGAGACGTTTGTTACCTCTATCTCATCTTCCGTTTTGAACACATCTTCAGCAAGTAGCGAAAAACGATGTTCATTATTGTTAATTTTATTCTTTACATTCGATAATACATTTTATTAACATACTAATAACACACTGGTAACCAAAAAATAAAATATATCCCTTTTACGTAGTGTAATTAAAAATGGATAGGAAATAGAATGTTTTTTAGTTTATAATTAAAACATCGATGTTTTCATCGTCATCGAAAACCCATTAGCGATGTATTGGAACATCGATGTGTAGTTGTTTTGGTAAAATTTGCCAAAATTAATTATAGCTATCCTCTTAACTCGAGAAGAGCACAGCATCGTTGGGGGAAGCAGCTGAGGTGTCGCGGTGGGCGGTCGGTCGGGCGAGTGGTCGATCGGGCGGGTGGGCAATCGGGCGATCGGGTGGGCGGGCGGGAGGGCGATCGGGTGGGCGAGCGGGAGGGCGATCGGGGTGATCTGGGCGATCGGGGCGAGGGGGGCGGGCGGACGGGCGTGCATGCGTGCGTGCGTGTATGCGCGTGCGGGCGGGCGTGCGGGCGTGCGGGCGGGCGGGCGCGGGCGGGGTCGGGCGGGCGATCGGGCGAGGCGGGGCGGGCGAGCGGGCGGGCGGGCGGGCGGGCGGGCGGGCGGGCGAGCGAGCGGGCGGGCGAACGGGGCGGGCGGGCGAACGGGGCGGGCGGGCGGGCGGGCGGGCGGGCGGGCGGGCGGGCGGGCGGGCGAACGGGGCGAGAGGGTGGGCGGGGTGTGACGCGGAGGGAGGGGTCGTGTCTGGCGTCGCGACGCAGCGTGGCGGCCGGCCAAAGCGCCTGCCCTCCGGAGCCAAGCACGTCCGCAGCGTCCTTCAGCAGCCCGTTACGTTCCTCGGCCCCGCCGCCGCCGCCGCCACCGGCGATTCTTCCCACGGCGAACGCCGAAAAACGCGCAGCGCCCCCCCCCGCGTGGAGATCGCCGCTCTGAGAACGAGCCTTCCGGCCACACTCCAGGACCCGGCTCGCAAATGACAGCGCCGCAGAGACAAGCCGCGCATGTTAACAAATAGTTCGCATTCTTTATTATTCTAAACCTTAAATCAAAGGCTTAAACCTAAAGTTTAAGGTTTAGATCCCCCTTTTAGCCATTCTTTATTATTCTAAAATGAAGGCATAAACCTTATACCTACGGTTTAAGGTTTAGGTCCTCCTTTTAGAACAATAAAACCTGCGGAGAATAAATTCGTACCATGATTGAAGGATTTTGATAAAATCAGCGGTGTCTAAAAATATGGCAGCTGAGTCTAGTTGCGTCAGGCCCCGACTTAATGGGAACGTGGAATACAATTCAAATTAATTGCTATCAGTGTTTTTGTTTGCATACAGAGAATAATTCTGATTATTTATAGGGGAGGGAATATTGTCCGTGAAAACCGTGGCCCCCTTGGATCTATCGGTCCACGTATCTTGTTTTCTCTGCACGCCTCAAAATAGAATACGTCTTTATGAAGATATGATATGAATCAGGGAGCCATGGTGAAACAAGAGGTACAGGAATTGGGAGAATTCCGAGAAAACTTCCCACCACACATTGTACGCCCCGAATTCTAATGGTTAGGTGAGGGATTTGAATCTCCGTCCCCAAGGTTGAAGGCGAGCAGTTTAACACTAGTCCCAGAGACGCCCTCAACAAATTTTGCAGGTCAATAGTCGACCCAGCTGCAATACTCGGCTGTGATTGAAGCAACTAGCCAAAATTCGAAGACACGTGGGCTTCGTTGCTTTCAGAATCTGATTGTGAAATATAAGTCAACACCTCTTCTTGTCCATCATGTCACACACATTATTACTCAGTTATTCAAAAATATCTAGAAGAAAGAAATATGACACAAATATATAATTCCCAAATTGCATTCGACACACGTGATGTCTTCAAGATATTGGATTTTCATGGTGATGCATAAAGATTCGTAGATAAACGAATGATGAATGAGGAAACTACAACGGAACCACAGTCTATGTGGTGTGTCTAGTACCCGAATCCCGAGAACCACATGCGGAAGGGTGCCTATTGGCTACTGCAAGGCGTAGCTCCGTTGCAATGAAAACGTTCCCGGTAGCCAGTGGACAACCGTGCCAGGTTTCAAGATCCAAGGTCGAGGGCTCGACTTGTAGTTATTTTTCGGCAGATAAATACATTGCACGGCCATTCTCTACATAAAAGTGATCTTAATCTTTTATATAAAAATTATTTTTATCTGCAAAACTCTTAGAGCTTTCTTTCGTGATTTGAAATAAAAAGAAACTAACCATTTTCTTAATTTGATGATATGGTAGTCCAAAATCCAGCCGAACGTAAATGTTAAAGGAGAATGTTCAATATATACCGGAAAAGAAATACTGTGAAATTGACACTAGTTCTACAAGTACTTTCTAGAGAAGTAACAAATTTGCCTTCTGAAATTTAAGAGACTGGATTCTCGTGGATCTTCTTTCGAATTATTCGAAATCAAGTTACTCTATCATCTTTCTTCTGCTCCGGGAATAGTATTTTAAAATATTTTCTTACGAAATAACACTTTGGTACCGATGTCACGAGATTCTAGGAATGTTTCTCGCCTTCCTTGTAAAATATATTCAACAGCTCTTCAGTTTCCTTCTCAGTACAATCAGTGCATTCAAAATTCCACATTACCATCCGTCGCCTCCTGTTCTCATTTTCTGCTCATGCTCCCCCAACGACCTTGCTCCTTAGAACGTCAAATTGCGTCATAGCATCTCATGAATCACGAGGTCTTCGGTTTCGCAGAAAATGACATTTAACGAGAAGGTATTGTTACATGCCTGAGAAACTTTCAGAGTACAAGCTCTCTGTGCGATTCTGGGAATGTGTACAGACGCGCTATTCCCCTTATTGAATCTTGCCTGCAGGTGGGTGCTTTCTAGTTACACTCAAACAACTATGACAACACTAATTCCATTGTTATTTAACTTGCCGGTTCTTAAATTACAGGTATTTTACATCATTTCGCTTGTCATATATTAAAGAGTTTCGCCTTAAAAGACCAATTACTATAATGCCCCGATCAGATTTTAATCCTTTCTGATCAACATATGAACTTTTTTAAAAAGTTATAAAGCTATAATACATTATTTCAACTACTTCAGAAATTTATTTTAGAAATCTAGTAATCATTAAAATCAGTAATTTGTCTTTACTATTTCTTTATATATCTTTTTAATATTATGTTGTTTATTGTAATTAAGTAATTATTTAGTTAACCAGAGCCTGTATCAAAATATGTAAAATTATGTAACATAAGCTAACGAAGCGCCGAAACGACAAGCAGGCAGTTCCTCCTTGGGGAGCCAGGAGGCTCTTGCCCTGAATTGGGATTATAATGTGATAACACATTATTTTAGATTTTAAATATTTAGAACGTTTTCATTACAACTGTCTGAAAAGGATCAGGAAACAATAAAAATTCAAATTAAAGAATTATTTTAACTTTCTAGGTACACAGACACATATCATGCCTGTACTTCTCAAAGACACTACTGTTTATCACTGGTGATTATGGACAATAATCCTTTAAATAAAAAAAACTTCACAAAAAATTAATGTTTTTGTACAACATACAATACTAGTAATTACACAGGGAAATACGACAACTTACTTCAATGTAACAAAGCATTACCCGCGAAGCAGATAGGTCGATCAAAGGTTGCACGTTCCACGTCTTCCCGGATGTAGCGTCATTTTAATGGTCTCTGTCGCCGTCGCGTCGAGTTACAGCGCTTCGGAATGCGAAGCAGCATCTCGGGCGCAGTAATGGTCTGGCAATGAGAACGAAATTGGAGATGGCGTAACGCAGTAGATTTTCTGGAAACCTACATCATCCCGAGGCTTCACATAATCGCTCTTCTGAAAGAAACCTCCCATTCTTATCATCCCCAAGGTCACGATGTCAGAATTCCTGTGAATGTTTGGAGGGGAAATGACTGTATCCAACAGAATTGTTTGACTACGTAATGAGTTTTATTGTAAATTGTAGTCTGAAATGAAATGAAATTAGCATGCTTTGATACATAACACAATTTTCTGTATCTCTATTTTCTACGAATTGAGTGAATGAAATTTTTTATACATAATAGATAGATATATTAATTTTAGGTTGCATCACCTGAGTTATTAGTAAGCTCATTCAATGAATGATAGAATTGAATGTAGAACTAAAAATAATATTTTGTGTAAACCACTTGGTACCATATATTAACTTGTCTACGTTCCTAAGTGTCTGAAATATCACTTCTGCTTAAGCTTCTTGCCATGAAATGCTTAATTAAGTGATAAGCCTCATGTACTGGCCGGTTGAGGTGGTAAAATGTGAAGGTAGAGCACATAAAGTGCATACAGGAAAAAACGAATGAATGAATATATTGACAAAAATCGCCGTGACGAGGAGGCATCCATGTGTGGTGCGAGCTTGGACTGAATATCCAATGATGTGCACCGGAATGTAACGATTTACATTCTGAGTTCCTTTCTTGGCGTTTTAACCAGAATTCTAACAAATGAACTGACTAGGTTAGTCCTACGAAGGTCGTGTTTGTAAACATAACATTTTATACAGGACAGCAAACCAAATAAAACAATTCCACAGGTTTCAATACAGAAAGATGATGTGAATAATAATCGTACCTCTTGATATTACAAAGAGCAGAAAACACTCACGGAATATTGATGAGAGTTTAAGAGCTTGAGGCAGAAATAAGCTGGCTCTATCCACATCAACCCCAAGGGAAGTATTCTGCTATTCACAAATGTCAAATTTCTATTCTGGTCAAAATATGGATTGCCTTGTTACGGTATGCGTCTTGTTCATATAATTAAGTATGGGGGCAAGGGATGCTTGGACTAGAAACAGAATAATAATATGATCATCAGGAGATTTCCTCATGGCTGGTGTGGATTGTTTTCTTGCTTTTACATTTTTATATTTGGTCTCTTGCTTAAAAAATGAAAACAAATTGATATAATATACAAGTCTGCATAAAAAACAAAGGACCTTCCAAGAATAACAAAATTATCAGAAAGACGGTCCTATAAGTAATATCGAAGAGTTAACCTTCGTAAGGCTTTGCTTAAAACTCGAAGTATAGCAGCGGGCCTGGCCCAGCGACTGTGCCAAATATCGCAGTCGGAAGAAAATTGCGACTGACTTTGCTGTTGGAGGCGTTGCGGGCAGCCGGAGGAGGGGCGATCTTTTCCCCCCTGGACCGTGGTTTGATTCATTGATTGTTAGTGATTCCGAGCGCGTCAACGACTATGGCCATTAGTCCCGTAGTGTAATGCGTGTTTTCACTCGGGAGGTGACCGGTGGACTTCCCCGTTGGATGGCCAGATCCGGCGTCGACCTACCGACGGCTAGCAGGTTTTTGTCGATTGTCTCCACCAGCCGGGGCACCATGCGGCGGACAAGCTCTAAGCTCTGACCGGTCTCCCGGAATATATGGAAGTGTAGTGCATGTTACTATAAGTGTGAAAGTAAGGGGTGAAGATAAATGGCAAAGGAAGAGGAAGAAATATCCGTGCGAGGTCCGTGGCCGTGTGAGGGTACTCCTCCGGCATTCACCTGGTGTTGATCGGAGAAACCACGATCAGAACAGCCGACCACTAGAATTCCCCCAGACGGCGACTGAATTCGACCTAGCTGAAAAGCTAGAGTAGAAAATCCTGCCGCCGTCGGGACTCGAACTAGGACCTCTCAGTCAGCTGGACCGTGGCTATGCTGCTCCTCCGGCGCGCGGAGCGCTCAATCCGTAGCGGCGGGGGGCGGGGGGCGGGGCGGGGGCGGTCGTGACGGGGGCGGACGGGCGCAGGATGCGCGGGCGCGTTCGGAGGCGCATCAGAAGGCGCGACGCGGCTGGACCGTGCCCCTACCCCCACCCCCACCCCGGGATTAGCCCGGGGGCGACGACCTTCCGCCTCCGCTGATCCGGTGGCGGTCGGCACGCCGCCATCCGCACGGAATGCCGGGTCCGTCTGCTGAGCTCCGCTCGTCGGGTTGGTAGCGCAAGACAAGAGGCGCGCCCACACGATTTTCTCTGGGTGATTGTTTGTTTGTGTGTGTGTGAGCGACGAACACTTGAATACTTACAAATATTATTAAATTCATAATGCAAAAAATATGTCCTCCTATAATCAGAGTTTCCACAGATAGATGCTGTTACATATAAGCAAAGCGTCTTCGTTAAAACAAA
Organism: Teleogryllus occipitalis; assembly: GCA_011170035.1. Classification (NCBI taxonomy): domain Eukaryota; kingdom Metazoa; phylum Arthropoda; class Insecta; order Orthoptera; family Gryllidae; genus Teleogryllus; species Teleogryllus occipitalis. The sequence goes on along the minus strand of BLKR01000175.1, from coordinate 343,962 downwards.
CATGCAGTATATGCAACCATTCGCGATACTTCAAAAAAACTCAGTTGGGTTTCTGCAATAAAAAGTTTCAAATAATTTCTCACAATTTTCAATAATTATATTGCAAAAATTAAAAAAAATAGTTTACCTGTAATAAAAACAGAAAACAACATTTAAAAGTTTGTTACTGCTCCGACTTGAATGACGCAACACGCTACTCGTACGTTGAAAAACGTACTCTATTGAACCACCATCATGGCATGAAAATATACTCCATACAACATAATAAAAAAAAACGGGACTGCTGAAAGGCGTGTTTTTAAATGGGTGGCGCGCGCCTCCGAGGAAGAGCGGCGCAAGCGGAAGCTGCTCGCAGGATGCGCCGGGCGCCGCGCGGCGCGTGCGAAGCTGCGGGGCGCGTGCGGCGGGCGCTTCCTGCTGCGGGGGCGGTCGCGGTCCACCGGCCCCGCCCCCTCCCCGCCCCGCCCCTCCCGGGACACGCCCTCACCCCGCCCCGTGCGATGTGGCGCTTCCCCTCACGTGCCGCCCTGCTCCGTCCCCTCCCACCGCCTACTCGCCCTTCCTCCGCCCCGAGACATCCTTCCCTTCTGCCCAGCTCTACACTTCTCTCCAACCCCTCTTTGCCCCTGCACGCTTCCTCCTCTCGTTTTGGTCCTACCCGTCGTTTGCTAATCCATGCCACTCGCACTTCCAACCTCTATTCCGTGACGTCCTGCTCCGTCCCTTGCCGTCCCGTCTCGTCCCATCCCGTCCTGTCCGGTCTCGCCCCATCCCGGTCGGTCTCGTCCCATCCCGTCCGATCTCGTCCATCCCGTCCGGTCTCGCCCCATCCCGTCCGGTCTCGCCCCATCCCGTCCGGTCTCGTCCATCCCGTCCGGTCTCGTCCATCCCGTCTGGTCTCGTCCCATCCCGTCCGGTCTAGTCCCATCCCGTCCGGTCTCCTCGCCCCGCGTCGCAGTCGCCATCGTCCGCCTCTTCCCTGCCGCGTCACCGCCGCCTGGCTGTTTGTCAGCTGTGCGCCGTCGCCGCAGGCGGATGACCCCGGGGGGCGGCGGCGGCGGCGGCGGCGCGACGTGCCCAGCATCCACAGCGCCCGCGCCATCTCCCACACGCATCCCGTATGCGGCTCAACGTCGCCGCGGCGGCGGCGGCGGCGGCGGCGGCAGGCATTCCTCTCGGGAGCCAACGACCACCGCTCGCCCGCCCCCAGGAAGCGGGGCAGCGCCGCTCAGCCCCCGGCCGCGTGCCAGATCGCCGCCCCGGCTGGACCTCAGAGCGTGCGACGCCTTCCGCGTGCGGCCGCGCCTCCACGCTCGCGCACTACGGTACCGCACGCCCCTCATGCCAACGCTCCGCATGATGGCCGTGCGATTGACCAGCATGTCGGAGTAGTCCCGAGAGGCTTTTCTTGGTAGGTTGGTTGTTAGTGATTCCGGGCGGGGCGGATTCATTAGTCCCGTAAGTGTAGTGCACGTTTCTTCCTCGGGAGATGGCGGTGATCTTCCCCCGCTGGATGGCGAGATCCGGCGCCGACCTACCACCGACTAGCGGGGTTTCCCCCTAACCAGGACTCTCCCACCAGCGGGGCACCGCCCCAGCCGGGACAAGCTCTAAGCTCCTGACAGGTCTCCCGGAATATGTGCTAGTGTAGTGCATGTTAGTGTGTGTCTGTAAGGGGAGAGGATAGGACAAGGAAGAGGAAGGAAAGATCGCGCGCCGTCCGTGGCCCGTTTGGTAGGGTACTCCTCCGGCATTCTCCTGGGGTTGATCGGAGAAACCACGGAAAACTACCGATCAGAGCAGCCGGCCGCTAGAATTCTCCTCCAGGCAGGGAATTCGACCTAGCTGGAAAGCTAGGGTCGAAAATCCTGTCGCCGTCCGGACTCGAACCTAGGACCTCCTGGTCAGAGTGCAGTGCAGAGTGCGCTGCAGTGACATCAGTTGATGCACTGAGCTACCGCTCAGGAAGGTTGTCATAGACAGACGGTTCTACCCTATTACCGATTCTAATCAGACGGATTGTTTTTAAGGCGTAAGTAAGTTTGTTCTTTCTCATGTGTTGTTATCCTCAAAATGCGGAAGTGCGTCATGAATATCAGGACATTACAATTTTAACTGATCTGGTTTCTTCGATGAAATATTTACAAAGGATGTGTTGACACGTAGCGCTCACATTCTCTACAGTTTGTTGCGGAGCACTTCGGCACACGCACTTAAGAATTCACATTGCAAGGAAATAAATACCTTGTACGGACAACATTTCTTGCTACATAAAGCGTTATCTTCACGAATTTCCCCTCTGCCAAAACATCCGATTTCACCTTGAGGAAAATGAACTTAGAAATTGGTTTGCCGATTTCATCAATCGTTTCCTCCCAGAAAACCTCAAGCCACTGTTTTGTTCCAAGAAACAGTGTTCTAGGAACACCAACGTACCATTCTTTATTGTCTCAGGTACTATTTTTTCCGACTTTTCTCGAAAACGGTTTCTCAAAATCCTCCCAGAGTAAAATGTCGCAAACCTGTTGCAAAACGCATCATGTAGCGAATTCCTTATCTCGGTTAATATAAAACATTCAGGTTTTCCTTTAGGAGTTCACTTGCACCTCTGGAGCCCGCTTCGCGCAAAATCCTCGCGGCGCAAGGCCAAACACAGGACGCAATGCATCCGACACGCGTCTCCGCTTCCGCAACGGCTCAAGAAGGCGGCCACCACCACCGCCGCCGCTGTCTGGAGGAGAATTCTAGCGGCCGGCTGATCTGATAAGTAGTTTTCTGTGGTTTCTCCGATCATCACCAGGCGAATGCTGGAGCAGTACCCTAACAAACGGGCCACGGACCGCACGCGATCTTTCCTTCCTCTTCCTTTTCTTATATTCTTAAAAACACACTTACACTAACATGCACTACACTACCACATATTCCGGGAGACCGGTCGGGGGCTTAGAGCTTGTCTCGGCTGAGGCGGTGCCCCGCTGGTGGGAGACTCCTGGTGAGGGGTATACACCACTAGCTGACGGTAGGTCGGCGCCGGATCTCGCCATCCAGCGGGGGAAGATCACCGCCATCTCCCGAGAAAAACATGCACAACACTAACGGGAGTAATGACCAAAGCAGTTGACGCGCCCGGAAACACGAAAGAATCAATCAATCAATCAAGACGCCGCCCCGCCACCGCATTGCGGCTGCCACCGCCGCTCCGCCTCCGCCCCGCTACCGCCGCCACTCCCGCCGCCCCGCCACCACCACACCGCTGCCGTCCTCCCCGCCTCGCCACCGTTTCCCCGCCACCGCCGCCCCGCCGTAGCAATCGCCACTACTCCACTGCCGACCCCCGCCACCACACCGCCGCCGCAGCCGCCGTCCCGCCGCCGCCGCAGTTGCCCGTGTCGCAAGGCGGGAAGCCGGAGCGCTTGAACGTCAGGTTGATGGACTAAGACGCGTCTGGCGTCACCCGCCTCTTCCGCCGCGAAACCGGAGCAACGCGCCGCGCGCCGCACGACGCGGCCAGAGGCGGCGCACAGTGCGCTGCGGGCTGCTGCCCAGGGGCCGCGTCGGAGCACGCAGAAGCCCGAATAAATTCCACGAGTCCATAAGGGTCATTTACAAATCGCTCACCACGAGAAACTTTCAAAAACCGAACAAATGAACATATTTAAAAAATAATGTAATTTAATATTTTAGTCTTAAATATCTAACAAAATCAAGAAACATTTTATTCATATTATTTTAAGTGTTATATCCGCTTTTCGATTAATTCAATGACTTGTAGGAATCCATTCAAGCCTTTTTTTAAAATCTGTGTGGCTACAGATACAGAGATAGCCACCTGAATTCTAAATAATATTCAAACATGTAATTGTTATCTAAAAAATAATGTGGTATGGTCTTGTACTCAATATTGCAAAAGATTTACGCTGCATTGAATTTACACATACACTGTATTCCTACAGCAGTCTGGCATGACATTTGGCCTTTTCTAAAACAGGTAGCACAGTCTACATTCTCCTGACTATTACATTAATATACGTCGTAGTCAAGGGTTACCACTGAAAATCGTGGAAAGGAACGCAGAAGTCTAAGCCTCAATGATTAGAGAATTTGTGGATGAGTTGTGCCCTACGGTACATTACCGAAGGAAATATTGCCGGTTCGTTACGACGGCTACTCATTTCATGGATCGCGGGACCCATCCGGGTTGAGGCCGTTAGATTAGTCAGGCGTGGCTTGCTTAGGACAGAAAGAACACCAGATTTCAGTTAGCTTCATGGACCACCGCATGGATCGCTTTGTTTGTCAATTTTTCAGGACACCATTCGAAAGTTTAGTCTTCCATACATTTTCAGACTCTTATAAATGAAAAGTAAATTCCATCAATTTTACGATTAAAAATTGCTTAACTGTGTGAGTGAGGCAACACGTTTAACGGTATTATCATATAAAGTTTGCGTCACTTATCTGCGTACACGATCTAACTATTTAGGCCATGAAACCAAAATATCGGAAGTGGTGGCGATTGCTTGGACTTACTGCAAGAGACACATTACTTGGCTACAAAACCAGGCCACATGGTCTCCACAAGATTACTGCGGGCAACACACTGCAGTTTCAAGATAACATAAAACAAGAACTTACACCAATTTCCAGGGAGAGCAAACACAAATAAGATTGTTCGGAGATTGTGGTTCGTTTATGTGCCAGAGGCTTCGTGATCGTAAATTTAGGCATGCCGTCTGTACTGTTTCAAACTATTCACACATCTCATACAAAAAATACTGTGCCATATTTCAAAACGAATAACAAAATCTTTTACACTTTTCACATCAATGTCCTTGTCATTATGATAAATAACACCGTAATGAGTCCTACCAAAAATCTATTTTTTCTGTATGAATCATTTGTCCCGGAAAATGTAATACAAAAAGGGAAGAATGATATGAAGTAAAACTACATAAGCTTGTGTTCCAGGAATACTCTTTTCCGCTTCATTTCCTAAGTGTATTTCTGCACGAATTCTTGAAATTATTCGAATTGTTTCATTCACATATTATATCACCCAACCGCGAAAAAACTAAATTATCCAGGAGAATGGCGCGATTTTTTTCGAAAAACATAATTATGTATTTTTGTCGCTTGCTAAGCTATCGCCATTTCCATCGATTTTATTACTCGTCTTGGTGTGAATTTTGCAATAGGTGGTTCTCAGACTCGTGATCCGCAACGATTCGACGAGAGGATGGACATTTTGAAATCCGGTTTGTTCCTAAATACACATTCAAAAATTAACATATTCTCAATATGAATTGTAATAAACACCAGTTAAAATTGATTACATCCAAGTTCCTCAATTCTTAGCGAATCATTCGTATCCAAAACTAAATGAAGAGGTCACTGACGATTAGTCCTCAGGCATAAACAAGTTATTCAAGCAAACTCAGCTTTCATACTTTTGGTTCGGACTGTTCTTTACCAGAAAACCTTTGCAGTTATCCCGAAATCGGCTGAACCGTCATTGGTACTGACAGGCATCACATGAACCTTAGACCACATACAATGGCTTACATTACAACTTCTGAGCGAAGAAATCGAATAGGCTACCAGGTATAGGTTCTCAGGAAGCCTTTTGAAGAACATTTGTTGCATGTGGAAAATATTATTTGATGCGAATACCAATAAAATGACATTAATATCGAGGCAATCAGCGAAAAATGCATTAAAATGACGGGAAAAAGTTAAAAAATGACATTAGCCGAAATCGACAAAAAATGCAAAAAAAATGACGTATAAAAATGGGCCATTTCATTTTGTCATAACATAAAATGAATGTCTGTACTAAACGGCATTGTCGTAAAGTGAAAAGAAAAGAAAAAGAACCCGCCCCCTAGTCATTAGACTGACGACTCCTGGCACGCGACGGAGTGGCTGCCCGGATCCCGTTCTCCGCAGAGTGACCGGGTGGGCGCGTGCTCACACAGGGGCCCGCGGCGATCGCCCCGCATCCCGGCTCCGCGCCGTCCGGCCCGGACGAGCCCGTCCAGCGGGCGGGTGTCCGCCACGGGCCATTGGGCTCGCTCGCGCGCGCCGCCGCCGCCGCCGCCTCCGCCGCCCGCGGCCAGCGCGTGCCGGGCACCTGCCGCCACCGGCCCGGCCAGTTCTGGAGCGAGTCGCGCCCGCAGCGGCTACCGCCCGGCCAGGAGCGTCCGGCGCGCGCGGCCCGCGCCCCGTGACCCCGGGGGTCGCCGCCGAGAAGGAACGGGTTGCTGGCGGTGCCGCGGGCGGCCGACCCGCACGGTCCGGTTGCCTCACGCCTCCCGGGCACGCTCTGCCACTGGGACCGCCGCTGCCTACTAGGGAAGTTAATCCGAGACTCGCGGGGCCGTTGCGAAAACGTTTTGTCCAAAACTACGAACGTACACTCTTGTTGACTAAAGATGGGGAAAGATGAGTTACCATGCTTGCCAAGACTTTCACTTTCATAAAATTGATACATTTTGGGCCATTTGCTACATATCCATTTACGATGTAAAAGTTAACTTAGATTAGCTAGGCGTTGGAGGACAGGAAGCATAAAGGTGAGAGAGGGGAACAGAAGAAAGGGAAAGTGAGTGAGAGGCAGAGGAAGAAAGAGAATGAGAGGGAAAGAGAGTGAGAGACAGAGGGAGAGAGAATGGGAGGGAAAGAGAGAGAGAGAAAGAGCGAATGGGAGAGAAAGAGAGAGAGGGAGAGAGAGAAGGGGATGGTGATTTCCGTTTTCAACTATTTGCACCTCTTAGAATTCAAAAATATTGTGATGGTAGTAAGAAAGACGTAATGTGAATATTGGGAAAATTTGTAGAAAAACAACCGAAATAATTGGAATAGTTGACCCGAAAAATGTTAGCCAATCAGACAAGTTTACTACACTTAAAAACAGAACATGATGAAATTATTTCACTTACCATAAGAACCATAAGAATCAATAAAGAAGAAGAGTTGTCTCACCTGCAACAAAGAACATTATATTTTAATTTTCGTGAACCAATGAGAAGAAACTACATTACTGACTTCCCCCCTCTCCTCCACATAATAACCCAGCATTAAAAGTGCAACTTACACATTATATATAGTTGTTTTGCATAATTAAGCTGTAATAAAACTTAATTATGCAAAACAACTAAGAAGCTACTTCACTAAAAATCAGATAATAAATTCGCAATAACATCTCCATTAGAACGAGCAGGGAAATCAATGGATTCTTTCCCCACTGTTAAAAGCCCGACCTCAACTTAGCGCATGCAGCAGAAAGGGTGCAACCAGTTTCAGCACTTGTCAGCGACGCCGCTCGGCGTTTCACCTCCGCCGCAAATTTTTCACTCGCACGTGCCGTCCAATCCGAGCCGGCGGGCTGGACGCCAACCCCCGCAGCGATCGGCGTCCAGCGGGAGCGGAGGGTTCCCGAGTTGCAGGAACGGGTCGGGCCCGGCGGCAGTGCACTTCAGGGGGGAGGGGACGATTCCCCCCCTCTCCCCCCCCGCGCGCACGGAAGAGGAAGAGCTCCCGCGAGACCTCGGGGGATTAACTGGGCGTATCGGTTTCCGGATGGTGAGGAGATTAGCGCCCGGAGGGGGGCAGGACCCGACTCCGGGAGGTTAAGGACCTATCGTGTTGCGACAAGTTGTCGGTCGCTTTGAGCGATAACGATAAGTCGTACTATTTACTATTACATTCGATTTAAGAATTTAATAAGTGAACATAAATGAGCACTTTAGAGGAGAAATTTAGTAAGAGACCATTAGTGAGATATGTTAGTAAAGGACCATTAATGAGAAATGTTCGTAAGTGACCATTAATGAGAAATGTTCGTAAGTGACCATTAATGAGAAATGTTCGTAAGTGACCATTAATGAGAAATGTTCGTAAGTGACCATTAATGAGAAATGTTCGTAAGTGACCATTAATGAGAAATTTTAGTAAGAGACCATTGAAGCATGCCATAAAGCTGAGTATTTTAGAAGTGAGCGAGAATAAATAAAACGCTTTCTTGTATCAAACAGCACTCCTTTTTTAAGGATATAAGAAAGGAAAGATATTGAAATTATCAGCATAAGTACATTCACGTAGTATGTCATCCAGGGCCTGAGTTCTTGCGTTCTCACACATTCCCACACATTTGTTAAAGAAAACGTTCTGATAATAAGTTCACTCCACCTACAGTCCATAGAACTTGACTCAAGAAATTATCATGACTATAAAAACTGACGGGTACTTTCCGGAGCTTATCCAAATTACCTTTGTTAGAACAAGTGCTAGGCAGTGAGCTAATTTATCAACATAAAGACGTAAGAGCTTTTTTAGTGTCAGGGTGGCGCATTGTGCTGTACTCTTTACCGAGAAGTATTGATAAAATTCATTTGTACATCCGTCCGTTTTTAATCCTTCCAGCTTCGTTATCGGCGTTATCTCTGGCATTTCTCTTCCACAACCACCGCATATCGGAACGACCGCGTTCTTAATGCGAAAGCAGAGCAACGACCGCGTGCAGGTTACATGAACTTAATTTGCGCATAAAATCCTGAAAAAAAAAGGTATAGAAGCCAAAGTGGCAATACATATTTTATTCATTATCTATTTGTTGAAAAAACGTGAAATTTGATATAATCATTATTACTTAATGCTTCATTAATTACATTCAATATCAATATTGGTTAGTATGTAGATAAAACTGAAGTGCAAAAAGGTAGGTGAGCTTATAAGTCTGATTTGAACTTTTTTTTTTTTTTTTTTGTTATTTAAGGTCGCATCAACAGCTTAGCGACCATGATTTGAACTTTGCTGAGCACATTCACCTTCCGAGCGAGGTTGAAGACAAAATTCAAAACACAGCTCCCACCTTCGACATAACCGATAATTATCAGAAAGTTGATTAACGATTACATGATTATGGAAGAAAACTATAACCGGACACAACGAGTTATGATACATTAACCTACATTCTCTATATACATTTTAAAGATTTATGTCGAATGTAGAATTAATATTCGGCAATGGTTACGTCATGGATACGATGCTAACAGTGAAAAACCACACAAAGATTTGCTACAGTTTGGCTTAAGTGCAGGTACACTTACAATATTTCCTGGAACAATGTACCTCATACACAATTCACAAGAGAATGTGTGTCCCTAGAGCCTCTTTCCGGTGTCCAGAATCGCCATTCGCCACCTTCTCGAAACGTCCCGCGCGGGCCGCGGGAGCGGATGGGCCAACTGCACAAACAGTGCGTGCGGCCACTGTCAAAACAGACGGACGGATCCCTTCCCCCCTCCCCCCTCCCGTCCTACCGACGCGGCGGGCGTTAATCTCCGTGCGCGGGGTCCGCGAGTCGGGACCGGTTCCTGGTCCTTGCGGAACCCCCAGCTCGTCTGCCGTTGGGCGCCATTGTGCCACGGAGCTAATTACAGCGGCTCATCTAACCCGGCGGTTGCCCCGCGCCGCCGCGCCCTAAGCTGCCCTACACTGCCCTGCGTCGCCCCGCCTCGCCCTGTGTCTTCCCGGCGAGGCCGTTGAGCCATAAATTCGTCACTCGCGTCGGGCCCGACGCGCCTTGTGTGGCGCGAGCCATCGTTTATTTATTGTTAGATGGTCCTGCGATTCTAATCGCGCACCGAGGGATCGAGGGAGGGGCAAGGACACTTGGGGAAGGGGGGAGGGGACTTGAGGGGAGAGGGCCCGAGTGACAAGAAGGTAGTGCGAAACATGTCACATGGCACACACTACGTTCTCTATGCTACTTCCTATTTACGACTGGATTTTCTTGTTAATAAATAAAAATGAAAGAGAAGAACGAAGAGCGACAATGCATGTTAGCGAAAAGTTTGCATCTTAAACGGATTTTATAAACGATTTGGGAAAAGTATGGGACGTTTAACATGATCATCACAAATTCATGTCCAATTCATACCAATCCTTTGTTGAATATCGTTTATTTTATTTAAATTACTAGAACTTAATTCTCTGACAAGGAGTGTATTCCATATCTCGTGAATCGACGCAAAAAAAGTTGAGTGATCAATATAAATTTATTTGAAGTGTTCATTTAAATACTCCCTACGTATCTTGAAATAAGGAATGACAAACAGGCACATGTAGAAAATATCAATTTTTAGACCATATAAAATTACTTTCCAAAATAACAGTTTCTAAATGGCTCACTATTTATCTGTGAATTATCTGATAACACGTGTAAATACACTTGACAACTCCTTCCGGGTAATTCTTCACTTATCTAATTCGAAGATAAAATAGAAATACTTGTGTCTCGAAGACTCCAACAGAAGACAGTTGCAAATAACGTATTTTCATAAATCTGCAGCTTGCGCTGCTGACTGGCAAGCCTACACAGATAAGTTTCAAACTGGACAAGGAGCCTTTTCATGGAATAATACAATAAACGTCCCTCATTCACATGAACACCTCTCTTGAGCTCCATACATCGTTTCGTACTGAGTAACGTCCTAATCCTTTACAAACAGTGACTCAACCGAAACTCCACGGGGCAATTTCGAGGTTTTTTCGGTAGCGGAACTTCTCGGTACGTGCTCAAGCATAATGGGCCTCTCGAAGAAATTTTTTTACCAAGCGGGCCCCAACGCCGTCTTCTCCAATGCGTTCGCGAGGTGTGGTCGAGCCCCAGCGGGCATGCAGCACAGTGGGTCGAAAGTGACCCAAACCGTCTATCCGTAATGCAAACCACTTCAATGTCTCACAAATGAAGATATAAATAAATATAAATAATATAATAAAAATTCGCAGAATAAAAATTTGAATAGCAAAATTTTCTTTTTTTAGTTTCTTAAGATTACGATAAATATGTGTTCGTCTGTGATTCTCGTCTGAATATAAAGAGCTGTCTGAATACCACAAGAAACACATATTTCGTTAGTTTTACCACATTATAAAATTCCGCCGTCAGAGGTTTTCTTGTATTTCGTTCCATTTCTGTTCCGTTTTATTGGGGTACGTTTCAGAATTTTGGGATGATATACCTTTTCTAAAGCAATTCGCCTAATATCAGTACCTTTAATGGCTATGTAAACAACTTATAACGAAAAGCCCAATATATTAAAAGTTCCTTAGCCCCGAAATAGAAGCTGTAGAACATATTTTCAAGTAACAGGTTTTAGCCCACATTGGCACAGACAAAAATAAGATACGTGGCTTTAGGTGAAATCTGCACTCATAATCATAATCGAAAATAATTCAAAATGTCCCCTCGAATAAAAATACATTTATAGACAATAAAAAACCGAGCAATATTTTTGTTAGTATTTTCTGTTTCTTTTTTTTCACTTAAACGCTTTTTCCTGCGTGTTTCATTTTCTATTTTCTCCCACTTTTCTCTGCATCATGTTCTCCCTTCCGCGTTTCTCCTTTTCTTTTCGCCCTCCGTGTCCGGGAGCACTGTGGGCGCCGCTCGGGCGCCCTGCGCCGTGAGTGGCCCCGCGACAATAAATCGCGAATCCTCGTCTCGCATGCGCCGCGGCCCGCGCGCGCCGGGCTCTCCCGCGGCCGCGCCGCGAATCCTAACACCAGCGGGAGGCGGGGGGGCGGGGCGGGGACAACGGGGCGGTTCGTGGCGGGGCGGTGTGGTGTGGTGTGGTGTGGTGCGGTGTGGTGCGGGGCGGGGAGGGCGGCTGGGCTGGGCTGGGCTGGGCTGGGCGGAGCGGTTGGGGCGGTAGTCGGGGCAGGCGTGGCGGTCCGGGGGGTGCGGGCGGTGGGATGTGGCGCGGTGCGGTGCGGGGAGAGGGAGGGGTGAGGAGGGGCGGGGAGGGATGGTCGGGTCGAGGAGGAGCGGGGCGGGGTGGTTTGGGGCGGGGCGGACTGGATGGGACGCGGCGGGGCGGGGGGGCGGGACGGGGCGGTGCGGGCGGGGCAGTGCGGGGTGGTGCAGGGCGAACTGGACGGGACGGGACGGGACGGGACGGGACGGGACGGGACGGGACGGGACGGGACGGGACGGGACGGGACGGGACGGGACGGGTCGGGCGCAACGATGGCCATAGCAGATGAGGTGATCAGCGACGAGGTGGATAATCTTCGAAGATACATCTTTGGTACCCGGTCGAAAGGGCTTTCCCTATTTTTTGACCATTTTTGTTTTTCTATACAACAGAAACACAGGCTTTCGTTTGGTGTTACAGGTTTGCGTTTGTGAGTAATGGGAAATTTGTGCTTTTGTGAAAGCTTGTGCTTTCTCGTCAATATTACTTCAACCTCACTAAAGCCCTTTTGACCATTCACCCAAGATATATAAAAATATGCGAGAATATTCCTAATATACATGATCTTTTCAACATGACTATCGACGCCTGTTCGTCATGGTGGTAATCCAAGAGTAAGAGTGGTTGGTAACCAAGAGGCGAGTACACGCAAACAGCTGAACTTACATAGTGTAGATTTAAAGTGTTACCAACGCAGTCTCTTTTGAAATAGAAAGCACCTTAACAAAAAGTGCTTGCATTTATATCTACGAATGCTGGTTGCGCTGGAGACTGGACACTAGAGACGCAATCAGTTCCTCTCGAATCTCCAAGGAAGAGAGGAAGCAAATGAGTGAACATAACGAGATTTGAAATCTTGTATGACGCAACAACCCAGTCGTGGTGGCATAATGAAAAGATTCGAAATGATGTTCACCAAAACTACATAATTAATATTAGAAACAAGGAATCGAGACCACATAAAATGGACCCGATTTTCCTATTCCTGTTTTTTTCTTCTGGGGAGCAGGGGAAGAAAAGCTTAGAAGGTGGCAAGCTATGTTGCTAATCATCAGTTGAGAAGAGGAAAATGTGGTTGGCAGTGAGTTCTGGAAAGCGTTGCGGCAAAGGATAGTAGTAACCTCATAGTAACGGATACTGCAAGGATGTAATGTTACAGAATTACAGAGATGTAGTGATAACCTAGCAAGCATTGTAATTCCTCTATGCTGATTGCATCGTAATATGACAGGATATGTTGATGAACGCAGTATTGAAATGGTTAGCAATAATATCTGCGAGCGGTGACTGAAGGCGGGACAATTATCTTGTCACTTTTTTTGTGAGCTCCCAGCGAAAAAGACGGGCGACCACCCTGATGGATGTAATCTGGAGCCATCTTGGCATGAACAAGCATACAGCTGCCGACTTCGTGACGATAAGCTTTACTTACAAACACGTACTTAGGGTTCCCACCATAAAGGAATAAGGACCTCACATACAATGGGACTCCTTGCATCACGATCAATTGGCGTTGGCTACTTTTATAATAATACTAATACTAATAATACTAATAATACTAATACTAATAGTACTAATACTAGTACTACTACTACTACTAATAATAATGTAAAGAATTTTTAAATTTTTATCGCATTTTCCTAATTCCGTTGTTTCAGCGCCTATATATTCTGACAATAGCTCTTTGATATCACGAAACAAAATTTTTCTGTATTTCCCATTAAAAATAAGTATAAAACTAATAAGCATAAGTAATGCCAACAATCTATTTCAAGTCCACGTGAGTGAAAGTACTGATACATTTTCATAGAACGATTTTGATAGAATCATTATTTTCCAACAAGGCTGCTGTCTTATTAGATTTCTTCGGAATCCTGATACTACGATCTATACTTTACATACGGACACAGTAGTATTCCTGAACGTTATTATCAGTTAACGTCATTTTATATTAAAACATTTACTCGTTACTTTCGCTTCAAACGTTTTCTCAAGCATATTGGCCCGACGACCTTGCAATCTCCCCACACGTCACCTTCACCCATGAACCGTCATGGCCCACGGTTACCTCCACAAACCCCGAAAAAAAGAAAAAGAAAACGCGGTTATTTAACGGCAATTCGTATGTGGATGTAAGCATCACCAAAAGGCTGGCGGGGCGGCTTACGTGACAAGCGTGATGCAATCTTACACGTGAGGAATTTGCTTCCTCTCGCGGGAGCCCGCGCACGCCACTTAATTAGTTTAATTCCAGTCCGCGGCGCGTCTTCTTTCCAAGGTTTTCGTGCAGCAAAGGCAACGTGGCGGTCCCTTGCTCTTAATGATCGCGCCTTGTTTTGCGGCGAGCGCTAATAAAAGTTTATTAGGAGAAATTATTCGCCGCCGCCGCCGCCGCGTGCGCGCGGGATTTCATCTCGTGCGCCTGTGCGGGAGGACGAAAACGAAACCCGCTTCCCTTTCTGCGTGGGCGGCCGCGGCTGCGTGTTGCTCCGCGCCGCGCGACCGCGTTTCCTCTCAAGTTCCGTGGTCCTGGAACGCGCCCGGATCGCGGAGGACTCACTCGCACTCACGTTTCTTCCGGAAAACCCTTCCAGTGAAACCAGATATAGAGCGATTTTCCTAAGGATGAGCCAAAGTGACAGCTAGTGCTGGCAACATAACTGAAGGTTCTGTGGTTGTCATGCCCTTGAGCCGATTATTCTCCCTTCCTGCATTCGTTCGTTTGCAGATGGCTAACTTGTACATGGCTTCGACGCTTCCTTTTGTGATGTCCTCGTCCGACAAAAATATAGTGCGCCACGAGAAATAATTGAAATCAGGAAGTGCAGTGTTATGTGCTCTTCTGTAAAAATTCTTTTTTTCTATTATCATTACATTTAATTTACTTTTTGTGTGATAAATATTATGTTTATTTTAAAACCGAGACTTGAATGCGAGATGCGTACCGATGCACGTGGTTCCGACCTTTGTGCTGTAGTGTGGTGAGCTGTGATTGAGAGCTTTGTATTTACATCACCACACACTATTACAACACCAGCTGATAATGCCTCGAATGTGACAGTTCGACGAGTGCAGTAGGCGATTAGGGACCGTTTTATAAATAAGGGTTAATTTGGTTTTTGTATTTGAATGTATCAGCTATTTGGGTGAAGAGTAGATGCGATAAGAAAAATGACTGACAGAGTGACTCAAGCATTGCAAGAGTCTAGCGAGAGAAACCTACGTGGGAAGTAGTGATAATTTTGTATGCACACATTCTCTTACTCGCGTGAACCAGACATGTCTCTGAACTGTTTACCCTTCGACTGGCACGGAGTGATAAACCTAGGTTTCCCAGAATCCTATGATCCCTTCTCAGTGGTGTGTCATCACTGATCACAGGTTTTCATCGGTGCTATTCATGGACACATTTGAATACATGCAGTCACCAGATGGCATTGACACAAAAGTTCTACTCCTGCCAAAAACATAAGCAATTAAAAAAAATCGAAACTAATAGAAATTACACAAATAAATGTGTGCAGTGATGGTGCTAACTGTATACTGACTGAAGTTCGCGAATATCTTATGTGATTTCTAATACATTTTTTGTTTCATTACAGGATTGGGAAACTTGCTATCGATTAGTCATACCTCATGTTGGACAGGTTCGTTTCAGTTTCTTTATCCCATTAAGGTAGGCTGGCACAACGATGTGAGTCACCCGCTGAACAATTTGCAAGAGGCTGAATTCTTTTTTTTTTTTAAATTTATTTGCTTTCAGGCGTACAGCCTCTTTTACAATGGGTTGGAATACATTAGATATAGGACTACAGAATTGAGTTTCACTTAGAAGTTATAATTTGGAGTTAGGATTATTAAGAGCAGTTGTGGATGTGTGAATGCTAAGGGTGGGTCGAAAAAGTGTCTGGGGAGTTTCCTGCGGATACGTGCTCTATTTGGGGTTTGTTTCCCTAATTGGAAGTGGAGGGCTTGTGCGATTGAAGGGATTTTGTGGTAAAACGTAAGGGCGCTTGATGTTGGTGGTAATGAGGGGTATGCCGAGCTCGAGATGAAAAGGCTGAATTCATCGCTGTAGAATATTCTCGTCAGAACTACCAGAGGGAAATCGAACGCTTTATCGACCGTCGAATCTCTTCGGAGCAATGCCACTTGGCATGCTAAGCCTTAGATCCATCGGTACGATCTTCAAGCTGTCAGACGCGGGACGCATGGGGCTGAGGAGAATCTGCAAGACGTGTGTTCGTCCTCGTTTAACTCGTGATGCGGCACGGTTTTCTTTTCGACACCGGAAGTTTTTGTTTGGAATTCCAGCAGAGCAAGAACAAGCAGATACCACTCAAAGGCAATTTTCTCTACGTTTCGTAAGAACATGACTCATTCAATAACATTCGAATCTTGAAATTAAATGACAAACCTCCTCCTGACAATGATCCGATATTTCCCGGCGCCAATGACTCAACTTCATTTCCTCTCTAGAAACAATTATTTTCTTCTATGATGGTTTTTTTGAGGAAATTTGAGAGATGATTAACAATATACAGGACAAGACGCACACAATTGAAAGCAGATCCATAGCAGGTATGGTTAGGTTTGGAAAGGTAAGAAAAGAAATTTATGTCGACATCACGAATCCCCAAGGAGAGAAAACTATTTCGCAGACATAGTATCTTCAAGAAACAATGCGCTGCTTGTTTTACTCAAGGTAACTTCCGCTTGCTCTCACAAGCAATAATCGTGTTTCCTAACATCCTGCACCGAGTTTTATTGAGTCATAATGGTTAATTTGTCCCGTGAACATATCTATTTGTTACAAGCCAAAAGAGTGAGTACTATAAGATTTGACGACCTTCTCTGTAATAAACTATTGTTTCATTGTTTTACGGCCATCGTGTCCATTACTGACTCCTCCACATGAGGACAAGAATTAAAATAAGCTTCTGGAAAAGAAGTATAAGGAATTCTTTGAAAATGCTCCCTCTCCTTTTAAATAATCAATTGTGGTGTTCATTGGGTTTTTGCAAGACTCATATATCATTTCTTGCACTCACTTAGTAATATGCTGGAATCTCTGGGCCAAGTATACCACGTGACATCTGAGCATGGCAGTCTAAAATAAGAGAGGGGGGCAACTCCATTTCTAGTTCCTGGAGGTTCTCTTTTCCTTTTACTTTGTTATTTACACATGCAATAAGAAACAAAACATTCTATAAGGAGAATAAAAATATACTTTTAATGATACAATTAAGAAATAGAACTGCGTGTATGTTGAACCACATACAGAATTTACAGGATTGCCACATGGTATGAAGATGGTCTTCCCCAAATGCATATCAATTTCCCAAATTGTCAGCTTAAAAGGGGGAAATCAGAAACTGATCATATTTACCCAATAAGAGATACGATAAATGTGTTCCAATAAAAGAAAAGCGTAAAACAATGCGAGTGGGTGGGTGGGGGAGCGCGTAGGTGGGTAAGCACGTGGATAGGCGAGTACCTGGGCAGGTGAACGCGCAGGTGGGCGAGCGCGCGGGTAGGTGAGTGCGTGGGAGGGCGTGAGCGCAGGTGGGTGAGCGCTTGGGTGGGTGAATGCATCGGTGGGTGGGTGGGTGAGCCTGTGGGTGTGTAAGCGCGTAGGTGGATGCGTGCGCAGGTGGGTGAGCGCGCAGGTAGGTGAGCGCGCAGGTGGGTGAGCACTTGGATGGGTGAGCGCGCTGGTAAGTGAGCACTTGGGTGAGTTAGCGCACTTGTGGGAGAGCGCGCAGGTGGGTGAGCGCACTGGTGGGTGAGCTCTTGGGTGGGTGAGCGCTTGGGTGGGTGAGCCTTTGGATGGGTAAGCGCGTGGTGGGTGAGCGCGCAGGTGGACGAGCGCGCAGGTGGGTGAGCGCAGTGGTGGGTGAGCACTTGGGTGGGTGAGCACTTGGGTAGGTGAGCACTTGGATGGGTGAACTCACTGGTGGGTGAGCACTTGGGTGGGTGAGTGCTTGGGTGGGTGAGCTCTTGGGTGGATGAGTGCTTGGGTGGGTGAGCCTTTGGATGGGTAAGCGCGCAGGTGGGTGAGCGCACTGATGGGGAAGCACTTGGGTAGGTGAGCGCATTGGTGGGTGAGCGCTTGGGTGGGTGAGCCTTTGGATGGGCAAGCGCGTGGGTGAGGGGGAGAGCGCACAGGTGGGCGATCGCGCGGGCAGGTGAGCGCGTGGGTGGGTGAGCGCTTGGGTGGGTGAGCCTTTGGATGGGTAAGCGCGTGGGGGGTGAGCGCGCAGGTGGACGAGCGCAGTGGTGGGTGAGCGCAGTGGTGGGTGAGTCCTTGAGTAGGTGAGCACTTGGGTGGGTGAGCTCTTGGGTGGGTGAGCGCGTAGGTAGGTGAGCCTTTGGATGGGTAAGCGCGCAGGTGGGTGAGCCTTTGGATGGGTAAGCGCGCAGGTGGGTGAGCGCACTGATGGGGAAGCACTTGGGTGGGTGAGCGCATTGGTGGGTGAGCACTTGGGTGGATGAGCGCTTGGGTGGGTGAGCCTTTGGATGGGCAAGCGCGTGGGGGGGGGAACGCACAGGTGGGCGATCGCGCGGGCAGGTGAGCGCGTGGGTGGGTGATGTTTCGCGCGGGCGAGAGCGCTGGTGGGTGAGCGGGTGGGCAGCCGAGGGCCGCGTGAGCTGGCGCGTGGCCGGGAGGGTCGTGTGGAGGCTTATCGGCGCCATCTCGCGGAGGCCACCGCGACCTCCACGGGAGCTGACGGCGCAGGACGGCGCGCGCCGGCCGGCGAGGTGCGTGGTGTGTGAGTGTGTGTGTGTGTGTGTGTGTGTGTGTGTGTGTGTGTGTGTGTGTGTGTGTGTGTGTGTGTGTGTGCGCGCGCGGAACACGACGCCTGACTCTTACGCCTGTCTCATCTCTAGAGACCGGACCAATATGTAGAATGAATAGTCAAAATATGCACATAGATATGTAATGAAAACAGTAACAATATGTAATAAATATATAAAATCGAACACAATATGTAATATTAAAATACTCTAATTATAAAACACATTTGCACAATACTAATTTACATTTATAATATTTTTTCTAAACAAATTTTAATAATACAAACGTTTTAAAAATCATTTGGAAATCACAAGTTGATACACACTTTGCATCATACAACTTCCCATGAGAAGTAAAAGCTCCAACTATTGTAATCCAGGACCGTAGTTTAGTAGCCAGATCCAGGTGCATTTATGTATCTTGATCCAGACAAGACGTAAAAGAAGACATCCTACAAACACGCGATATCTACGACCAGCAAACAATCACTGTAGCGCACTGCAACATTCTCATCGAAGTGTTAAAAGTCGGGGATCGCTAAATTTTCTTGGAATTTAAGGTAAAGCAATACGAAACGCGGTGTCAATGATTTACAGTAGTCGCAGTATGACCTATTAATTGAAAAGCGACTTTTAAAAAGTTAATAAAAAATATAAATTTTCGCAATTTTAGACCTGTTTCAATTTTGATGATTTTTTTAAAAATTATTTATTTAAGTTCGCCTTATAAACAGCTAGGTCATTGGCGACCACAGTTACAAAAATACAGTATTTACAAATTCGCATACTAGTTACACATTTTCATGGGATACACATACACAAATCCTAAATCTAGATGTTATACATAGGACAGACAATGTATAGTCTTTAGCTAAATACTATTTAGCATATTAAATTTGGTGAGGAGTTCTATTATTTTCTTTTCACCATTTTGATGATTGTTTTATCTTTCTTGTATTTTTGTGTTTATCTACATTTCATATTTTTATTGGTTATTTAAGGTCGCATCAATGTCTAGGTCATTAGCGACCACTATTGGAGTTAACGTTATGGTAACTATGAAGATAAAACGGAATGGCGATGATAAGGGGTGAAGGACAAACACAAATACAACCATGCCCGAGGCGGGACTCGAACACGCAAACTTTCGGTCCGAAATCATTACGACACTACTTCCTTAGCGATCTGGGTCACCGGGCCGACATTTCATATTTTATTTTACACTTACTACGCACTTTGCTATAGAACGATTTTCCTGAGGATGAGCCAAAGTGACAGCTAGTGCTGGCAACATAACTGAAGGTTCTGTGGTCGTTGTGCCCTCGAGCCCATTAGACTCCCTGCATTCGTTCGTTTGCAGTTGGCTAATTTGTAAATGGCTTCGACTCTTCCTTTTGTGATGTCCTCGTCAGATAAAAATATAGTGCGCCACGAGAAATAACTGAAATTAAGTGCAGTTATGTGCTCTTCTGTGAAAATTCTTTTTTTCTTCATGTATTACATTGAATTTACTTTTTGTGTGATAAATATTATGTTTATTTTAAAACCGATACTTGCGAGATGCGTACCGATGCACGTGGTTCCGGCCTTTGTGCTGTTGTGTGGCGATCTGCAATTGAGAGCTTTCTATTTACATTCGTGGCAGTTTTCTTTTACTGATTGCGAGAACATGCTAAGAGATTTTCCATATACGAAATAAAATTTAAATATTTCCCAGACTCGCGTACGTGCATATACCTCAGCGAAACTCTTAGACTTCATAGGGATGTTTTCACAGGAGCCATTAGCACTTTACGAAGGGTCGTGACTGAACAGCTGTCGCGGGGGAGGGATACTTCCCTGAAATACATGTGATGTTCACTTCGCCAACTGTCACTTCGGCTCATCCTTATAGGAATATCGTTCTATACCGTCTCGCCGCTTCGCTTCTAAAGCATCTTGCTTGTATCAGAGCTGGAGGCGAGGAAGTTGCGTAAAGGTTAGCGCAGACGCAGTGCGGCGTGTCCGTGAGGGAGGGCACGCGCGTGTGCTCGCTTGTCGCCACCGGAGGCGGCGTCGCCGCATCAGGCTACAGTGTTAAGACACCCTTATCAGCACGGGCGTCGGCACTTCCCGGCCGCGCGCTGCAGCTATGCAATAACATAGCCTCGGTGCCGGGAGTGCACTCAAGAGCGGACAGACACGCCCCCCTGCGAGGACGGCACGACGGCCGCCGGGTGAAGGTCGAATGGATGCGTGGAGGCAAAAGGGCGCGCCTCCATCTCCAAGAAATTTTAGCCGCAGTGTTGAGACATTGCAAACGGGGCATGGTGCGTTCTACAGGAGCTCGTACGGGTTCAGTATACGTAACAGTTTTACTCGTCCGGGTTTGATCTTTGTACGCCCATCATTAATCGATCTTCATCACACACACACACACACACACACACACACACACACACACACACACACTTACACTAACATGTAGTACACTACCACATAATCCGAGAGACCGGTCGGGAGCTTAGAGCTTGTCCCGGTTGGGGCGGTGCCCCGCTGGTGGGAAAGTCCTGGTTAGGGGGAAACCCCACTAGCCGACGGTAGGTCGGCGCCGGATCTCGCCATCCAGCGGGGGAAGATCACCGCCAACTCCCCGAGAAAACATGCATTACACTCACGGGACTAATGATCAAATCAATTGACGCGCCCGGAAACACGAAAAAAATCAATTAATCGATCTTCACACCTCCCACTGTCAACCGCCATAACCATCTACAAAAGTATCATTAGACCACTCCCCCTTTACGTCTGTCCAGTTTGGTTCACCGCTGCAAAAACAAACCTTAACAAGCTGCAAATAGTCCAAAAGGATTTTCTTAGAACTGTCACAAATGCTCCTTGGTTTGACACAAACTCACAGTATATTCATGAACTATCTAAACAAGTATGATTTCTAAAGGATGAAAGGAATTAACTGTGTGAGTGGGCCTGCGGAATGAACTCAACCTTCTGGTTGTAATTCGTTCATTTTCCTGACACAGTAGCAGCGTGTATGTTTTCTTTTTTGTTTTCTTTGTGCCGAGAATTACTCTAAAGGTACCGCTGGGAGACAAACTGTAGGTTCTCCTCTGCTTTCGTACATAAGGCGGAAGGGTAGGGGGTCGAAGTGCGTAAGTGTAGAACTGGGGGAGGTGGGGGTTGGGAATCACAGCTGGCCGGGCTGCAGCAGCACAGCGAGGGTGGGGCGGGGGGCGGTGCTGTGCGTGGCGGGGGCGGTGCGGGGAGGGGCGAGGGGGCGGGGAGGGGCGAGGGGGCGGTGGGACGGGCCTTCCAGGAAGTGACGACTCTTAAAGCGCGTGCGGTATTTGGAGGCTGCCAGGAATTCTCGACCCAATGAGTCACTCGCCTCGGCAGTGGGTCACAACGCCTGTGGTTGGAGCTAGGGTCGTTTTCTGAACAACGCGTGATGGCAACGCATCGCGGTCTCGATGCCGTATTGGGTGCCGTATTCGATGCCGTATTGGGTTCTGCAATGCAGCTTCAAGGCGTACAAGAACATGAAGCGGAAAAGAAATATGCTGGCTTCCTTTCAATTGTCTTATCTACCAAGATAAATTTAACCTTAAGTACCAATAATGGAGAAATTTGAATTTTTATTTGCAATTAATTTGAATGGCCTTGGTTTCACCTTAAAATTCTACTATCACATCAGTGACATTTCATTTGTCATTACCCGGAATCACATTGCAAATAATTCTTCTAGAGTTATACTTTATATTCCCACTAATGGGAGATCCTGGAGCAGCTAGGATAAAATATTATTCCTAGGAACGACAAAAGAAAAAAAATGGGTGTTGAAGAGTAAAATGAAATAATTGTTTGTTATTTTAACTGCCAATGTCACACATTCTTTCGGACAGGTCACAGGAATTGTTCAAAAGCGATCAAGAAATACATTTCACGCATAATCAAAATCTCCGTCACTTCATAAAGCATCATTGGTAGGGTGGCCCACAATTTTCAGGTAAAAGGGAGAACATTCTACAAGAAAAAACCCGCACCAACAGTTTTCTTTTTACACATGTTTAATTTAGACTAACACCAGCTCTATTTCTTTCTTCTGTCCATTTGCGATTCAAGTGGAAAGATTCGTTCACAAAATGCAGATGAAAATGGTCTGAGAGTCTCTTTTTTTATAGATGCTAGACAGACACTATCATACATGCGTATCTGCGTTCAGAAAAGGGATATTCATGTTTTATATTCTCAATTAAACAATGAACTATACAACGCAGTACATGTTAGCCAGGTGATAAAATAAATGACAACAAATGTTAAAAATTTACTAAAAGAAGGACATTTAAACTTCAAAGGAGGACGAGATGACAACTGACGTCAATGGAGGATTGTCCTCCCAAATGAAGGACGGTTAACAACCCTAATCATTACGCTTGTTACTGTTACCATCCAATCGAGAGCTAAAACGTCATGACGATAACGTCACTGTGGTGACATTTAAGCTCCCGATTGGACGAAACCGTAACAGCCAATCAACTGTCATCAGCCAGGTTACAGAAACCCGCGTACAGACATGTTTCAGAAGCACGTGGAGCAGCACAAGTTCCCTTTCGCTTCGTCCGAACCGCATGTACGCACGACCTGGGCTTTGACATGCCACGCGCGCGCGCGCGCTTCTCCCGCGAGGATGCCGGAGGGGGGAGGGGGCGGGGCGGGTGGAGGACAGGTGCCTCGGAGGATCCCCCCTCCCCGCGTGACGTGCGTGGGCGCGAGTTCGCGCGAAGAGCGCGCGCTTTCCGCAGACGGGGAATCCCCCGGGGAGCACCACGTGGTCCGTGCATCTGCCGCGCCGCGCGCGCCCGGCGCCTTTCCGCGACGCGAGCCGCGAAAACAAGGAAGCTTCGCGCACTTTCCTTCTCGGCTTTCTTAGCAAAGAATGGAAAGCAAAGATGCTCGCGTTATCTAACTATGTAATGCAGTAATGGTGTTTATTAAGATGGCGCTGATAGATCAGGGTATGTATCGGAATAACGCACTTTAGGGAGAATGGTATAATCGCAGGTTAGCAACATTCCTTTTATAGCTCACGATGGTTTTTAGAAAGAAACATATTGGTTCCTCCTTGCCAAAAACTCAAATCTGTATGACTCAACAGTACCTGGAATCCACACTCGCATTACTCGATGAATAACTAAAATTCGTACACATTCGTTTTCTCTGATTAATCGTTTTATGGAGTTTGATCTCCTTGTCGATTTTTGTAAGAGATTGCACGACTTGATAGTTCGAAAGGGATACATATTCTTCAGTTTTGGTATAAGATAACTTTAAAACTACCTTTGCACATTCTCACACTTGAATGTCAAGGTATAAAACAATACTCAATGAGTAGAAGATTTTGCCCACTATTTATCACTGTTCAAGATAAACAATAGATTACTGTTAACTGAGTTACGAGTTGCATCATGCTGAATTTTCAGACGTACGCAGAAAATGATGCAATACTGTTCGATATAATAAAGAAATTCTTGTTTTCATTGTTCTGGGGTTCCGAAAATGTTTCCGAACTTCAGTTTTCTGAGATGTGACATTGAGACCCAGTCTACTTTTAAGAAGAATTGACATGATGATATGCCAGAGAGGAGATAAGAGAATCTTCTGCATGAATTACGTTTACAGCTGAGAGAAGCAGATGTTAAAATGGATTCCGTCTACCGCTTGACTCATCTGCTGAATGAAGCACGATCGTCTTCTCAAGTAGAGGCAGGAATGTAAAGAACGATTCCAAAAAATATTTTAACTATTCAAGAGGCGGTGCAAGAGCACAAAGACATTCTTCTGAGAACGTTTACGTAGACACACACACACATGCACTCAATCACACGCTTTCAAGAAAGCAGATGAGAGCAGGAATTCGAAGTATTGTTCTGATACAGTATTCACACGTGCATCTAACCCAGGGCGTGTCAAGAATTCAACTAGACACCAATGACGAAAATTACGGATCTACCTTCTGGATTCTGTTAGGTCACGTGGAAAAGAAGAAGAAGAAGAATAAAAGCAACACACGAACAATCAGTTAGAAATGGAGATAACGACAATTCGTTCTAAGGTTTATGTTAATATCTGTCTCATAAAACGTTCTTTTATGACGTCTTTCTATCGCTCTATCGCATCTTTCTATTCGTTTTCTATTAGCACCGTATTTACCTCCCTGGGAATAATATCTGGGGCCAATTTTCCCACGGGTCACAAGGAACTTCCCTGCAGGCGACACCACTTCCATCAGCACCACTCTCCCATAGACCTCGCCCCCTTCAAGCGGAGCGTGGAAAGAAGCTCGTCCGCTATCTGCGCGAGGGGGGGGCGGGAGGGCGACAGCGCGGTCAGAGCGCACCTCTGTGCCAGCGCAGCGCACAATGGACTCATTGACCGAGAGCGCTAGCGCCGCCCCCACCGCCCCAAACAGCATGCACATCGAGGCGGAGGCGGAGGTGGAGGCGGAGGAGAAGGCGGTGGAGGAGGCGGAGGCGGAGGAGGAGGCGGAGGCCGAGGCGGTGGCGGAGGCGGTGGCGGAGGCGGAGGCGATGGAGGAGGCGAAGGCGGAGGCGGTGGCGGAGGCGGAGGTGGAGGAGGAGGCGGAGGCCGAGGCGGTGACGGTGGCGGAGGCGGTGGCGGAGGCAGACGCAGAGGCAGAGGCGGAGGCGGAGACAGAGGTGGAGGCGATGGAGGAAGCGGAGGCAGACGCGGAGGCGGAGGCGGAGGCGGAGGCGAAGGCGGTGACGGAGGCGGTGGCAGACGCAGAGGCAGAAGCGAAGGCGGAGGCAGAGGTGGAGGCGATGGAGGAGGCGGAGGCAGACGCAGAGGCGGAGGCAGAGGCAGAGGCAGAGGCACAGGCGGAGGAGGAGGAGGAGGAGGCGGAGGAGCAAGAGAAAGGCGGAAGAAAGACGCACAGCGGAGGGAACCACAGGGGCAGAGAAGGCGGAGATGGAAAATAGTAGAAACGGGAAGGGCGCAGAGGTAGAGAAGCCAAAAACGGAAAAGTTGGAGAAATAAACGAACGTGAAGGAAAAAAACAGGGACGAGAGAGAGGTGGAAGAAAGACGCAAAGTCTTAGTCAGAGACGACCACAGGGACAGAGATGGTAAAGTAGCAGAAACGGAGAAGAATGCGGAGGCGGAGAAGACAAAAACGGAAAAGTTGGGGAAATAAAATAACGCGGAAGAAAGCATGGAGTGAGAAAAAGGTGGAATTCGAGGCAGAAGAATGAAAAGGAACAAGGAAAGGGGCGAGGGTGATCACGGAGACAAGAGAAGGCGGAGATGAAAAAGTACCAGAAACAGAAGAATGCGAAGGCGTAGAAGACGTAAACAGAAAAGTTGGGGAAATAAAATAACGCGGAAGAAAGCATGGAGTGAGAGAAATGTGGAATTCGAGTGAGAACCAGGGAAAGGGACAAGGACAGAGGCGGAGTCGATTACAAAGACAAGAGATCGCGGAGATGGAAAACTGAGGAGGAGGATGAGAAGACAGAAGTGGAGCAGGCGGAAAGCTTGATGGGGGAGCAGCAGCAGTAGCAGCAAAACTCGAAGAAAGCCTAACAGCGGAGAAGGTGGGCGAGAAGGAAACGGAGTAAAAACATGAAGCAAAAGAAAGGAGGGCATCAGGCAGAGGCAGGTTCAAGGACAGACACGAACGCGACCACGAGGGCAAAGTAGTCACGAATGGAAAAGTGTTAGAAAAAGAGAAGGCGACGAAGGTGGATAAATAGAGGCGAAGAAGGTGGAGGAATCGGAGGAGGAGGAGGCAGGGACGCACGGGGATCCGGAAGAGGTGGAGGAAGAGGCTGCGAAACTCAACGCCTCACTCAACACTTGCCCACTCCGCTGCGACGCTCGACCTTCGTGACGATTCGCGCCTTCTGCACGCGAATTATTAAAAAACGTGACCGTAAAGTATCCATGACAAATGTGATTAATTAATAAGGGAAGTTCATTGAATTGACTTGACAACCAAATAGCATTTATTAATGACAAAATGCAGCATCACGTAGCTTTCAGATAATGTTTCAAAATATTCACTACTGCTTGAAATTTCCAGTACCTGGTGCTGAAAATATGATTGTTCTTCATGTGTTGCAATGCAAATAAATCACATTTCTTCACATGAATCAAATATGAATCACGTCAAAACAGAGAAAACGTACCCAAAGTACGAACTTTACTGTAACATAACTAGTTTAATGGAATTCTCAGTGTGTAGTGGGAATGAAATAGTACATTAAAGGAATCTGAATTGCAGATCCGGTATCAGATTTACGACAAGCTCTTTACTGCTTCATGTATTGGGTACAGAGTCGTGAAACCGCTAGAAGATACGTTACACGAACGGATCTTACGAAGAGGTTTCTCCGCTCGATAATCTCTGGCAGAGTGACCGTCTGATAGGACGTCATTACTGGCTCGTGGGAGGCTCTCGGGAGAAGGGAGGGACAATGAATGCGTCTCCGCTATCCGCCATCCACCGAGAGAAATCGATTATCGATCGCCGAATCGCTTCGAAGTGACGTCGCCGGTTAGAATTCTAACAAGAAGCAGAGCGGTCGATAACATCTCGTACCTGTCAATTGTGCAGAGAAGAAACAGGCAATTTATTCGGAGAGAGAAAACACGTGGAGGACGAAAACTCACGCAGTACTACGCCTGTGTACAGAATTCTATATATCGGCGCTGAGAATTGCAAACGAGAAAAAGTTTGGCTTCTGAAGAGGTAAAGAAACAGCAGTGGAAAGCTAACAATCCGAATGATGTAATAGTATTTTATATGAACCTGAGCGGTCATCTGACAATAAGAATACATACCGAAACATCTGAGTAGTAGCGAAAAGCTATGATTTGCTATTAGGAGTGCAATAGATGACTCGATCATACATATAACAACGTAAGCGTCCGTTTTTTAAGTTAACTACTCTTTTCACGGTAGGTATCGACAAGGGATTGGTTGTAAACGGACATGGTCGAAGAGTTAAAGTACGAAAAATTAATTTGGCGGCGGCTCGAAAGTTGCGTTCGGTGAAAGTACGATCGCTTCACGCGTAGCTGCATTCGGAAAGAGAGCGGCCCTGAAAGTAACTTCAGCCGCGAGATATCGTACCGCGCGGAGAGATTATTAGGATCGTAAATTATGTAAACATCGTTATATTCATCTCTCCGAGGCGAATTATAATGCCGCGTATCTTATTCACCCAGACACGAGCTTGATATTCTGCTTCAAGTTGTACTCCGCGCAAAATTTAACGAGAATCTTAATGCGTGCTCTTAAAAGTGTCCGATTACAAGTAGGCACAAATGGCGACGTAGCTAGACATTTTTTATAAAGCGTCACACGATTCCAAGTTATCTCTTGAAATTACAATATTAATTGAAAATGTATTATCGAATTTCTAAGAAAATACAAAACAATTGCACTATAGCTAAAATTCTAATCCGTAACATTTACACGTTAGTAATTGTAACACAAAGGGTGTATTGAGATTACTTAACAATTTTAAAAGATTAAAGGATTTGTTTCACTACAATTTCGGTATGTGCACAAAGTAAATTAGAACTCTTCGCTAGTTAAACAATAACTTGAAGAACCCCTATCAGAATGATTTTGTTATTACTGAGTGAATTTTTATATCCAATTTTACGCGAAGGTTTAATGGGCCCATGAGCCTTGACATCCACATGTGCACCGTAAGCGGAACTCACCAAGGTGACCCAGACCCACTTGCATGTGTGTTCTCTATGCCTACTGCCGGTACCGCTGGATGCAAGCCGATTCCCGCAGTTGCCCACTATTCCAGGTGTCACTCGAATGGGACGTCCGCACTCGCTCTGGCACGCGCTGTGACTGACGCATCATCTGCTGCCTCGGTCAGTGCTGCCACCGCCACCGCTACCGCCACCGCCGCCACCTCCTTCGTCTTCTCTTCCTCTTATTCCAGTGTCTTCATGTCTCCTCTTTCACCGCTATTGCGGCAGACTGCTACCTTCATTTCCGCTGTTCCCTCTACTTGTGTTCCTGTGTCAGATTTTCTTTCTCGGCATCCTCCACTTCTCTTTCTTTCGCTTTCGTCGTCGCAGCTATTACTTTTTTCTAGCCTATGCCATAGAGTAAAGAATTATATGAATAGACAGTAGGAATTATTTAAACCCCTTTAGTCTATGATCTTTACGTCACCGCCGACATGCCTTTTAGCGCACTTCTCTTCTTCTTCCTCCTCAACCACTACCACCACCGCCTCCGTCTTCCCTTCCTCGTGTCATCATGTGTCCTTTTCCACCGCTATTGCGGCAGCTTACTGCCTTCGTTTCCGCTTTTCCCTCAACTTCATCCCGTGTCAGATTTTCTTTCTCGGCATCCTCCACTTCTCTTTCCTTCGCTTTCGTCCCGACAGCTATCACTTCTTCCTACCTTAAGCTCTTTCCGTCACCGCCGCCATGCCTTTTAGCGCACTTCTCTTCATCTTTCTCCTCCACCACTACCACTACCACCTTGTTCGGTTGCATCGCCACCACTCTCTCCGTTCCCACCGCCTCCGCCTCCGCCGCGGCGTCACGATATCGGACAGTGGACGCCGCGCGCATCCCAATCGCGATGACTTTCCCGTGCCCTGGAGCCGCCGCCGCCGCCACCTCTCCTCTTCGGACAATTCGCGCAGCCTCGCTGCTTCCCAGAACGAATACTCTACGTCGAACACGCCACGGCTTTCCGGGTCCGCCAAGGCTACACTGTCAGAAATTACTTTAAATTTAATGTAGATTTAATGAACGACTGTACATTAATTTTAATGGACGGTTGTACATTAATTTTAATGTACCTTTTACATTAAATGGTGATTCATTATATTTAATGCTTAAATTGAAAGCTATGTAGATTTAACGTACGACTGTTAACTTACTTGTGTACATTCAATTTAATTTATGTACGTTAAATTTAATTTATGTACGTTACATTTAATTTATGTACGTTAAATTTAATTTATGTACATGAAAATTACCTTCATGTACATAAAAGTAAAGCAGAAATTTCTGACATGTCATTCTGATGTGGAGTCGCAAATTTTATTTCACTTTATTTTTCCAAGCAGAGCAGAGAGAATAAGATTTTGCAAAAGGGCGTCTGGATCAATGCGTTTTTGGTCATCTCATTGGCATCAAACGGACTGGAAAGTACATACTTTCCTTATTGTTTTTAACCAGAAAAGCACAGAAATAAAGCTGCGCGTACGTAAACTTCTAAGTGTAACACAAAACATGATTGCCCAGAAATAAGGAAACTTAGAGAACAGTTTTGCAAAATAATGATTCCGAATAATCTCCCCAAGAAATCTGATAATTAGCACACTTTTATTAGCACAAACGCAATCCTACAACACACTCGAAACGATCACAATCCAGAATTTCCTCATCCGTCTCACAGCCTCTTGCAAGTACAAAATTCAACTTGCAATACGTGCCATCGACAACTACAAGGAAGTCGGCCTTTCCGAAGTCTGGAAGATTTCGACAGTGGGATTTACTGTTCCGTGAAAAAGGGTCCAATTAGTCCGCGGACGACCGTCACCAGACACGACAATCCTTTCACGCTACTTGGAGGAGAATGCCATCCGTACATTTCCCTATTACGCGAGCATCCCTAGATCTGGAAAAAAAAATCCTAATTATCTCGAAAGAAGAGAACGTAAACGTATGAGCGTAAATCATGGAAGGAAACTGAATATAACATTCGCTCTTTCATAGTGAAAATGTACTATATTCCTAATTCTTCGTGAAAATTACTATATTCCTAATTCTCTAAAATATGAGTGCGTAAACATACGTCGAGCGTAACTCGTGACAGGAAACCGAATATAATATTCGCTCTTTCTTCGTGAAAATGTACTACTTAATCACGGGCTCCAGATACAGGGTATTTATTAGCGTTAACATCTCCTAGCCGAATGCACATTGCATCAAAAAACAGGTCTGGTAAAATAACTTTAATAATAGTAAACTCTTTACAATTAATGTGTTTCGTTTCACATGATAATAGGAAGCACACAAAATGTAAATACTTGAGACGCATCCTTGCAAGTCAATACAAACCATTTATTTATTTAACGTCAAAAAACAGTTAAAACTGTGTATGATGTGCTATGGGGAAAAGTGAATTCTGTGCACGTTTTCAAAATTCTGTGATCCCTACACTAAGTCATATACTACTTGAATTTTGAGTTAATTAAAAAAACGCTCCGATGTAATAAAATCTACTTTCAAGAATAAATCAGCAATAAATTTTGGGCTCTTATCCATTATGTCCTTCGTCAAGGAATAATACTTCCTGCTGCGACAACATGGAAACGACAATTTAAATAACTATATTTCCCACTGAATTCTAGAAGTCGTGCACAGATAATGAAGTGAAAAGTTAAAGAATAACCATTAAGATACAGCCTCCCCGAAGTCATAGATTCCTTGACACCACGAACCTCCTTTGTATGGATTCCACACACGAGAGAAACTAATGGATACGTGCGACGTAAATATGCCAGTTTCCTCCACTTCGGTGCCAAGAGTACGTCCCGTAAGGACAAACTAAACACGTTCTGCAGCAAGTTGTCGAGAGGAAAGGCCACAGCTGTGAAGAAGGCTGGACGACACGATCCGCGAATCTTTGGTGACACCCGGTATCTCTCGCAGCGTCACACTTCGGAATCCCGTAAAAAGTGTAGAGCCCGTCTTCGAAAGTGAAGTCACGATTTCCAATCCGTTACTTCTGGTTCTTTCTTCTCAAAGCATCCCTTTTGTTTGTCCCCGCCAAGTGATTCCCACCCTGGAGCTGAGAGAGGATGGTGGAGGTGGTTTTGACAGTGGCAACAGCTGCTGCGATAGTGATTTCTTTAGTAGGAACTGACGTTGCTCTCAGCTGCTAAAGGGAAGTGATTTCTAAGAAACGTGATTCCATGATTTGGAAGGTAAATACTATTTTGCAACTTTCTTTTAAAGAGAATTAGGAAAAAATACTGAAAATTTCTCAACCTAAAACATTAATATCACTACAGCTGCACTACCAAATAAATATTTATTTTTGTACCCGTCTTGTGCGTATATAAATAGAAAAACTCCAATGAAATTGTGAAATTTATTCCTACCCCCACGAGTGAAATAACTGCATTTACTGTAAAGTTAGTCTGGAGTTCTTTCACAGTCTCTAAATGTCTGATTACAATAATGATGACAAACATGTGATGGTGATAGTGGTGACCATAGAGAAAGCAACAGTAACTGAGGCGCAGTTCGTAATCACTGCAGCTGTTGGATTTGCAGACGGATACACTATCGCATCTCATCACACACACTTTTCCAGACACGTCTCGTCACGGTCGCATCGCGTCATAGACCTTCGCGCCGTCCGACCCTCGAACTCAGGGCTCTGGCACCCACGCCCACATCACTGAACTTTTCTCAGAAGAGCCTCTCGTGGTCGATTTACATCACAAGGGAGAACGCATTTATAAAAAACTGTTCAAGTACGTCGGTGTAGAAAATAAAGTCCTCTACTCATGAAAACACAATGATGGATGAAACAATTTAAGAGTAAAAATTAAAAAAGCTCACGAAATATAATATAAAATTTTAAAACAATGAACTTTACATATATTTTAGTTACAGTGTTATAATATTTCAAGGATTCTACTTAGAATTAGTATCTACAACTGACTGCAGTAATATTGTCTTATTTATTATACTACAGTGTTACATCACTTCACATTGCTGCAAACCACCCCTCAACTCAGTGTACTTTATACATCATTCTCGCGTCGACCTGCACTTCAAAACATCATCTTACCTCATTTATCAGTAAATCATTAGTAACTTCATAAATATGCAAATACAAAATTATGAACACTCTTCTGTAGAAGATAAATATCCAAAATTCAATGAATAAAAAGAGAGTTAACGACTATTTCGAGTTTAAAAAAATTCATGATACCTAGCAATGTGTAGATAGAAAATATAAACTGAAGGTATGAATAAAATTGGAGACGTGAACGAATATCAAATATAAGTGTTAAGAATTATGCTTTCATTGGACATCTCTATTATCTAAGCATACAAAATTGAGCTATTTTGAAGTATGCTTTTCCGGACGATATCGGTTTTCTTCGGGGCTCATATTCTGCGAGCCGCCGCCGCCGCCACTTGACAACGGAGAAAGCAGCGAAAGCCCCGTCGAACGACACGTCCCTGCCCGCTGCCTCTGGAATTAATGATGGCCGGGGACGCCAATGACAGATTGACTGTCGTTTTCGATCACGTTTTCTAAACTTTGAGGTACAGCCCTCGTATTATGAGGGTGATGAATGTGCGAGATCGACGACGTTCGGAAAGATTAATATTCATATGGACGAGAATTCAATAGTGCAAAAGATGGAAATCTTGCAGTTGAAAGATTAAGAGCTTTCCAGATGAATATGCTTGCATGTTGCCTGACATTTGTTTTATTAGTGGTAAAGAAAATGCAATCGACGTACACAAAATATTAATGGGATTTTCTTACATGTTTTAACATCGGTTCATAAGACAGTGTTTGGCCAGAAAAAAACGCGAACGAAGAACGAAATATATTTTTATCTTTCTGTCGTAATATTATGAGTGCGAAGATTAGAATTCACTCATCTACAAGCCTTGGGAAGTTTTATGCAACAATGTCCTGTAATCTACGTACTAGGATAAATTTTGAGAGATAAATAAACACCCATTTATACCAGTCATAGATACATAAATACCCCATATTTAGTGGTATGATAATAACCCTAACTGCAAAAATACATGTTTGAAGAAGCATTATTATACGCGAATATTTAATGTACGTCGGCATTTTCCGCAAATTAAACAAACTCGTCGTATGCAGCCAAACGTAGAAAGTAGAATTGCCGAGTTCACGTTCAAGGCCGCGTCATCAGGAAAAACGTGGGCACGTTAGAGCGGCATCCACAGCTTCCATGAACGGCGTGATCTTGTTATCCTGCTGAGTGACCTTGCGTTCCGCTGGCCGCCTGCGACCGAGGGACTCCCACTACGCGGGGAATCTCCGCGGCGGAAAGACACGCACAGGTGCAAAGAAGGGACGCACGTCCGTTCAGGGTCATTGCTTCGACTAGGGTCGCCCGGGGCACTCGCAGTAGGGCAAAGAAGGGACGCACGCCCGTTCAGAATCACCGCTACGACTAGGGTCGCACAGGTGCAGAGAAGGGACGCCCGCCCGTTCAGGGTCACCGCTACGACTAGGGTCACACAGGGCACTGGCACAGGTGCAAAGAAGGGACGCCCGCCCGTTCACGGTAACAGCTTCGACTAGGGTCGCACAGGTGCAAAGAAACAACGCACGCCCGTTCAGGGTCTACGACTAGGGTCGCAGAGGTGCAAAGAAAAGACGCCCGCCCGTTCAGGGTCACCGCTTCGACTAGGGTCGCACACGTGCAAAGGAACGCCCGCCCGTTCAGGGTCACCGCTTCGACTAGGATCGCCCAGGACAAAGAAGGGACGCACGCCCGTTCAGGGTCACGACTACGACTAGGGTCCAGGGCACACGCGCGATTGCTACTGATCAATCAATAAAAGAGCAATTCAATACTACATAGATTTCCCAACATCATCAACTCAGTTTCGGGCGTATGATACGGGTGCGTGTATCTCAACGAGAGCGCGTCCGGCATTTGGGGCGTGGCGGCGGGAAGCCCCGGGCGGGCGCGCTCGCCTCACCCCGGACGCCGCGGCGGCCGCTGCGGCTTTCGAGCCGTGCAGCATCCTCCGGAAAGCCCACCTGCGGGTCGCGGCGCTTCCGGTGCCCTCCGGGGAGAGGCCCACCCTGCGGCTGATGTCACTCGCGCGGGTCCACGTCGGCGGAAACCTACGCGTCCACCCGTCGTCATGTGTGGTTTTTCTTTTTTTTTTTTTTAATTTTTTTATTTTAAATTTAAGGTCGCATCAACATCTAGGTAATTAGCGACCACTACTGGAGTTAACGGTATGGTAACTATAAAGATGAAACGTAATGGGGATGATAAGGGCTGAAAGGACGGATATAATACAACCATGCCCGATTAATAATAATAATATCAATAATAATAATAATAATAATAATAATAATAATAATAATAATAATAATAATAATAATAATAATAATAATAAACAGGGAGCGGTAGGCCAGTGCATCAACTGGTCACTGCAGTGCCTTTGACCAGGAGGTCCTATGTTCCAGTCCCGACGGCGGCAGGATTTTCGACACTACCTTTCCAGCTAGGTCGAATTCAGTCGCTGTCTGGAGGAGAACTCTAGCGGCCGGCTGCTCTGATCCGTAGTTTTCCGTGGTTTCTCCGATCAACACCAGGCGAATGCTGGAGCAGTACCCTAACAAACGGACGCGCGATCTTTCCTTCCTCTTCCTTGAGATATCCTCACCTCTTACACACACACGCACTTACATTAACATCACATCACTAGCAAATAATTTTTTGTTTATACGAATCACAAAACCTCACCGGAGAATCCTTACAGTAAGTGAATAGAAGTCTATATTCAAATTATAAGTGACATTTTTCTCTTTGATCATTAAAATCGAATTTTTAATTCTCGTGTTTATGAAATATTATGAAATTTAATTAGATGAGAAGTAAGCAACCTCCGCGCGTTTGTCCATTTTCCGCTTAAGTAATTTGGTCCCCTTCGAACTATGACGTACACGACCAGCCTACGCCGTCGACAGTAGCAGGGGAACCCCAAAGAACCCTGAGATAGTCTTGTCACCTTGCTTACTCTTCCCTTCTCCTTAGAGAAAATGACGTCAATAAGAACGAACTTCCCTCCCGTTTCGTTAATACTGATTTTACGCAGAGTTGTTCTTAAAAATATTTATGCATTCGGCCTGAAAGAAGATAAAGGAAGACATTATCTCACTTCATTTCCCACTACATATTACGAAAGACGAGACATTCGGCGTCACGAGTAACGATGAATGCAGGACAAGGCGCTCCCTTCCCGGCCTAGCCTAGCCTTGTGACCAGACAGTCGACAGATGGCAAGAAATACCCCACAGGAAGTCAGATGACTACAAATATTCCAGCAATTTATATTTATATCGCGAATTAACCTGAAAACAATGATCATTAGGTTCATAACGCAATATATGACCTACTTGTGTCTTTAAAGCTTATTTTGTATCCGACGATCACTCAACTCACAGTATTGGAGATATGTGAAGCACATATATAATCCATTTAAATCTTGCAGAGTTTTGCTCTCACTATTAATTTTACTCAGTTGTGTCCTTTGCTGGCAATCTCTCATCAAACACATTTCGTCATGCTCAATACTTTAAGTGCTAAGTGGGAGAGACGACGTCCATACCTGCCGGTTCAAATACATTATTATACTGAGCAGGAAATGGAAGAGAGAATTCAGATACCATTAATAGATTTTAACGGCTATATCAAATCATGACAGCCCACGACATGATAAGCTTAAAAGCTGAACGTTAAACAAATAATTGTCCCTCAAGTGGACCCTGAGGAACCCCATCTATTTCCCGACGCGACGAGCTTAGCCCGCCTCTCCATACAAAGCAGGCGGATTTGAGGGGCGGTCAGCGCTCGCGGTGCCCTCTCCCGGGCGGGGAGGGGGAGGGGAAGGGGCGGTCCAATTGCGGAACAATGCGGCGGGCGCATGCGTATTCGCGAGCCGGCGCGCGCGTCCGGCGGCGGTCACGTGACGCGGAGGGGGAGGAGGGCATGTAGCGCGAAACGCCCGCGACTGCCACAGGGTCCCCTGACACCCCGGCCGACCCCCCCCCCTCACGGCGAGTGGCGCGCGATGAGGGTCCACTGGTGGCACCGGCGAATACTGATGGCTAATTTTACCAAAACATCGATACATGGATGTCTCGATACATCGCTAAAGGGTTTTCGATGTCGATGAAAACCTCAATATCGTTGTTTCGATACATCGCTAAAGGGTATTTGATGTCGCTGAAAACATCGATACATCGTTGTTTCGATACATCGCTAAAGGGTTTTCGATGTCGATGAAAACATCGATACATCGTTGTTTCGAAACATCGATGTTTTAATTATAAACTAATAAACATGCTATTTTCTTATCCAATTTTTCATATCCAATCCCATCCATTTTGATTTACAATTCGAAAAATGATATATTTTATTATTTGGTTACCAGCATGTTAGTAGTATGTTAATAAAATTAATTATCGAATGTAAAGAATAAAATTAACAATAAAGAACATCCTGTTTCGCTACTTTACCCTTTAGTGACTTCCATTCATACACCATCGAAGTAAAACCACGTAAATTTCCCTCAGATTGCACAGGCGAAATGTGCTTGATAAAGAGGATGACGCAAAACAACGATATTGTTGTGGATTGCTGCTACTCTACAACGTACCTAAACCCCTTTATTAAAAAAATAAAACATTAAAAATTAAAAATATATTGATGGTTTTGCAACAAAATATCGATATGAGGAAAACATCAAAAGCAAAATATCGATGTTAATATATCCAAGTTTCTGGTAGAAAACAGCGATTTTTTGCCATCCCTACCGGCGACGCAGGAGATGAGCAGCTGCTTATCAGTTTGTGGAGATAGACTTCCTGGAAACGTGAATTCAAAGTCACCGCCTCTTCACGGCAGATGTTACCCCGGTTGCACAGATTCTGTAGATGCATGCCTCTTGTATGAACGTCACGATCTAGCAATTGGCATACAAGGCACATGCAAACTTATTATTCTTGTATTTATAACGATGATTACAATTGCTTCAAAAATAGAAAATCTATTAATATTATTTGGAAACGGTTTCAGCAATTAATTTAATTACCTCCCTGGTAATGCAAAGGGAGTTTAGAATATATTTCTTGAACATTTAGCACAACATGACAGGGAGTTTTTTTATATTCGTGTACTTCAAATGAACAAGAATACTGAAGCTATTTTGGGAATATTCACCATTTCCTTACGACTTGCATGGTATTTGCTATTATTACACTGCGCGAATAAATATCTTGCGCGTCTTAATTTTTATTACGAAACACGTCACAAGGACATATTACAAAACGCACAGTCACGAACCTAATCTTATCTATTGACTCAGTGTTATTGTAATAGAATCGTATTTTGGAAACAAGTGGAATCTTAATACTATAAAAGCTGTTTGAAATTGTGTATTTGAACGGAAAATTAGTCTCCAAATATCTAACAAGGCCACATCTCACGAAAGAGCCCCTCCAATATTTCCAAAACAGAAGCAGGCAGAACGACCTGGATGGCCGAGGTGGCTAAGAGCGTGTACCGACTCAGCGCTTCGGTCCGAAGGGTCGCGGGTTCGAGACCCACCTTGGGCATGGCTGTTTGTCCCTTGACTTTGTGTGTGTTGTCGCGGAGGGCCACGCGTTCTGCTGACCCCAGATCAGAGGAGCCCGCAAGAGTGTTTGTCTAGCGTATGGTCGAATATGCGTCCCTTCGGGACGTAAAGGGCAACCGGCTGTCGGCTGGATAAAAGCCCTAGGCAAAAAAGAAGCAGGCAGAGAATCGCGGAGTGATATCATGGGCCAGCCTCGCGACCTTGGGGAGCTCCTCTCGCTCGGAGCAAATATAAAATTAGGGCCCGGGAACGGCCGTTCGGTATGCGCGTCGCGCACTTCCTCCGGCTCATAAGGCGCGGTATCCTCGGGGCGCGGGGGCGCTTATGGCGCCGAAATGCATTCAAACATCTCACGCGGTGCCCGGAAAGGAAGGATGTGCGCACGGGATGGCGCGGGGTGGCGGCGGAGAGCGCAGGCGCTTCAGAGCTTTATGGCCGCCCGCCATTACTCGCCTCGCGAGGCCGCCGTCTCGTGATCAGTCGCCTCCAGCAGTATCTCGCCGAGTTAGTTTTTTTTATTCAAAATTTTTTCTGATACAGCGTACAGAGCCACTTTACAGAATTGTTAGCTTATACAATGTATACAATAATATACAGACAAAAGTAAGAGGGAGGATGACCCCACTGGGCTCCTCAACAAGAAATCAGGTTGGGGATCTCGTCGAGTTACTCGACACCGACCAGCTTTTTCTTTCTTTCTTTCTCTTTTCATTTTTTTAAAATTTATATTTTTTAAGGTTCCTCTTTAACTACTAGGTCATACAGCGACCGCTGTATCTATCATTGGGTTTTGAACTTTCGGTGCAACGGTAGAGGAACACGCATACGGTATATCGAAACACACAAACATCAATTCCCCGGGCGGGATTCGAACCCGCGACCCGTAAGGCACGAGGAAGCTACAGCTCTTCAGTCTTAGGAACCCAGGCTATCCAGGCCGGCCAGTAACAAAATTGTTTTGGCAGCTTGTAGATAAGTTGAGCGTACCTGAAAACTACATCGCTCCGTTCTACGGGCCAGATCTGTTGAGGGCCAGCTGATAATGTGGCTCGAAGTGCAAGTACAATGAGTGCAATTAGAGGTTAGGATTGTTTTAACGAGTGTTTTAGCTAGTTTCTAAGTCGTCACTATCAATTAGAAAGACAATGAAGATAACTAATTCGTTTATAATAGTTTTCTATTTAACTCTGTACATCGGAAAATATTCAAACGCAATATTTTCACATTAAAAAAAATCATTCTGAACTTTTAGGATATGTTGGACCAGTATGAGAGCGTGCATAATGAGAAATTTAATAAGCAGCATACAGACGAACCAAGAAATATTTAATTAGCACACCAAACGATTTAAAACCATCAGAACGCAAACTCCTACAGGGCGACAACGACAATCTATGGACATGAGTTTTAACTAATTTTACTACTCTCATTCGCGATAGCAACAGATGTAATGTTCACAGTTAGTGCACCGTTTTTTTTATTATACTGCGAATGCTTGTCGCTTCGTTCGCCCGTCGAGGGGGACGGGACGCGGCGGGGTGGGGAGCGACGGGGCAGGGTGGTGAGCGGCGGGGCGGGGCGGGGCTGCGGGGTCGCGGCGGGAGGGGGCGGGCAGGTTGGGGAGCGGTGGGGTGCGGTGGGGCAGAGCGCGAGGGGGCGGGGCGGGGTGCGGCGAGGCGGGGTGCGGCGGGGTGCGGCGAGGCGGGGTGCGGCGGGGTGGGACGGGGCGGGGCAGGGCGTGGCGGGGCAGGGCGTGGCGGGGCGGGCCGGGCAGAGACCAGGTCGGGGGCGGTCGCGGCGGAGGACGTCCGGGGTGTGGGGCCGGAGATTCGAAAGTAGGACAGCGGGGTCGATAGCGCTGCATCGTTATCGGCCCAGCATCGATGGCAGCGAGCCCGGTGCGTGCGGAGGCCGGGCCGCCGGCGGGACTTCTCTTGTCGGCCTGCGGGGCGCGCGACTCTCGCGTCAAATTGATCGCGGAGGCCCTCGGAATGTCAAAGGGGCATTCGGAACTGAACGCAACACGCGAATCGATGTGTGCGACGTTTTAGAATAAAGGCTCCCACAGACCGGCGCGGTAGATACGCAGGGGGTGCGGCGCGGAGAGTTCCGAGCTAGACGCGGCCGCGGAATTCGCGGGACCGTTCACACCGGACCGTCAATTTTGAGTTCAGCGTTTGGTGACGGTTGGCAAGGTCGTTCGACTCAGAGGGGAGCGAAGACTCCCGAATACGGGCGGACTTCCACGTAACTCGAGCTGCAGCGGAAGAAACGCGTCTGACTGTGTTTCAAATTTCGCCGCCGATTAAACGCTGCCAATCCGTTGCCGCGACGCTCGCCTGCCGCGCAGGTCTGAATGTGCTCATAAGGCAACACGTGACGCGAAACTTCCGCTGCAGCCAATCCGCAAAGGCTGCGGATCTTCCGTGTCGGTCAGTGGGAAGTTGTGGCCGTATCCGCGTTGCGGGGAAAGCAGCTACAATCTAGATCGTGGATTTTTTACTCCTACACCATAAAACTTAGAATACGTATCTCTCGCCTTACGTTTGGTCGGCACAAAAGAATGAGCGATAAAATGATAGTATTTTATAACGTTGACGTAAAATTCGTTACGCCAGGAAGTGCTAAATTTAGTAATCGATATTTTTCCACATCATAGAACCGTTCAAATTCAGTCAAAGGGTTAATGACACGAGCCAGAGATAATGTGTGAAACACGTGAAAATTCAAGCGCAAACTACCATTTGCCACCTCGACGCGATAACATCCACGTGTAATATGAATGCTTCATGACAGTAAATTGTCTAACTCGAAATGCCGCAATTACCAATTAATTTTTCGATATCGGAATTTTTTTTTTTTTTTGCGACATGATCGACATAATGTCTCTCACTAGGGTTGTCTCCGCTTCTGAAAGTACTATGATGACAACATTCAGAACTCTTTCACAAGAAGGATGATCGTGACCAACTGTCACATGACGAACCGACACAGATTTTTCAAGCGTTTCCGCAGCCAGCTCTTCACTTTCCTCCAGATGCTGCGCGCTCGGATGGAAGTCCGGGTAGCCGGCGGGCGGCATCTTTGCTATCCGGATGCAGCTATCTGGGGAGGGCGGCCGGAGAGCCACGGCAGATGGCAAGGATGCGGTGCGGCATCAGCTTTATCTCTCTGGTCACGTGGCGAGCGCGGGACCAAAGGGGCGACCGTCGGGGGCTCGCAGAAGCTGCGGCCCAGCGGGTGGTCCCCCGGAAACTGGCACCAGTGATACTCTCTCACAGGGTACACTCGCAGCCAAATGTAATTTAAATAATGCCTTTATGGATATGGCGAGTCTGGTGAGGGGGGAAACCGGCTGCTCTGATCGGTATTTTTTCGTGGTTTCTCCGATCAACACCAGGCGAATGCCGGAGCAGTACCCTAACAAACGGGACACGGACCGCGCGCGATCTTTCCTTCCTCTTCCTTGTCCTATCCTCTCCCCCTACACACACACACTTTCACTACCACGTATTCCGGGAGACCGGTCGGGAGCTTAGAGCTTGTCCCGGCTGGGGCGATGCCCCGCTGGTGGGAGAGTCCTGGTTAGGGGGAAACCCCACTAGCCGACGGTAGGTCAGCGCCGGATCTCCCCATCCAGTGGGGGAAGATCATCTCCCGAGAAAAAACATGCACTTCACTAACGGGACTAATGCCCGAAGCAGTTGACGCGCTCGAAATTATGAAAAAATCAATCAATTGACATGGCGAGGCTCGGGCAATCAGGCCCGCTCTTCCGCCTAACCACATTTCAGGTATATACAAAGTATTCAAAAATATAATATAATATAAAATGTAAAATTATATTAAGTTGCAAGTAGTTAGTGGAAAACCAAGAATAATTTAAAAGCAACAAATGTAATTTAAAATGTTATGACACGAAATGAACAACGGAATCAGTTATTTTGAAGTCGTTTCTCCTTCAGGGTTATGATAAATTCCTAATTAGAGACATACATTTCCAATTTTTTCTGCTGAGTCACAACACACACAGTGATGGGATCGACGATAAATTAAGAATCTTTTCACCATATGACATTCGAGAAAACTATTCTTTTTGTGTTACATTTTGTATTTCATCTTAAGTGAGTGTATCAAATATCATGAAAAGATTTCATAGATGCCATTATTTGATCTTTCCAGGCCTCTCCTATTACAAACGAAAATAGGAACTGACTTCACTCATGTAGTGTTTCAAGAGATCGTGCATGGAGACGGCGGTGGAGGAGGAGACGGAGGTGGAGGAGGAGGGGGAGGAGGAGGAGGCGAAGACGGCGGTGGAGGAGAAGACGGCGGCAGATGAGGAGAAGATGGCGGCGGCGGAGGAGGAGACGGAGGTGGAGGAGGAGGAGAAGGAGGAGGAGGAGGAGGAGGCGGAGACGGCGGCGGAGGAGGAGAAGATGGCGGCGGCGGAGGAGGAGGAGACGGAGGTGGAGGGGACGGCGGTGGAGGAGGAGGCGAAGACGACGGTGGAGAAGACGGCGGCGGAGGAGGAGGAGACGGCGGCGGAGGAGGAGAAGATGGCGGCGGCGGAGGAGGAGACGGAGGTGGAGGAGGAGGAGAAGGAGGAGGAGGAGGAGGAGGCGGAGACGGCGGCGGAGGAGGAGAAGATGGCGGCGGCGGAGGAGGAGGAGACGGAGGTGGAGGGGACGGCGGTGGAGGAGGAGGCGAAGACGACGGTGGAGAAGAAGCGGAGACGGCGGCGGGAGAGAGAAGATGGCGGCGGCGGAGGAGGAGAGGAGACGGGAGGTGGAGGGGACGGCGGTGGAGGAGGGGGAGGAGGAGGAGGCGAAGACGGCGGTGGAGGAGAAGATGGCGGCAGGAGGAGGAGGAGGGAGACGGAGGTGGAGAGGACTTCAGGAGGAGGGGGGAGGAGGAAGAGGCGAAGACGGCGGTGGAGGAGGAGAAGACGGCGGCGGAGGAGGAGGCAGAGGTGAGGGGACGGCGGAGGAGGAAGGGGAGGAGGCGGAGACGGCGGCGGAGGAGGAGACAGAGGTGGAGGGGACGGCGGCGGCGGAGGAGTCGGCGGTGGAGGGAGGAGAAGATGGCGGCGGAGGAGGAGGGGGAGAGGAGGAGGAGGAGGAGGAAGAGGAGGAGGAAACGGTGGTGGAGGAGGAGGAGGAGGAGGGAGATGGAGTTGGAGATGGCGGCAGAGGAGCGGATAGCTTCTGCAGCTAGTGTGGCGGCGGCAGCGACAGTGGCTGCGGCGGCTTCTGTTCTAGTGCGGAAGCCGCAGCGGCGACCGCGCCACCGCGGACTCGGAGGGATGACGGCCTCCGAAAACCACACAGAGGCAGCACGCCGCCGCTTCCTCACGAGGCGCGACCTTCGGGGCACCCAGCCCCCGTGCCCTCCCCTCATCCCCACAAGCAGGTTGTTCACCTTCTGAGCGGATTGATAGGCCCCATCCTTCAAAATGAAGTTTTCGCGAAGGAAGCAACAGACATCCGCAGTATAACAAAAACGATACACTAATTGTGGACATCACATCTATTCAACTTGCAATCACGAATGATAGTAAAATGTAGTAATATGTTGAAACATTTACAGAAAACAAAATTTTAAAAATAATTTCAGGATGAAATGTGAGATTTGGAGAGATAAACAAGTAATTCACAGTAAATAAACTATAACAAAAGTAGATCTTAGATACCATTATTTCCATAAATGCAGTTCAAGAAATTGTATTCAACAACTAGTGGGAATGGGAAAAGGACTTCTAAAAACTAGTTTCTCACAAATTCACAATTCAGAGACGAGTGTTCAAATTTAGTGCAACACCTGGCACTTAATTACAATTCAATACAATTTCAGTCCAGGTCTGGTCAGTTCTAGTCAGGTCCAGTTTCAGAAAAACGTACGTCCTGACAACAGAAGTAAAGATCTGAATTTGAAAATTATACTGAAAACCACAATGAATATAAAGAAAATATTTGATTTTGAACCAATAATTTTTATTGCTTCAAGAGAAAAACGCGTAACATTATATAATAAATAGAAGACACAAGGAACTAAATTCGATGTTTTACGATTTGATTCTAGAAAATTTTTGATTCTCATCTCCAGTTTCAAAATGACAAGGTGTCTTTCGGATGATAATAAAATAATAATAATAATAATAAATAATAATAATAATAATAATAATAATAATTAATTATTATTATTATTATTTTAGCTTAATTGATATGGCGAAGGGGGCTATCAGACTCGCTCTTCCGCCTAACCACATGGAGATAAATACAAAAAGAAGTCCAAAAATGTAATGTAATCTACAAATGTAAATGTAGTACAATCTACTAGTGGTAAGTAGTGGAAAAAGAAACATAATTTAAAAGCAACTTACAAAAGATATCAGAGGTGAAACAGAAACAAAAATGTTACAAATTTTGATGGAAAAATTATTTCATAGACGGAAATTGAAAACACAATTTGAACTGAATACCACATTACGTGCTGTATGTGTCTGCGCGCTGTGAGCAGAGATCTTAGTTTCGCTTCAGCAGAGCCGAATTCCGTTGGGATGCGTTCTCAAACAGCTGTCGAGCGCCCCGCAATCCTGCCGGTCCATCGCACACACACGCACGACACTTGGCGCAACAGCAGCGCTGGTTGTGGCGCCGCCGCGGCGGTGGGCGGGGCGGTAACGGAGCCCGCATTGTGCTCGCACCGTGTGCGGCGTCGCCGAGGTACAGGTGAGGCAAGCGTTGGAGTCAATAAGACTAGGATGGAGCGGCTGGTGACAGACGTGCGAAGATGAATTTATTTATTTATTTAGTCAAAAACAGTAAAAAACTGTATGTGACGTATGGGGAGAAAATAAAAAAAGCGAAACAACAAAAAAAAAAA
Organism: Teleogryllus occipitalis; assembly: GCA_011170035.1. Lineage (NCBI taxonomy): Eukaryota > Metazoa > Arthropoda > Insecta > Orthoptera > Gryllidae > Teleogryllus > Teleogryllus occipitalis. Next base: position 299,060 of record BLKR01000175.1, on the reverse strand, counting down.
AGCGAAGCATCAATGCTTTATCTCGTAAATACGCAAAAGCTGATGCCTCGGTCTGTAGGGTCGCGGATTCCACTCCCGCCCGGAGCATAGATGCGTGTGTTGTTTGTCCGCATACCGTCACCATTATTACAATATTACATACAAAGGCCGCTATATGGCCTTAAATAAATAACAGAATACTTGCGTCATGTTAATACTTTCCACTTTCTACCTCTTCGTTAATAGGGGCACTTACTCTAATAGGAATCAAATTTATCGATTTCTGCATCCATTTTATATCTCGGCAAGGACGACTGCTAGGTGAGGCGGAGAGGCAGCAGCGGCGTGGGGACGGTGACGGTGACGGTGGCGGTGGCGGTGACGGTGGCGGTGACGGTGGCGGTGACGGTGGTGACGGTGGCGGTGGCGGTGGCGGTGACGGTGGCGGTGGCGGTGACGGTGACGGCGGTGGCGGTGGCGGTGACGGTGACGGTGACGGCGGTGGCGGTGACGGCGGTGACGGCGGCGGTGGCGTGACGGTGGCGGTGACGGTGGCGGTGACGACGGTGGCGGTAACGGTGGCGGTAACGGTGGCGGCGACGGTGGCGGCGACGGCGGCGACGACCGTGGCGGCGACGACCGTGGCGGCGACGGTGGGGTAACGGTGGCGGTGGCGATGGTGCTGTCGACAGCGGTGGGCTGGCGGCTACGGCGGCGGAGGCGATGCCGGTGGCGGCGGCGGGCGGCGGGGATCATGTTTGGGCGTGCGCAGCCGCCGGCCGCTGCGGCACGCGGATTATCGCGTTGGGATGCGCGTCGCGAGCGGCGATCGCCCTCGACGCGCCTGCGAGGACAATGCGCCGCCGTGTCGCCATCGGGCGCGCGGGGCGACGCAGCAGCTGCTTCGTCGTGAGGCCTCGGCGCCGCTGTGGCCGCCGGCCAGCGCAGCAACGGCGGCAGCATCGCCAACACAACGCCACTAAAATAAAGCAACCATGTTCAAAATAAAGCTACCATGTTCAATATAAAGCTACCATGTTCAATATAAAACACCATATATCATTCAATATAAAGCTACCATGTTCAATATAAAGCTACCATGTTCAATATAAAGCGCCATGTTCAAATGAATGTTCAATATAAAGCTACCATGTTCAAATATATCGCACCATGTTCAATATAAAGCTACCGTGTTCAATATAAAAGCTACCATGTTCAAAATAAAGCTATCATGTTGATAAACATCGCCCCAAAACAATCGATGTTTTAGAACTGCCTCGGGTACCATTCATGTTCACGCGAGGGGAATTTAATTTGAAAATGGGCGCGTTTATTAATTTTTAATTGAGTTTAACAGGCAAAACAAAGTCAAAAATGATCAGGGAAATTAACATAACTTTTATTATCACATTCGATTATTAAAAAATAATCGACAGTAATTTATCGGCGAAAATTCGATTTTATTTGTTTTTTACCCTTGGTCACTTTAGTATGAAGACGGTTCAATTTACGGGTATCTAAAATTTATTACGGAATTTTTAATTTGCAAAGCGCTTTTTTTATTAAAAAAGTTAAATATCAACCATACAAAAATATCGAACATAAAACACTGATGTCAAAAAAGCATCAGCTTAAAAAAATCGATGTTAAATACATTCAAGATTTTATAAAAAAACATATGTTTTGAAAACAGAGACATTGATGTCACATCCCGAGAAACGGCGCGATGACATATCACTATTGCAGGAACGCTGTCGTTATAGTTATTAACGTCATTAGGACGGTAAACAACGAATAACGGACACTGTTGAAGCAGGTACACCGGGGCTATAGCCGAGGTTTTTCAATGTTCATTACTTGTAATACGTGAAGTTTAATGCTTCTTGTAAGGCCACCTTCTTACAATGAACTCTGGCGATGGTGAATATCGTACAAGCGTATAGTAATGTTAGCATTGGAGATTAATTTACATACCGATGACCTCAATTTCATTTTATCTCAGCGCTCGGAACTGAAAATGAGGGTAAGTTGTAACTTTTAGACATACATACAACCTGATAGTTATTTGCAACTAATCAGGGGAACAATATGCTAATGATGCTCGGTACACAAAAGAAAACCAGAAACATTCGGATTCACCAGAAGAATGTGATGGTCACAATATTCTAGGAGCACATGAGATCTCATTAATGGTCCTGGATATAAAATATGAAGCGAACGGTTAGGGCAACGTCGAATAACTGTAGTGAATTTCTAAATATCTAGGAGTCGAGTTTTAATTTCAAAAACACAAGTTAAATTTATTTTGTTTTCGATCATTTCTCCACTAAAAAATAATGTTAGATAGACGTCCTTCTCGAAACACGGGCGAAAGCTGTTTTCATTATTTTACAGGAGAGTAAAAAGGGTTGCATTTAGTGTGGATATACGTGAATAATTATTATTCAGATACAAATATTTATATATGTAAATAGTATTAAGTTAGTTTAAAAAATATCAAAGTAAATAATTTGAAATAAAAGAATAGCACATGGAACTAATACTCAATTTTTCTAACGTATACCCTTTTGCCCAAATGTGATCCATATTTTTCGACGATTAACTTTCAAAATAATATAACGATGAAACTTTAAAAATAATAATTATACAGATTCTATGATAAGTGTTAAGTGGCCAGAACTGAGCATGCCAGCGCTGATCCTTGACACCCTTTTCCGGGGCACTTGTCGGCACACGTCGCTGTTTCCCAACCCGAGCGGGGCGCGACCTCTCGTGGAGAGAGATCTCGGCCGTCGCCTCCTCCTCCTCCGGGCCCTCGCCGGGTGCGCGCCGGGATGAAAGGCGCGTCAACAAGCAAGTGGTGGCTGCCAGGGGTCGCCACCCGTCGAGGGCCACTTGCGTTCCAGACCGCTGCGCCGCGCGGCGGGCGGCGGGTGGCGGGCGGGGGCCGGTGGACGGCGAGCGGCGGGTGGTGGACAGGGGCGGCGGGAGTACGGGCGGAGGACGGGCGGAGGACGGGCGGAGGACGGGCAGAGGACAGGCGGAGGACGGACACAGGACGGGCAGAGAACGGGCGGAGGACGGGTGGAGGACGGGCGAAGGACGGACGGAAGACGGGTGGAGGACGGGTGGAGGACGGGCGGAGGACGGGCGGAGGACGGGCGGAGGACGGGCGGAGGACGGGCGGAAGACGGGGCGGAGGACGGGGCAGAGGACGGGCGGAGGACGGGCGGAGGACGGGCGGAGGAGGGCACAGGACGGCGGAGGACGGGCACAGGACGGGCGGAGGACGAGCAGAGGACGGGCAGAGGACGGGCGGAGGACGGACGGAGGACGGGTGGAGGACGGGCGGAAGACGGGCGGGCGGGTGAGCGGGCGAGCAAGCGGGCGGGCGGGCGGGCAGGCAGGCAGGCGAGCAGCGGGCGGGTGGTGATGGGCAGGGGGAAGGGGGGGCGGGCGCAGGGCACGCGCGCCGAGGTTCGCGCCTGGCTGGCGATGGCGGAAAGGCGGCGCGGGGCTCTGCCTCCATTATACGTTGAGTCGCTCGCTCATTGAAATCTCCCATTGAAACGGCCGGCCGGTGAAGAGAGGAGTCGATGGAGTATGACCCTCGACATAATGGTCTTAATCCGAGTTATGGGCGGTTACGAAGCGAAACTAAATTGTCGCGCTGGGTGGCGATCCCCCAGCTATATCTGCTCGTCTGTGAATCTTCGTCCTCACTAATTGAATAATGCGTTTCTTTCAGGTAATAACAAATTTCGAACGCGTATTGAATCAGTGGAATAGGCATTTAGGACCTTCATGTCCACGTCTAAAATCAATATAAAAAAGGCGAAATTTTCATCACTGTTTTTTATAGGTTCCCGCTATAATCTTAGAGATACCAGATATCTTCTGAAATTCTTCATTGTATTTTAATACAAAGTTTATCGTGAAAGAATCTAACATCGTGCGGGCATACAACTCACACTTTTTATTCACTAAACACAATACAACAATTGTGTAAGTCTTCGATCACCATTCCTCATTTTCTAAAATAAAATGCTAAAAGCAAAGAGGGGGGGGAACCGACAATTTTACTCTCCGCCGCCGTTGTGCAACCCTGCAGCGGTCGAGGCGGAAAGAAGAGTGGGGCACGCAAGGTGCTCGAGATGAAACACGGGCCGTCGCCCCGTCCCCCACCCCCGCAGTGGGGCGCGGCCGTCAGCGGGTCACAGAGTCCTTTTCACGGCACACGTCCCAGCGAACGGCGGGGTCGAGATGTTTCCGCTGGCGTTGCCACACGGCGCCGCCGCCAAGTGTTATGTAAAGAGGCCTCCAACGGTACGCGCTCGGAAGCTGCCGAGCCGCTGCTCCCGTCTCCCTGCACGTTCCAGCCACGCGACCCTCCCAGTTTGTTTACGAAGCTGAAACCAGCTACTGGGTATTTTCGCTGGTGGGACGTGTTGTGTAGTATTCACATTGTCACACCGCTTAAGGGGAACCAGAATGGGCAAATATGATGCTTTTTTTTTTACTTTTTTGAATCATTAACTACTTTATGGTTTGCTGTGTTAAATAAACCAAGTTTCATCTTAATATCTCTACGTATTTTTTTCCAATTTTTTAAGTTATGTAGTGTGAAAGTGGGCGTGGCCATTTCGACACATTGTGGGCGTAGCTTGAACGTCCTGAGTGTTTTTCTGCTTCCGTTGCGACAAAAAGTTAATAGTTGGCTTTCTAGTGTTGGACACACTGTTTCTGGTAAGAATGAAGTCTTTAATAGCGTCAAAATATCGGTGCTCGTGTTTGTCCAGTATATGTACCAGGAATACGTAGGAGCCATTTCCCGTAAGTTAACAATTTTTATCTTTATGGGATATTTTTTCAAAAACTACTATTAGGGGGATGATCAAATTTTAACAGAGCATGTAGCACTGCAGTTTATATACTTTAACGGGGCGGATTTATAACACGTTAAATACTTTAGACATATTGTTATAAATATTAATATTTTTAAGAACAAAATCGATTACAATGAACAAAAATTATATTATAAAAACTAGTAAATTTGTTTTTAAACGTTAACGTAAAAACGATTCATTAACATACTTATAAATAATGAATCTACATTCACATAAAATTTCAAGTCTGTAAATTAAATAGTTTCAGAGAAAATGTTCCTTACATTAACATTGGCGAGATAGGCCATTCCGGCTCCCCTTAACCTACAAGAATCTCCTGTCAACTGCCATTGGTGACAACGAGCGACTCCTTCTTTCGACTTCATTTTTTTTGTCACGGTAAAAGATCGTAGGATACAAAAGAGTATTTCTTTTAGTAACATATATTTTTAACAAAGAACTGTTCCAAAGGAATCGGTCGCAGGTGTCAGTGTGTTTCTGAACGATATTGTGCATAGTACGGGCTGGTACAGGGAAAATGAAAAAAGGCTCTGCAAAGAGGCACACCCAACCTCGTCTGATGTTTCGAGCAGATGAGACAAAGACGTGAAATTCGTACTTCACGATTGATATTATTGGATTAACTAGCTCTGAAAGGTCACGATCTTTGGGATAAATCACTTCGCAAATCGTTTTGGTCACGTCATGACTAAAGGGTATGTTTTGTCAAGTAAACTAATAAAAAAATACGAGAAGCGATGTCCGTGGTTGCATTGGGGCGCGGTCATTGATGCTTAAGCGCTATTACATCGTGCTCGGTGCATTTGCAGAAACTGAATAAACCACCCACGTCAACTATTGTTGTTCTCAATCCTTTGGAGGAAGTAGTAAAAAATCCAATTGGCCATTAAACATTGTTATCTAAAACAGCGCTGCGAAATGACGAAATGCTGAATCGGCTCCCCAATGTTTTCCGGGGCGGTTATCCCAGAAAGGCCTTTTTTTCTGCAAATGTCAGTAACCGCCGTCGCGGCCTTGGCCTCGCTCTATTTATCGCGTGGGTGACGCACCTCACGTAGGCCCTTCCTGCGTAATATTCCGCAATGAATGAATCCACAGGAAGGACGACGACTTGTGGGTGGAGACAAAACGCAGGCAGCCGTCGGGTGACGGGAGATGAGCAGTGGCCAGTCCCGATGACTAACGGGCCACACAGACGCACTTCGCAGACGTCTGACGGCGCTGGCGTGTCTTTCAGTCACGGAATTGTCTTGCGGATCATGCGATAAAAAAACCTTTTATAAAATGATTGTACTAATCGCGTACTTTTTCTTGATAGTCCACAGCGGGGGGTGCGGGGAGAGCTGGGTTCTGTCTACGTCACGGCAGTGCAGTGTTGTCAACTTCAACGACAAAGCTCAGAATCATAGAGCGTCTTGGACTACATAACACTGAGAAACAAAGATAGGTGTTTTAAAATTCTGAAGAAATATTTAATAGTTATAGATAGAATTGAGTAACAAGAAGGAACACAGGTCATTGGAAAGAGAGAGCGAACAGTGAGAAGTCCACATTGTACAGAACGAAGGTGGGCAGCACTGCAAACTGAACCGTGACGTTCCGAGTGGAGCTGATATTTTCTTCCGGGCCGTGCTGTGTCGGGTTGTGCCAGAACTATATAGGGAGCTCGAGGATCAAGAAAACGTGCGCGCCTAGTAATGCTTCCTTACAAAAATGTCGTTTTGCGGTCAGTGATTAATAAAACACATCCAACATTTTACCTCTAACAGCGTTCCATTGTTTTAGAGTTGTCGGTAACCCCAAAAGGTACTATTTAAGACCTTTCTTCCAAAGATAACAGGAAAATGACAAAACGTCTGATTTTATCAACGGAATTAAATTACTCGCCAGTGCAATCGAGAATTGTGCACGGAGTCATTCATAGTTGTACAAACGCACCAGAAGATGACTCACTGCAATCCATCTCTGTTGTGCTGCGGTCTACGAAAGATAAGATTCTCTTGAAACAAAATCTATTTTTATCCTGCTCCACCACCGTCTTTTCCCACCCGCACGTCGTGTATGATTACACAAATGATAACGGGAACTCGTAAATACATACAGAATGTAATCTGAAACATGTATATACATGTACGCATGTTGCTTCTTTACTACCGAAGGAATCAATAAAGATTTTTTTAAAAAAAAGTACAATTCTTTTTAAAATGTTAATATAAATAATTGTTGTAAATTTGTTAAACACATGAGAAGTAATGTAAATGCAATTTGTTATCTTAATGCATTATTTACCTTTACTTGGGTAATATCAATCAGATGATATCGTCACTAACTTTTAAAAGCGGTCCTTATCTCGTTTGAGATTGGTTTCAAAGGGTCTGGCATTATGGCATTTCAGCTGCTGTCATCCTTCCCTTTTGTTCTCACAACGAAACACAGAGCTCGTAAATTGCCCGGATATTCTTGTGATAATTTTGCTAGCAACGACAACGTAAAACCTAAGTGCGTGGGGAATGAAGTCGAGATAAAAATCTACTCAGTAACCTCCTAGATTATTGTGAGATGTAATACAAGACTTAATAAGAGAAAGAGATATATTTATTTGATCTAACTTTACTTTGAATAGTGTCGAGAAGAACAAATTAATTAGAAAAAACTAAAGTATGACTCATGAGCAATCTGTCATTAGCCATTTCATTCGAAGAAGCCAGCAGAGAAATTGCAGACAAGTCTAATTTCTGGTTGAAATTCTCACCGCAGGAAGGCAATCGTATCATACTCGTAGAGATAGAAGAACTTCTATTACTTACATCACATTAAGGTGATCATGCAGTTTTCTTCAATAGTACTGCAAGTAAATGGTGTATTTTATACGCAGCCTAACGACGTAGTAACCATATTGGGAAAGAGACTGCTCAAAAACACGTACATATAATGGTTTTTAACTTCGAGCAAACTTTCCTTTCATATGGTAATAAAGAATAAAAATAAATAACTATTATTCATTTTTAATGCTTCATATTTCGCAGTAAATCTTCACTAAACGTTTTATAATGTAGCTAGCGTCCATTCATAGGTTGTGGATCTACCATCTGCGTTAACACAATGTCTTCGATTAAGTGAAAAAAGAATATTGAAAAACTTACTAATACAGAGCTTGATTTCTGGCGGAACGCCACGGAACGGCGTTTCCAGTACCTCCGGAATAATTATTAAATTATATTATAAACATAACTAAATTAAATTAAAACATAACTATTTCTATTAAATTAGTATTTAATTTGGGGAGCGTTCCGTAACCTAATAATTTAAAAACTGCTTATAATATATTCATACTTATATTAACTTATAATGTATTCAGAACTAGCATAATAGAAAAAAATCAAATTTCAAAAGCCACACTACATTATACACATAGGTATTTACATGTATTACATCCATAATAACATTCCAATATCTTTTAACATTATTGCAACTAGTGAATTTCTATTCATTGAAATGCGGATTCCGGAACATTTAAACGCTTACATTTTTGTATTAAATTTAAAAAAAATTCCAAGCGGAACTGCTGGCTGACATCGCAGGCGGCATCGAGAACAAACTACCGTCGATGGCCGCGATATGAGAGGAGGGTGGGGCCCCGCCCACCTCGACCTCCGGCGCGGGGGCGGGCGCGCGCGGCTTTCTCGCGCCGAAAAAGGGCGGCGGCTGCGGGCCGGGGGCGCCCAATCACGGCGGCAGCAGCTTGATGGGCGCTTTCGCGACCCGCTTCCATCGCCCGCCCGCTCGAAAGCGACGCAACGCCCGCGCGGCCTTGGAGCATCGCTCCGGGAGGTGAGCGCGTAGGGCGACCGCGAATCGGCTGCTCGGGGAAACAACGATCGCCCGTAACCAACAACAACAACAATAACCACCACAACAACAACCACAACAACAAAAACAACCACAACAACAAAAACAACCACAACAACAAAAACAACCACAACAACAAAAACAACCACAACAACAAAAACAACCACAACAACAAAAACAACCACAACAACAAAAACAACCACAACAACAAAAACAACCACAACAACAAAAACAACCACAACAACCACAACAACCACAACAACAAAAACAACCACAACAACCACAACAACAAAAACAACCACAACAACAAAAACAACCACAACAAAAACAACCACCACAACAACAAAAACAACCACAACAACAAACACAACCACAACAACAAACACAACCACAACAACAACCACAACAACAACAAACACAACCACAACAACAGCAACAAACACAACAACAAAACGATCTATAAAATATACTGATCATTGATTCATTGATTAGCGATTCCGGGCGCGTCAACTGCTAAGGCCATTGATCCCGTAAGTGTAGTGAGTGTTTTCCTCAGGATGGGGTGGTGATCTTCCCACGGAGGATAGTGAGATCCGGCGCCGACCTACCGTCGGCTAGCGGGTTTTTCCGCAAACAGGTATCTCTCACCAGCAGGGCACCGCCGCAGCCGGGACAAGCCCTAAGCACCCGGCCAGTCTCCCGGCATGTGCGATAGTGAAGTGTGTATGTGTGTGCGTGTGTAAGTGGAGAATATAGAACAAAGAAGAGAAAGGAAAGATCGCGCGCCGCCCGTGTCCCATTTGTTAACGTACTGCTCCGGCATTCGCCTAGTGTCAATCGGAGAAACGATGGAGAACCATCGATCAGAGAAGCCGGCCGTTAGAATGCTCCTCTACACAGCGACATAACTCGACCAGCTAGTGTCGAAATCCTGGCACCGTCGGGACTCGAACATAGGACCTCCAGGTCAGAGACACTATAGTGACATCAATTAATGCACTGAGCCACCTCTCCCAGTACTGTACATCAATCTTTAATTTCTGCCACTTCTATTTTTCTTCGTCCCACGTTTCTGTAAGATATCTCACAAGTCATCACACTAACTCTCTACATTCCCCGGACATTTTACTGTTTCACATCGTAGCAGTACTTAATAACTCGAGTACATTTCATTGCGAACTAGCCCGCGGACACGTGTATTAGATAAAGCACTCGCTTGGCGCATACGTGCGACCACGAGCGAGGTCACCCATCACACAAGCAGGCGCTATAAATAAGTCCCGATCGCCGTGCGTGCGATGTGCTGGATATGCCTTACGCACCGCCTCCTACGGGCTGCGTCCTGCGCCGTCCAGGGTCGCGCACGTCGTTTGCAGCGGACGGGAGGAGATGGTGTGGGGTCAGGTGGGGAGAGTTAGACCCGGGAGGGACAATGCGGGGTAAGGTGGAGGTGGGAGGGGAAGAATGGGTGGGGGCAGTATGATGGGGTGGAGTGGAGGGGGTGGGGTGAGACGAAGGGCGGTGGTGTGACGGGTGCGGGGTGAGACGAGGGTGGGGTGGGACGGGGGAGAGGTGGGGTGGGTAAAAGTGTGGGTGGGGTGGGGTGCTGTAGGACGGGGCTGGGTGGAGGGGGTGGGATGAGACGAAGGGCGGTGGTGTGACGGGGGCGGGGTGGGACGGCAGGCGAGGTGGTATGGGTAAAATGGGCGGAGAGGGGTAAGACGGGGCGGAGTGGGACGGTGTGGGACGGGGCAGGGTGGACGGGGTGGGACGGGAGGCGAGATGGGACGGGAGGTGAGATGGGACGGGGATAGATGAGATGGAGGGCGGGGTGAGACAGGGGCAGGGTGGGATGGGTAAAATGGGTGAGGTGCAGTACGACAGGGTGGCGTGGGACGGAGTGGGGTGGGACAGGGTGGCGTGGGTGACAGGGTGACAGAAGAACAGGAGGCGGGGTGTGACGGGGGCGGGGTGAGACGGGGACAGGATGGGACGGAGGGGGCTAGGTGGTATGGGTAAAATGGGTGAGGTGCATTAGTGCCACAGGGTGGCGTGTGACCGTGTGGGGCGGGGCACGTTGGAGGGGGTAGGACGGGAGGAGGGGTGAGACGGGGGGCAGGGTGTGTTATGGGGCGGGACAGGGTGGAGGGGGTGGGACTCAGAGCGAGATGGAACGGGGTCGGGGCGGGAACGGGGGGCGAGGTGGGATGGGTAAAACGGGCGTGGAGCAGCAAGACGGGGCTGCGTGTGACGGCGTGGGACAGGGCAGGGTGGAGAGAGTGGACAGGGGGCGGGGTGCGACGGGGTGCAAGGTGAGATGCGGGCGGCGTGAGTGGGGATGGGAAGGGGTTGGGGGCGGGGGAGCGAGACATGACGGGAGACGGCTTTCTCGACGCCAAATCGAGCGACGCGGCGCGCGGGAGAACGCGTGCCGCGGCCGGGGGCTTATCTCGATCGCATCGGCGAGGCCGGCGGCGCAGGTGGCGGCGGGCGACCACTGGCAGATGTGACGGAAGCGGTGGGGGGGGAGGGGTAGAGCAGGGAGGCGGAGGCGGTGAGGACGATTGGAAATGCACCGTATTGCCGCATTGTGGATTTCACAAATTTTCTTTCTCGTATGTTAGTCTCTGGAAACATTAGTCGGGATTGACAAATGAGATGAATGAGGAAGGAGTAAATTGATAAATATCAATATGACCACTTGACTGAATCACTGGCTGGACGAAACAATGCTGACTGACCATTATACGGCGGTGGTGGTAATGATAATGAAGTGAATAAAATGTCACGAATGGACTGGATAAACCCCAGAAAAATGTGCTGCGTGTCCACAGCACTAGAGAGGGCGGACGTAATAATCACAAAATGTGATATTATAGTGCGATGTTGGTAAACCTGTGGTGTTAGCATTAGCGGTGATTGGAATTTCGGCTGCCGTTCTGGTGTTATATTTCGAATCTGGCTCGTGCTTTGATCTCCATTAGCCTCGCTGTGTCGGGCACGTTCGCACTGGTGCCTCGTGGGAGAAAGTCAACACCAGCACTGAGTATTTCAAAAGAAAGGGAATCCGATCTCAGCTATTCACTACATAAATTTCTCAGAAGAATCGATGTAATTGGTCTCATATTTCTACAGTACTGCTAACTGCTGTAAACGAGGTGACCAAAGATTGAAACTTTTCTGTGGCTACAAACGTCAAGAGAAGTCACTAAAATGATTTTGAAATACTCCAGTTTTAAATGAAGGAACAATTTTCAGAATACTTATTTATGTAACTAGAAAAGTGAATATTTGGCGCAGGAATGAAATGTTGGCGGACAGCGAGTCGATAGAAGTCGAGTACCGCACTGTGAAACGAGTATTCCAATCCGCTGGACATATTCATACGAGGCATCGTTATTTTTTTAGTACGAATTTATGGCACCTAACAAGTACTCTATATAGTATTCTTAGGAGTTGGTTGTTCGCGATACGCGAGGCGGCAGCCATGACTCGTGTTGCTCCAGAGTTTTATTTACATTGCAGTGCTTTTTTATTTTATGAGGCCTGCATAATAGATCATTAGACTTATTGTGATATCAATCTCGTTTATGCTTGTTGTTTGGTGGATAACAAAGGTGAGTGCGGGGGCGAAGTTATTCAATCGGAAGCTTCGATTTTTATGACGCAAAGTCTACTATGATTTTCAATGACTAATAATCGTTTGGAATTGTTGAGTACATCGTCTATACGTCGTGGACTATAAAAATCCAAAATGCCCTCCTTTTCAATGAAACGTCGTCCGCCGACGAAAAAAAATTCTGGTAACCCTGCACATTGAATTGAATTTGCCTTATTTTACGTGGCGAGACTCAGGCTATGAGGCCTGCTCTACCGTCGGAGCACGCAAATTTCGCTACGCTCTTTTCACCAACCATGGGAGAAAGAAAGTATTACCTGGGCGACGAAACAGGCGATTTGAATTTAGCTCAGAGGCATCATTTAGGCTTGAGGACCTTGTAGTAAATCTACAACATGGGACAGACGGCTTTACTTCCCCTACGAAGGATTTTTTCGCCCTTAAAAATCCACGGCCTCGATCGGGTTCGAACCCGCAAACTTGGGTATAACACTCCAATACGCTAACCGTTGCACCATCGCCGCCGCAAATCTCCTGCACGCCGCCTGCACACGACCACATCGCCTCGTAAAGTGAGCCAACACGTGTCCGTCGACAACAGACGTTGGGGATCGTGGAACCTCGAAGAGGCTGAAGCCATCCCAAACGGTGGGAAAGTGCGGAGGCCCAGGGAGGGGCCAAGCGGTGGGCAAGCGACAGGTGGCGGCGGTGGGCGGGTGTGAGGAGGGGAGGGGGGATGGAGCCGAGGCGTGGGAATGCCCACCGAGACAATGCCCGTCTGCTCGCCCATCCAATGTCCGGCCTGCACGAAACACGCGCTGAGGAGCTGCACAGCCGATGCGCTTACTCCAGGGCCTTGCAACTCTCCACCAAACCCGAGGGTAAAGCTAGAGGGTGCTGCGATAGAGGTGCTGGTGTTGTCGGGTGCAGCTGCAGGTTATACTTAGGTTTTTCTAACGTGGCGGCTGAGGATAATATCTCCGAGATGGAATTCGGCACGGCTTTTTGCGTCTTTCTTGGTCCTGCCGCAAGATGTCGCATGATCGCGACCGCATCAAGCAAGAAGTGCTGCAGATCAAGCGACTCTAGCGGAAGGACTGAGAATGACTCAAAAAGTCGTGCCGAATTCCATGTTAGAGATACTACCCTCAGCCGACAAGTTAGAAAACCCAAGTATAGGTTCGCCAACTTCCGCAAATAAAAATTGGCTACTTTGTGAGGAATACAAAAAGAGTCTTCTAAATCCTCAATTATTTATAATATAGACTACATATACGAAAGCGCGAACATCGAGGCAATCTTTTATAAAATTATGCGCCTGCTTGCATCTCGGGAACTCACGCAGCAACCACGCACGTTTTAAGTATCGTTGGCAACAGTTCGTATTTTAGTTCCTGTGTGAAGGTTAACAATTACAAAAGGGCAATAATAATAATAATAATAATAATAATAATAATAATAATAATAATAATAATAATAATAATAATAATAATAATAATAATACAATTTAATATAAAATTTTTGAAAGTTTATAAATTACCGTTCATAAAAATTGTCGAATTAAAAGGTGGAATTACTAATATTTACTTCTCACATTGACCTAGCTTTTATGTAGTCTTCAAACAAAACGATTGACGTTAATAGTCGATATCTCGACTCCCTGATTGTGAATCTTTATCCATCACATCGCAAATCCAGAGATGATTGATACGTTACGAATATGTTCCTGTTCACTATCTATTCCTTCAAGAGTCACAGCTTTTCGTTGCCATCACTTACTAGACGTCATCTGTATGATTGTAAAGACAACACTTTTATCCGGTAGTAAAAAATAGGTTTTATTTCACATCCCTCTTCCACTACCTAGTACTTTCTTATATCGCTCATGCGCATTTCATACATTCGAATATACCCACAGCTCGAATTATATTTATTTTGCGTTTCATGAGATTCACAAAAGAAGAATGATCAAAGGTTACGGATTTCGTATACGAAGCGTTTTTATCTCATCGGAATCAATTGTTGAAACATTTTTCAAATACCGATAACGATATTGCGAAACTTGTGAAGAACAGGCGAAAAGAAAAATTAGCACGCAAGATCACAATCTACAGAATAACCAGAGAGCGACACATATAAATGTTTGCGACCCGAATTCTAGCCATGACTGTAATATACGAAAGAATCAATTAACATTTTAAACGTATTATGAATGTTTTGTGTTTTTCAATTAATGATCGGCGTAGCTTGGTCATGTGCTACAGGAATACATTAACTCTGTTGCATTTCATTAAAACAATACCTAAATTACGTAATATGGACATGAGAAAAGGGGCGTTTATGCTTATTCTCGTAGAAACGAGCGTTTCAACTGGCATGAACACATTCAAAGCGGCGCCACCAGTTTAAAATATTTTCGCGTAAGATCTTGTTTCACGGCCCAACCAACCTTACGCTATAGTCCCGCCTTCTGTTATCCCATTTACTTCAAGCAACCCGCTGGCAACAGACGTTAGCAGGGAGAGTGGACGCTTATCGCCTGATGCCCGTGCGAGGACGAATTCGGTCCAGTAATGAGAGCGGTGGCGACGGAGGCGGTGGTCGTGGCAGGGGCCGAGACACTGATAAGGGCCTGTGGGAAGCGAGCAGTCCCTTGGCAGTGGTGGGATCGGGACCAGGCACGAGCTTTGAGCGGGGTCGGATTAAGACTTTCAAGATCACTGGGATACGTTGGAAGTACATTTTCCCAGTTACTTTTTCCTGGGGATAAGTTGAAAATGCGTACTTTAGTGTGAAAACAAATATCTAGACAAGCAACTGCCATGGCAACAAGGCTTCTGCATAAGATCACTCGAATTAATTCATGCTCAAGGAAAGAAATATTAGATAACAATTCTTTTTGTTATTTAAAGTCGCATCTACATCCAGATCATTAGCGATCATTATTGGTGTTAACATTAAGGTAACTGTGAAGATGAAACGATATTGTGGCGATAAGGGGCGAAAGGACGAACACAAATACAACCATGCCCGAGGCTAGACTGGAAGCCGCGACCCTTCCGTCCGAGATCGCTACGACACTACTGCCTTAGCGATCTCGGCCAACGGATTGGCAACAATCTTCTAAATTTACAATTACAAAGAAATTAAATTTTATTTTCTGCAATGCACATTTGGCGAAGTAGCGTCAATGGTTTGGGGGCAATATAATAGGTGAGGTGAGCATCGCCCGTTTTGGATACAACGGCTGCTAGCATTTCGCCACGTGGAACCTACTCGCCGAGACCTCCGTTCCAACCATTAGTGAGAGAGAAAGAAGGGCCGCATGCTGGGACATGTCGCAGTTGCCTCCCGGCTGCTGCTATAAAACCGCACTGCTTCCGAGGACACAGTGCGAGCATAACGACTGCGGTGGTGGAGGCGGTTATTTGAGTCGAGAGTCGACAGATAATAGACGGGTTGATGAGCGATAGCGACAGTAGAGTTCGCACTGCATTAAATTCGCGACGGTGACATGTGACGGTGAGGGTGGGGGTGAGGGAGGGGGTAGCGCGACGGCCTGCCGGCCGCTGGGAGCGGGGGCGGGAGCCGCGGTGACGTGGACAAGCCGGCGGCTCCCCTGGGCGCCCCAGGTTTCGATCCTCTCTCTCCGTGACGCGACACGGCGGGGGCGGGGCTTCCCCGTACGCGTGCCGCCTCCACCGCCGCCGCCTCTCCGGGAACCCGGATCAATTTGAGAGGCGCCGCGCGCGCCGCGGATAGAAATGCGGCACGGGGCGCGTTGCGCGAGGAACCCGAAGGCGCGGCGGGGAGGGGGGCGGGGCCCGCAGAGGGCGGCCGGGCGAGGTGCGGAGAGGGCGGTGGTGATGGTGGTGACGGCGACGGGTAGAGCAGCGAGGCGCGGAGCGGACGGGGCGGGGCGCGGAGAAGGCGGCGGTGGTGGCGGCGCAAAGAGATGCGGGGCGGGGCGGGGAGAAGGCGGCAGAGATGGGTAGTGCAGAGGGGCACGGAGCGGGCGGGGAAGCGTGGCGGAGCGTAGACGACGGCGCGGGGGCGAGGCGGCGCAAGGCACGGAGGGGGTATGCGACAGGTAGTGCAGCGGGCAGAAGCGAGGGGGCCGCAAACGTCAGCGGGGCGTGGCGTGGAGAGGACGGCGGCGCAAAGATCAGCGGGGCGGGGAGCAGGGCGGAGCGCGGGCGGTGGGGCGGGGCGCGGAGAGGATGGCGGTGGTGGCGAGGGCGGCGGCGCGCAGAGCAGTGGGGCGGACCGCGGACGGGGACGGCGACGGCTAGTGCAGCGGGGCGGTGGTGGCGAGAGAGCGACGCAAAGAACAGAGGGGCGGAGCGCGGGCCGCGGGTGGGCGTGGCGCGGAGCGGGCGGGGAAGCGTGGCGGAGTGGGGAGCGGAGTGAGCGGCGGTGGTGGCGGGGACGGCCGTGAGTAGTGCAGCGAGGCACGGGGCGGGGCGGGGTGTGGGCAGCGGAGATGGGTAGTGCAGAGGGGCGCGGAGCGGGCGGGGAAGCGTGGCGGAGTGCGAACGACGGCGCGGCGACGAGACGTGGCGGGGCGGGGCATGGAGGGGGTACGCGACGGGTAGTGCAGCGGGCAGAAGCGAGGGGGCCGCACACGGCGGCGGGGCGTGGCGTGGAGAGGATGGCGGCGCAAAGAGCAGCGGGGCGGGGAGCAGGGCGGAGCGCGGGCGGTGCGCGGGCGGCGGGGCGGGGCGCGAAAAGGGCGGCGGTGATGGCGGGGGCGGCGGCACGCAATGCAGCAGGACGCGGAGCGCGGAGAGGGCGGGTCGGAGCACAGACGACGGTGCGGGGTGGGGCTCGGAGAAGGCGGCGGGGGCGGCGACGTGCAGTGCAGCGGGGCACGTGGCGGGCGGGGGAGCGGGGCGGGCTGGTGGTCGGAATGTGGGAGTCACTCGGGCTCACCGCTGGCCACACAGGTCACCGCGGGATTCGGAGCACCGCGTCCAGCTCGAAAGGAACATCTACAATTCGTATTGGCGTTCGTTTCAGCATGATGAAGCGTAAATGAGAACAATGATGTTGCAGAGCACCGAATACGCACAATGAACGAGGGGTTTTAATGTGGGAACAAGTTAATATGCTTGTGCAACAAATCAAATTCCAAAAATGTTTAGCTTTGAATTCAATACATCATCACGTTTCTGATTAATGTTCTAGAAAGCAAAGTTTTCTACGCTCAAATTACGTTATAATATTTCCACGAGTATTTGTTTAGAACAAGCTCCAATTTATACATATTAGTTAATGAATTTTCGGAATTACCTATCAAGTTACTGTTATATTTCTCTGACATTAAAAATGTGCTTCATTCCTTAACATTCTACCACAATGGTGCATGAAATATGTCAGTAGTATTGATATAATTTCTAACATCCTGGTTGAATGGGCGCATAAATATTTTTCTTGAATGACTACCTCAAATTAAAGATTATACTATATGCTAAGAAAAACTCACCTATTCTCCTAATGTCTACGCAACGTATTTCTTCTTCACTATGTGGTCGACGCAGCCTCACTGATAACTTGGACAATGGATTGTGCGTTCTGTTTGTGATGATACGTATAGCGAGATAAATCTGTTCGAGCAGGAGTGCACGCCCCCCGACACTCCCCTCAGGGTCGATAGTCGATATCTCGATGAGCCGATAAGTTCGTGAAATGACAAAGCAACGAGGATAATAGGAACTTTGTTTACTCTTACGACCAAGTGAATATTTTGACGTAAATTTTTGTTTTGAGATTTTATGTTATTTTCATCAAAGAATACATTTAAATGGAACGTTTTCTGGAATCTGGACTTAAATTCTCATGTAATACGATGTAATCTGATGAAGCATGGAAATTGTTCCATCATCAAACGCATGATCATTTTTTTCTCTCCAAACACGTAGAAACGAAATTATTTCACGAATGATATTTACGAAGCAGAAAATCTACTATTAACATCACATTCACAATGATTCGTAATATTTAAAATCTAGCCTATAAGATCCAGAACAAACTCTTAGAATATTAATCGAAGACGATCACAATCGCGATCACGATCACAATCGCCCACGACGCAATAAGTAATATACGAAATAGAAACGGGAAAACTGGCGGCAAAATGGCCCTCTCTTGACGACGCCTACTCTTCACCAAATATCAGCGTTTCGGATCGAGAAAACTCAACATCTTTGGCGACCTGAATATCAAACTGGTCCGTTATCGCAGGGAACAATGCTCGACCGGGCAGACGCTAGGACACGACAAAGCCAGTTCTCTGGCGTTATCTGCTCTGCTTCGTGGGCTTATCTTAGCGATATTCAACGTATTCTTGTGATATCTCTTACAGGAGGTGTAATATGACACTTAATTGTTGAGCGTTAAATTGCACATCACCTGATTTTTATCGCGCTTAAAATGAATATCCGGTCAGAATAGATGTAACATACTTTCAGTAAAATCTTCAAGCGCAAAAAATCTGTTGCTTGCCGCCATTGTACCAATGTAAATTAATTTATTTTGTCTCACTGGAGTTTTGGCAACTTACATCATATTTTCACAAATCATATAAATTCTCGAGAGAAAATTCGCAATTTTGCTGTCTTTTTCACAAATCGCCTGATATTGGATAGTAAATATAAGTACCAACGAATAAATTTACATTAATACTTAAGAAAAAACCGAATTTGCAAACAGGCAAAGTGCTTGAATTTGGATGGGAAACGAAGCAAGATTCTCGAACTTCACAAGAAATTTGTGTGTGTGTGATAATTTTCAAAAAATGTAGTGAGTACATTCTTGACACATTCAGCTAAAGGTTTCAAATAACTCTTATTCTTGTCTCTAACAATATTCGAACTTTCACAGGTACAATAATTCACTCTTATAGTAATCTAAGCGCTCCAAGAAACTTTTTTTTTTCGTCATAAGAGAATTTTACTTCGTTAAAAACAGTCTATACTCACTTTGAAACCACCTTCATAAAAATACATCAACTCTTTTTTCTCCTTATTTTGCCTTTATTAAAAAAACGAAAGAGAAAGTCTTAGTGGAATCATGATTGAGAAGAAGACAAAATCGGTAAGCATATAACAGTTGCTTGTTCATGTTTACGAACACCGAAAACCAACAATAGAACAAGCCCTATAGCGACTACTTAGTGCTGGATCAAGACAACACAGCTACTCAGGAATCCGTGTTTAGCCACGCGATGCGAAATATCTGCCAAGGGAAATCTGAAAGACTGTAGTATTGTTATTGGATTTTTAAAAAATCGTAGTTTTGGTATGTTTGTTACATCTTATGAAGTTCACCAAACAGCTTCCTGGTTTGCCTACGAGTTCGCAGGCATAGGTCTCGCAAAATCATGGGGCATAGTAACCGAATTTCATCGATTCTCTTCATAGACCGGAATGAAAGATAAGCTATCAGCGTGCCATTCACTGTTAGCTTACCATGTGAATTCACAGCACGTGAACGATAAACTAATTTAGAAACCTTATTTTATCCGACGCCAGCGTATTTTAGGAGTCTAGCACGTGTCCTCATTACTCAAACCGCAGTGCAATATGTCCTCAGATTGGATATCCGGTGCTTGACTGAGAATATCTCTTCAGAGTTCCGAGATTCGAAGCTAGTTTTGATTCCAGTTACACATTTAATAATAAAATCTCGCGGTACATTGTATTTTTAAATCCCCGGCCCGCTCACAGGATACTGGAAACGTATCAAACCATACAATGTGTGACGCATTAGATAACAACCCTTAAATACCATTATGTCTGCCAGAATTTTCAAATTCTTAAAACATTTTGAAACGCATAGCTAATACGAAAATAATTTACGGTGGTAGCCTGGAGATTGAAGTGGAGAATTCACAATGTAACGCTATAGGCGAGCGCAGCATAAATTAAGAGGAGAGGGCAAATATATTTTCCCCCTGTCCTTAGAACTCAATTTAAACATTTTACTACAATGGATTAATCATACAATGGGAATGAAATTATAATAGTAATAATACAAAGAATAAATACACTAGATTTTATATTAAACTAATTACACGGTCTATAGATGGCTGGGAGAGCCTCATTCCCAAATGTCTTGTAAACATTTCTCAACTTGTCACGTTAAAAAGGGGAGAAACAGGGATTGAACATATTAAGGATATACATTGTTTTAATTTGTAAGAATAAGATACCTATCTGAAATTTTTCAGGGAAGGGGGGCACAGACATATGAATGCCCACGCCTATGAATAACGAGAAACTATTTTACGAATATTAAACGGGGCGTGCTGTGTAACTGCGTCTGGTCTAAAGCAACTTGGGTCTTATGCTGCCATAATACTTGGACCGTTACACGCACAGATCCCTTACTCTCAATTTATATTCTGACGCGTCGCACAACTCGCCAAGTTCGAGCATCTCAATGCAAATTTTGATCGACTTTTAAATTCTGACATTATTGGCGAAGCAGTTCCCAAGTTCGCTGGGTACGTAAATCACCTAAATAATACGATTCAAATTGCGACATTTATTGTGCAAACTCTGCACTTTTTAAGAATTTCCTGCTGGAATCGTACTTCGAATGTTTATCGAGCCAAAATTTATTGCTTATTTATCCTTGAAAATAGATTTTATTACATGGGAGTTTTTTTTCTCCCTTTCAAAAATTCAAAATTTAAGTGGTAGATGACTTAGTGTAGGGATCACAGAATTTTGAAAATGTGCACACAATTCACTTTACCCCATAGCACGTCATACGCAGTTTTAGCTGTTTTTTGACGTAAAATAAATAAATAAATAAATAAATATGACAATCCGTGCTGAAGACTACGAGTACCATCCAAAACTATAACAAAACTAAAAAGATTCTATTTTATAGATTACCGCGTAATAAACATTACTAGTTTCTCTTTTGAAACACGAAAACCTACTTCTAGGGGGCTGGTACACGTAGTTTCCAGGTTGATTTGCAAGTTGTATTAGCGCCTGCTGTTTCCTTTATACCATAATCTGCGTAATTCTATCTCGTTTAATGTTTCCCTGAAGGGAGGTAATTCCTTATTAGTAGCACACGAAGATTATTGTCGACGATATAAATTGTGCAAAAAAAAAAGACATCATTCCTTAGCCAATTGTACATAGAGGGGACGCCTAATTTGCGAGACGGTAGATGTGGTGGTCCCTGGCGGCGAATTTGTGAATCAGTTTGCATCGATAAAGCTTAACCCCCGGGAGGCCGATGGGAGCAAACAATTAATGAAATAAAATAAAATAAAAATAAAAATCCCAGCCAGTGGTGGTCCCTGGCGGCGAATTGGTGAATCAGTTTGCATCGATAAAGCGTAACTCCCGGGAGGCCGCAGGGAGCAAACGATTAATAAAATAAAATTTAAAAAATCGCAGCCTGTACGGCGAACGAGCCAACAGATGCGTCTACGCATCCCAGCGACACGTGGACAAACAAACAAACAATGACCAGACACGGTCGGCGACGGTTGGTCACGCGCCATATTTCGAAGCACGAGGAAACTGCGTGCAAATTGCCACACGTCTGGCGGGGGGCGTGATCTTTCGCGGGGAGGAGAATCAACAAGCGCGCGCAAGACACTGAACGCAAGGTTAGCCGGCCAGCGGGCGGGCGGCGCGGTGTCGACACGGCGTGGGCGGCGGCGGCGACGTCGGCGGCAGCGAGCGGGCAAGGCGTTGCGTGTTACACCACATTCTCACGTTGCGTCGCGGGGGCGGGGGCGGGGGGGCGTGAAGATTACAGACAGGATAGAACTTTGGAACGGCTAAATTGGGCTCGTATACTTGCAGTTCAAACAGGCTACTGATGGCAAATTTTACCCAAACATCGATGGTTCCATACATCGCTAAAAGGTTTACGATGTCGAAGAACACATCGACGAGAAAACATTTTTTATTTAAAAACTTCATACACTTTCAAAGAACCATGAGTAGCGAGAAAATAAAATGCAAGATATTTATCGTTTCCGAATGCTTTTGGCACTTGATACTTATTTACATTTACTTAACACATCAATGACTGATGGAATTTTATTGAAATAAAATATTTAATTAGAACGTATTCCAATTAAAGAAACTACACTCTTTACCATGATAATATCTACTCATTAACAAAAATCACATCATTAAACCATTAAATTATCATTAAAATTAATTTAAATTATGAAATTGTTAATTGAAACGTTCCAATTTCTACAGTTTAAATAACAATTATAATTTGGTGTCATCTCTGCAGCAGTGTCCTCCAGCGTACTCTCCACTCCGCAGCTCTGGATCCGACTCTGGATCCGCACTCTGGATCCGACAGCATTTCCGTACAATCGCGCAAGCCCCGATATACACCACAAAAACCCTTTTGACAAACGATTTCGAGGGTTTTGGCAAACGCGCATTTTCGCACTGCGTCTCTACAGCCTCAGAAGCGCCTGTGAACGTAAGCTAAATTCCCGAAATCGTTCGCCAACAGAAAACGTACAAGTCGGATCTACGTCGTGTTTCGAATTGATGTAGGTGTTCGTTCAATGGCTTTTATGATAACAATTTTTAGCCCACGTTTTTTATTTGATAGGCAATTGTTCTTAATCCACGGCTGGATTAATTATACTTCTCGCATGGCGTAGAATGCACGTTCCACTTTGACTCACCCAGTTTTAGGCAGCGGAGCAGGAAGTGCAATTCAAAGAGCCGGTTTATGCACGGCACCAGCTCTCCCTTTGCATCTCAACACACCGCTTCCCCTCCGGCGCTCAACTCAAATCTCCGAATCCACTAACCCTAAAACGGAACCTGTTTATCCATCGTATGCCTTACTACTTACTATAAGAGCTAAATCATCGCGTAAAGGAAACTAGAAATAAATAAATTTTGAAAATGTGCACAGAATTCACTTCTCCCCATAGCACGTCATACGCAGTTTTAACTGTTTTTTGACGTAAAATAAAATAAAATAAATAAATAAATAAAATAAATGAAATGTCTGAATACAACATTAAGAAGATTTTCGTAGCAGTTTTCAGGTCGAACTAAGATGATGAAAAATTAATCGCGTAAATAAATGAAACTATCGATCTAAATGCAGTTTCTTTTAATATAATTATATCGATTGATGATTTGATATTCAAAAGAGACATTTTCATTATTACGGAGTTAATGAGCACCAAGTGCAAATTACATTTTAACCAAGTCATTCTCAAGGTGGAATGATTTTCTGCGCTGTTTTCAAATTATGTTAAATCTTTTAAACTATTTCCTGGAAGACCTCGTAGAAGGAAAAATAGATTCCAGAGAGAAGAAAATTAATTAAGAATGTTATTCTGTTTAAGCGTTAATTCCGAAACTATTTTCATCATAAAATCTCGCCCCTCCCCCAATCATAAATTTTCTATTTTCGGCAAAAATGTAACAAAAAAACTAAAGTAACTATATATAACTTACCAAAAAAAGAATTCGTACATTAAACACAGGTAGGTATTCGTAAATGAAATTGTCGTTCGAAAACAAACATATTCAATATAATGAGCTGTTCGTGATATCACAAGCCCCAAATTCTCCTAGAAGTCCAGATTTCTCCTTGACAGCCTCTGCTCCACCTCATCGAATTCAAGCACTTCGTTTGCAGAACCTTACTCTAACCTTGGCTACATCCTCAGATTGCTGGGTCTCCATTAACCACAATTTACGATCGTGAAATAGGCGGAGAAAAAAATGATACCTAGACTACACTTGTCTCAGTTATTCAATTAGATATTAAAAATAATTGAATGCAATTTGTAGATCTACGGAAAAGACCAAAGCGCTGTTCTGTGAATAGGTTACTTTACGACAACCTAGCTCTAAATGTGTTGGAAGATTAGCTTCAGCAAGGTTACAAAAATTTTCTTTCTCCCAACCAAGTAGCGCTGCGACGCGCACAAATTCGAACGGCCCCTTAAGATAATTATTTACCGCCTTGTCTTGGATGGTGGTGAGGAGAGAATTGAAAGCAAACAACAACTACTATTTCAACTGGATATTTGCTATACGAATTACGAGTCAAATTTGTCAATCCAACACATCAATATTCAATAAATCAACTAAATGTTTAACAAAAAATTTTCCGGAGGGGGCGTCAGCGCTGAAGCGTTCCTCCCAGAGTCTGCCCGTCTCCTCGTCATTCGCGCGGGGGCGGCAACTCAGCGGCGAAAGCGGAAAAGGCGGGGAAGGGGCGGCGGGCGGCGGCGGCGGGCGGCGGCCGAGTGCGGCGTCAGCACGGGCGCCGGACGGGGCGCGCCGCGGCGGCGTTGCGTCCACTCAGGGAAACAAAACGCCCGGCGTAAGCGACACCCGCCGCCGCCGCCGCCCGGCGCGCGTGCCACCCACCGCGGGCGAAGTTCAGCGGCGCCGCCCGCGCCCCCATCCCCACCCCACCTCGATCGAGACGTGCACCGGGAGAGGTGGCTCAGGGCGTCGGCTGATGTCACTGCAGCGCCTCTGACCGGGAGCTCCCAGATTCGTGTCCCGACGGCGGCAGGATTTTCGACACTAGCTCTTCAGCTAGGTCGAATTCAGTCGCTGTCTGGAGGAGAATTCTAGCGGCCGGCTGCTCTGATCGGTAGTTTTCCGTGGTTTCTCCGGTCAACACCAGGCAAATGCCGGAGCAGTACCCTACCAAACGGACCACGGACCGCGCGCGATTTTTCCTTAGTTGACACGCCCGGAATCACTAACAACCAACCAACCATCGAGATGTGTGGCTGCGGAAGCGGCGTGAAACCCTTTCGCGCTCGTACGTACAAGCGGAATGTCGTGGGCTGGTGGGTGTTGAGGATCGGTCGTGATCAGTATTCGGTCGGAGAGAGTTGGCCAGGGATGACAGTGATGCTTGTGGGTCCGCCCCTTTTCTAGGTAGATGGTCACAGGAATGGTTTGCTGTTGCCTTCCACTGAATGGATGATCCTAGAGTGATCATGAGGAAAGAATTGCGATGACTTGTAAGAGATGAGTGATTAGATGCGGGATGGTGCTCAGGTGGGATGTGTATACGGTAAACTACCACCTAAAAAACTTATCTGTGAATTCCTCTGCCTCATACGAAACTGGAAACGCACTTTTCGGCTGCGCGTATTTGCATGTTGCTTAAAGTCCCTGCGTTAACGTGTCAGGCAGACTCATGTGAAACATTAATCCGAATAATAATGGGAGTGCACCGGAAAGATGAAAAAAATGGCCAAAAAATAAATTTGTACACGATGACGGGCGCCGCCTATGAGAAGAGGAAGGGGAGGTGGGGAGCCACATTTCTGGGTCCCTCTGGGCCCCCTTTTTCACTATTTTTTTTATTTACATTTTACTAGTAAATTAGCATGTTACTAGTAAATAAATAAAACGTACAATGAAAATGAAATTATAAACTTAATGACACAATTAAAAAATATAATTGATCTGTTGGAGAACCGTTTATAGGGTACGCAGATGGTTTAAAGAGCTTCTTTTCCAAATGTCGAGTATCAATTCCTCAAAGTATGAGCTTGTATAAAAGTTGATCACTTTTATGAAAGTAAATTGATTACGTCAGGCTATGGAGCACCTTCCAAGACCCCCCCCCCCGTAAGTATGCCTGCGGTTTTGTATTCTTGTTTGTCCTCCTCTGATCATGAACACGTAAATCTGAATAAATAGCTTTGATTGTAATTGAAATTAGGTCGGAATGATGTTATATGAAATTAACAAGCTTAATAGACTATTTTCAATCAAGATAGAAGAGAACCAGAATTTTTACATGGACGATGATGTAGAGGAGTTAAATGAATTGTAAGAGGCTGAAAATTAAACACTGCAGCTTCACAAAGGAAGGTACGAGTTCTGTTTCTGATATTTCTTTTACTTTTGGATTCAAGCGTTTCTTGTTTAATGTTGCTGACGAGAAAGTGTAAATAATCTGAATTAATTTGACGCATACGGTAAAGCGTACGCAGTTGGTTCGAAAAGAGTATGTAATAGGATAACTCTTCTTTAATCCTTACATAGCATGATACCGAGAAAGAATCACATTTTACTCGTTTTCATATTTGCAAACTTTTGCAAATAATCACTACTGACGTCAATTGGTAGGAATGAATATGTAATGTATAGAAGGGAATAAATACATAATTTTTGCATAAAATCCATACATAAACAAACCTGTTTGATCAACCCTGCAAAGCATTATTATTACCCTTAATGCTTAACGAAATAGCGAACACACAAATAACCTTCTAATTCCCAACAGCAATCCACGGCAAATCATTCAAAATCGAATAGCAATTCACCTAACGTGCCGCGTGTCTATCACGTTCGCCACAAAACATTTCTTTGATCCCGGTGAATAAGTTGATAAGTCACAAATACTTAATTTTACAGGAGAGCACAAAAAAGAACTATAAAATAATGCTGTAAATGAGGGATTAATGATATCTGGACAAAACTTACACACAGTGTCGTTTTAATATCACGTTCGTTTGAATATCATTAATCCTTGATTTACTTCAGTTGAAAGTAGTTTTTTGCTCCCCTGCAAAATTAAGTGTTTATGACTTATCAGCTTATACACCGGGATCAAAGCCTTTTGGGCGGAACGATTGCTTTTAAACAAACGAAAATCGCCGAGACTCTGCCAACAGTTCGGAAGAGGAGCTCTGCGGAGGGCCACACTTAGTGATGGCAATTTTTACCAAAACATCGACACATCGCTAAAGAGTTTTCGATGTCGATGAAAACATCGACGGAAAAAAAACATCGATGTTTTAATTATAGACTAATAAACATGCTAATGTTTTTAGCATGTTAATGCCATGTTTAATTACAGTACGTAAAAGTGATATATTATTACATTGTTTGATTACCAGCATGTTAGTAGTATGTTAATAAAAATTATTATCGAATATAAAGAATAAAATTAACAACAAAGAACATTGTGTTTCGCTACTTTATCCTTTAGTCACTTCCATTCATACACCATCGAAGTAAAACCACCTAAAATTCCCTCAGATTGCACAGGCGAAATGTGCAGCGTGATAAAGAGAATGACGCAAAACAACGATACTGCTGTGGATTGCTGTTACTCTACAACGTGCCTAAACCCCTTTATTAAAAAAAAAATAAAAAAATCGATGTTTTCGCAACAAAGTACCGCTGTGAAGAAAATATCCAAAGCAAAACATCGGTGTTAATATACTTCAATCGAATGGAGTTCTTTGCTACCCTGTAAAATTAAGTGTTTATGACTTATCAGCTCATCAACCGGGATCAAAGATTTTTGGGCGGAACGAATGCTTTTAAACAAACGAAAATCGCGGAGACGCAGCCAAGACTTCGGAAGAGGAACGCTGCGGAGTGCCACACCTAGTGATGTTTCTGGTGGAAAACATCGATGTTTTAAAGTCGCCGATGGTTTTTTGCGGTCCCTAGCCACACCCCCGTCGGCCCGGCCCGGCTCAGCGCGGGGCGGCAGAGGCGGCGGCGGCGGCGGCGGCGGGCGTGGGCGCTGGTGCGACGTGCAGCTCCTTCCCTGAAACGTCGATCGCCCACCGCGGAAGTGTGTTCGCGTGCCCGCGCACGCGCGTATTTCCGCTGTGGAAAACTGCCCCGTTTTGCTTTTACCGCGGAGACGCAAATTTGAAAATAAGGACCCACTCAATGTGGATTCTGACCACACAACGTGATATAGAGGAAGTAATTTAGTATATATAGGAATACGATTTATCCAATGTTTCGTTATCAGGGCCCGGCAATAGAGATTTCCTCTAAAACATTCGTCGTTTTTTTCCTCTAGTAGGATTACAATAATTTCTCTGTACTGTGTACGCGGGAAAGTGCAAAATTTAATTAATAAAATTGAGAAAATTTTAAAATACATTTTGTATTGAGATGTCGGTATTAAGTATTAAAATTATTTATTATGGCTCACTGAAATAAAGATAGTACTGAATAGTGGTTGTATTTAAAAAAAAGTCGATTTTATAGAATACATTAAATCATTTCAGCACTTTATTCGAACAATATAACGATTACGAAAGATACTAAGAAAGAAAGTGGTGGAGAAATTCTATGAACACCTTCCATCAAACGGCCACTAGGTATTTTTTTAAAAAAAAGTTAAAATGCCCAAAAACCTTAATATGGAAAACAACGTAAAAGAAATAATTGAAAATCGAAATGATGCGACAGAATGGTATTGATAAGAGATTCTGATGTTGCAGGCATTGCACTTCAATAGCACAAACGGTTTCGTCATAAGTACCAATGCTTTCTTCAAAAGACAGTATTTAATCTTTTAGTTTTTCCTGGTTCGGGAATCGAGGGGCAACGTTCTATGGAATTCGACGAGATACAGAAACTCAAACGGACCACTCGGAGGTCACGAAACCGGTGACGAAGCAAGAGTATCGTTTCCGACCCAAGCATGAGCAGACGGCCAGACGAGTCTCGTTTAATATGGCTTTTAGAGCTCTAATGGTCCAGTCCATTAAATAAATATTAATATTTGACACGGAGGACGCAGAAGGCTGCATTATCGCTAACCTCAGGAAACCTCTGAGAAGTGTCTGTACGGGAGGCCCGCATGGGCTTTGGAGAGGGTTTAAAACGAGAGCAGTCTACACTACAGCTCTGGGGGCAGCCAGTAAATCTATCGCCACCGCCAGACACCCAGCACCGTCCTCAAAGTTGATCTACCGAACGCTCAACGATTATGGCTCACGTGAAATATCTATAGTCGAAACACGAAACGGGCAATGAGGAGGGCCGGCTCTCGGCGTTCCGTGCTGCATCTCGTTCAGAAAATACACAAACGAATTTATGGCAATAGGTTCCGGAGAAGATGACTATAAGATTTTTCCCGTTGATAAGCTTACACAAATACACACGAGAATCGCCGTCACGATCCTTAGCTGGAGCATTTCAATGACTCGTATGTGGTTCGCGCGGTATTACGGAAGTATATTGTCCAAACAATCCCATCAACACTTCAAACGCACCGTGAGACTACAAGTAGGAAAAAAATTATAATAAAAAAAATGTACGGGATGGATACATTTCACGACCCACGAGGGCGTGGCAAATCCAGCAACCCCTCGGGAGGTTGACGCGTCGAGCTGCATGCAGAACGGTGCACATCCACGGAAAAGCCACACGGGTGATAAAGTCGTCGCTGCAAGAGCCAGTTCACACGCGTAGCACGCCCGTGTGCCCGCCACGCGCGAATTACACGCACCCGCGACGCACTTCCTTAACACCGGAGCAGCCTATTGTCGCCAACGCTAGCACCCACCGCCGCAGAAAAACTACCGCAGAACACGTCCGAAGTAGAGTGAAAAATTCGCTGTCACTTCGGGATACGATGCAAAAGGTCGATTGGATATGAACACTAAACGAACCGTCAAAAACATTTGACGCGGGAACAACAAAACACGCTGCAACAAAATTGGAGAACAAACACTTCACAGTCGAACTGCAACATTACACGGATTCGCACAACAAAAAATCCTACCTGAAGACTTGCGATGATCTCATGGCACAGCCGCAGGTTGTGGATCAATGATGAACGCGCAGAAGACACCACACCCCCCCGATCATAACAAGTCTTGTATTCACACAAACACACACAGTCTCTGACAAAAAAAAAAAAAGGCGTCCGAGTCTTTCACATAATCCAGCACAGTGCAGTGGGTGTCACAGGAGCAGATGTAGTAGGCGGGCGCGAAGATGTAGTTTGGCTTGCGCACACGTGCACCGCAGAGCGCGCTGGCGGACCACCGCTCCTGTCACAGACGCGGCTGGATGTGTGAGTGATCGGGCAGAGCTCTCCCCGCTGCTGGCGGCGGCGGCGGCGGAGGCGGTGGAGGCGGAGGCGTCAGGGGCCGGCTCGCTGCGAGGCTGCGCGCCTTCGGGTGCGCTCGGCCGTCGGAGACTGCCCGTTCGGCTACAGTCGGATGCCCCAGGAATCATGCGATACGCGGACCGCTGCAGCACCGTTGACAGGTAGAGGTGCGAGAGTTGCCAACCTCTGCGCGACGCAACACCCTAGGCCGGCCAACGTGGGCCGCGCGGCGGGCCGGAGGGACAGCGGGTAGCAAAAAATTGAGGGTCCTTTGGAAAGAACGGATGTGCATAAAGATGAGTTGCTGAAGTGAAGAATCTTCTACCCCATTATATCACTCCACTCCAACCCCTAAATTATAAAATAAATTTTAATTGTTCTTCAACATTATTTCATTGCTACTCTCAACATCGTCTACAAAAACGTAGGTCATGAATACGCAGTGTCGGAATGCAAGTGGATGAAGTGAAATCAAAAGAATGTTTAATTCCAATTCGTAGTATTTTTCGTATTAATTCAAATTCATATTAATATCGATAATTATTTTCATATTATTTCCATTATTCGCAAAATGAACAACTACTTTACGTCAGTTGCTATTTGAAGCGTGGACTTAAGAACGTATCTTAATATGAAATAATTGGTCGGGGAATTTTCAACGGAAGAAGCGGTTCATGAGAAAATACAGAGAGAAAAAACTTCCGCATAGTCATGAGGATGTGGTGAAATTCACCATACTAAGATCAGGGATAATCACCCTGCTTCCAGAAATTTCATAATTCAAGCACAAATATCGGAAACAGTAGCAAACCAAAGAGGAAAACAGTGGAATGCTTCAGCACTTCCTCGGGAACTGGGCTTGTCAGACCCACTGTATGTTTCGCAGATGCAAATAAAGTAAGGCCGTTCGCATGAAAACACTGAAAAAAAAATGAGGATTACCATATGATGCTTGAAAAACTTCTTTGTGGCATTATTTTCTTTCTGCGGCTCAGCTATCGGAAAATGAAGCTGTATAATTAGGAATAATGGATAGTCATCAATAAATTAAATTTAAAAAAATTACTTGTTCTTCAGGAGATTTAGTCCGTTCTTTTCTAAGTCCTAACGTTGCAGTTCAGAAAACGCATGTGTTATCCCGTCACACCACGCCAACGCCGACCGTCCATTCCCGCGCGGTGGGCGACTGCTGGAGCGACCGGCTGGAGCGCCGGGCGGGCTACGGGAGCGCGGGCGGCTCGGGCGTTAGGCGCAGGGTTGGCACCCCTGCGGGATGCATGAATCAGTCGGGTCGCGGCAGAGCCACCTGCGCTCCGCTGCCGCAGCCGGGTCCACGCGGCGGTGGTGGGGGAAGCGGCCGAGAGTGGGGGAAGGCGCGGTGGAGGGGGCAGCGGCGGAGGCGGCGGCGGCGGCGCCGGGGATGGCGTCTGGATGCGAACCGCCCGACCCGGCCGCGGCCGTTCGGCCCACTCGCGATCGAAGGCGCTGGCCAGCGCTTCGCATGCCCGCGCCGGACGCGAGCGTAATTGAGTCGTTTATTTCAGAAACCCGTCAAACGCCAAAATTTCAAATGCGCTTTATTGGTGGAATATTGTTCCAGGAGGATAGACACATCGCTTATTCCATATTTAGCTGAAAAATATTCATTTATTAACTGCTTTAATACTAAAAAAATATTTTGAAATCGGAAAAACTGGGACACTTTTTCTCAATTTTGTCGATATGATAAATTTGGCGTTTGACGGGTTTCTGAAATAAACGATTCAATTGAAGGCGCAATCTGCGGAAATGGGCACTTCGGGTTCGCAAAACGGTTGAAACTTGAACTGGGGCGAAACCCTTATTGCCTTGAATAGTGATGGCAAATTTTACCAAAACATCGATACATCTCTAAAGGGTTTTCGCTGTCGATGAAAACATCGACAAAAAACATCGAAAGGGATATATTTTATTGTTTGGTTATCGGCGTGTTAGTAGTATGTTAATAAAAATTATTATTAAATGTAAAGAATAAAATTAACAATAAAGATCATCGTTTTTCGCTACTTTACCCTTCAGTCACTTCCATTCATACAACATCGAAGTAAAAGCACCTAAAATTCCCTCAGATTGCACAGGCGAAATGTGCAGTGTGATAAAGAGGATGACGCAAAACAACGATATTGCTGTGGATTGCTGCTACCCTACAACATGTTTAAAATCCTGTATTTTAAAAAATAATAATATATCGATGTTTTTGCAACAAAGTATCGATGCGTAGAAAACATCGGAAGCAAAATATCTATGATAATACATCGATGTTTCTGGTGGAAAACATGGATGTTTTAAAAACATATAGAATCTAGAATGGTTCTAACGCTTCTAGAATCGTTCTAACGTTTCATTTCACAATGTTAATTATTAGGGGCGGATTTTAATGAAATGCAATTTTTTCTTTTCACTTTAGAAGAATGCCATTTAGTGCAGAAATTAACTTCATGTTATGACAAAAGGAAATAACCCATTTTTATACGTCATTTTTTTCCTTTTTTCGTCAATTTCGACTAATAAGTAATTTTTTACCTTTTTAAGTCTTTTATAATGCATTTTTCGCTGATTGCCTGGATTTTAATATCATTTTAATAGTACTTGATTCAAACAATATTTACGAGATGCAACAAATGTTCTCCACAGAATTCCTGAGTAGCCTATTTGATTTTTTCGCTCATATATTGTAATGTCAAACGTTGTATGTAATCTAAGGTGCCCTGTCACGCCCATCGGTGCCATTGCTTGTTGGGCTGGCTTCGCGATAAATAAAGGCAAAGATTTTCTTGTAAAGAACAGTCCAAACCAAAAGTTTGCAATCTGAGTTCCCTTGAACAAAAAGGAACAAGCCTCGATTACTTCAGTAACATATTCAACACCTTCAGTTATTCCTCCGAAGTGGTTTTGATCATTTTTTTACGTTATTTTTCTTTGTTCTTAGGGCATTTTACAAAAATTTAAAGAGCACTTTTGTTGACGTCCTACAATAAGCTCTTAAATACTTGAAGAAGGTCACAATATAACTGAAACTTAGTACACAACTGTTAAAGAATGGTTTGAGTCTGTTTCAGTAAATTTGGACATTAAACTAATTTGTTTCAATTAACCGAACAAAAGTGACGATATTAACTTTTATGAAAAGAGTTAAAAGAAGATTATTAAAAAAAAAATAATCGATGGATTTCTTCAAGTCATAGAGACATTTTGATCCTTGAGTTTCCTACACGGCAGCTTTTAGATGCAATGAATTGAATCTAAATATGCTCCTAACAACCAATATTTATTATTACATATTTGATTGGAATTTCCGTTATTTAACGTCTTAACATACAATTGTTAGTTTACGGATAAAAAACACATTAAAATTATTCAATGACTTGTTTACGACAAATATTTTAAGGTACTAAAAAATAATAACAGAATTAATGGAAGTTTTTAACTTCAGTTATTCATCTAAAAAATAAAAAGAGTTAAACGAAAATCAAATACTCGGAAGTTCCCTAATACTCTTTTTGACGAAGTAAACGTGCAAAAGACCAGAGCATAATAGAGATCCCCCCGCTCCGCCCCGCTCCGCCCCGCTCCGCCCCGCTCCGCCCCGCTTCGCCCCGCTTCGCCCCGCTCCGCCCCGCTTCGCCCCGCTCCGCCCCGCTCCGCCCCGCTCCGCCCCACATATTTTGACTGTCTCCAATTCTGAAGATTTTGAGATTACCCATAAAAAAGTCTCTTGAAATAACAATTTTATAGAGCTTTTAGATTTAGTGACAAAATCAAAATATTATCTATTATTATCTAAGACGTGCAATTTATCGCACGAGTAAACTAGGAAATTTCACAAGTATCATATTTTTATGTATGGAAAGTTGTGGATGAAATTTCCTAGTTTCGATTTTCTCTTCTCTAAAAATCTCCACAAAAATACCATTGTTGTGCAAACACCATTACAATACTTTCTGTCTCGTATGCATTCACTGTACTTTCAATTGTATCGCAATGTACACACAAAATCCAAAACAATGAATAATTTTGGGTAAAAGTTTTGAAACCGAAACGGGAATCAAAGAAGACCAATACGAGCATCAGTACTTGGTTGTCTACAGGAGACGTGGCGTGATTAAATGTTGTTCAGTATTATTCATTCTTGACGGTGCAATATTACCATTTACGTAAGTACCACATTACCACACAATCACGTTACATCATCTCTAAAGACACTGTCGTCGCTATGTTTTCGTGAATCAAAACGTCATTCCGGAACAGATCATTTATCAGCTGTTGAAGTTCTTTCAATTTGAAAGAAATGTGAAATTACGTACAATTTAAAAGTGCAACTTAATTCTAAAGCCACTAAGTATTAAAAATATTTCACATCTTGGCAGTTACAATTATTTTATTTCAGAGCATCCTAAGCGTCATTTTTTATGGCAGTTCTGCAGTAAAGGCCAATTTCTAAGAAAACAAAAAGCTAAAAAAAAACAAGAAAAAAGTATTTTACGGTTGAGAAGAGGAAAATAACTTTTGTTTCTTTTCATTATTTCTTGAACCAATTGTAATTGATAATTTATATAGCAAATTACTTTATAATACGAATGTACATTTACTGTACCATTAACTCGACTTTCACACGAATGATTTTTCAATAATACATCGTAATGTTTGGAGATGAAGCGAATTCTCGGTTTAATCATGCTTTCGTTTATGGCCATTGCTTTCCCCAGGAGCAACGAACGCATAAAAGCCACTCCGAGACTGGCGTATAGGTTCCGAGAAAGCGCGTGATCTCCGCCAAACACCCACTCTGTTCCTCGAACTACTCGGCGCTGCCGGCCCACACAGTTTAACAGCTAGATTTAAGGTGCTCGATACTGTCGAGATCTAAAATTATATTCCTTTCTCCGCCGTTATAGAATAATACCAGCCGAGATGATCTGGTTATTACGAGAAGCGAGCCGACGCACGTGATGATAGAACTCAAGATAGTGCAAGATCTCTATTCGATTATCTCATAGGGAGGCTGTGATTTTCACATGTTCGCGCTGTTTAGCTTTCACCAAAGCTGGATAGATTGACGAATACGTTTTGACTGACAGGAGGACGTCAACGGGATCCAGAACGATCTTCATTTCTATATAAACATTTTGCATTATAATAAAACGGGTATAAACGCAAAGATTATTATCTATCGGATCATTTCATTATCTGAAATTTACCTACAATTACTTTTTATTTATACAAGGCGATTTGTTGAATAGGAGCTAACTTTAAGATGATAAAAAGTTACGGAATTTACATTACCCACCACCAATAAATAATGAAATAAAAATAACCCATTACAGACTAGGAATACATTCAGATATCACCCAGGCATTTGACAGGACATGGCACCAAATCCTAATGAATAGATGAAAAATTTGACATTATACTAATCCATCAAATACATCATTCGTAGCTGTCTTAACAATTTAATTTTTTTATAAATATAAATAATCATCTCTGAAATCCGTGAATAATAAAACAGGACTCCCTGTCAAGTCTCGCCACTTTCATCCACACTATTTAACTTATACGTGGCATATCTCCCTGAACTAAACAGCATACAAATAGCCCAATTTTTGTAGAAGATATTTCAATTTTCTACTCTAATAACTCTCTAATTGAAATCAGAAACAATACTCAACTATACCTTCACTTAGTAAACGATGTAAATTAATAACTAAGAATTTATAATAAATGTAAAGTTAGTCATAAACTGAACAATGTACAGACAAAAATCAAACAATAAACTAAAAAAAACAACATACATGATAGAGGACGAAAGAAAGATGAGATTGTGGATGAGATACGAAAGAGAATATATTAAATTGGATGATGTGTTGTGATGGATTAATTATATTGTGGAAGTGAATATCTCGATGTATTTTATGATTAGATGTATGTGATTTAAATGTAATAGCGAATCGAACTTTATTCCTGAGAGGGGATTGGTTGTTAAAATAAACTACTAACTATACTAATGTCAATCTAACTAATCCATTTCAATCCATTTTATCTTCAATCAATAAATTACGGTCGTTACAATAAGTTAGGGAGGACGTAATTTAAGCAATGTTGGATTTTTCAACCTCCACGACTTTCTATTAATACACATAAGGTTTGTGTTAATGTACATATTTTTTATGTATAAATAACAATTTATTAATAAAAAGGTGCCGTATGGTGAAGACGTATTGTGGATTTGATAATCGAATCGTTATAATTCGATACGTTTGGAAAAAAAGTTTTTTCAATATCTTTTATTCACAGCCTATTTCTTCAGATCTGTTGAAATCTTTCATGAGAATGAAGCCTAATGCAGGGTGCTCCAAAAATTTGCTGTAAAAAGTATATCAATAATGTTTTCATGGTACAGTGCAACGTGCGTAAGACATGACTAATGAATGACCATGGCTATTGTCAGACTTGTTTGTACTATACGCAGATTCATTTTTATTGTTGTTGTAAAAAAAATTGATTCAACAGAATTAAAAACTGATTACACATCTATTTTTATTCATCTCTTCAAACTTATGACGAATAAATAATATTTTTGTATAAATTGGTATGTACCAGTTCTAGATATACATACACCTCCTTCCACATTCCTTTCACATTCACACTCCTTTATTTTCCATAAAATATTAACTCCCAAATATTCACAATATTAAACTCATATAATTTTTACAGTTCAGCATAGGCTAAATATTATGAAAAGAGAAAGAGACGGTGAATGTAAACTTTTTGTGTCGATTCAAACCGAGCAGTTAAATTAACATTGGGAAGATACTCCGACTAAAAAAAATATTATTATTATTATTATTATTATTATTATTATTATTATTATTATTATTATTATTATTATTATTATTATTATTATTATTATTATTATTATTATTACGTGGTCATGAATAAATAACAAGTCACTGTTGGCTATGACAATTTGAAGACCTTAATAGCGAGAGAGTTGAGAAAAATGATAGAAAGATGAAAATTGCTTGTCCGAACGAACTCGTTGGTGTGTCGACCGCTTCGCCTAGTTTCACGAGTAACAAAGATCGATACCCACTTCGTTCCTTCACTTTTACCTGGAAAAGAGCACCTGTCCCGGCAATGACGCAAGTCCACTTCGTATCTCCGTAACCTCCAAATACCACTTACTCTATCTCCAGAGTAGTTGCGCTGCAAGTTATGGACTGAGGAAGGCGTCTCGGCAATTGCCAGTGATATTCACTATCTTCGAAGAAGGAAGGAAGATTGCTTAGAGAAACGTCTTCCCAGGGCACGCCAGGTATTTCTGTCACGTTTTATTACTCCCTATTACAGACTTAAAATGTTTCGACACAAATAATGGCAGAAATTGTTTTGCCTGTTATCAGTTTCAGTACAAAATTATTACACGGACGGAAAAAAAAGAATAGAAAACACGTTCAAGAAAGAAACTTGCTCCAGAAACGTGGAGAATTCGAAAAAAGTGCTAATGTTGGGTAATTGCGTGTTTTAGTTAATGACAAACGAGAGGACTAAATTTTGCAAAAAATTGTTTCCAAAAATTTGGAATTCGTTAATTATTGTCGTGGAAACGCTTTTCCATTTTTTAAAAATGTAAACAAGGCCGAACAATGTTGTTCACAGGCTGAGGAGCGGAACGAAAGGCAGTGGGTTCGAAACTCGCAGGAGACATGTATCTTTTGCGACTGGCGTGGACCACTATCTTATTTCCCACAAATCTCCAATTGATGACACTACGCATGCAAACTAATAAAACCTAAGTGGCTTAAGGACGAAAGGTTGAATACACAAAATATAAATTTGTTATTTTGGTGATGAAGTGTTAATTGATTGATTGATTTTTTTCGTGTTTCGGGACGCGTCAATTGCTCTGGTCATTAGTCCTGTTAGTGTAGAGCATGTTTTCTCGGGAGATGGCGGTGATCTTCCCCCGCTGGATGGCGAGATCCGGCGCCGACCTACCGTCGGCTAGTGGAGTTTCCCCCTAACCAGGACACTCCCACCAACGGGGCACCGCCCCAGCCAGGACAGGCTCTAAGCTCCCAATCGGTCTCCCGGAATGTGTGATAGTGTAGTGCATGTTAGTGTAAGTGTGTATGTAAAGGGAGATGATAGGACAAGGAAGCGGAAGGACAGATCGCGCGCGATCCGTGGCCCGTTTCTTATGGTACTTATCCTCTCTCCTTACTTACACACTTACACGCACTACACTACCACACATCGGGAGATCGCTCAAGAGTTTAGAGCTTGTCCCGGATGGGGCGGTGCCCCGCTGTTGGAGATACCTGGTTGGGGAAAACCCCACTAGCCGACGGTAGGTCAGCGCCGGATCTCGCCATCCGACTCAAAGCAAACACATGCAGTACATTTACGGGATTAATGACCCTAGTAGTTGACGCCTTCGGAATCACTAACAATCAATGAATCAATACAACATCCAGTTTAAAGTTTCTAGATTGACTCATTGTTAATGAACCAAATTTTAAAATTGTGTGCCTAAGCTATCCATGATTTGTGACGGAAGAGGTTGGCGTGCAGCGGCAGGGCATCACTCGGGGACTTCACCGCGATAAGGTGAGCCCCGCGCCAAGTGGCGGCCCCTTCGTGGCATCGCGGCCGTCGCTGAGCAGCGATACACGCGCCGCATAGCAACGCTCTCCGACTTGCCATTCTTTCCCAGCAGCCGCTCTCTCGAGAAGAATTCCAGCGGCCGGCTGCGCTGATCGCCTCTGGCCTGGAGGTCCTGGGTTCGAGTCCCGACGGTGGCAGGATTTTCGACGCTAGCTTTTCAGTTAGGTCGAATTCAGTCGCTGTCTGAAGGAGAATTCTAGCGGCCGGCTGCGCTGATCGGTAGTTTTCCGTGGTTTCTCCGATCAACACCAGGAGAATGCCGGAGCAGTACCCTACCAAACGGGCCACGCGCGATCTTTCCTTCCTCTTCCTTGTCCTATCCTCTCCCCTTACACACACACCTACACTGACATGCACTACACTTCCACACATGTCGGGATATCAGTCGGTGGCTTAGAGTTAGTTCTGGCTGGGGTAGTACGCCGCTGGTGGGAGATACCTGGCTGGGAAAACACAGCAAGCCAACGTGTAGCTCGGCGCCGGATCTCGCCATTAAGCTGGAAAATAACACCGCCTAGCTTAAATATGCACTACACTTACAGGACTAATGCCCATAGCAGTTGAGACGCCTGGAAACACGATTTAATCAATTAATCCGCACGGTCAAGGAGCGTGGTTTGGAACAAATTTTAAGGTTCATTCACGATGCAAACATAGAGATAAGCATGGCGTTAACATAAAAGTTAGGACTGCGTCGGTAACCGGACTCATTCACAATGCGTTTGCATAATCTTAACACATAAGACGTGAACTTAAAAGCTAGCAAGCTTCAAGCTACTGTGCTTGTGTTTATGTAAGAAATAAGAAATGAACCAATCACCGTACGGTAACTCCAAAATCGAGTATTGAAATAATATCCAAGTCGATAGATCGAACAAAAGACTGGATTTCCAGATAGTGCGGTTGATTTTCGATGATTTTTTTTCTTTTTGAGCCAATGTCCTTTTTGAAATTTAGTTTTATTGTAGTATTCTTAGTACCGTTTAGGTAGTTGTATTCATAGTTATATCATTTAGTTTTCTCATTTTTATTGAAATTAAAATATTATATAAATCGAACCCCTAGGCTACGGACACAGTCGATATCTCAAAATCGGTTCTCATATCCAACAGTAAACTAAAATGTCCCTAAGACAATAGAAAATCTTATTTTGCATATGTTTATGTTGGACATTGTGAATAAATAGACAGAAATTTCCTGTTAAAGAACAGTCCAAACCAAAAGTTTGCAAGCTGAGTTCATTCGAACGAACGGAGAAGCCTCGAATACATTAGTAATGTATCCAGCAGTTTGAGTAGTTCATCCGAACTGGTTTTGATCGGAATTTTTACGTCATTTTCCTTTGGTTTTAAAGCATTTCAAGAGCATTTTATTGATCATTTTTGGCGATATTTTAGATCATCAAAATCCGCCCCTAGAGATGACGAATATTGTGATGAGTACTTCTGAGCATGAAATGGAATAGGATGTAAAATGAGGAGGAGCAAAAGCCTGGAATTAAACTCCATTGAAATCCTTTCATTCCTGGATTCCATGAAGTCCTCGATGTTTGAATCCCTGCTGGACACAGAAATACAATGCTACCACGCTTGCGGTTCAGCGAGACGGTTCACCCGATGCAGCAGCCGGACCGAAGGCTCAATCCAGCGTGGGAATTGGTTACGGAGAAGCCACGACGAAAAGGTAACGCCCCCGCTCACTCAAAAGGGCTGTTTGCCCGCCGCCCAGTACCCCGGCGCTGCAGCCGCTCGCTGCAGCACGTCGGCGAAGCCACTGACCGCCAAGCCCTCTTGGGAGATGCCTCTGCGCGGCCCAGGGCCTGCGCACAATAGGTTTCACTTTTATGAGCGCCACGCCCCGCCGCACCTTCTCCCAGCCGCCCGGCCCCGCCCGGCCCGGCGCCGCATTGTGCGTGGCGGTCCAGCGGCCGTTTGCCAGCACTCGCAGGCCTGTCAAAACGAGCAGACGGAGACATCTCTCTTTGGGACTGCAACCAACTTTGCAACGCCGGCCTGGGCTGTCAAACTGATGGCCAGAGAGCTGCATCCGGCGTTCTCTACTTCTGAAGGCCAGAGATTTGAAAACTGGGTAAATTATTTGATTTAATTTATCTAATTAAATAATATTCAGACACAAATTCAACTGTCATATTTCTTAAAAGATGTTTGGCTCAGTTTTTAAAGAATGATGTCTGGCTGTTGGCTCTATTAAGCAATACGTTAATAATTAAACTCCGTGATTCAATCTGAAGGGAAAAGGCAAAAAATAGTATATCAATAGGGGCAACCACATTCTTTACATGTAGAGAATGTCAAAAATGTTGCTGTTTTATAACACAACACTTAAAGAGTAACTCATTCATAGAGGCCGGCCTATTCCTTGGAGCCTCGCTGTCACATGACCCTAGGCATGATGTATTGAAAATGAGAATTCAGTCCGTGCGCGCAGTATGATACCGGATGGAATAACTTAATTCAACATTTGCCTTTTTCAGTCCAAATCGAAACTATTTCATTGTTTTATAATTTTTCCGAGTTTCTGTGTATCTAACGAAACATTAGACTTCTCAATTGCCGGGATGCAGTGAAATAGTTTTTCAATTTCTGCATACATCGGAAATTAGTAATGTAGATGTTGGAGTTTTTTCGTGACTTGTGGGATATGGATTACGGGATCGGTCAATTAATAATACACATTAGTTTGCCCAACTGCAAACTAATGTGTTTTATTAATTGAACGATCCCGTGATGCATATCCGACAATTTATTAACGGTCGTGAATTCTACAAGGTTTTTTTCGTGACTTTTACTTGGGTATACAACGAAACCATAGACACATGTCATATATGTCCGGAGGTTGCATTGGTTTCTTTAAATTTCTGCACATATTGGAAATAAGAATACAGATTTTAGTTGTATTATAGAGCCCTCGGCGGAAACATGTTCGAAATCTTACCTTCGACATTTTCAGTGTGCAGTTCCAATGTTGACTTTCTATTCTCATGAAGGGCCTGAAGAGAAATGACCTGAACCGATCTAATTTGCTCAGTTCCATTCCGATTGAGCTGAAAATAACTGTTGATTAAGACGGTTGGAACTCCTATCCTTTAGCAATATCCTCACCGGTGAAGGGCTTCATAATTAATTACGAAGATTGAGCCGATGTTCAACAAGTTGCGTGAATCCTTCGCAACCAACAATTTGATTACTGACTATGCAGAACAGCAAAGAACGGTCTACCAATTGCGGTGAACTGGGCAAATTCTGAACTTCTGAATCTATAAAATGTAGTATGTGATTAATTTATGCTTGGACTTCGCTCGGATGACACGGAGCGGTGCCTGCGCAAGCTAATTGGAGAAGAAGACAGCGCCGTGCGTAAGGTGTATTAGCGGGCAGGTGGGCGAGTGGATGTGGCCAGTGCCACAGCAAGTTTGCCGCAGCTTCAGACGCACGTTGTAATTATAGGCAGGTGCCACTGGGCGCACATTTGCTAACTTCTGAGAAAGGATAGTCAAGGACACCACGGACACCAGTATAGGAAACATGGTGTTATTTCCACCATCGTAGGAAATATCTCAGCGATTACTTAGAAGAATTATGAGACAGAGAGAGTCTCTGGAAGCACATTAATGTAAGAGAAGGAACGTTTCAGTCACGATTAAACATTTTTTGGTAGTGTTTTTTAGGGTAAAGTATACTTTCTGGTTCTTACATTGTTTTTCTTCTAATTTTTGGAGTAAAATTAATTGGTGAAAAATATTGAATAATTCAGTCTGAATTTTAGACGAAATATAAACTTTCCAGAAGTATATAAATGTGCATTTATGCAAACATTTAAAAAATAACAAAAATTCAGAAATTCTGAAATTCAAATTCCATTAAAATCGAGGGTTTGAATTATTGTATTTTTCAGTGGTTTTATACATACTGGTTTATACAAATCAGTGGTTTGGATACAAGCAATTTACAAGGAAAATTGTTGCATACAATCACATGCGCGCACGGAAATTAACAGAATGTAATCGAATGTTTACTATAGTGATAACATTTAGTGTTTTTCAGAACTTCTGATTTTATTGCCACGCAGGAAACATTAAATGTGAACACAATTTTCTTTTCTACCGTTGTAATATAATTAGACTTGAATAAGAAGCATATTTCTTTGATCCCGGTGAATAAGCTGATATGTCTTGAAAACGTAATTTTATAGGACAGCAAAAAACAATCTACAACTGAAGTAAACCACGGATTAATAATGTTCAATTGAAACGAAACTATTTGTGTGTAGGTTTCGTTTGAATATCATTAATCCCTGATATGCAGCATCAGTTGCAAGTGATTTTTTGCTCTCCTGTAAAATAAACTTCTCTTGACTTATCAGCTTATTTACCAGGGTGAACGATTTATTATTAAAAAATAGGAAAGTGAACCTTCCAACAATTACCTTCATCTTCTTGCGAGATTTTTCGGTTTCTGAAGGGAAGGGAGGTTTGTTACATATTCCTCAAACGACGATTTGAGCAGCGCTGCTTCTC
Organism: Teleogryllus occipitalis; assembly: GCA_011170035.1. NCBI lineage: Eukaryota > Metazoa > Arthropoda > Insecta > Orthoptera > Gryllidae > Teleogryllus > Teleogryllus occipitalis. The sequence continues at coordinate 255,586 of BLKR01000175.1, read as the reverse complement.
AGGAAGCCATCAGCAACTCACCCCTGCCCTGCGAGCCGCGTGCAGTGCCGATGTCGTCGTCACCCCCTCACAAAGCGAGAGCCAACGGGACCCAGGTCCTTGCCCCCGGCCGCTCGCCTCTCGCCTCTCGCCGCTCGCCGCTCCAGGGGCTATCTTTAGCCCCCGGCCCGCAACCGCCGCCACGCCACCCCGACCAGCCAGCCGCAGTGGCTAACTAGGAAATATTTATTTTCCTTTTGTTTCAACTTTTTTCTTCTCATTCGACATTTCTGTCTCTCGAAGAGTTTGAAAATAGTACATTTTATATTACAGTGGCCGCAGTGGCTAACTTGGAAATATTTATTTTTCTTTTTTGAAACTTTTTTCTTCTCATTCGACATTTCTGTCTCTCGAAGAGTTTGAAAATAGTACATTTTATCTTACAAACATTACAAAAAACAAAAACAAACGACGATTAATGAATTTAACTAAATATTTGTAGCACACGTTTCGATCTAAATTGTAACGTCCTCTTCAGTGTCTGAAAGGTCAACATCAACCAATCAGTTACAATCATTACATAAAATATTACATGAGTAATAATATTATATAATATAAACAGTGAGTCAAGGACGTGGTACCTGCAAATTTCTGAGGTTATGTTACATCTTGATTAAAGGTTATGTTACATCTTGATAATATAACAGCAGGAACTTATAATTATATTAACATTTTATATATACACAACATAGGAACATTTTATATTATAACGTTTTGGATAGGGCCATCTACAGCAAAAGGGTATTCATTCCTATTCATGAATATGGTCGAAGTTTTGACGATTTGTTCAGGCTTCAAGGTTCGGTCTGAGGTGTAACGTTGAAAGTTACAAAGCCAGTTACTGTGGTCTCAGTCTATCCTTAGGGAACCGTGATTTAATGCGGGGCCATGAAGCACGACGGCCCAGATTAAATATTGTGGAACAGGGTGAAGAGTAAAGATTTGGATAGAAAAGGTCGGCTATTTTGCTTATGTTTTCGTTTAGTGGCAATACATTTAGCTCGGGATGAATTTGGGAATTTAGAATAAATCATGATGCCTTGAGGGTCTTGTTTATGAGGGGCTGATTTATTTTCCTTACACTTTTTTTCCTAGGGCTTTTATCCAGCCGACAGCCGGTTGCCCTTTACGTCCCGAAGGGACGCATATTCGACCATACACTAGACAAACACTCTTGCGGGCTCCTCTGATCTGGGGTCAGCAGAACGCGAGGCCCTCCGCGACAACACGCACAAAGTCAAGGGACAAACAGCCATGCCCAAGGCGGGTCTCGAACCCGCGACCCTTCGGACCGAAGCGCTGAGTCGGTACTCACTCTTAGCTACCTCGGTCATCAAAGTGGCTATTCCTTACACTTACGAATATATATTTCATATACACATCCCATTTCCCCTTAGTTAATAACGTTATTAAGCCGTTGTAGAGCAAATGACTAAGAACGTAACTTGTGATATCAGTCGTACGACATTCAATGAATTTTTATTTTTTATTAGACACACAACCATGCTCCAGGCGAGACTCGAACCTGTGACCCTTCGTACGGAAGCGTTGAAAGGTACAAACCGCTTAGCCACCTCGGCCATCCAAGTCAGCACATTCAATGGTACTTTTCGTAATACTAGTTTACAAGAACAATTCATAGAAATAAATTCCCTTTTTACAAGATGACACATCTTTTAGTTTAACTCTTGTGTTACGATTGCTGTGAACGGACGGAGGCCTGCTAAAATCCTTAACGGACGACGGTCGTTAAGAAAGTCTTTTCGTTGTTCTGTTTGGCAGTCTTATGTAAGTACAGTGTAACGAAAATTTTATTAAGGTCGTTAGTAACTTTCTCGTGACTTATGTATGACCCTCCGTCCCTATTGGCTGGCGGCACCATGAGGAACTACTGGATACATCACAGGGCACGGCACCTGCTATCAAGCGCCCCTTCGCTCGACTTTCCTCGAGCTCTCTGCTCCCTCTGGTGCCGTGTCGAGGCAGCCCTTTGGCCCATCTCGGTCAGTTTTCAATTTGTTCGTGGCCGAGGTAGCCCGTATGCTCATCTCGACCTCTACTACGGTGAAGAGGAGAAAAAAATGTAAGGCAAAATACACAACCATGCCCTAGGCGGGGTTCGAAGCCGTGATTCTTGAAACCGAGACAGACACGGCGCTCCTACCTTAATGACCTCGGCTATCTAGGACAACGATTGGTAATATGGGTCTTTTTATAGCTGAGTTGTATAGTTCGCCAATTTGAAGGAAAATGGTTATATATAGGATCAAGAGCAGAAGTGAAGAAGGAAATCTTTAGAATATCGTCTGATTGAGAACAATTTCTGTTGAATGTTATTCAGATGTATAGATTCAACGTTTATAAACACGATTGATGTAACAAATGAGATCAAATTTCGTTATGAAGTGGATCATAAAAGAGGTTAGGGAATGAACATATGTGTGCTGTTAGAAGCAGTTTGGTGAACAGAATTTTGTAAGAGATGGTTGAAATATTTATGACACGTAAATTGTAATATAATTATTATACATTTACGTAACAGTTACAAATAATACGAGAAAGTTTGTACTGTGTTGCGACACCCGTAGTATTAATTTCCCCACGTCACCATATGTATGATGAGGATTTATTAGCTTTGGAACATACAATTCGTGCGTGCCGCGGTACAATCCGTTTGCGATAAAGGGCTAATTTTCAATTAGCCCTTTACAATCCAAACTAAGAAAACGCAGGTAACATGACTTGAAAATTAATCTCTTTACGCAGTGCCCCTTCGACATATTTCAAGTTTTGCCATTTCTGTATTAATAAATTCTTCCGAAGTTACAAATTTATTTTTTATTATTTAATTTGCACTAGCACTTGGCCTCACTCAGTGACTCTGCACTCGTATTTACACGCTCTCAGCACCATTTACGCTACTCATTTTCTGTTACTCTACTTCAACACTATTTACCTGGAATCGACGACCGGAGAGAAGAAATAGGATGGCACGCCGACACATCCTCCAGGTTTATAGCGTGGAACAAAATATAGTAACTCCAAATGAAACTTGTTAAATAATTACATTATAACAAATATTAAATTAAATTAAAAATGTACGTTAATAATTTCATAGAATTAATTATTAGACGTAATTATTAAGAAATTAATTACAGAGCGAATTATTCTTCCTGAACTCTTAGATTCCGTAGGCACTACCGGTAAGTCGAACGATGAGATATTATCACGTCAAATGTTTAACATATTTCAAAAACTCGAATTTGAAAAACTGGTCGAAATTCATACTATTTTAGATATCCGACTAAATTGCTACTTTGAGATAATGTTAATAGATATAAGTTATTTCATAAAAAACGTTTTGTCACTAACCTGAAACAAAAACCAAGCAACAAAATATTTAAAATCATATTAGAAATTAAAAATTAACGTAATACTCATTAATGTAATATAACTATTTGAAACTATGTTCTGAGAACTAACTGACATATTCCAAATAATCTGTAAAATAAAAGGTTTCTATATTAAAGCAGTTCATACATAGCGATGGAAACAACACCATCCTGGTGAATAAGCATTCAATTTATTTGCCACCACCCCTCTGGTGAATAAGCATTCAATTTATTTGCCACCACCCCTCTGGTGAATAAGCACTAAATTTATTTCCTTTCTTAAGGACTGTGTATAGCGTAATACAGTGTAATAATTTAATAAACAGGCGTTCCCTACTAGTTGAAGTACAAGGTCTCTATGCGTCAGCAACATTCGAAAAATGAAAACATTTCCAATATTTATGGTAGTTTCACCTGGAGAGAAACATCGTTTCCCCGCTAATGGTTTGTTTTGGGTTCGATGTCCTACCGCCGTTCGAGTGCTCCGGCGAGCGGGCCTGCGCCGCCGCTGCGGGAGAGGCGCTAATGGGCGGGCTCCACTTCGCGCAGTCGGTGTGGTCGCGCGCAGATATGTGCGGACGCAGCAGCCTGCGCCGCGCTGGCCCCGTTTTTTGCTGCGCATGAGGGGGCGACGTGCCGCCGCCGTCCGCAGGTTTGCTGAGACGACGGAAGGATGCGCCAAGTGCGAAGAAAAAAGCGCTGCGCCGCTGTTTCTCGCTCGACAGGATACATTATTGCAGAAGCTCTCGGAATGCGAGTTCCACACACTGAGCCGTGGAGCTCAGAAGCGGCTTTTGTGCCGGCCAGTGAGATCAGGAGTGTGGTACTATTTTATTTCTGGGAATATGGAGGAAATAAATGAATGAATGACTTATTTTTACGTGGCGAGACTCCGGCCATGAGGCCTACTCTTCCGTCTAACAACGCAAATTTCGTTACGCTCCTTTCACCTACTAGGGGAGAAAGAACGACGAAACAGGAAATTTGAATTTAACTCGGAGACTTCATTTAGGCTTGAGGTTCTTTTACATGCAGTAAATCTACTAACATGGGACAGCCGGCTTTACTTCCCCTCCGAAGGAAGGCGTACGAACGATATTTTTGCCCTTAAAAATCCACGGCTTCGATCGGGTTTGAACCCGCAAACTTGGGTATGTGAATGCGAATGAACAGGAGAATAATTTTGGATTGTTGTATTTCTGTCATAACTTCCTTAAAAAAACTTCGCCTACGGACTTTTATATATAATTGTGCACACATTTTAAACGACTAGACATAAAATTATCTTCACAGCAAATTTAATAATGCTCTTAAAGGAGTGCTTGCAGGGCTTTCATTACAATTACAGGAACGGTGTCTGTTTTATGTACCGAACATCACCGATTTTGCTCATTTTTATGGAGCTGAACATAAGAGAAATGTTCTTTACAACAGATTCCATTCTATTAAATATCTCCAGTTTGGAGAGGCTTGAGTTATGTTTTGGGAAATGGAAACTTTATCTTGCACTGTTGGTTTCAATTAGAGCATAATACCTCTAAAAATACGAAAAGTAATAAGATGAATTGAGGGATTCATCAATTTTTTGCTCCTCCCTGCCTTGATTTGGTCACCAGGTATTTTGTTTATATATATATATATATATATATATATATATATATATATATATATATATACATGCGAAGAGACGGAATGGAACAAGAACATTTGAACAATGAAACAAATCCTACAACTGCCACACGCCTAATTCGGTATACTCTCAATTCAATAGTTAGAGAAACAATGCACATCACGACTATCTTATTCAGTTATTTCCTTGTTCTGTTTATTTTTCGCACGTACAAATTGTGCACGAAAAAATGTAGCATTTTATGTCGTACAATAGTTGACGGAAAATAAACGTCTTCTGGATACATTTACAACGGTTTTCCTTGCCCCTCTTTTAGAACTACATATTTACTACTAGCACTTTCTTTCTCTCTGCGAGGAGTAATGCCTCCGATAAATTAACTTTATGGTATACCCTAACAGCAGGGCGCTAAGACATTTAAATCAGGCCAATAGCAGGCACTTGCCCAACTTAATCCGCGCCCTTCGTGTCCCTTCGGGGGCACAATCCAGCCGGAAGGGAGGATGAATCTCAAGGAAGACAATTGGGGCAGGGCTAGGGGCGGGTGCATCTTTTTTCTTCAGTAGCACCTACGGCGTGGTACACACCGCTACAATTGATAGTTTTTAACGGTGATCAATGATAAAGATTGCACCGTGTGTTAGTTACGTTTGTTACTATAATTGTATGATTTTGTTACGTTCAAACTCCAAGAAAGCACGACTTCGTATGCTAAATCAATTTTAAATTTTAACCACTCGATGGCACAAGTTATCATCTAACTCGCCTGAAATGTTGCACGGCTCATATATTTATATTCTGCACCGATGTAAGGGCAGTAAGCAAGAACATTTAACTTATTTTCTAACGGCCATCCTATGCATTAAGAATATTGAAAATATTGAAATTAGTATGTGTACTGTGAGCTCATGTATTCGTTTTACAAATCATTAGATGAATAAAAGTCCGCTGAGAGGAGGTAAGGTAAATGATGTAAGGTAAATATTGAATTGCTTAATTTATTACTTACATCATTGCCTTTGTAGATACAAATTCGTTAGCAACAAAAAATAAGGGCTTAAAACGTACTAAACAACTTGCTTCAATGAAAAAAGGTCGAAGAATGTAATCTGAAATTAAGAATGACGCCATCCAGACACCAAATAAAGAGTGCTCATTCCCTATTGTCGATCATTTATTTATTTATTTATTTATATTTATTTATTTATTTATTTATTTATTTATTTATTTATTTATTTATTTATTTATTTATTTATTTATTTATTTATTTATTTATTTATTTATTTATTTATTTATTTATTTATTTATTTATTTATTTATTTATTTATTTATTTATTTATTTATTTATTTATTTATTTATTTATTTATTTATTTATTTATTTATTTATTTATTTATTATTTATTTATTTATTTATTTATTTATTTATTTATTTATTTATTTATTTATTTATTTTTATTTATTTATTTATTTATTTATTTATTTTAGTCAAAAACTGTATGTGACGTATGGGGGAGAAAATCATCTGCGCACGCTTTCTTGAGTTTCAGAATCCCTTCCCAACAATTTAACTATTAATAGTTGAAAGAGAAAAATAATTAATAATAATAATAATAATAATAATCAATTTAAAAAAAAGCGAGAGATTAACATTTCAAAAACTAGATATTTTCGTTGCCAAATTATAGAAAACTTATTTTTAACGGTAAAGAAACGAACAGACTTGATTTTTCTGTATTGTTAACAAAATAGAAACTCACCCTAAGCTCTACTACCACTACAAGCAAAAGGAAAGTTCAACAAAACGTGCGCATAGTGAAGCTACATTTACGTCCAGAAGCAAATCAAGGGGCCATCTCAGCATTTGCTCAATGGATCAGGAAACTGGACAAAAAGCCCGATCATTATGCAACGGACAGAATAAATAGAGCCGCTTAAGAACGTTGCGACTTTGAAGCTTCAAAAGGAGGACGAAGAATCGTAGCAGATTCGGTAGCATATCCATGGCAGGATTGCCAGAAAATGTTTTTTTCCCAGCGGAGGACATTTTACCAAAAAAGGACATTTGAATGAAAAGGAGGACATTCGACCTGTCTATACTCCACGATGTTTAGACAATGTACTCAACAACTCCAAACTATTAATAGTAATTGAAAATCATTTAGACTTTGCGTCCTTAAAAATGAAAGGTTCGTGCTGTAATAAGTTCTCCCCGCACTCGCCTTCGTTACCCACCAAACAATAAGCATAAATAAGTTTTATATCAAAATAAGCCTAATGATCTATTACGTAGGCCATTTATTTGAGTAAGAATGTAGATATTCAAAACATGAAGTCCCTTTAATTAATTAAATGAGTTTAAAAATATGCCAGTATTTTTTCAATTCAGCAGAAAAAAGGAGGACATTTGATATAAATTTAAAAAAGGGCGGAGGACAATGTTTAAAAGGAGGACGTCCTCCAAAAGCAGGACAGATGGTAACCCTGCTCCTAGGGCCAGGCTCAGGCTGAAGTAGCGCTACCTCACCAAGTGGCCCGACCACGTCGAGAGGCGTTCTAGTCTCACCCGCACGGGCGCTCTCCCTGCCTACTTTACTGCCGCTTTCCTCACTCTCTCCGTTGCCGTCTCCACTGCCGTAGCTTCCGTCCTCCCCTCTGTTCTCTCCGCACCCGACGCTTCCGCCCTCAGCCTTCCTTCTCCCATCCCTTCACCGCCGTCACCCTCCCCACCCTCCTCATGTCACCACACCCGTCACCGTCGCCACTGCCGTCCCCTCCACCTCAACGTACCGGGAGAGGTGGCTCAGGGCATCATCTGATGTCACTGCAGTGTCTTTGACCGGAAGGTCCTAGGCTCGAGTCCCGACGGCGACAGGATTTTCGACACTAGCTTGTCAACTGGGTCGAATTCAGTCGCGGTCTGGAGGAGAATTCAAGCGGCTGGCTGCTCTGATCGGTAGTTTTTCGTGGTTTCTCCGACCATCATCAGGCGAATGCCGGAGCAGTACTCTAACAAACGAGACACGGACCGCGAGCGATCTTTCCGTCCTCTTCCTTGTCCTATCCTCTTCCCTCACACACACACACACACACACACACTTACACTAACATGCACTACACAACGGCAGTAGCAGATGTTAGTCCTGAGATAAATGAATGAAAACAATGGCTAAACAAATATTAAAGGGGGACATTTAAAATTTAAAGGAGGACATGAGGACAATGGAGGAATGTCTTCCCAAATGAAGAATGATTGGCAAGCCTAGTCTTTACTACCACCATCGCCGCTCTGTTCTCCGCCGTCGCCACCGCCCTTGTCTACGCCTCATCGTCGCGCTCGCAGCCGCCGCTTTCACTTCCACCGCCACCGCACCGCCCTTTCCGCCGCCCTCGCCGCCCTTTTTCCGGCCTAGGGTTGTCGGGAATATTCGTGTAAGAGGGAGGGCATTCGTAAAGTCAAAAATCAACAACTAAACTTTACTGAAATGAGGTCATTTAAAATTCAAAGGTGGACGAGGCGACAATTGCCGACAATGGAGGAATGTCCTCTCAAATGCACGATGGTTAGCAACCCTAGCCTTCACTCCCACCCTCGCCGCTCTGTCCTCCGCCGTCGCCACCGTTCTCGTCTCCGCCGCTTTCGCTTCCCTCGCCTCCGCCGGGCACCGCCCTTTCCGCCGCCCTCGCCCCCGCCGCCGCTGCCGGAGTGTGTGGAAGTGGGCGGAAGCATCCGTAGGAATGTAGAACTGGACACGGAAAGTCGAAAGCCTAGTACGGTCGAAGCCAAAGATCTGCTGAGTTGATTGGGCTTGCGGGCGGAAGGGGGAGGCACCGCCTGCGGAAGAGCGCCGAGGAGAAGGGAAGTGCCCGGCGAGGCGGAGGGGGCGGGGCAGGACGAGGGGACAGCAGCTCGGGAGGGGGGCGGAAGACGGCGACGCTCTTCTGGTGAACTCTCAACGCGTGTTCTTCACAATCAGTTCTCCGAGAAAAATTCAATCTGCAATATGAAATAAACGATCATTGATTGGTTGGTTGGTTGGTTGGTTAGTTAGTGATTCCGGGTGTGTCAACAGCTTAAGTCGTTAGTCCCGTAAGTGTAGTGCGTATTTTTCCCTCGGGAGATGGCGGTGATCAACCCCCGTTGGATGGCGAGATCCGGCGCCAACCTACCATCGTGTCGGCTAGCGGGGTTTCCCCCTAACCAGGACTCTCCCACCAGCGGGGCACCGCCCCCGCCGGGACAAGCTCTAAGCTCCCGACCGGTCTCCCGGAATATGTGGTAGTGTAATGCATGTCAGTGTAAGTGTGTGTGTAAGGGGAGAGAATAGGACAAGGAAGAGGAAGGAAAGATCGCGCGCGGTCCGTGGCCCGTTTGATAGGGCACTGCTCCAGGATTCGCCTGATGTTGATCGGAGAAACAACGGGAAACTACCGATCAGAGTAGCCGGCCACTAGAATTCTCCCCCAGACAGCGACTTGCCGCCGTCTGGACCCGAACCTAGGACCTCACGATCAGAAGATCTGATGTGACATCACTTCATGCCCTGAGCTACCGCTCCCGGTATGAACGATGAGGAGCATAAGCATTCGTTTATTTAATCTTGGACGTTTCAACTTCTTTTAATCAGTGGCGCACCCAACGGGAGGGAATCATGGGGTTTTAACCCCCTTTAGAAGCCACTGATACATATTCAGAAATGTAGCTTTTACGAATTTTCTGTATTAACAAAAGTCGTTCTATAGCAATTGTTAATGTTATAAATATTAACCATAAGTCAACCAATTTAAATACATTTTACACTCAGAATAAAGGATTTTTTATAAGAAATCATCAAGTTTGATGGACGATGACCTATACCCCCTCAGAAAAATCCTAGTTGCGCTTCTACTTTTGATGGATGTTTGGAAGCATACGTATTTACTCAGGATGTAGTGAGTGGGAGGCTACATGCCCAACAACAGATGGTCTTTCTTGAAAAAAAAAAAAAGCAATTTATGTAAATTATATTTAGGAATATTCATAGTAACATAATATTATGTAATAAATTATTTTAATGTGAAAAATTACGTGTAAATGTTTACAATTTGGGGACTAAAAAATAAAAAAGGTAAACATTGATAGAATTCTAAAACCTGGGGGGGAGTGATGTTCCTACCATGCTACTCGACTGTATCACGTTGTGTTCAGGTTTATTTTCTCCAGGTATTCTTTCAAGAACATATTCGGTAATTTTATGCGGAGAGTAATAACTGTGTATGCTGTCATTTTTAATGGGCTCACCAAATACCTGGATACTAATTATTTGCTGTGTTCGGTATGAAAAATTGAAACAAATTATATAACATTCATGAAATAATTTCTAAGTTTCTTTCTTTTTTTCTACCTCCTTACTTAGGTTCAATTAAGAGAGTTTCATATTTGTCTTAATAAGTTTAACAATAAAAATCTTTGGCGAAAAAATATGTCAGTTTGTACTTATCTGTAGAAAATAAATCAAAATTTATATTTGATTTGATTGAATTTATTAATGAATACTTACATTCCCACATTTTCCAGATCTTGATTGATTTCAAGGACGTCGATAACCTTCATTAATATACATTATACTAAAAAAAGGGGACGGTATACACATTAAGTAATATAATCGGTAAAAGCATTAATAATTTATTGTATTATTCAAAATGAAATATAAAAAAATGTTACTAGAATACGACGTTATAATAAAATCTAGAGGTACTCCGAACGCCATGTGTGCTCAAGAATTCATTGAAACAACCAGATCGGCTCGTACAACACGTTTCCTAGGTCCCCGATTTTCCACGTTGACCCAACCGAAAAATGAAAATCAAGAGGTATTCCGAACGCAATCTGTGCTCAAGAATTCACTGAAACAACCAGATCGGCTCCTACAACACCAGTTCCCTGGGTCCCCGATTTCCCACGTCTACCCAACCGAAAACTGAAGCAGACCAGCGAAGCCTCCGCGGGTGTCATCCCTCAGAAGCGTCAACCAACGACGCATCAACGCCCCGTTCCTCTCGACAGCGCGTCTTTCCCCTCTTCTCTCATCCTACCGTCGCTTATTACGAGAGACCTCAATGCGCGCACACGCGGGACCCCAGGCTGCGCCCGGCAATTAGGCCTCACCCCTTAGAGTAAATAGTGCACTCGCGAAACGCGGCAGGTAAGAGATACGACGGGGAGGGGCGGGGCGGGGCGGGTGCTGACACGGAGCGCACACAAAAACGTCAGATGAATATCGCGGCGCGTCTTTGTGGCGGCAACCGTCGCCCGCGCTGACTCGTGTTCTTCACGCGTGTGTTTTGTATACGCGTCGCGTCGAGACGAAGGACGCGCGGATTCCACGGGCGACAACCGCTCCGGGATGCAGGGCAACTCGATGAGTCGGATTATTCAAATGCTTGGGCGAAATTTTGAAACGAAGCTGTAGGCTTCTACCCGATGAAATCGGTGGTACACTATCATACATTTCTGCATTACGTTAATGAAATGTACATTAATTTAATTATCATTACGCACGTTAACGTTAACCTTAATGTTACGCACGTTAACGTTAACGTTACGCACGTTAACGTCACGTTAATGTTAACGCCACGTTAACGTTAACGCACGTTAAATTTATTGTGCATATGTACATTAGGATGCACTGTATATAGTCAAATTTTTATGGTTATATCTGGAGTGAGTGAATGAAGTCCATTTTGATGAACTGGTGATTATGAATAGTCGATATGAATGATGAAAGGCAGAGGAAACGGGATAACCTCTACATTAATCTGCACTGATTTTAATTTATGAATTAAATGTTAATGTACAAATATCTTAAACTCTGTTTCATTAAAAATCTTTGTAATGTTTTTAATTAAGTTTCATGTATATTAACTTAACATAGATGAATATATTAATGACATTTCTGGTCTAGGCTGCCCGGACGACACCGCATTATGGGCTTGTTTGCGGTTATTTCCACAGATCCTCCGGAACGCAGTGCAACGCTATGAGTCAGATTATTCAAATGCTTGGGCGAAACTTTGAAACGAAGCCGTAGGCTTCTGCCCCGGAAATCGGTGGTACACTAACAGAAATTTCTGCATTACTTTAATGAAATGTACATTAAAGTAACTATCATGAACGCACATTAAATTTAATGTACACATGTGCATTAGGATGCAGTAGTCATATCTTTATAATTATATCTGGAAGGAATGTTCTGAATGGACTGGTGATTATTAATAAATCAAATGAATGAGAGGCAGGAGAAATGGAAGAACCTCTACATTAAATATGCACTGATTTTAAATTTGAATTAAATGTAATGTACAAATATACTGAAATCTTTTTCTTGTACAGGTGCATTATGTTCCGTGTATATTCATCTACATTAGATTTAATGGCATTTCTGACAGTGTAACTCTAGGTTGCCCGGACGACACCGGGTCATGGGCTTGTTTGCGGTCAATTTCACGGATTCCATTGAACCCAGAGCAACGCGATGAATCGGATTTTTCAAATGATTGGACGAAATTTTGAAACCAAAATGTAGGTTACTGTGTTGGGAATCAGTAATAGCTCTCCGCTGCCTGCCCGACCACGAGGTATGGGCTTACTGGCGGTCATTATGGCAAACTTTTTGGGTCTTATTCTGAGTATAATGTCCCATTTACGATTAACATTGCGTTTCGCACTGAAGGAGGCAACGAAAAGATCGTCGAAATATTGGCGGGTTGCTCAGAGCAATCGACATTTTGATGTGTTGCGATCCCAAATTGGATAGCCGAATCAGGCAGAAGCTGCTCGGAGATAATTATTTTGATCTAATTGTTACAGTGAATGACTAATTAGAGAAATATTATTGTTACATAACGTCGATCTTAGTACTGTATAAACTCAATAATTTATATTCACAATCAGCAATGTTTTAAACTTCAGACTAATCTAGTGCACTACTTGAAAACAAGAGGTAAAAGAATTTTAATAGTTGTGTTGAGCCGATATTTGCGTCAATATAGGAGTTATTTTAAAAGTCTTTGGAATTCCCAGTGGTGCATTTTGCGAAACGTAACAATTCTATGAAAGAACGGGATTTGAAAAAGTCAGTATCAAATTACTTCTGACTAATAAGAATATTCTTTAGAGCACTGCTTCTGTTATAAAAGTAAACAGCTATTTTCAGATGATTATGTGTCGATAAAATTTCTCACATTATGCCACCAAAGCACTTTGTTCTATTTCGAATCATCATGCATATTGTGCTCATCAGAAAATAGAGGCAGATATTCATCAACACTTTCACGCTCTACCATTAATACACTCATTTTAATGGTGCCAAGCCATGTGAAGGTTTCATGCCGCCATGCACACAAAACGTGGGCTGGTACGGGGTTAATCACAGAAATAAACTTTCAAATAATTCACCACATTAACACAATTGTTATGAATACTGTAAAAAGAATTTTGCGATGATCTCAACACAAACTGAATTACAATCAGAACAAATTCCACACCAACAGCAGTGGCATTTGAAAGGAACATCCAATTTTCATAAATAAGTTTTATAAATAATTTTCATAAGTAAGTTCAGAACAATCAGGAGCGGGGTTTTAAGCCGATTACATTTTTATTCGAACCACTGTGAATTAGGTGCGAGAGAGGAACCACCCTTGTCGGAAGTGTCAAAAGACCCGCGGCAAAATTAATTGTAATATCCTAAACTTAATTACGACCTTTCCCCTCCGTTGAATGTGCTTAGATGTCATGTGTAATACGATATCGCTTTTTACACCAACTCCAACACGACACTGGCCTGCGGTTGACACACGGAGCAGAATTGTGTGAATGAATTTTTTTAAAAAGATTGTATCTGTACAAAAAATAAAAGATGGTTACATATTGTGATTGTGGTTGTGTGTAGAACCATTTAATTTTATGGTCGGCATCATGTATCATTTGATAAGTCCTTTTACTGTCATTTTGTTCATATTTGATTAACAGTTAACAAATATTGTAATGACGAGAAACAACACGTTTAATGTTTCATTTTACGCACGTTACGTATAACAAAATTAAAGCCATATGAAATCTGACGAGAGATGAATTAGTCAATTAACTGTGAAATATGAGGCAACACACAAAGATTGATACACTTGAAACATTGAACACATAAAAATGATAAGATTATTATTTTTACGAAGTCAAGTTTCGAGCCCTAGACAAATGCATCTTTATTGTATTTCTATACTATTTATATGAGCACATTTTCTTTGAATGGAACTTCAAAATAAAACTTTAGGGCAGAATATACTTAGGATCGTGAAGCTGGTACGGGGTTAATCACAGAAATAAAATTTTAAATAATTCACCACATTATCACAATTGTTATGAATTCTGTAAAAAGAATTTTGCGAGGATCTGAACACAAAATGAATTACTATCGGAACAAATTCCACACCAACTGCAGTGACATTTGAAAGGAACATCCAGTTTACGTTGGAGTAAATATACCTATTAAATTGAAAATACAATAAAAGTCTTCAAATACCGCACATATGCCTTACTATTGACTCGCAATTCAATATACACATTTCTTTTCTTTGGTTCATCGACCAAACGGGTCGTTCGCATGATCTTGGCTGTCCGGGTGACGCCGCGTCGAAGGCTGCGTTGCCTACGTTTCGACCATCTTTTCGTGGTCTTCCTCAGGGCTGTTCTCTTCCTCAGACCAGCCCTGAGGGAGACCACGAAAAGATGGTCGAAACGTCGGCAACACAGCCTACGACGCGGCGCCACCCGGTCAGCCAAGATCATTCACATGACTCCGGCCGCGGAATTCTACGACTTCAAAGGGATCGTTCAATGATAATCCCACCCTCGCAAGAAGCTCCGGCGGATTGATTGATTGATTGATTTTTTCGTTTCCGGGCGCGTCAACTACTGTGGTCATTAGTCCCGTAAGTGTAGTGCATGCTTTTTCGGGAGATGGCGGTGATCTTCCTCCGCTGGATGGCGAGATCCGGCGCCGACATACCGTCGGCTAGTGGGGTTTCCCCCTAACCAAGACTCTCTCACCAGCGGGGCACCGCCCCAGCCGGGACAAGCTCTAAGCTCCCGACCGGTCTCCCGGAATATGTGGTAGTGTAGTGCATGTTAGTTCAAGTGTGGGTGTAAGGGGAGAGGATAGGACAAGGAAGAGGAAGGTCAGATCGCGCGCGGTCCGTGGCCCGTTTGGTAAGGTACTGCTCCGGCATTCGCCTGGTGTTGATCGGAGAAACCACGGAAAACTACCGATCAGAGCAGCCGGCCGCTAGAATTCTCCTCCATACAGCGACTGAATTCGACATAGCTGACAAGCTAGTGTCGAAAATCCTGCCGCCGTGTGGAGTGGGAACCTAGGACCTCCCGGTGAGAGGCGCTGCAGTGACATCAGTTGATGCACTGAGCTACCGCTCCCGGTGGAAGTCTACGACTTCGAAGGGATCGTTCAATGACAATCTCGCCCTAGCAAGAAGCTCCGACGGACAAGGCGAGTGGCTTAATGAGAGCTCGTACGTAATGGGGTCGCGGCTAACAGTGGCCGTTTCCTGGGGGCCAGCCCAGAAGGGGGAGGAAGGGGGGAGGTAACGAACGGATGATTTATGCCTGGGCACAAAGGCGCGGGGGCGTTCAGGGGCTGCGTAGAATGGGCGGATGTGGAGTTACGAAGGGCACATCTCATCTGCATTCCCTTGCAGGACGAGAAGGGGGGTCTAAATATTTGGGGGACGGAGATGGGTACAGCGTTATGAAGTTGCTCGGACCTTCTGGCTACTACAATTTGGGGTAGATCTAGTGTATTACTAACTACTGACCGGGAGCGGTGGCTCATGGTTCAACTGATGTCATTGCTGTGCCTCTGACCGGGAGGTCCTAGGGTCCCACTCCTGACGGTGGCAGGATTTTCGACACTGGCTTCTCGGTCAGGTGGAATTCAGACGCTGTCTGTAGTAGAATTCTAGCGGTAGGCAGCACTGATCGGTAGTTTTCCGTGGTTTCCCCAATCAACACCACGCGAATGCCGGAGCAGTACCCTACCAAACGGGCCACGGACCGCGCGCTATCTGTCCTTCGTCTTCCTTGTCCTATCCTCTCTCCTTACACACTCACACTAACATGCACTACACTACCACGTATTTCGGGAGACCGGTCGGGAGCTTAGAGCTTGTCCCGGCTGGGGCGGTGCCCCGCTGGTGGGAGAGTCCTGGTTCTAGGGAAACTCCGCTAGCCGACGGTAGGTCGGTGCCGGATCTCGCCATCCAGCGGGGGAAGATCACAGCCATCTCCTATAGAAAAAGCATGTACTACACTTACGGGACTAATGACCAAAGCTGTTGACGCGCCCGGAATCACTAACAACCAACCAGCTACCAATCGCAACATTTCTACTCACGCCTTTTCTCTCCTCACTAGAGACTGGATTTTTATGTAATTTCATATTTTTTGTCTTTCTACTTACCGTTCTCAAAATTGGAATCTTGGTGAATCGCCACCGTCCCAACAAAATATCGAAAGTTTTCGTTACATATTTTGCAGTTTTCACAATATATTTTTTATTCTATCAGTTTTCTTCAATTTTATTACTTATTATTATGAAAAGGAGTATTTACAAAAAATCACACTTTTTTCTTCTTTGTTCTTTCGTGATTCTGCTTTGTTCATCGGAAATTACATATGGTTGGACCGGGATTTGATTTCCGGTATCTGGAGATAGAAGGTGAGCTGACCACTACACTACGAGTCCCTTGTATCACTTGTACTTTCTTTTTTATGATGCCGGTACTTAAGCCATAAAGCCTTAGTGGGAATGTATGAACGATATGATGGATATTTGAATGACGATGATTTATTATTGTTTATATAACTACTTGTTACTCTCAGCGGAAGTATTGCATTAGTGTAAGGGGATGAGTACCTCGGCATTTTCCCCTACTTCCTCTTCTCCTGTCAGAACGAAGGAAATAGTTACTACACATCACACCTCTGTTGACATTTTTTATATTCAAATAATAACGGAAAAGACTTGATTAATAGATAATTAAGATGATAATGTGAATTATGGTGCAGTGATGAAATGAGAGATTGGGGAAACGGCAGAGAAAATCTCCGCGAACCAGCTTCGTCCATCACAAATTCCATATAGATCGGTATTTGAACTCCGGTCCCTGCGTGGAAAGGCAAGCAGTCTCGCCGCTGCGACTATTCGACTACACTGTCAAAGTTTCGATTTCGCAGTATCCTCAATTTTTTAGTCTAAGATGAACATTGTACCTTTCCGATAAATTCAGGTGTTAGTATTTTGTTATATCTCTTGATTTAATGTAGCTTTATTTTTTGTTTTAGAATTTTAGAAAAACCTGGAGGAGGAGATGTAAAGTAAAGAACATGTTTCATCTGCTCTCCCTCATAAGAAGAGGACGAGGAGGAGGAGGGAGGGACGAAAGAAGAGAGAGTCGATTGGACATCAAAGGGAGGACCGTGCGAATCCCCAATATGGATTTTATATTAGGAATCGTTATTAGATAAGTTTTCCTTTTATATTCTTCGAAGATGTCGAATAACTCAGGAGAACGAGATCTGGAGTTATCTAAAGTGCGATTTATTTGCATTTCCTCACAAGAAAATGAAGAAATGGAGATGTAAAGAGTGGAAAAGTTTCTGAGCGATGGAATGACATCGTGAGTATTTCTTTCAGCTCTCTTTTTAGCGGTCCGGGTTGACCTCTTTGTAGGAGCATGGAAATTTAGAACACTATCGTCTACAATTAACTTTATTTTATTTTGAGGGTTGATATATCCAGAGTAAGTTAACGTAAGAAGAACAAAGAAAAACACACATTCTGTGAAAATATACATTAGAAGGAAATAATGTATTGTTCGCAGTCAGTTTTCAACATCTGATTCGCTTTATGTCATTTCTGTAGAACTATTTTTCTTTTTTATGTTTCGTAGCATTTCGGAGAATGGGCGGATGTGGTTTGGAAGACACTCATCTGCATTCTCTCCCTGAACGAAACGGAAGGAGGGGGAGAGGTTAGTGTCGTAAACGGTATGGGGCAAAAGGTGATGAGCGGAGGGGGGTTGGAATAGAAAAGCAGTAACTTAGATCGGAACTTCTACCGGTTAGACGGATTCTGTTCAAATTCTGTCACGATGAAAACAATTCTTGTTTCCACTAAGCAGTGATTATTCCAGGAATACGATGCATTACGTATCGTCACGTTATAGTGCCTGGTTCTACCGAAATAGACGAAAATCAAGGGTACTACCCATTTACCGTACCGAATGACAATGTAATACTTAACTGGTATGTTTCAGTCCAAACCTGCAAATTGTGTACTTAAATGTTCTCTGTCAATAATCATTCAAAATATT
Source organism: Teleogryllus occipitalis (assembly GCA_011170035.1). NCBI lineage: Eukaryota > Metazoa > Arthropoda > Insecta > Orthoptera > Gryllidae > Teleogryllus > Teleogryllus occipitalis. Next base: position 237,102 of record BLKR01000175.1, on the reverse strand, counting down.
ATGATGGTCAAAAAGTGTCATTACGTCGGCCTATGTCAACTTCAGACATGTGAGTGTTTTATGAGAGCTGTTCTTTGCATTTGCATAAATGCATTGTAGTATTTTCCAAAAATATCGTAACAGTTTGGAGAATGGGCGGATGTAGTATGTCCCATTTACATTTCCTCACATGAGCTGGAGAAGAAGAAGGAATAATGAGACTAAGGACGCAGAATAAAGACTAGCTGAATGCTGGAGAGCGGAGTTATGTGTATGACAAGGTTTCTAGTCTCTGGTAAATCTGTGTCAGTTTCCGAAAGAACGCATAAGAATCTAATTTTGATAGCTAAAAGCGATGCTAAATTCTAGGCTCACTAAACACGTCGGTTATTTTACCGTGCATACCACTAATTGTTTTATTTCTATAGTTTGATGTGTTATGAAATTAATTGCAGTTTAGAGTAATAATCCTAATGTGAATTTTTATCCGGAAGAACTGTGTTAAGAGTGGGGGCAACACTGAAGGCGGATGATAACGAACGAATCCCCATTTGTGGCATTTAACAATGGGGCACATAATTTATATAGTTCGTGAGAAACAACTGACATCTATAAAGACAATTCATTGTTATTTACGTTGAATAATCATTGAATACATGCGATTACGACAATGTATACATAATGCATGTGCGATGCTGAATAATGTAGCATTTTGCTTCATTTATCCGAGAGAGATATTATTTCCATACTAATACCTGTGTAGTGTTCAGACGCAATGGAAGATGACAGAGTAAATAGTGTTTTTCAATATATTTACAGGTTCTGCGCAAGTAATTTAATACAAAATACCAATATAACTCTAAAAAATCATATTATTTTGAAGAAAACTGTCTCTTACGTAAGATACTCACGATATTTTTATGGGTAATCAACAATAACCACCGTAACGAGGAGAGAAATAAAGTGTGTCTTTATTTTAGTTAGCTGTACGATTTAACTTCTACGTTGTGGAAAAAGGTCTTAACCAGGACGTAACAAATTATTCCTACAGTTGCCGATTGGAAGGGGAGCCACGTGATTCTTTCTGGATCACAAAGAAAGCTCGTAATAGCTTTTATACGGCAGCGAAAATATCAGTGCAAGTTCATAATCTTGGATTGTTTGGTTAGTCTCTCTCGCTGCCTTTTGGACAAGTTTACGAGCAATGCCACAGCGAATGAATTTCCTGCTCGATCAAGTGAGGGCAGTGGAACTCAACGGAAATCTTGGAGCTCTTTTAGTTCTAAAAGAAAAAAAAACGAGGGGGTTAGAACGAATTCTTCGGCGAACGTGATGAGCGTTTGGGGAAACACGAAGAGCACGTAGTTCACGAGCGAATTTCTCGGTTACGGCACTGAACACGTCCGTCACGTCTTTCACTCAACCGATTCATCTACTTGTGCCGATGTTTCCTTCAATCACCGCTCCTTACCGTCTGGTCGAGTCACGCAACTGGATTAGTTCTCTACATTTTCTCATCTCTCAACACTACGTCCTGCCACTGAACAGGTTCTGAATCACTGGGACGTACTAGAGTTTCAGCTCACGACGCAACGTACTACCTGTGTAACCTTTTTTGCTACGTGATCTTCTTTACAATAGTTTTCATTCATTTAATATTTGAAATTAGAAAGAGAGTTCATGTTCATGCCTTACACGTACTTAAGTGTGCAAGTAACAGGAACATTGATATCGTAGGTTTTCGCGGCCAGAGTCATGCTCTGGGCTGTCCGGGTGACGCCGCGTCGAAGGCTGAGGTGCCGACATTTCGACCGGCATATGGCGATCCTCTTCAGGGCTGTACAGCCCTGAAGAGGACCACCTGTACAGACTGCGCCAGTACAGCCCTGAAGAGGACAGCGATATGTCGGTCGAAATGTCGGCTCCTCAGCCGTCGTCGCGGTGTCACCCGGACAGCTCAGATCACAAGAGGAACATTGTTTTATCTCTAACTTTTAACAAACTGGATTCAAATCGATGTGAAATATATCTATAAGATAATTTAATTCGTTGAAGCCACGAATGGGGTTAGGTTGTAGAACTCTACGTAAAATAAAACTGTAATCGAAATAAATTGGTTTATCCTTACAATTTCAGTGTACACAACCAACATGACCATGTTCCTTTTAATATGACCCGTAAATAATTCCTTTGCCTTTCGGTATGAGAGGCAGGGAAACTTCCAGAAAGCGTTTATTGTTATTTCCCAATCGTTCGAAATCTGTATCTCGAAGGCATCGCTCAACGGATTGTCACAACGTCGGTTGGCGAGGACACTCGCGACCGCGCTTATAACGCGCTGCCGTTATTCGCTACCCAATTCGAAAATTCGCGTGCTTCGGCGATTGGTTTGGTTTGGTTTTTTCGTGTTTCCGGGCGCGTCAACTGCTTCGGTCATTAGTCCCGTTAGTGTAGTGCATGTTTTTCTCGGGAGATGGCGGTGATCTTCTCCCGCTGGATGGCGAGATCCGGCGCCGACCTACCGTCGGCTAGTGGGGTTTCTCCCTAACCAGGACTCTCCCACCAACGGGGCACCGCCCCAGCCGAGACAAGCTCTAAGCTCCCGACCGGTCTCCCGGAATATGTGGTAGTGTGGTGCATGTTAGAGTAAGAGTGTGTGTAAGGGGAGAGGAGAGGACAAGGAAGAGAAAGGAAATATCGCACACGGTCCGTGGCGCGTTTGTTTGGGTAGTGCTCCGGCATTCACCTGGTGTTGATCGGAGAAACCACGGAAAACTACCGATCAGAGCAGCCGGCCGCTAGAATTCTCCTCCAGACAGCAGCTGAATTCGACCTAGCTGAAAAGCTAGTGTCGAAAATCCTGCCGCCCTCAGGACTCGAACCTAGGACCTCCCGGTTAGAGGCGCTGCAGTGACATCAGTTGATGCACTGAGTTACCGTTACCGGTGCTTCGGCGATTGTACGTGACGTAATGTATCAAGAGAACAGCAGTGCAGTATCGAAGCATTTCTCAGCAACATGATCTAAGAAATATTTATTCTGCTCAAACATGCGGGCGTGTTTTATTATTTTTTACACCTGACATGTCACCTGTATTTTTTACTTGGATGTTCAGTACACTCAAAAGTTAAAAAGATATTGAACACATACACTAATGTTCCGTGCAAAGACACAATTGTGTCCGTCACAATTACTTAATTATGCACGTGTAGCATCACATTAATTTTCATTGTATCCTTGTGCTATAAAAGTAGTCAGAAATATTAATACGCATATGCTTAATTTGAAAGTGGCCAATGTTAAATATAAATAAATGTGTTAGACATGTAACTGACCATATCATTTCAAACTTCAATGAACTTTCCTAAACCTCTCTCTTCCTCCGTTTCACGAACATCAGAGAAATTCGTTCATTTTGATATTATCGATACTATTCGAACGTTTTCTGAACCGTGAAATTTTATATTTTTTACCTCCTCGGACCAGTACGTGTTAAGTGGCTATTTTTGAACAGTGAATGGGAGTAGGCTACTATCTGGACTACGATCTCTCCATCCATCACTGTGCTACCTTTCCTGGGAGTCGAGCAGTCCGGTTGACCCTCGGGTTGCAGGGCAGGCCTGCGCGAAAGAATGAAAGGGCGCCGGAGTAGAAGGCACTGGAGGAGGTCGGGAGGGCGCGTCGCTGAAGGCGGCGGCGGCGGCGGCGGCGGCGGCGGCGGCGGCGGCGGCGGCGGCGGCGGCGGCGGCGATGGAGGCGGTGGTGGCAGCGGCGGCGGTGGCGACGGTGACGGGGGTGGCGGCGGTGACGGCGGTGGCGATGGCGGCGGCGACGGGGCGGCAGCGGCGGAGGCGGGGAGGCGGCGTGTGGTGGTGGCGATGGCAGCGGCGGGGCGGCGGTGGGTGGAGGCGGCGGCGGTGGAGGCGATGGTGGCGGCGGCGGTGGCGACGGTGGTGGTGGTGGTGATGGCGTCGAGGCGGGGCGGCGGCGGCGGCGGTGGCGGTGGCGGTGGCGGCGGAGGGGCGGGGGCGGCGGTGGCGGCGGTGGTGGCGGTGGCGGCGGCGACGGTGGCGGCGGCGGTGGCGGCGGCGGCGGTGGCGGCGGCGGCGGTGGCGGTGGTGGTGGCGGCGGCGGCGGTGGTGGCGGTGGCGGCGGCGGCGGTGGCGGTGGTGGTGGCGGCGATGGCGACGGCGGCGGCGGTGGCGGCGGCGGCGGGGTCGCCGGCGGCGCGGTGGCAGAGGCGGCGGCAGCCAGGTAGGCTGGCGGCGGTGGGCTGCAGCCGGAAGAGGAGTCGGGGGCGCTTCCTGCCCGGGCGGCGGACCGGTCGGGGTGCACCGGTGGCCCGCTTCGGGCGACCCCGGACGCGCCTGCCGCGCGGCACGGGCGCGCCGGACCACATCGCACCCCGGGGCCCTGCCGCGCCCTGGCCGCCCGGCGCCTGCGCCAAGTGCTGCGCTCGCCGCCTGCTCGGACGGGCTGGCCACGGCCTACGACACGGGGCGCCCCGCCGATTGCCTTTCCTTCGCCGCCTGCAAACGAGTTGCTTTATTTGAAACTAACCTCCTCGTTTGTTCGTTGTAGGCCGTTTTCTCTTTTATTTTATTTTCTTGGGTCGACTGTTCTTCTCTTCGATTGTTTGCCACCCAGGGAACATCTTCCCTAGCAGCCTTTCGTGAAGAGAAACTCTTACCTGATTTACTCGAATGAAATCATGGTATTCCCAAGAATATGGTGTTTGATGACGACGGTACGCACGATAGTCCCAATTTATTTATTTATTTGTTGTTGTTGTTGTTGTTGTTGTTATTTAAATTATAGATTTGAACACTGCATGAACATAAGTAGAAAGTCTACGAATCTACCTCCTCTGAATATGTAGTGAACATTAAGTTCCTAAATCCTCTATAAGTGTATCTGATATAAAATAATCTCTTTGGGAAATATGACATCTTCGCTTTGTTTTACGCGCAAAGATATTACATGTTCTTTCCACATATCAGATTATTATCCGTTATTCTTCTTTTCTTGTGTGCGGCCTGAACATATCCTCCTTAAAAAAGATGTAAAAATCAATTAAGATCTTCATTTTACACAGTTTCTTGACCTTTGTTAAAAATACTCTCTATAATATAATACGACTAGGTCATTAATTTTTATGAAGCAAATAAATCTATTTAATACCCTCGTCACCAGTCGTAAGTACCTAACTCCATGCTAATTGGAAAATAAGTTGTAGTAGTTTAAAACTTGCTTACGGCATGTCGGATCCTGTGCTCCGCAAGAAACACCGCTGATGAGGGTTAGTTCGGAGAGAAATGATTCATTTGGAGAGGGTCTGCCGTGGGGGTCTGTTTGTAGCCCGAGACGTCTTCGCGGGTGAGTGAGAGAGCGGGTGAGCGAGCGGACAGGCGACCGGGCAGGCGAGCGGGCGGGCGAGCAGGTGGGCGAGCGCGTGAAGTGGGTGAGGGGGTGGGTGGGTGGACGAGCGGGCGAGTGGGTGGGCGAGCGGGCGGGCGAGCGGCGGGAGAGCGGGCAGAGCGAGCTGACGAACGAGCTGGCGGGCGAGCCAGGAGGGAGCGGGTAAGCGGGTGGGTGGGTGGGGTGGGTGGGCGAGCGAGAGAGTGGGTGGGCGAACAGGCGGTCGAGCGGCGGGCAAGTGGGTAGGGGACAAGCGGGCGAGTGGGTTGGCGAACGGGCGAGCAGGCGAGCGGCGGGCGAGTAGATGGGCGGGCGAGTGGATGGGTGGGCGAGTGGATGGGTGGGCTGAGTGGATGGGCGGGCGAGTGGATGGGCGGGCGAGTGGATGGGCGGGCGAGTGGATGGGCGGCGAGCGGATGGGCAGGCGAGTGGATGGGGGCAGGAGTGGATGGGCGGGCGAGCGGCGGGCGAGCGGCGGCCTGCGGCGGGCGGGCGGGCGGGCGGGCGGGCGAGCGGGCGGGCGAGCGGGCGGGCGAGCGGGCGGGCGAGCGGGCGGGCGAGCGGGCGGCGAGCGGGCGGGCGAGCGGGCGGCGGGCGAGCGGGCGGGCGAGCGGGCGGGCGAGCGGGCGGGCGAGCGGGCGGGCGAGCGGGCGGGCGAGCGGGCGGGCGAGCGGGAGCAGGTCGCTTCTGACTCAGACGGCTCTCCCAAGGCTCGCTGCTGGCGGTCTCGGCCACTGGGCCCGTGCCACTGGTGGGCGCGGAGTCGATCCGTCAGAGCCCGCCACGCGTGCGGGCAGGTGGGCGTCGCACACTGGTCCCGAACACATGCATATCCCCTCGCGCTAAGGAATGACGACGGTTTTGTACCGTTTGTAAGAAACTTTCTACCCACTCCTCCGGAAGTGTGCTACTGCTGGATAAGGAACAGGAATTCTCAGTCCTGCCTCAAACAGATTTAAGACAAGTAAATGGAAGTTTTATTATATTCTATAATGAACAGTCTGTTAGGTTTAATTTCAAAAACTTACAGATCCCTACTATTTATAGGCAGTTATATTCTTATTTGAAAATTTTCAAAACACAGAAGAATTACATAGACACATACACACACACTCACATCTCTCTCTCTTTCTCTCTCCTTCTTCTCCCTCTCCCTCTACCTTTCCCTCTCCCTCTCTCTCTCTCCCTCTCCCTCACTCTCTCCCTCTCTCTGTCTGTCTCTCTCTCTCTTTGAGCTCCACGAAAATTACAAATATATAACGATAACGATTATAAAAGAGATGATGCATTTGTTTACTAACGTAAATAAAAGAACCATGTAAAAAGAGATAAAGGTTTATTTAACTTCGTTCTATGTGCATATGGAAAACGATGCTTCCAGTGAAATTGAGACTTCTCCAAATATGTATTACTCGCGTTTTTTGTCATTTCCGTCCTCTATGCGCAACCACTTTTCTGCGTGGGAAAGGCTCATTCCGCTTCTTCCGGAGGCAGAAGTGGAAGGAGGGGGGGTAATTTTGTTGATCAAAGGCTGAAATATCATTATTCCCTTCATCTCCGGCTGTCCCCTCTTTCATTTCCTACCATATGTCTCGGTGACTTCATGGAACACAGAAAAAAAGAAAGATTTACAAATAGGATGAACCTGCGGTCTACACAGCAATCATTCAAAGAGTTAATTGATGTGGTTTCGACTGCTGATAACTTTTTCGATTTTATCGAATACTTAGGTAGAAAGTAGTTGTTATTGGCACTTTTCAAGCCTAACAAATTAGGAGAAAATGTAATCGAAGACAATGTCGAAAACGAAATATAAAAGATATGAGAATCTGAGATAAATATTATTTCGGCAAGTTAAAATGTTATTCAATAAACTGATGAAATTTATTTATCTCTTCAATTCACTATGTAGAATTGCGATGTATGAAATAAGTTGAAACAATATTCATATAGTAGCTGTTCACAGGAGGTATGAGTAGATTAATATGCTATAGAATACACAACGAATTCATACCTTGATGAAATGTTTAGAAAAGTTGTGAGATCTCTGTAAATTTCAAAATATATTTCACTATCATTGTGTTGATTTGACTATTTTTGTGCATATGTCTCAGGTTGGAGGATATCACAGAATGCAACACAAAATATAACTGCAGATATCCTTTGAATTCACGGTACCTAACATGAAACTGTTGTTTTCTTCCAGGAGTGGTATCATGATAACGATACTGCAATACACATATCATACTCCAACCACACGTCAGGCATAGATCACCACACATCATACCCACAACATACGAAGTAATTTATGTATATGTCCTGAAATTTTTTGTATTAAATATTTCATCCTAACTTAAAAACCACAGAAAAGTAGGGAGCCAAAACTTTATAAGAAATTAATTTTCTACGATTCTTGAAACTTTCGACTCTTTTCCCAACGCAGAACCCACTTCTTTACGTAATAGAAACGAAAACGACTACATTCAGACTCGCTGTCATAATGAGCGCTATGGAGAAAACTACAACCAAGGTCCGCGCATTAGTGCAAGTGTGAAAACGCCGCTCGGGCTCAGAGAGGCTGCTAAACGGTTAGGAAACAAAGTGGTCATTGCGTGCGCGGAAAACAATGGAGGCGAGCGGCGTCAGAGAACGCCACGAGCGCCCCTGGTGGCTGTGGCAAGCGGCCGCCACGGTGGCGACGGCGAGGAGTAGAGACCGGAAAAATATGTTATTTATTATTTTATTTAATAGGTGATTATCACATACAAATTAGAGAACTTGAAGCTAAGTGGCTAGGCCGAAGGCCTTTAAGCCATTACAATAAGTGTAATTAAAAAGTCGTGTAATCTTGTATTTAATAGTTTCAAATAACTGTGCAGGTCAACTATAAAATGTAGTTAAGGCTATTATTGTTAGCATATTATTGTTATTATTATTACTACTACTATTATTATTATTATTATTATTATTATTATCATTATTATTGTTATTATTATTATTATTATTATTATTATTATTATGTCTTTAAATAATTTAAAGTTAATATTAGTAATATGTAAATTGTAGAGTTCTGCCACCAGGTTGTATATACCTACCTGCAGAATAATAAATATCTATCTAATACCTACATTCTACCGCGTTCTAAATTTTCATATTCTGGTATTCACCCCAAATGGTCTCTCCACCGCATCAATGCCGCGGAAAAGAGACCATAAGGTACGGCTGAGCAAAAACCCTTGAAGGGGAAAAAACCTGCCATCAGAAGCCGAGTACATGCTAATCTATCCGGTTTTTAAACCATTTATTTATTTGGCGCGGGCGTCAGTCATTCTCCTTCCAGTGTTTGGCCTCCTCAGCACCTGAAAACAAACAGCACCACAGAAGATCGTCCGCACCAACGCCTCTGCCCTTACATTTCCGATTCCCACTTCCCTTCGTCCCCTAATGTGTTTATTATTTTAACCGTTCCGGAAAAATATGTAGTATGAAACGTCATAATATGTACATACATATGTAAGGAAAACGTTAAAATACGTAGTAATATGTAAAACCGGATATAATATGCAACATTAAAATATGCTAATTATAAAACTGACATTTACATAATACGAAATTTCATTTATAAAACAATAAAAAAAATTATAAAACAAAACGGTGGCGACGGCGGGGAGCGAAAAGGCGTTAGCAGAAACGTTGCAATTTGGTTGGTTAGTGATTCCGAGCGCGTCAACAGCTTAGGTCATTAGTCCCGTAAGTGAAGTGCATGTTTTTCTCTCGGAAGATGGCAGTGATCTTCCTCCGCTGGATGGCGAGATCCGGCGCCGACCTACCGTCGGCCAGCGGGGTTTCCCCCTAACCAGATCTCTCCCACCAGCGGGCCACCGCCCAAGCCGGGACAAGTTCTAAACTCACGACCGGTCTTCCGGAATATGTGGAAATGTAGTACATGTTAGTGTAAGTGTGTGTGTAAGGGGTGAGGATAGGAGAATGAAGAGGAAAGAAAGATCGCGCGCGGTCGTGGCCCGTTTGTTAGGGTACTGCTCCGGCATTCGCCTGGTGTTGATCGGAGTAACCACGGAAAACTACCGATCAGAGCAGCTGACCGCTAGAATTCTCCTTCAGACAGCGACTGAATTCGACCTAGCTGACAAGCTACGCAAAATCCTGCAGTCGTCAGGACTCGAACCTAGGACCTCTCGGTCAGAGGGGATAGAGTGACATCAGTTGACAGACACTGAGCCACTGCTCCCGGTCGTTGCAATTGGTAGCAAATACTCTGGCGGCAACAGTGCAAATTATGCAATAAAGCAATAGAACGACGGATAGATACTACACTTGGGATTTTCTAACGTGGCATCTGAGGTAGTATCTCCAAGATGGAATATGGCATGACATGTTGCGTCTTTCTCAGTCCTGTCGAAAGATGTCGCATGATCGCGACAGTATCAAGAAGTACTGCAGATCAAGCGACTCTAGCGGCACGACCGAGAAAGACGCGAAAAGCCCTGCCATATCCCATCTTGGAGATACTACCATCAGATGCCTAGTTAGAAAAAAACAAGTATTCTATAGATATGTCATACTATTCTGTCTTCTTAAGTATAAAAGGCGTATTTCATATTGTTTTATTAAACTTTTTCATATTTAGTTACATTATTATACTTAGTTATACCGGACATTATTTATAATCGAGAAGGCCATGTTTTACTTAGAAATAGAGGAATATCAAGAAAGAACAAGCTCTTTCCTTGACTTAGTACATGGTTATACATTTACTTCAATGCTCATTGTCAAATGTTTTAGTTTTCTAACATGTAACTTACAGGCTTAGGGGAGTATTGATATCGATTTCAAGTAAATGTGAACTATTGCGAGAAATAAATTTTGGGTTTTGTTAGCAATAATAATTGAATTATATAACTACGAAATAGATAATATTTGAATTAACCTAAGAACGAAAGGCTAAGACATGGTAGTATTTTTGAAAGAGTGGGCAAAAGTGATGGATTGTGCAGACAATTGTGTCAGTTCAAGTTCAGCTGATACGAGGACGTGTGTGTGTGTGTGTGTGTGTGTGTGTGTGTGTGTGTGTATGTGATGGTGGTGGGGGGTAGATGTTGGAAGAGGATTGTATGTATGTGACACGTAGCTGAGCATGATTCCTATCACTGAGGAGAGAAAAGCAGAACAAAGATTTACAAATATTTAATACGAATGTGTTTTTAAAGATTCCTGGACAAATAAGTAAGTTGAAAGTATAGGAAATAAGTTGAAATTTTCACGAGACATTATCACATTAGCAGTTTAAGGAATTATGTAAATGAGATCTTCCCTGATACTGTGAAAGAGCATTAGCAGATGAGTGGCGATAGTGTAATGTGAAAAGACGTCCTGTACATGGAATTTTACACAATGTAAAGCCTCTCTCTTACTTCCACTTCAAGCAGAACAAGCCAGAGGACAACAAACCCCTCCATCGAAGAATTCGAGTTCGAATGTGAGTATGTTAAAGTGGAGTGGATGCTGGAGACCGGTGCATTTTGTGGAAGCAGAGATCATGGCGAGGCGAATAACACAGAATGTTGTCGCTCGTTTGCTTCCGAGGAGCATTACGGTAGTGAAGTGTGGTACGCTAGCAGAGGAGGAGGGGGAAGAGATGGCGATGCCGATGGTGTTGGTGGTGGCGGTGGTGGTGGTGGTGGTGGTGATGGTGGTGGTGGTGGTGGTGGCAGCGGGGGTGGTGGTGATGATGGTGTGCTGGTGGGTGTGGTATTGATGGTGTGGTGATGTTGGTAAAGGCGGCGGCAGTGGTGATGATGGTGTGGTAGTGGTAGTGGTGGTAGTGGTGGTGGTGGTGGTGGTGGTGGTGGTGGTGGTGGTGGAGGAAGTTGTGGTGGCGGGGGTGGTAGTAGAGGTGGTGATGATGGTGGTGGTGGCGGCGGCGGTGATTGTGGTGGTAGTGGTGATGATGACGGTGGTGCTAGTGGCGGTGGTGATGGCGGCGACGGCGGCGGTGGTGGTGGTAGTAGTGGTGGTGGTGGCGGTGGTAGCGGTTGTGGAGGAGGTGGTGGAAGAGGTGGAGATGGTGGCGGTATTGGTAGTGGTGATAATGGTGTGGTGGTGGAGGTGGTGGTGATGGTAGCGATGAGGGGCGTGATGATATGATAGTGGGTGGTGAGGGTGGTGATGGTGGTGATGATGGTGTGGTGGTGGTGATGATAATGCCGGTATGGTGGTGGGAGGTGGCGGTGGCGGCAGTGGTGGTGATGATAGTGTGGTAGTGGTGGTGGTGTTGTGATGGTGGCGGTGGCGGAGAGGGCAGCAGAGCGTGAGTCAGTGCGCAGACGCGCGCACGCGTCCTGCCCCCCCCCCCTCGCACCACGCCCACTCGCCCACTCGCACTCGCCTGCCGGACCGACTGGTTTCCGCGCCTCGTTCATTTGCAGCGCGTGGCTAACATCATGGTGGCGGAATGCGAATTCGGCACTTCAACATCGCGCAGAATAGCTGTCCTTCGAAGTGAAAGTGACTGAGAAAAGATTACTCCAGTAACATGTGTGGAATTTCAAAAACACTACACTCTCAGTAGAAATCGTGAAGTGAAGAGTCGTTTGGTAATAACAGTTCTTTGTTAGGAATCAATTTCAATATCTTATCTTCTTAGTTACGCGAGTCACATTATATTTTATCGCTAAGAAACATTCGTTGAATATTTTAGCATTTAAGAATTCTATTCTTCTTATTACTTTGACTTACATATTTTTATTTGTTTATTCCTTAAATTACGAAACTATGAATCGACTTATCCAATTTATCTATAACAATTGAAGTTTGTACAAAGTAGGTAAACGCATATATGTTAAAAATATTTTGATCAAGTTACTATGCTTTGGACATCAGAGTTCGAAACAAGTAACTACAAGCAAATTAAAGTATTACTCATTATTTCGTGTTATTTTTAATTTTGTGAAAAAGAACTGAATCTGTCCCATTTCAGCTGTGACAACCTATTCTTTAAGAGATTACACATTAAGTTGCTGTCGAAATCGGGGCCTTATGATGCTATTCAAAGATCTAGTGACACATACTTCTTCCTCCAACGGGACACGTTCCTTGCGAGCAACGGGACCAATGATTTATTTCCTTGCATTTAAAGACAGAAGTCTGGAAGCAAAATGAAAACGTGCTTTTTAACCTCTACAATTTATTCTTCCAGAATATGATATACAAAAACATTTCTTGAATAGTAAAATTTAATAATTATAACAAGTTTTCCTTCTTTTGATCATTTTTACCTATATTTTAAGATCATATTGATAAGGAGGAGAAAGCACGAACAAAAAATACATTAAATTAATTCAACAGTACCGTTTTGGTGCTAAAACAGCACGTACATTCTCGCCCATATTTTCAGACAACATTACGAAGAAAGTACTCGAATTTTCGAAAAATTGTACATGAATTTATTTTAAAATATATCTTTGAGGAACAGATTTTATTAAGGGAAACAATCTCTATCATTAATATCTTAGTTGTAGGAAAGACTGAAAAAACTTTGAACTTTTGCAATTTTCGGAAAATCACGGATTTCAACGAACACGAGACCTACATCATTCTCTTAAACGTCCTTTACACTATCCAACAACAGAATTTAATAAAAAACGATGGAGCTATTTTTTAAATTTTGAAAATGTCCTAGTGGTTTCATGTAAAGTACGCCCCCCCAAATTGCAATATCTATTTCAAATTCAAGGGGTCGCGACATCAACTGGGGTATATCAATTATGGAGAAAATAGGATGAATGGTTTAGCTCCTAGTGTTTTTCACAGGCGGAGAGACTGACGTTTTACCGTTAATCGATTTTTCGGTATCAAGGACCCACAAAACATGGATTCTGGCTACACCACGTGTTAGAGATTTTTTTTTCTAAATTTAGCAACTGAATTAATCCACTCTTTTGTTACCAGGGCCATGTAACAAGAGTTTTTGCCGAAAATTTGCCGGTTTTTCGCGCAGCATTACATAACTTTCTCTCTATTCCATAGCGAGAGAGTAAAAAGCTCGGGATGAGCACTGGAAAGCCCGGGCGAGATCGCTGCCCTCCACCTCTCCGGCGCACTGCCGTCCGCTGGAAGATCGAGAGGCTGAGCTCCTTCTCCGGGACGCTTTTTTTTGTCGTCGTCGGCGGCGGCGGCGGCAGCGCCGGGGGTTTTATGCCGCTACGGGTGATTCACTTCGGTGGCAGAGGCGGCGGCGATGGCGGCGGAGTCGGCGTGCGCGTCGGAGGCGGCGGCGGAGGCGGAGATGGAGGCGGCGGCGGCGACGGGGGGTGGCAGCGGTGGCGGCGGAGGCGGAGGCGGTGGAGGCCGTGGTGGCGGCGGCGGCGGCGGTGGCGGTGGCGGAGGTGGTGGAGGCGGCGGAGGCGGCGGTGGCGGCGGCGGCGGCGGGGGTGGCGGCTGCGGGGGTGGCGGCGGTGGCAGTGACGGCGGTGGAGGCGGTGGCGGTGGCGGTGGAGGCGGTGGAAACGGCGGAGGCGGTGGCGGCGGCGGCGGCGGTGGCGGCGGTGGCGGCGGCGGCGGTGGTGGCGGCGGCGGTGGTGGCGGCGGCGGCGGCGGTGGCGGCGGCGGTGGTGGTGGCGGCGGCGGCGGCGGGGGCGGCGGCGGTAGCGGCGGCAGTGGCGGAAGGGGCGGAGGCGGAGGCGGCGGAGGCGGCTGCTGTGGCGCGAGGATCGCCCGTCTCGCGCCTCAGCGGAGCTCTTAATTCGCTTCCTCTCCGCGGAATTCGGCCGCGAGGACGGAGGAGGTGGGGGCAGGCAGAGGATGATGTGGAAGCTGTACTTTGGAAAATCACTACCACAAATGTGGAGAACTTGGAGATTGACCAGCTGGGAGAGATATCTGGAGGAAGAAACTAACGCATTTCGACGTATAGGTGGCTCAAGATTTCACATTCCTCTAGCTAATATCCTCTAGCTCTCGATATAGTACACTTACAATTATTAGTATATGTAAACCCAACTACTATATATACCCAACTACTACTATTACTACTATTACTACTATTACTACTATTACTACTATTACTACTATTACTACTATTACTACTATTACTACTACTATTACTACTACTATTACTACCACTACTACTACTACTACTACTACTACTACTACTATCACGAACTATTTCTACTACTACTACTATTGTTACCACTGATATTAGCAATACTTCTACTATTATTACTACCCCTACTACTACTAATACTACTACAACAACAATAACTACTAACACTAGTCCCATACTACTACTTTTACTACCACCACTACTTCTTGTAAGACAGTGCATTCAAATGAGCGAAATGCGCTGGGCAGCGGTGGTGGTGGAGCGCGCGGGTGCGCCGGCGAGGGCGGCGGGGGGCTAACGGGACGGCGGGGCGCCGCGGCGCCGCTGACCGCCTGGCGGCGGGCGAGGGCGTCGATATTTCGGAGAAAGGGTTCTTGCGCGCGCGCGCTGCGGCGGAGGAACGCGCCCTGGAATGCCAGCGGGGAGGAAGAGAGCTCGCCAGATATTCTTGGGGTAGCAGGAATTCCAGCTGCTCTACCGGGAGCGGTGGCTCAGTGCAGCAACTGATGTCACTGCAGCGCCTCTGACCGGGAGGTCCTAGGTTCCCATTCCCCACGGCGGCAGGATTTTCGATACTAGATTTTCAGCTAGGTCGAATTCAGTCGCTGTCTGGAGGAGAATTCTAGCGGTCGGCTGCTCTGATCGGTAGTTTTCCGTGGTTTCTCCGATTAACACCAGGCGAATGCCGGAGCAGTACCCTACCAAACGGGCCATGGACTGCGCGCGATCTGTCCTCCTCTTCCTTGTCCTATCCTCTCCGCTTACACACACACTTACACTAACATGCACTACACTACCACATATTCCGGGAGGCCGGTCGGGAGCTTAGAGCATGTCCCGGCTGGGGCGGTGCCCCGCTGGTGGGAGAGTCCTGGTTAGGGGGAAACCCCACTAGCCGACGGTAGGTCGGCGCCAGATCTCGCCATCCAGTGAGGGAAGATCACCGCACATCTCCCGAGAAAAAAACATGCTCTACACTAACGGGACTAAAGACCAAAGCAGTTGACGTGCCCGGAAACACGAAAAAATCAAATCAATGAAATCAATTCAGCTGCTCTACGAAAGGGTGATGATTCCAGAAGGTGGAATTGAATGGATGTCTTATTTTACGAGGCGAGACTCAGGCCATGTGTCCCGTTCTTTCGTCTGACCACGCAAATTTCGCTACGCTCCTTTCACCTACTAGGAGAGAAAGATGGTTATTACTTGGGCGAAGAAACAAGCAATTTGAATTTAGCTCAGAGGCTTCATTTAGGCTTGAGGATCTTTTACATGCTGTAAATTTACTAACAGGGGACAGCCGGCTTTACTTCCTCTCCGAAGGAAAGCGTACGAAAGATTTGTTCGCCCGTAAAATTCGATCGTGTTTCAACGCGCGAACTTGGGTATAACAGTCCAATACGCCAGCCGTTACACCATCGCCGCCGCAAGGTTCTGACTCAAAGGTATTTTCCGAGAACGCAGAGTATAAGAAGGGAAATGAGATGAAATGAAGAGAGGTGTTCATGACTGAAAAGGAAGGAAACAGAAACGCCGTTCAAACAATCTGTCAAATACGTTGGTGTGTCTCTTTCTTGTTCATCGTCTAACGTGGATATACCATATAAACCAAGCAAAACAAAAAGCTGAAGTGAAACTTATGTAACTTAACCCTCTACTATTAAAAGCAAATCCCATCGATGCAGTAATGTAACAGCAATATTTTTCTAAAATCCCCATTTCCTCTCTTTCGAACGAAGGGAAAAAAACAAATTTTTGACAACTATATCTCTAAAGGCACAAGCAGGACCTGAATGACCGGTGACCTGCATTTAAAATATTATGTCAAATGTTATATTTAGTTATGTTACTTTAACATGTACATGTAAAGCCTTTGGTCTCAAGTTGGAAAAAAAATTACACAACATATTTTTGTTTTACCTCCCTAATTACAATTATGTACTTAAATCATGAATATATGTAGTTAAGTCACGGATTAATATTGCAGGTATGGAAGTGAAAATTGTTAATTTGTTTTTTATTAAAATAGAATGAATGTTCTTCGTTAAGTCGAAATTCGAGCTAGGGAATGATTCACAGAACAGCATTTCGGTAAGGCATTCACTCATTCCTCTGCCCGAGGTTACAAGGAAATATTTCAGTGGTTCATCTTTCTCCTTTTCTAGGAGCGACTTCCTCTCATAATATTTTTGACCTTCGTAACGTAGACATAACAGAAATTACGGGAGATACTTGTTTTCATCGCGGGCGTTCGCCTGTTGATGCCTGAATCACAGAGCATTGAGGCGAAAGTGGACCGATCATGTGATGCTGAGGCACGCACACTGATAGTCTGCTGCCTATAATTTGAACGTTTAACGTCAGTTTGTTTTTATTTCTGATACCTTCGGGAAATGTTCTCAATAACACGAATTTATGGTTTTCCTGAAATGCTTGACAATTCGAATACTGCATTTCCAGGATACTTGGGGTCAGAAGCAAAGCCTTCATTGCATGGTAAGCTCTAAGCCGAATGATAAGAGTAAATGTTACGGGCATTTGTTAGCATCATGTTAGCGCAAGTATATTACAATAGTTGATTATATTGTAAACGTCTCGTATTCCTTCTCATTGAGAAGACCAACAGTTTTCTTAGCAAGTACACGTTCTTCTAAATTTCCTTTGGCGCTGAACACTCGACCTAAGATTCTTATAAGGACATCTTCTGCACTAGTAAAAATCGATGCATGGCTTTGAACAGATGAAGAGCGGCGTGAACGCCTCAAAAGACAGACAAAAGTCTGCGGACGCTATTGCAAAACGCCCTTTGTGAGCGCTTCATAAGAGAATCTTCGTTCCAGATACCGGCAGGCGGTCATGCACGTACATGATTGCTTGAAACCTTGACCTAATGACTGCGTAGTAGAACGCACAGTGAATCATTTGAGGAAATGTCCATGAATATTGTATTGTGCTTAGGGATAGCAATTGAAAAGATTACTCTTCGTATCTTCCAACACTTTCCTCCGCTTATTCTTCGCTTCAAAATCAATTCAGGAAGTATTTGGGATACCTAAATTATGACTGGGTTACTTGACTGTGCATGAATTTGAGAGGTCCCAACCTATAGTAATCGATATACAGGTCAACTCTAAGTTCAGTATTGATTACCATACATTTAATTGATCCTTCATATTTTTGTTTGAAATATACACGTACTTCAATGTACGTGCGTCAATAATTATTTGAATATGTATTTTATGAATGACTTGATTATTTATAAGGTACTACGTAATGTAATATTTCCGGTTGTTCTTGTCCGTGAGGTTATCGTATGTAAACCGGAACTAGGTGATGTGGCTTTCCATTCCAGTATCTGAAAAAGTGGGACGTTGTGCACCCACGAAACGATGGAGGTGATAGAAAAAAGAAATAAACATTATCCCGGTGTCGTCATTGACTGTTCCGTCTGCGAACCTACCTGTATCATAACCTTATTAATATAACCAAGGACGTACAAGAGAAAGTCATCACAGTAATGATTTCAGTTAACCACAAAGAGAAATTCGCGAAATAAAATTTTGCATTCGAAAATCGAGGGTGGTTTCAACCACCAGCGTACGAGGCAATCACTGACTGCATCTTCTCCTCCCATTACGGATTCGATATCGCCAAAAAGACATTGGTGTTTAGAAAAATCGATACTTAAAATTAAAACATCCATGTTAATAAAATATCGATCCAAAATCATCGATGCTATTAAATATCGATATTTATATACTGGATTACTAACCATTGAAGTTCACGCGGGGGGGGGGTGAGTAATTTGAAAGTATTCTCGTTTATTATTTTTTAAATTGAGGTTTTAAAAAAAATTAGTTATTGTAGGTCGCATCGACATCTAGGTCACTAGCGACCACTATTAGAGTTAACGTTTTGGCAACTGTGGAGATGAAACGATATGATGATGATAAGGGGGTGAAAGGACGAATACAAATACAACCATGCCCAAGGCGGGAATCGGACCCGCGACCCTTCGGTCCGAGATCGCTACGACACTACTACCTTAGCGATCTCGGCCGCCGGATAGGCAAATTGAGGTTTAACTGCCACAACAAAGTCAAAATATCATTAGGACATTTAACAAAACATTTAGTATCTGATTAGTTGTAATACAGGTTTCTTTATGGACAAAATCTCGATATTATTTAATTTTTACCCTTTGTAACTTTGGCTAGAAGAATATTCATTTTATGAATACCTGAAAATCATTATAGAATTTTGTTGCAGTGGTACATTTTGTTTAAAAATATAACTCACATAAAACATCGAACACAAAACATCCATGCTAAAATAACATCGGCTTCAAAAACCCGATGTTAAATACATGGATGATTTTATAAAAACATGGACGATTTTATAAATACATCGATGATTTTATAAGAACATCGATGATTTTATGAATACGTCGATGATTTTATAAATACATCGATGATTTTATAAATACGTCTATGATTTTATAAATACGTCGATGATTTTACAAATACATCGATGATTTTATAAATGCATAGATGATTTTATAAATACGTCGATCATTTTGTAAATACATCGATGATTTTATAAATACATCAATGCTTTTATAAATACATCGATGATTTTATAAATACATCCATGATTTTATAAATATCGATCGTAAATACATCGATGATTTTATAAATATCGATGATTTTATAAATTCGATGTAAATACATCGATGATTTTATAAATACGTCGATGATTTTATAAATACGTCGATGATTTTATAAATATATCGATGATTTTATAAAATCATCCATGTTTTGAAAACATCGACGTCAATGTCGCGTTCCTTCCTCCCATCGGCCTCTTGGGGATCAATTCCCTGCGGCAACGTGGACGCATTTGCGCCTACATCACCCGTCGCGCCGTGTGCAGGAACGACGGCAGCGTGGCGACGCCAGCGGATGTGACGTAAGCCCGCGGCCAGCGCGGTGCCGCGGAGCTCATGCAGAATTGACGCGGCGCCGCGCGGGTCGCGCATGCCTTAGTCATGGGTTCGATCCCCGCGGTCGGTGAGGGCCATCGATCGCAGGCCACTGACCACTGCGACGGCGACATGCCCGAGGAGCAGGCACAACTGCCCTCTTCCGATGGGACTGTATTCCGAAATTAGTATTTCCGGGACGGCCGGATATAGATATTAAGCACTTGATTGGAGATGCCAGAGGACGGAGATACTCCGAAAAAATCATAAAATTCGAAAAAAAGTCATAAAATGGGTCTGTATCTGTAAAATAATCGTTAGTCAAAAGTGCACTGAAATTAAAGGGTTGTATTTAAAAAGTAAGAAAGTAAACACGAATTTGTAGACAACAAATTTTAAAAAATAAATAAAAAGTATAATATTGATCTTTTCTTTAAGCAATTTGTTAAACTTCATTTGTATTTTTACAAAAAGTTATTTTAATACAATTAGATTTTTAGTAAATCTGCAGGAATATACTATTCTAGAGGGCTTCCAAAATTGGACTTTATAGTTGGAGGTCATGCAGTATCTAAATAAGGTCATGGATCCCAGTTGGGTTTCGGATTCGTCGAGGCCCGATATTCATGGCTATAGAGGTGGGGTTCTTTCCTACGTTGAAAGTGGCATTAAGTGACTCCACTAACAACCCGGGCAGCTGGTACGCTTCAAGCTGGCACAGTCGCCCTCCCCCCCAAATGTTTTGGGTAGATGAAACTGGCGTTTTGGCGAATCCGGACGTATAAAAATATGCCGTATAAAAATACTATCACCTTTAATTCGATTAAAGTATGCCCCCCAAAAAAATATTTACCTGTCATTTCATATTTACTTTCTCTACCACCAATAATGCAGTTACCAAAATTGTTGTTTCAGAAGACATTTTATACAAAAAGACGAAATTGTCAAAGAACATTAGTTTAATTCTGCGGAACTGGTCGTCACAATTTTAATAGATTACCATCTCATCATTTCGAGAAAAAACTTGTATCTTTTAGATTATAAATGTAAAATTATTTTGCATCTGCCAAACGGACTTGTCGCGTTAACAACATTAAGCGAGATTATATTATTTTTTTATTTCCGAAGAGATTTTAGCCCTCTAAGAGTCTTGCAACCGGATTGTTTAATTTCACGTTTCCCTCATAAGAATCCTTTGTGTTATATCTCTCGAAGGTTCCTGACGTGATCCGACCTCTCTCGGATTGTCCATACTCATCATCGGATGCCAAGGTAAACGCTAGGGTTCATCTTATGACGTGAGAAAGGAAGGAGGAGGGGGAGAAAAGATGGTAATAGAAAATGTCGTGGGATGATCATACAATGGCCATTGTAATGATCAATGAAAAAAGTTTAAGTGGAAAAATCGTTCATATTATCTTGGGAATTGCGATTAAATACAAATCGTACTTTGAAGGGCATGTATGTGACAACCGTATAAGACATTTTCCTAGTTTTACCACAAAATAATATTTTTAAAAACAATAAATATTAAGATAACTACAGACAATATTCATTCATAATTATTACCAACTTTCACTCCAAGAATTTGTTTGCAAAACTGTTCAGGAGAGATCTCATGATCCCTATGCTAACTTTTATTCAATATAAACAAAAATTATTAACCTCAAAAACAAAGGAATTCTTCGGGGCAGCATTGAAATTCGACGAGTTTGTTTTAGTGTGTGCCTCTTAGATTTGAATTACACTATTTTCGACAGGCAACAATATTTTCCTCTTTAGCATGTTGTTTACTCATGATATGTTCCTGTTACGCAGTAGGTTTATTTCTTTAGTAGAAGGTGGCATTAAAAATGACATTTGAGAAAGAATTTTGTTCTTCACACTACGCCCCGAATCAGTGCCGAGAAGGCAAGAAACAGGAATCGTTGAATCCTTTTTGAATTTTCCACTACGCACTACGCACCACGATGCACGGCGGTGACGAGAGGTGGCACGAGGTGAGATAAGTTGGCGCGAGAGGGCAGGCGTTGGCGGGGGAGGTCGGAAGGCGGCGGGAGGTGGATGGAAAGGGAGGGGAAGAGGGGCAATTGGCGGAAGATTGCGAAAGACGGCGGGAAGGGTGAGGACGAGGGGAAGAGGGAGCGGGAGGGAAAAAGGGAGAGTGTGGATGGAAATTAGCGTTATTGAACGGGGAGAGAGCTGAGGGCGGATTGGCGGTGGGGCGGGGGGAGGTCGGAGGGACACGTGGAGGGCGCGGGAGAGGTGAGGAATAGGGGAGGGACCAGTTGAGGAGGCGGAGGGGAGGAGAGAGAGAGGGGGGAGTGGAGAGAGAGAGGGGGAGTGGAGGGAGGGGGAGTGAGAGGGAGGGGGAGGAGAGGGAGGGGGAGTGAGGGGGAGAAGTAGTGATAGGGAAGGGAGTGTGAGGGACGTGAGGGGCGTGAGGGGCGCGAGAGGGCGTGAGGGGGCGTGAGGGGCCATGAGGGGGCGTGAGGGGGCTCGAGGGGGCGCGAGGGGGCTTGAGGGGGCGTGAGGTGGAGTGAGGGTTTGAGGGTCGTGAGGGGCCGCAGAGATGGCGAAAGAGGCGTGAGTGGGGCGGAGGGGGCGTGAGGGGCGTGAGGGGGCGTGAGGGGGTGGAGGGGGTGCGAGGGGGCGCGAGGAGGCGTGAGGGGGCGCGAGGGGGACGATGGTGGCGCGCGCGAGGTGCGAGGAAGCGAGGGGGCGAGAGGGGACGCGAGGTGGCGCGAGGTGGCGCGAGGGGGCGTTTGGGGGCGGAGGGGGCGGAGGGGCGTGAGGGGTTTTGAGGGGCGTGAGGGGGCGAGTGGGTGTGAGGGGGCGTGAGGGGGCGCGAGGGGGCGTTTGGGGGTTTGAGGGGCGCGAGGGAGCGCGAGGAGGTGGAGGGGGCGCGAGGGTACGCGAGGGGGCGCGAGGGGGCGCGAGGGGCGCGAGGGGCCGCGAGGGGGCGAGGGGCGCGAGGGGCGCGAGGGGGCGCGAGGGGGCGCGAGGGGGCGCGAGGGGGCGTTAGGAGCGTGAGTGGGGAGAGGGTGTGTGTGGAGAGTGGGAGTCGGGAGCGGGCGGGAGGCGAGCGCCGCGTTGCTCAATCGGTTGCTCAAGCGCGCCCCGCTCGCTCGTTCGCTCTAATGCTCGGCCGAGCCTCCGACCGGCCTCCTCGGCCTACCTGGAGAAAGGGGACGCGCTGTACTCGCTTGATTGCGCTGCGACGCGTGCACGACACCGACGCCTAACTCCGACCCGCACTGCAGCACTTGGCTCCTTCGGTACTAGTATTGACAGAACTCAAGAGTCTCAGTGAATCGAATATAACTAGTGAAAAAAAGCGATCCGTTAGTTTTTTGTGTAAACGATTAATCTTACTGAATGATTCGTATTGAAAAAATCGACTCAATGGAACATTTCTCCAACGGCAATTGTACAAACATTCTATTTTTACCGATATGTTAAAGCTTGTTAATGCCTTCGATACACTGCATAACTTATCTAGGTCGAAAGGATCGTGGTGACGAGGGAAATATGAAAACAGTTGAATGATGCTACATATTCTCTTGTGGTGGGAATTATGAGAGGGAACTTTGGGAGGTAAATATGAAAAGACAAACAGAGTCAACTTACCATCTAGTTAATTAGTAAATAAGTAAATTTGAATCAATAAAATTAGGTAATAAATTAAAATACGTATGTACTACGGGGAGGAGGGGGCGTTAACTGGTTTTAATGATCTCGGGTGAAAAAAAACCGTCTGGAATTTTTTTGCAGCTCGATTATTAGAAGCCTTATAACACCCTTCATGCATAAATATTTTTTAATAAATAAGAACATGATAATACATCATTAATAAAATGAAATGACGTATTACTACTTGTTTAAAATCAACATGTGTTCTAAATTCGAGTTTCTTAATAAACAATTAAACAAGTTATTCTTTTAATAAACTTTTAATAATAAATTAAATAAATAATAATAAATCTAATAAAATTCTTTTAATTCTCTTAATAAACAATTATTTCTTAAAAATGGATTTTAATTTTTTCTCGGATAGAGCAAAGGATACTTAAATATGGCGCAGATCTAATTTGCATTGAACTGTCTGAATTTTTGAAAATCACAGAAGTTAGAAATAATGCTTTAAATTATGTGCTATTGAGTACCACTACTTTTAGAATCGCTCGCACAGTGAACCCGTTTATTACTTGCCTGAACATTACCTGAGCATCCTTGGGAAACACAGATCTATATATGACAACAAAAATCATATGATTCGTATGATTTTACCATCCTTTTTAAACAATATTAATAAATATAGTTGTATTTTCTAATTGCGAATTGTTTTTCTATCTTTTTTACCTTTTTCTAACGAGAAAAGAATTTGGATTTACTGAATGATACAGGGTCTAACAAAGAAAATTGCCAAATCAAACTCAGATTGCATAATACGATTATTCATCGAGCTATGGAGAAAACTGTCATTTCCTACTGTGTGACAGCATTTTGTGTACGTGATACAACGAGTTTTCTTCCGTATTTATGTTTTCACTGGATATGCGGTAGGGATTACTGGTAATACTGGCCACAAGTCAATTGTATTCCAGTTTTCAAATTCCAGAACGGAAAGGAAGTAGAACAGAGGAAAAAATTATCGAGGAAACATTTCTACATCTTTTATGATAAATATGTCATATATTTCAAACAAATCATTGCATTTGAATAACGATGATCATAAATATCGTCAAATATAATCATATATATTATATAAATATAATAAATATATTCAAAATCATAAATTTGAAAACGCTTTCTTTTAGTCGCTGTGGCTCAGAACAAAATTCGGATATTGTAGAGACTGATTGGACAGATTGTACTGCATATTTAAGCCATTCTTTGCTTTAGGAACTTATGATGTGGCTATTCACTTAGTACTCTGAATCTGGAAATTCCCATGACACAGATACAGGAAAAATTATTGGAAAAATGATAAGACACGTTTCTGCGTCGAGGAAAAATCTAGAACTATATTTCATCTATGATACAGCAAAATTGAATTAATGTGGATCGAAGGATTCAGTCTTTTTCCTCATCGTTTCGACAGCCGAAGCCTTGTCCAGCAGGACACGATGCGGTTAGGGCCACTGCTGATCCTCTGACCTCCCAATGTAACATCGCAGAGGGCGAATCACTTATTTTATTTCATTTTACCTCGCTAAAGAGGGGTTTAGAAATCGAATCAGAAACTTGTATCCTCTTTTTCGTCTTCGTCTTTTTCTTCTTCGTGAGTATTTATTGTTTCCAAGCGCGTCCGCCACTTAGGTCATTAGTCCCATTAAGTTTAGAGTTTGTTATATCCTTGGAATTGACGGTGTTCAACATGCTGGAAAAGCTCACTATCTTTCAAAGAAAATTCTCAAACTTAGCGAGTAGAAACCTCAAACGTCATTCTAAACGCCATTCATATTCGAGGATTAGCTTAAAGTACAATACAAAATGAAATGGACTCGATAACAATGCTATTCCGTCAAAAAACGGCCAGCATGACGGATAATTAGCATGAAAATAGTCACGGAAAAGTAAAACACAAAGAAATATGTTTGTTATTACACCTGAAAGACAGTAATATCGGACAAGAAGAAATAAACTATTAAAAGCTTCGGAATTTCAACAATAGATACCGAACTTTTCATAGAACAGAATTAAAAATAACTCTTTTGAAATAAATTAAATTAAAAATTGAATGAATTAATTCAATTTCCTCCTCCACAAAAGTGATAGTTTGAAGAAAAACAATTCTGATTGTACATACTTTCTCTTGTTAGTATTTTGGAAACAGTATTGAGAAAAACTTTTAATAGAATTAACTCCAGTTTTTACAGAATCATTTATTTAATTATTATTGGCATCTACTGTTTTGTTCTTGATTTGTCCTTTTTCCGTCGCCGCTCACCCTGTTTGGTATGTCCTCCGGCACGCAACCCTCTCGACATCTGAGTGCGCCTGGCTCACACTGCACACAACATCATATGTCATCAGTTTGCATAATTATGCAATGAGTGGATTTCATTTGATAGTTTGCTTGACAAACCTTTTCAACAATACAGGCAAAGACATTAGGTGATGTAATTGAACAGAGCACAGGGATGTGTAAAAAATCATCAAAACCTTATGGGGAAATTAAAATTTAAAAAATAATATTTTCTCTAGTTATATTTTACGTCCATCATTTCTAGCCACTTCTGTTTCTCGTGTCCATTCACTTGTATGAGTTTTACTGTATCTGAGCAAGTCATAACTTGCTTCAAATGACTAATTTTTCTCGTGACTCACCTTCGACATACGTCCTAATTATGACTCTGTTGTCCATATTCGTTTAAAATGGCAGTTACTAATGTCATGACGTAATGTTTTAACTATTTTATTACATTTTTGTGGCATTTAGGCTTATGTTTTTTTATTATAAACCATTTGGAATGAATCGATAGAATGGCAATAAATACTTTCCCTCCCAAACAATAACGTACTTTTGTTAAAACATAGGCTGTTGCAACACATGTTAACCGTCACTAGAACCGTACCAGATGTTTCTAGAAAGTTAACATGGCCACTGTAGAGCCTTCTGAGCCCTTCTCAACGGTCTCGGAAGGCTTTGGTCAAAGCCTGGGCGGGGCGGTCGCGAACCCGGGCAACTATGGATGATGCCACTCAGCCGTCGAGTCGTGCTGGTGGCAATGTGCTTGGCAATGTCGGTTGGAGAACTGTTGGTTGTGGTGGCGGTGGTGTTGGACACGGTGGCGGCGAATGGGACGTTGGAAACGGACGAAACGGAGTTTCAAACTATATGGCTACGGCAGTGGCCGTCGTTGGTTGGTTGGTTGGTTGGCAATTGTGGAACCGCAGATTCCGAAAGGGAGGCGGGTCGTGTCGCCGTGGATGTGATGGTAAGGATGGTAACATGTGGGGTCAGCGATGGAGGCCGTCGCTGGTTGGTGGACTCAAAGGTCTGGGGGCGGTGGCGATGAAGGCGGTGGCGGCGGTGGCCCTAGCCATCACCGGTGGCGGTGATTGTGTTCGGTGTCATTTCGGGGCAGAGGAGGTGGTGGCAGCGGCGGTGCAGAGGTTTTTGATGGTGGTGGCGGCTGCGACGTCGACGGTTTGGCGGTGGAGTTTGGAAGGCCTCAGAGGAGGTGGCGGTGACGGAGGCAACGGAGGCGGTGGGGAGGCAACGGTGGTAGCAGCGGTGGTGGTGGTGGCCGGCGGTGGTGGTTTCGGTGGCGGGGGCAGAGGCGGCGGTAGCGGATGTACTGGGGGCGGCGATTGCCTGCGGTGGCAGCGGCCGAGGGCAGGGGAGGTGGCGGTGGCGACTGCCTGCGACGGCAGAGACCGGGGGCAGCGGCGGTGGTAGTCGGCGGCGGTTGCACTGGCCGGGGGCGGTGGTAGCGGCCGTGGGCAGCGGCGGTGGCAGTGGCGGTAGCGGCTGTACTGGGGGCGGCGACTGCCCTGGGGGCGGCGGTGGCAGCGGCCGGGGGCAGGGGCGGCGACGGTCGGCGGTGGCGATAACGGCTGCACGGGGGGCGGTCTGCGTCGGCAGAGGCCGGGGACAGCGGTGGTGGCAGTCGTCGTCCTCGGCGGTGGCGGCGGCGGTTCCACTGGCCGGGGGCGGCGGCAGCGGCCTTGGGCAGCGGCGGTGGCAGTGGCGGTAGCGGCTGTACTGGGGGCGGCAACTGCCTGCGGCGGCAGCGGCCGGGGGCAGCGGCGGTGGCGGCCGGGGGCTGCGACTCGGGCCTCAACGGCGCAGTGGCCGGGGGCGGATGGACCTTTCCCACCAGGTGCTACAGTTCTTCGGGAGGCGATCGGCGTCCGGCGCCTTTGAAACCCAAACCCTTTCCAACGGCCTGCGCTGCCTTTCCCGGGGTTGACCGCTGTCCCTTGGCGGCCACCGCTGCCACAGCTATGCCGCGCCGCGTGATCGGCCTCAGGTACTAATGTACCTGTGATTACCCCTTCGTACGCCCTGACCGTCGACGGTGTGGTGGACGGGACAAGACCTGGCATTGCCTCCTCGGGCCTGGGAAATTACATGAATTGGTGGGAAATACTTGTAAACAATTTCTCCGTACGTTCAGTTAAAAGTCACATAACATTAACAGTCAAAGCCTTAAGACGTAAAATAAGTGGTTGTTTGGTACTGAGCATTGGGCCAGATTGGTATAGTTATGAATAGGAGGCGGATTTTAATGAAATGTCATTTTTTCTTTTCTCTTTATAAGCCTTTTAGTTTAGAAATTCATTTTATTTTAAAACGGAAGGAAATTTCCCATTTTTGTACGTCATTATTTTGCATTTTTTGGCGATTTCGACTAATAAGTCATTTTTTGCATTTTCTGTCATATTTAATACATTTTTTGCTGATTTTCATCGATTTGAATGTCGTTTTTAATGGTACTTTCTTCAAATAATATTTAATAAATGCAACGAATGTTCTTCACAGAATTACTCAATAGCCTATTCCATTTGTTGGCTCAGAAATTTTTTTGACAGCCGTTGTGAGTTTGTAATTCTTGTGACGTGTATCAGCGCCATCGCCCGTTCGGCTGATTTCGGGATAACTAAAGGCAGAGATTTCCTGAAAAATAACAGTCCAAACCAAACGTTTTTTTAAAGCTGAATTCACTCGAGCGAATGGAAGATGTCTCGATTACATCAGTAACGTATCCAACAGCTTGAGTTGTGCATCCGAACTGGATTTGATAAAGGTTTTACGTCATTTTTCTTTGATTTTAGAGCATTTAAAAGTATTTTAAGAGCATTTCATTGATCATTTTTTGGCAATGTTTTAGGTCGTCAAAATTCGCCCTTATTAATTATGATAAATATACGCAACCCAGGACAAGAAGGAATGTTAAGGAGACAAAATAATGTTCAACAAACTAATCATTACTTTTTTGAGTTCTGTTATAATTTTTTTGAAACGATTACGGGTTTTTTTAATAGAAAAATAAGCTGTGTTTGCGAAGGCTTCCGCGGCCGGAGTTTGTATGATTTTCTCTCTGGGACGAGCTGCGTCTCTCTTGTGGTGGCTGATGTTTCGGCCAACATGTTGTGACCTTCTCCAGAGCGCAGAATTAAAAAAATTAGATGACTCAATATTTTGTCAAGAGCATTTCATGGATCATTTGGGGTGATGTTTTAGGTCATCAAAATCCGCCCTCTAGTTATTAACGTCATTGAGCCGGTATAAAATAACGGACGAGGTTGAAGTTTGTAAGCCGAGGCAATAGTCTATATTTGTAACCAATCAAGTTCGTTATTTGAGATGTCGGCAATGTGTGATTGATTTCTTATAATATTACTTTCTTATAAATAAAAATTAACAAAAAAATAAGAAATTATTTTCATGGAATAGGAATACTCATACGGATTCTTTGGATACAACTCATTTCTTGCGTTTGTTCTCAACTCACTTCAAATTCTTAATAAACGCTGCGCGTTATCAGTGTGTTTTCGTTCCTTTGGCTTGTTACGTTAAGTGGTCATAGTAGACTGACGTTTTTTGAAAAATAATTTCATTGATCATATAGGGTCATCGTGATTGAACTCCACTTGGAGGTAAATCATACAGTTCCATTTTGCTGAGTCAATTTCCAGAACTGTCAGAATTCCAATAAAAGCATAGAGACAATCGGACGTGTGTGACGTGAATGAAATGCGAGCATGCTTAATAATGTTTCAATGTTTCATAAGTAATTTAAACTTCACATCTCATTAAAGGATTGCAAACCGATTAGAAAAAACTGGGGAAGTAAACGATAATATTACTTCACATCTCATTAAAGGATTGCAAACCGATTAGAAAAAACTGAGGAAGTAAACGATAATATTAAAGATTATACTGGTAATGCTTTAAAGGAATGTAAATTTACTTCTTTCCAGAATGTGACGTATAGGATGTGGATATCCTGTCCATTCATTATCTTTACTTCCTAAGAGTGATACGTTTTCCGTTCTCCCCTTTCTTTTTTCTTTCTTTCCATTCTCGTTAGAAATAGTATGTTTAGGTTTCCGGTTGTGACGTAAATATTCTAAGAAAATGTCGAATGATTTTGCGTAGTTTCGTACTGCGTAAGAATGCGTGATAAACCTTCCTGACGTAATCTACCGAAGTCACATACGCTCCTAAGAGTCAATGTTTACAAATAAGGTTATAAATGTTATGTTATTATCCCAAAGAGGTACTTATCATTATTTGGCGAATTTTTATTATGCTCTCTTAATAATGATGAAGAATTATATTTATCGAATGAAACAGAAAGGAAAGATGCTTCAGTTGATATGCAAGTAATTATTTATTATGCAAGTAATTTTTATTCGATTGATAATATATGTGAAAGATAAGTCAGATTTTTTTATTGAATGAATGTATTGCGTTGGTTGAACTCAGTACATGAAGTAGGAGATAATTTCAACAAAACAGAAAATTGTATATTTGCCTCAAAATTCCTACTTCCTGGAATACAGTAACCCACTAGCTTCTAATTAAATTTATAGTTCTTTGTGCATATTAATTTCTAAAGATTTCGAATATTTGTGTCGCAAACTTATGGTTCAGCTTTCACAACACATCGAAGAAATTATGCAAATTAGAAGACAAACGACGACCGTACTCCTCTGTTTAGATTCATATTGTATGTTTTTGTTGTCTCCTGAAGTCTTCATTTAATTGAACAAATATCGGATCATGCTTGTGAAGAGGGTATGAACTTCATGGTTTATGACGAAACTTTAACTCCCATCCGCCATATTTCAACCTGAACAAAAGGGCTTCTAGTTAAATACCCTGCAGATGACAGCTAAAGAGAATAACGCCAACGGTCTCTGAAGGGTCGACGCAGACCATTCGCCACATGTTACATTTCGAGCCGAGCGATTCTTTCATCGTGGTTCCAACGGCCTCTACCGCCGTCTCCTTCGCGTCTCCGGACGTTACTAAAACGATCCAGATCGCCGGACGCGCGTAAAAAATACCCGCGAGTCCGTCGGTCACCTCGCATGCGACCGTTGGCGAGCTCGGCGTCGGCGAGAAGGAGTATTGTACTTGCACGGGCGTTCTCGGGCCTTGCGTAAGCAGCGGTCCGCCGCCACCGCCGGCGCGGAAAAAAAATAGCTCAGGTAAAGCATTACGGTCAGTTAGAAAGGGCTTTTATTCGATATTTTCTGGGCCGCGGTCACCGCGTTGCGCGGACGATGGCCGGCGCGGTTATTCAGAGCATGCGCACGATTCCCAAGCTCGGCCTGCCCGCCCGATCGCCCGCCCGCCCGCCCGCCCGCCCCGCGGGCGACGCGGCGCCTAAAAAAATCCGCGCAGGTACCGCTCGGCGTTTCGGTCATCTACCGCTACCCTTTGGTCAAGTTGAATGGGCGCTGTCCTGCACGGAAAAGGGTTCGGCCGGAGCTTCCTATATGGAGCATAACGGATCCGATGGTCCAGATCATTGTTCGGGCGAAAAAGGGAAGGGTTGCAGGGTAGCTGCAGGTAGCGGAAGGGTAGTGGATGGTCATCCGTATGTAACTCCTGTCTTCCCCCACTCTATCCCCCCACCTCACCCCGGGCGGTCTGACCCCCGGTCATTCGGACCGCGCCCTGGTCCAGATTATTGGCCCGGTAAAAAACCAGGGCGCAGGTAGCACGTGGTCACTACCTGCTCGATGCACTTCCTGGGAACGGGTCATCCCACGGGGCTGCCCTTCCGCTGTCCCTTGGTCACCGGGCGGCAGGGCGGAAGGAACGAAGGGTAGCGGGAGGACGCCGCGGACGGACCGAGGGGAGGGGAATAGGTCAGGTAAATGAAGACGGGTTCACACACGAGAGTACACTTTCACGCATCGGACAATTCATCACCTACCTTCGGGCTTGTATTGGACGGTTCGGATTGAGACAACTGGAGTATCACTGGCCCGTTGTACCTGGGAAAATTTTGAACCGATGCTCAACGGGTCTACAAGTTTTTTTAACGCACTTCTAACCAGGCCCTTGGATTCCTCAAAATATGTAATACGAAGGGAGTATTTTATAAAATCAAAGACAGAATTTTTTATACTGAAAATTGAAATTTTTTATGTATTATATTTCGAATTCAAATTCGATGACAATGTTGAAAGCATTATATTAAAAATATTGAAATACTTATTATTGTTAATAGTATTATAATAAACCCATAAAATATACACTAAATATATTAGAATCAAAAGTATTTTAAAGCAAAAATAAAACTATTAAAAATCACAATTATTTTTATTATCTGTATTTTAAATAGAGGTATTACCTCATCGCTCTCAGAATTTGCCGTTGTTTCAGATATAATAATTTTTTAATCAACCCTTATCAACAAATATCTTTTCACAAACACAATAACACGCACACACAGAGAGTGAATCTGCGAGATGGAACACAATATTTGAATCCAATCGTGTTGTTTCAATAATCATAATTTTAAGGTTTTTTCCACGTAAAATTTTAAATGGAAACCGTGCTCTGTACAAAAAGTCACATTGTTGTGATAAATTATTCACGATATGTAAAGCCTTTTGTTATGCTTCAATACTACGAAATATTATTTATCTTAGTTAATTACATTTTTAGTATAGAGAGTTGATAAAACAATGTTGCTACAAAACTCTGCTGATGAGTTTTTAATGGTTCATTAACCAAAACAAAACCTGTACTATTTATAAATTAAAAATCCTTATAAATTACACAAAAAACTCTCTACTAGCGTAATTACTATTAGAGTAGAAATTCCATCTTGCAGAAGTTTAGTGACTTTTACGTGCATTATTTTCCATGTAGGATGAGACAAATTACCAAAACATTTGGGAAATTTTCGAAAATTATATTTGCTATAATAAAACAATGGCAAAAAGAACAATTGTTCACAATACGCAAAATACGTTTTGTAAATATGAAATATTTAATAATAAAATATTTTTTAACTTCCGGAATTTTCAGAGACATTCATAACTCCAACGTCTTATGAATATTCCTACCAGATATAACTTTTAAAAACAAAAAGTGTCTTGGTCAGATCTCTTAAGGCTGTCCAAGAAATATTTATGAAGGAAATTGCTAACAGAAGGTCGGCATATATGAATGGTGAATGAACTATTTGTTTTTGTACGTCACTGTAGATCTGGATTTTCCTAATAGACTTAAAAAACGGAGACACAACACACACTGCAAAGGAAGAACAGTTTTTACCAAACATCATTCTAATATTAGTGATCTAATATTATTGTATCAAGTTAGTTCTAAGGATAAATGTTGTTTAGAAACTTATGTATAAATGGAATGGTCTGAATGCATCGGGATAACACTGAAATGTTAACATTTTGAGATAATAAATCACAACTTTCAATTTATATCTTTTATGTTTTAGTATCATTCTGTATATGATGCAGAAAGTGATTGAAAATCCGGTATCGCCATTTCTCACTGCAACGCCTCTTTCGGTATTGATTGTGAGGTTGTTTAATCATCATGTTAATAGAAAATCATTAAGTAGTTTCTGTGAAGAAATTTGGCTTAAGGCAATCCTCCCTTCCCCTCCCCCTCTCTCCCCCTCTCCCTCTCTCTCTCTCTCTCTCTCTCTCTCAATATATCGATGAACAGGTGAAAAATTTGATTTAGGGTGATTTTACTAATTCTTTCATCCTTCGTTTCAGAAAGCAATATCACTTTTGAGAATTACGTCAAATACTTTTTCATAACCGATAAATCATTCTTCCGAGTTAATTGTACTATACAATTTCCATTAAAAATATAAGGTAATAAGGCCAGAGAAACGAGTAGGAGATTGTACTGGAACTCCACAAATACTTCGTACTTAATTAAAATGTATTGCCTTTAGGCAATACATTCCTCTTTAGAGAAGTAGAACATTCTCTTTAGAGAGCATTCTCTTTAGAGAAGTAGAACGATTTGGAATCCATCTTTGAATTCGATTCAAAAGAGCTCCCTCTTCCATTAACCATTCTCTACCTTCTCAGAGAATCTAGAGATAAGAAGACAGGGGTGGCGCATCTTCACCGCATACCCCTCCCCCTTCACCGCATCTCCGCCACATCCCAGCGCGCATCCCGCCTTCCAGACCGCGGGCGCGGTTTCCTCTGCCAGCCTCACGCGCGGAAGAGGTGGCGAGGCGGCGGTGGTGGCGGAGGAGGAGGAGGCGGCAGAGGTGGTGGCGACGGTGGTGGCGACGGTGGCGGCGGCGTAAGGGCAGTGGAGGCAGAGATGGCGGCGGCGGCGGCGACGGTGGTGAGTAGTGGTGTTGGCGGCAGGTGCGGCGTCGGCGTCGGCACGGCAGCGGTGTTGGTTGCGGCAGCGGCGGAGATGGTGGCGCAGCAGCGGCTTCACGGCGGCAGCGGCGGCGGCAGCGGCGGCAGCGGCGACGACGGTGGTGGCAGCGGCGGCGGGGGCGAAGTGGTGGTGGTGGTGGTGGTGGTGGTGGTGGTGGTGGTAGTGGTGGTGGCAGGGGCGGCGACTGGCGGCGGCGGTATTGGCGGTGGCAGCGCGCGGCGGCGGCGGCGCGGCGAGAGCGGCAGTGGCGGTGGTGGCTGGTGGCGGCGGTGGTGGTGGCGGTGGAGGTGATGGTGGCGGCGGCGGTGGTGGTGGTGGTGGTGGTGGCGGTGGCGTTGGCAGTGGCGGTGGCGGTGGCGGTGGCGGTGGCAGTGGCGGCGACGGCGGCGACGGCGGCGACGGCAGAGATGGCGGTGTTAGTGACGACGGCGGACGGAGGTTTGAGATTGGAGGTCGTGGGTTAGGTGTTGATGGCAAAATCATCGATAAAGATGGAGGCGATGAATGACCAACATGCACAGTGGTGCGGATGGAAGGGCACCAGAATTTTTCTAGGTGGTTGGTTGGATGGAGACCATGGTTGTAGTGACTTGTAGACTTCTTACTTGTTTCTTTATAAATAACTTTTCATTTGTACTGAATTTAAATTTTATTTTTATTTACTGATTTGTAATTATTTATAACATATTCAATTGAGAATTGAATGACTTTCTTCATTCATTAATTTCTTCTTTCTTCATCACAGAACCTAGTTCATGATGATTGTCGTGAATATGTGTCATCAGCTTCGAGGGGAGGGGGTAACCCGGGGGCATGAGGAAGTCATGATGAAGATGATGATTACACTCGTGTAGGGGAACGACGTCACTTATTGACTGATTAATTGATGTTTCCAGACCCGACAACTGATGATCATTAGTACTGTTAGTGTAGTAAATGCTTGATCTCGGGAGGTGTTCCTCTCCATTGAATGGTGAGATCCGACACCGACCTGCACGTTGGTTTGCGGTGATTTTTACTTCCAGGTATCCAGCGGAGCACAGTCTCAGTCGGGGCAAGTTCTAAGCTTCCGACTGTGTCTCCCAAAGTGTGGTAGTGTAGTGCTTGTAAGTAGTGTGTGTGTGATGGAAGAGGATGGAAAGATCGCGTGCTCTCCGTGGGCCGTTTGTTAAAGTTCTGGTCTGACATTCATGTGGTATTGTTCGGAGTAAAGTAAACTACCGATCAGAACAGCTGGCCGCTAGAATTATCATCCAGACTGGTTGAATTCGTCCTAGCTATGTGACTAGTGTCGAAAATTAGCTAGCCCCGAGTCTCGATCCCGAGGACCTCTCGGTCAAAGTCGCAAAGACACTGTCGCTCGTCTAATGCTCTGTCGCCCTGAGTCAAACTCAGTCGGTGCGATGTTTCTCTATGGCCCTATCCACACTAGTGTAATTGATTGATTGATTTTTTCGTGTTTCCAGGCGCGTCAACAGCTTTAGTCATTAGTCTCGTTAGTGTAGTGCAGTTTTTTTTTCTCGGGAGATGGCGGTGATCTTTCCCCGCTGGATGGCGAGATCCGGCGCCGACCTACCGTCGGCTAGTGGGGGTTTCCCCCTAACCAGGACTCTCCCACCAGCGGAGCTCCGCCGCAGTCGGGACAAGCTCTAAGCTCCCGACCGGTCTCCCGGAACATGTGGTAGTGTACTGCATGTTAGTGTAAGTGTGTGTGTGTGTAAAGGGAGAGGATAGGACAAGGAGGAAGAACAGATCGCGCGCGGTCCGTAGCCCGTTTGTTAGGTTACTGCTCCGGCATTCGCCTGGTGTTGATCGGAGAAACCACGGAAAACTACCGATCAGAGCAGCCGGCCGCTAGAATTCTCCTCCAGACAGCGACTGAATTCGACCTAGCTCTAAAGCTCGTGTCGAAAATCCTGCCGCCGTCAGGACCCGAACCTAGGACCTCCCGGTCAGAGGCGCTGCAGTGACATCAGTTGATGCACTAAGCTCCCGGTACACTGGTGTAGGAAAAACACCTCCTTCCAGCGTGCGCTAAAGTTTTGATGGGTTGTGTATCTCCTCTAAACCACCAGTTGTAGCCGGAAACTTCCCTTCCATCGTTGAATGCGGTGTCGCCATGTGTTCGGTGTAGGTGACGACGCAATTCGAACACAACTGCGTCACACGTATAGGGCACCAATCGCGTGACTTTAGTTGACCGTTGCATAGTCTCAACAAACCACACCTGCAGACTTTTCCACGCTCAGAAATCCTGTAGGGGGAAAGTTCCCATTCACCTTCAGACGTACTGTCCCGCGCCGAAGACTATTTTCTACGCAGTGTATCTACAATTAAAGGGGTGGATTAGTTTGCGGAGCAGTGGTGTAGATTGATAAAGTGAGTCGTTACTGACATGTACTGGCCATGTTAACCCCTTTCTATTGTTGGAAAATATGTTTCTCCTGTTTAAATTGAACCTAAATCCTCCGGTGCATTACAGTTTTCATGAAACAACAATTTAATATAAATATAAGCGTTATTTATAATAATAATAATTATTATTATTATCATTATTCACTCAATTCACAGTGGCATGCTGCCCTCCTGGAATTTGATATTTCTATGGGTATACCGATACTCCCCGAGACAAAAATTGTACCTAAATTGTTACATTTACATCATATCATATCATATCATATCATATCATATCATATCATATCATATCATTACAATATCTCAACTCGGCATTTCACAACACTAAGGTGCGAAAAAGTGTCTGAACGCCACGCATCCTCGTTTCTTAAATAATTTCACGACAACAATCAATGTTAAGGTACCACTACGGAGAGACTTTCCTGGCGCGCTATTCTTTTAGTATTCTGTAAGAGTAAGTGAATTCTATAAGCGAGTCTACAAATCTCTGAGTGTCAGTTTTAGTATTCTGTCAGCAGGAGTATTTGTGCGCGTCAGATGAAGGTTAATTTCGTTGTCGTTACCAAAATGAATAAAAATGTGTGTACGTTGAACACAATTTTTGTTTATCTACCTTATATGTAATAATCTAAACTACCTAACAAGTGATATGTCAACCCAATACAAATGCAACGAATTTTTTCGTATGCTCACTTCAAAATCCGTATTTGGCAATTTTAACGTATTTAGTACTTATACGCCACAAAGGTGAACTTTGGCAACCTAGGCCAAGAATGAATTTTAGAGAACGAATACCATGGCAACGTCAAGTAAACAAGGTAATGTACAAATGACGTGACGCATTGGCAAAGAATATATATTATTTTTGGATATAGAGTGTTTTTAACTTATTTATTGTTAACATTTATAAAAAAACACAATTTGATATACTCTGAAATATTATACCTGGAACTGGTACGTCTTTCGGGCATTGAGAACTCGTGCTAGGAGTTTCAACAGAAATTCAACTTTTTGATAGTGATAAGCCAGAATAGTTGTTTCATTTACGACGGTTGCAGGTTTCTCTCTTATCCGTTTTAAAAAAGTGCACACTCTCTTTCGTATGAATCGTTTGATTTTTTAGGAAGTAAACTCTCAATAGCAACTTCAGCTTCCTTGAAGTTGAATTTCTTATCATTATGTCAAGTTGGAATTATTAGTGAATGCCGACGTTTGGAAATATACCATGCCATATTTGTAATTGTGGCGAGACACTTATTTTGAATGTTCTGTAGAGTTTTGTGTTTGATCTTCCGGCATTTATCAAAACTCGACAAGCGTATACGAAGAGTGGTATGGTTAAGGTTTTAAATATAGTTAGGGCTGTGTTTTGTAGGGAAATTTGGCTGGCCTGTTTGTTATTGAACTGAGTAGGTGAAGTTTTGCATTACCTGTATGACATAGTTACATATTACCCGCGCAACTTTTCTTGAACGATGACCTAGCTTCCCCTTCCCTAGAGCAATAAGCAGTTGAAGACCAATTCTTGCAGCGAGCACTGACGACAACATTTCAAACACATCTTCATTGGGTAAAAAAATATAGTTACCGAGAACTCCTGGTCGTATTTTTCTAAACAATATCTAAAGAAATGGCCAAAGCAGATCCAGATCCATCGTAGGAGATACCACAAACTCCTGGGAAAATTAAAACTCAATTTATTGAGAAAGTTACGGAGGCATAACTGATATTCCATTGATTGTCATTGCTCCCTAAAATCTAGTGGCCGATGTCGTAACTAATACCCCCACTCTACCCGCATTTCTCGAAGCCATCGTTCAAGAAAAGTCCCGCGATTAATATACACGCTGTTTCCATCTTAATTGTGTATCCATTTATTTATTTAGTAAAAAACTGTATGTGACATATAGGGGAGAAAATCATCTGCGCACACTTTCTTGAGTTTCAGAATCCCTTCCCAACAATTAAATTATTAATAGTTGAAAGATAAAAAAATAATAGTAATACTTCCCATATTAATAAATTAAAAAAATTAATAGAGAAAGATAAAAAACCAGATATAATAATACGTTTCCAATAAATAAAAACTTATTTGAGAATCATGAAATGAAAAAACCAGATATTCGCCAGGTTAAATCCCAGCTCAATCCCAGGTTGGGCTGCTGTCTCCGAAGCGCAACCATTAATAAATCTACGTATTCGCTAGGTTAAATCCCAGCTCAATCCCAGGTTGGGCTGCTGTCTCCGAAGCGCAACCATTAAGAAATCTACGTATTCGCTAGGTTAAATCCCAGCTCAATCCCAGGTTGGGCTGCTGTCTCCGAAGCGCAACCATTAATAAATCTACGTATTCGCTAGGTTAAATCCCAGCTCAATCCCAGGTTGGGCTGCTGTCTCCGAAGCGCAACCATTAATAAATCTACGTATTCGCTAGGTTAAATCCAGGCTCAATCCCAGGTTGGGCTGCTGTCTCCGAAGCGCGGGCCGTGTTCCGAGATTTCCTGTGGGCGTACGTGACTGCCGCGTCGGGCCGTGCTCTGCTAAGCGCAGGAGGTTTTCCCGCCTCTCCGAGCCATGAATTACACATGCGTCCGCCTCGCGACCTGGGCGTCTGCGCTTCCCGCTTGTCATCTTGGAGGCGGCGCAACAGACGGCATCTACCTGCGTCCGCGGCCTCTCATTATGGCGGAGTCTGGACACCGCGCGCTTCCGTGTTTATTTTGGGCCCGAAACAAGGTCGTAGGCAGCGGAGGAGGGCCAGCCGTCTTTTACCTAAGCCCTTTCTTGTTTGTTTGTCCTCAAGAGAATGTTAATTGAGGATGGGTTTGTACATTTACAAGTGTTTTAAATTAGAGAAGATTGAATGAGAGCTGATGTTTTTCAACATTTTTAAAAGATTCCGATTTCTTAGAGGTGTGATTGATTGATTTTTTTCTGTTTGCGGACTCGTCAACTGCATTGGTCGTTATTCCCGTAAGTGTCGTTCGTGTTTTTCTCGGGAGATGGCGGTGATCCTCCCCGACGAGATCCGGCGCCGACCTACCGTCGGCTAGTGAAGTTTCCCCGTAACCAGGACTCCCCCAACAGGGGGGGACCGCCCCCGCTGGGACAAACTCTAAGCTCCCGACCGGTCTCCCGGAATATGGTAGCGTAGTGCATGTTAGTGTAAGTGTTTGTGTAAGGGGAGAGGATAGGACAAGGAAGAGGAAGGAAAGATCTCGTGCGGTCCGTTTGTTAGGGTACTGCTCCGGCATTCGCCTGGTGTTGATAGAAGAAACCACAGAAAACTACCGATCAGAGCAGCCGGCCGCTGGAATTGTCCTCCAGACAGCGACCGAATTCGAAATCGAAAAATTCGAAAATTCGTGAAAAGCTAGTGCCGAAAATCCTGCCGCCGTCAGGACTCGAACCTAGGACTTCCCGGTCAAAGGCGCCGCAGTGACATCAGTTGATGCACGGAGCTACCGCTCCCGGTCTTCGTTTGCTGAGTGAAGAAAAAAGAACAAAAGGGGAGAGGCGCCAGTGAAAGGTCGTTCCCTATTGTGAAGCGATCCGCGAGCCATCACCGCATGCGAGGGGAGGCTCCGGATCAAACGGGGGAGGTCGCGAGGGGCAGCGGCGCCGGAACCTGTTCGGCTCCCCCGCTGCTCCGGAAGCCCACATCTCGGCGCTCCAACCGGAAGAACCGGTGGCGATCGGATGCTTCCGGGATTAGAGATGCAGCGGAACTCGTTCGCTGACATTTTGTACATTTAATTTTGTGCATTGACGCGTGTGGATGCCCAGTGCTCCACTCAGGCATTTAAAGGGGTAAGTGGTGGGACCAGCTTTGGAAGGAACATGTGAACATCAACAATGCCAGGAATGATGTTTATTGATTAACTATTCATGCTGTAAGCCATTGTCAAATTTTGAAGTTCCACGGATAAAAAATCCATTATAGTCCAAAAATCCAACTTAAAGGACTATTTAGTATCTTTTGAAAATAGAAAAAAGCTTATTTTATTAAATTAGATCACGAAGTAACTTGCTCCCGTTTTTCGTCTCCACTTTTTTCTCATTTCGATTTTTTTACTTTAACATTTAGATACATAATGGTTTTACAAGCAAAAGGTTTTCATTACATACGTAGAATAAATGACACATCTATTCAAATGGATAATAATTAATTTCCCTTAAAAAATATATTTGAAATTAGTGCACAATATTGAAAAGAGAAATCATTTCACATAATAATAGAAACGATACGAATTGTGAGGCCATGCATGACAATAGGCAAAATAAAATATACATTTCAATTACAATAAATAAAAAAGATTTAAAACCCGGTTTCATCTATCTACTACAAATATTTTCAAATGCTCAAAATCAGAATTTTTGCATTTGATTTCACGACTGAAAAACGTATTTTCGTGACTTTCAGTAAAATGATAATAATTGAAGAATAAGGGGAAATGTTAAGTCTCTTCTTTTCCGAGAAAAACCTTCATTGATCACTTCTTGGAGATCTGTATGCCCCCAAAAATAATTATACGTATATTGATAAACAATGAATATGATGGCTTGCAATTACTTTCCAGATGTCTCTCAAAATATTGTAACACTTACACATTATAACACATATCATAACACATATTATAACACGTTAAATCATGTCTGAAATCAACACCACTTTCTGAATAGCGAATCCTCCATCCCATCCAAGCGCGATCTAGCATATCACTCTTAAAATGTTGCATTTGAGGGTAATTCATCATTATCACTCCGACCTTCGTAA
This sequence comes from Teleogryllus occipitalis, assembly GCA_011170035.1. NCBI lineage: Eukaryota > Metazoa > Arthropoda > Insecta > Orthoptera > Gryllidae > Teleogryllus > Teleogryllus occipitalis. The sequence continues at coordinate 196,055 of BLKR01000175.1, read as the reverse complement.
TGAGGTGCAGAAAACGGCGTCACAAGCGACCGCTGGGGGAGCTGAGCCACCTGACCCAACGGGCCGGCGAGCTGGACCGCCCTCTCGTGACTTCACAGGCCATGGACTCCGAGGTGCGTCTGGGAAGCAACGGGGAAGCCCTTTTTTATCGCTCTGCTCCAGCGGGCCCCTCTCGCCGGCGCACAGTAGAGCGAAACGGTCCAAACCGGGGGCAGAGCAAATCGGCACACGCAACAAGGTTTGGTTGGTTAGTGGTTCCAGGCGCGTTAACAGCCATTAGTCCCGTGAGTGTAGTGCATGTTTTTTTCCTCGGAAGAGGGTAGTCATCTTTCCCTGCTGGATTGCGAGATCTGCCGCTGACCTACCGTCGGCTAGCGGGGTTTCCCACTAACCAGGACTCTCCTACGAGCGGGGCACCGCCCCAGCCGGGACTGGCTCTTGGATTGGAAGAGACCGACATTTAAATCCAGAATAAGATCAGAGCACATTGACTACTTCGCTCTAGCGAATACCGATACAGCGGAATGTCTATTACTCGAAAATTTACGACTGTTATGTATTCGTGTTGAATTCGAATTCAAAAGACTTTGTTCATTGGAAATTCTTTTTCAATAAGTTTCCCTACACGCACAATGTCCGGCAACTTGCACCTCACTAAATCGAAACCTTCTATTACTCGAATTCCCTTTTCCATCCCATTACCAAGATATTGGGGTTCCTGTCAAGCGCAAAAATATTGTAATTACAACAAACCGTACCAGGAGAGGTGGCTCAGGACAACAGCTGATGTCACTGGAATGCCTCTGATCGGGAGGACGTGGGCTTCGAGTCCCGGCGGTAGCAACATTTTCGACACTAGCCAGATAGCTAGGTCGAGTTCTGTCGCTGTCTTGAGGAGAATTATAGTGGCCGGATGCTCTGATTGGTTGTTTTCGGTGGTTTCTCCGATCAACACCAGGCGAATGCTGGAGTTCTACCCTGACAAACGGGCCACCGACCACGCGCGATCTTTCCTTCCTCTTCCTTGCCCTGTCCTCACCCCTTACACACACACATACACTACACTGCCACACATGCCGGGAGACCGGTCGGAAGATTAGAGCTTGCCACGGCTAAAAAAACAACAATGCTTCCACCTTGTGATTGTGACGTCTTTAAGACATCTTTAATAACAATTATTCATTATTTGCTAATTATACAGGCAATCAATGCAGCAACTTTCAAAACGCGGTACGTGTTCAAACAACGGGGCGGTGCCCCGCTGGTGGGAGATACTTGGTTGGAGAAAACCCCGCTAGTCGACGGTAGGTCTGCGCCGGATCTCGCCATCCAGCGGGAGAAGAACAGCGCCACCTTCCCCAATAAAACATGCACTACCTTAACAGTTGTGATGGAATCACGGCTGGAATCACTAGTGATGAATCAATCGATTCGGTGGTATAACGGTTTGGATATCGGACTGTTGTACCCGAGTTTGCGGGTTCAAACCCGATCGAAGCCGTGGATTTGTAAGGGCGAAAAATCCATCGTACGCCTTCCTTTGGAGGGGAAGTAAAGCCGGCTGTCCCATGTAGTAGATTTACTGCATGTAAAAGATCCTCAAGACTAAATGAAGCCTCGGAGCAAAATTGAGTTCCGCCTGTTTCGTCGCCCAATATAATACCTTTCTCCGCTAGGTGGTGAAAGGAGCGTAGCGAAATTTGCGTGGTTAGACGGAAGAGCGGGCCTGATGGCCCGAGTCTCGCCACGTAAAATAAGGCCTTAACTAACGAACTAATCAATCAGCAACAAATGGTAACAAATATTGCACTAATTTGGTGTGCCACGAGCGCCATTGGGCCAGTGTGCGGGGTCTTCCGGCCCGGTCGGGCACCGGGCGCGCTGCGGTAGCGGGAGGAGGCTGCAGCTACTGCCGCCCCTGATTTTACCTGGGCCGTTAGCGATTTCATGCAGCTTCCTCACAAAGCGAGCGGTCCTCCGTCCGGCGCCTGCTCAAACAGAGGGCGGGAGCGACTTTTTGCCCCCCTCGCCGCCCCGCCCCCCGCCGCGCAGCCCCTCGCGGGCGGGGCGGCCTTTGTATGGGATGCGATTGACGCGGCGGGGGCCCCGCTGCTGTGTTTGTGGTCAGCGCAACTGGCTCCAACCGCGATTGTGAAGGCCGTGGCTTCGATTATTGAAAGGCCGGCTTTTAATTGAAGGGTTTGTTGTTAGGAGCTATTCAGAATTTATAGGGTTTGAAGGTCTGGACGTTGCTTGTCAGACAATATAGTGTTTCCTAGGAACGTGTTAACAACGTGAATGAGTTAAAAATAGTTTTTAATTTAAATCTACGCCCACCTTCAAGCGAAATGATAAATCATATAATTTGCAATTAAAATATGAATACAAATTATATAAAATCCTTTTTGGTGTCATCTCAAAAGATGAAATTATTACTCATATTGATTTATGAAAACAACACATTATTCCTAAAATATTTTTGTTGTTTGATTTTTCACTAGATCAATTGCTATTGTTTTTTTCTGATTTTAACTTAAATATACTAATTGTCCGTTCGTTTTAATTAGTTATGATAATGGTGCAGTAACTAACGAGAGTGGTGATTAAATAATATATTAATTAATTATCGAAATGGCAATGTTTTTAATTTGACAATTGCTTATGTACAATCTATTCTGCAGAAAAAATAATCATGTAGAATGGATATTACAATTAGGAGTTTCAATTGAGATTTTGTGATAATTCATCTTCAATGTGTAGTATGATATGTGGATGGTACATCTTAAAAAGTGATTATTAAGTAAACCAGTAGAATTGATCAATCTTTCCGCGAATAACAATTTACCTACTGACAAATCGAATAAGTTAATTTAGTACATGATTGTGTTGCACATGATCCGCGAGTGAACCATTGTACACAAGATTGGTGCCTAAATATTTGGAATGCAATTTCAGTTTTTGTACATAACTCACACTGTTCTTTATTATTTCTACGATTTGGAAGGTTTGAAGGTCTTCACGCAATATTTTATTTGACACGAACGAATGTTCATACTATTTACAAGGGAATCATTGCAAAAGTGTCAGGTGAGAAGTTTTTGCAAAACCCCTATTCAGTTGTGTTGTACATTAAGATTTTGTTTATCTGAATAAATGATGATTTTTGTGTGTAGTAACCAAGTTAACATGTTCAGGATAAAATATGAATAAAAGTGACCTCAAATTCAACTGTGATATCATAATCGTGCTGGATAGGCTAATGATTAATTCTGATTATTTCCATGAATGAAGGGGTAATTATTGGTTGTATTATAATTTCTAGTTGTGCCATGCATTGTCAGAGTTACCAATAGTGCATAAGCTTCTTATTTCATTCTCATAACTTTTTGCATTGAATCTTGAAACTTTCACTCATGATAAAACACAGCTGTTTTTTTTGTATTGTATGATCTTGCGGCTTAAAGCCAGGTGTGCATCAGATCGAGATCTGATACCGTCGAGATCTGATCAAGGGCGACATCGCCAGCAAAGCTGGCTCGAAAGAATCAATTGTGGGAATGAAAGTCATCAATCAGGATGTTCTCTTTGGTTTCTGCTTTTCAACGTGTGAATGAAACATCCTCATACCGCTGGCGAATGTTCACTTCCTATCGTGTTTTACCTTTCCTTGGAAAGACTAGTCTTGCTGAGAACCACCTTACAAAACTTACAAAACTTGTAATAATAATAATAATAATAATAATAATAATAATAATAATAATAATAATAATAATAATAATAAAATTGTCTTTATTTGTGGCGAGACTCAGGCCTTAAGGCCTGCTCTTCCGCCTAACCACTTTAATTAATTTACAGTTTTAAAAATTACAGTTGAGGCGTTCGGATGTAATTAATATTAACTGACTTTTCATGTCGCAGAAGAAAAAAATCAATTTGTGACTACCACCTACATCAATTTATCTGTATGAGCCAAATTAATTTATATTAATTTACACTCTAAATGCCTGATAGAATTCCTTGGAGTCTGCAGAGATGCCCTATATCTGCAATTATTATTATTATTATTATTATTATTATTATTATTATTATTATTATTATTAATATTAATATTATTATTATTATTATTATTATTATAAATAAAATAAAATACTCTTATCTGATTTTTTTGTTTAAGGTCGCATCAACATCTAAGGTCATTAGCGACCACTATTGGATTTAACGTTATGGTAACTATGAAGATGAAATGATATGGTGATAAGGGCGAATGGACGAACACAAATACAACTATGCCCGAGGAGGGACTCGAATCTGCGACCCTTCGGTGCGAGATCGCTACGACACTACTGCCTTAGCGATCTCGGCCACCGGATCGGCTATCTTCTAATAATTTTTGTTCATTTAACTAAAACTTTAGTTTTAAAACTAGTCACTTTTCTAGCAAAATGTGACATTTTGACCCACTCCTTGGGTTGCAGCTGCACAGCTCGACGGAGAGGTGTTGTCTGCGTGGGGTGATTCAACCACACGCTCGCCTTGGGCCGCGGGGCTCGGAGTCACGGGTTCGCCTCCGGGATCGGTATCTGCGGCCGCGTCACTGCTTTCACCCGCTGGCCTCCGAGGGCAACATGACGCATCTTTTGTTTATTTATCTCCCAGGCGCCACGCCGCGCCGGCCGCCAGGAAGCCATCGCCGTTGGGTCGTTCGCTTTCAGCGCGGGCGCCTCTGAGTCGGCGAGACTTCTAGAGCGGAAAACAGACTACTCACGGCGCAATCTTGCATCTCGTTTCCTCCACCCGCGCGTTTTTAGACGCTGGTGTAACAATAAGGGGAGCTTCAACGCCTTGAACGTATCCTGCGGTCGGGTTTGCCGTTCAATGGACCGGTGAAAACCAAGCAAATTGCGCACCGCAGTGCTGGTTCTGTGCACCTTCGGTATTGTCCCGAGATCCGCAGAGGTCTTCGCGAACTAATTTTCGGAAACCGCTAGGATTCGTTTTCCGAATTGCGGTGAAACGTTTGTCGGCACGGAGTAAGCAGGAGTTGTAGGCTGCTCACCACTGAAATGAGCAAAAACCAAAACAAATATCGGACAGGAAGAAACAGTAATTTTGGGTGGAGGGGTGGTGATACGTTAAAGGCAATGAAGAAGTGTTTTCATTTGAAAAAATCAGGGATTTAAAACAAAATAACTTTTAAATCACCGTTTCAACTAAAAAACTTTTGACATGAAAACGTGAATTCGCTCTTTATAACGGTGGTCGATCGAACTTTGTGTGACAAAATCCCGTAAGATTTGAATCGTTTATATCTTTGAAACTAATAATGTGCGAACAACGGTTGAGCCTGTAATGGATAACTAATGTGTGTTCATGTTTGTCGCATAGATTGTGGTTCGCCTGTGACGTCAGCGCACACCTGAAGGCATTAATATAGTGCAGGAACGCGATGAGCTAGAATGTTAATCCTGATGACGTCATGAGGAGCTTGGGGAGCAGAATCAGAACAAAACCAAAGATTACCAGATAAAACAGAGAATTGGATGAAGGTTAAACTTTTAAAATAAATCAGCACTCTTATGTCTCTAGAATGGAAAAATGGTATAAAAAATGGAAAATTTTAAAAACGTGCCAGAGCAAAGCTGGAAAGGAGTGATATGATGAAAGGAGAAAATTAAAGGAGTTCCATATTGGCGACAAAGAATTCAATAACAGCGACTGAAAGCTCGCAATGAAAGGAATTCAATAATCCAAAAGGTCCACTGCTGGACGAATGCGATGGCTAATCTAGCGTTGCAAAGGAACAACGAAATCGGAAGACAAGTGTGGGTGTCGGCGTCCATAGAGAAACCAATCATTAACAGATCATGAGCAGATGGCGCGTCGCTGAAAGCCAGTAGATATAGAAGGAGATGGAGATAATCTGAAGATGGACAATAGCGCGGCAGCATCGACAGAGTAGCACGGATCGGAACCAGCCAATATCGTGCTTGTTAACTGGTGTCGACATCATTGCAACAGTGTACGGACATCGATGGTCTCTTATGGACATCGGTGATGACGGATTGCTAGTACAGATTGATTGATTGATTGTTGGTTGGTTAGTTGGTTAATGAGTCCGGGTGCGTCAACAGCTTAGGTCATTAGTCCCGTAAGTGTAATACAGGTTTCCCCCCGGAGATGGCGGTGATTTTCCGCCGTTGGATGGCGAGATCCGGCGCCGACCTACCATCGGCTAGCGGGGTTCCCCCTTAACCAGGTATCTCCCACCAGCGGGGCACCACCTCAGCCGGGACAATCTCTAAGCTTTAGGCCGGTCTCCCGAAGTGTGTGGTAGTGTAGTGCATGTTCGTGTAAGTGTGTGCGTGTAAGGAGTGGGGTAGGTCAAGGAAAGGTAGGACAAAGTAACTAAGAAAACAACGAACATACTCTCTGTACGGGAGAGGAAAATCTTACGAAGAATGTTTGGCTCGATCAAAGAAAATGAAATCTGGAGAAGTTGAACCTACACAGAATTGGAAGAAATATTTAAAACACCCAAAATAGTTACATGTATTAAGGTGAAAAGGCAGGAACAGTTGGGTTACCTAATTCGAATGAATGAAGGGAGTCGTTAGAAAGGTATACATAGGGAACATGGCCGGTAGGAAAGGAAAAGGTCTATCTAGACTACGATGGAATGATGAGGTGGAGGAAGATTTGAGAAACGTAGGTGTTAAAAGATGGCGAAGAATAGACGGTAGAAGAAATTGGGCTGTTATACTAATACAAGAAGCCAAGGAAACTGAGCAACGGAGAGCTGGTGGAAGAAGAATATACCGGCAATGAAAGGCTTAACGCGAAAGCCCATTGTCTTTTTAAGACAGGGAGCGGTGGCTCAGTGCATCAACTGATATCACTGCAGCGCCTCTGACCGGGAGGTCCTAGGTTCGCGTCCTGAAGGCGGCAGGATTTTCGAAACTAGCTTTTCAGCTAAGTCTAATTCAGTTACACACATGCACTACACTACCACACATGCCGGGAGACTGGTCGGGAGCTTAGAGCCCTGGTGGTGGGAGATACCTGGTTGAAGAAAACCCCGCTAGCCGACGGTACGTCGGGGCTGGATCTGGCCATCCAGCGCGAGATGACCACCGCCAACTCCCGAGCAAAACACGCAATACACTTACAGGACTAATGACCATAGTAGTTGATGCGTCCGGAATCTCAATCCTCTTAAGAGACATTCCTATTAACGCAGCTCATGAGTTCATGCTCGCGCAGTTTGGCCTGATGCCCAGGGCAATGCATATCCCTACAACACATCGATATAACTTTCGCATTAGAATGCGCTACCGTGTGACGTGTACATGTGATTGTTAAGTGAAAGGTACTTGCTTCAAGTGACAGAATTGTAATGTTATAACTGTGTAACCATTCTACTTCGCAGTGTAACCATTGTATTAAAGAAAATGTTGGTTAAACCACATACTAATACTAAATATTTGTATATAATTTGTATTTTTACTCTTAATATTTTATATATACATTTTTAATAATAATAATAATAATAATAATAATAATAAACATTATGGTAATAATAATAAAAATAGTAATATTTTTGGTTATTTGTCAAAATAAGTAGTCATGGAGTAGCTTGTAATAAGACAAATAGCGTTTGTCAAAGATTAGATTAGCTAATAAAAGGCACATAATGCGCGTAAATGCGGTATAATTTTGAAATGTTTGATATACTACAAGATTTGTAATTAATATTAAAATATATTGAATTTCCAAATTCATATAAATTAATAAAATTTATATTTGATTATAATTTAACATGCATAAAAATGAAATATTTCGACTTGTTTCAGTTTTTTATTTATTTAAATCCTAAATAAATAATATTTAACATAAAAGCTGTTAAAGTTAGATCCTGTATTAACAAAAATCGAACAGTACATTCATATAATTATATTATTCATATTTCATTCTATATTTCAAATTAAAAAAAGCAAGAAACTACCTGAACCCTAGCGTTTACATTGCACGAAAGAACTTTTCAAAAGCTTCAACAGAAAAGAACAGAAATTTTTTATATTTGTGGAGATCCATGTATGTACTAGTTCACTCTAGCAAGAAATACTGCTATCCACTTTCACTTAAAAACGTAATGCATCACTCATAATCACTGAAAATGTCTTGTAAAGAGACACATGGGTCAAATAAATGCTGGCCATTATGTTTATAAACATCCTAACTTTTCGTTTTAAAACCTCAGTCTTCCAATTTTAATCACTCGCTATCATTGCTTCGCAAACGTGAAACCTCCTGCTCACACATACTCACATGCTTGCTTATGTTAGACGGCGAAACGCGTGTGATTTTGATACAACGATTGCAACTAGCGCAACAAAACGATATAATGAACAAATGACGACAGAAAAGCCTTCATTCAATTAATTTGAAGACATTAAAATATTGTATTAACACTATAAAACTGGTTAATAGGAGCAAATGATGATATATCTGCTTTTTATTTCAAGAAAATATCTGAATAATTTAAAAAGTAGATTAAAATTAAAAAAACTTGTTATAAGAGAAAATTCTATTTTTTATTTTTTTAAATCGTTACTTTTCAATCCTAAAACATCATGATAAAGGAAAGCAAATTTGTGTGACTTATTTCACTAAAAATGATGTAATAAAAATATTAAAATAAAGTTCTAGGAAGTGGATATCAAGATTGAAATGAATAGAAATAATAAACTTGTTTGCTCTGTTATCCAGGGATACACAAGGGAACTTTTGTGGCTATACAATGTTTAGTATTCCACATAATGTAAAAGGAAGCTAGGGCATCAGGTTATCATGAGAAGTCTTTGTCTGATTTTGCTCAATGTACCAATCTTCCCATATTAAGATGCACCATAAAAAATCCGTCTATTGTCTCTATTCACGACGCTGGACACTGAATTGTGCAATAGTCAATCACACGTCTTTCCAGTTTGACGTCATTTTCGTGGAAACCAATGAAATGATATCATGTAGACAACGTGAAAATAAGACCTCATAAGCCCTCTAATGATTGCGAGAGACGATTACTTTCAATTTTACTTCTTTACTCATTTTTTTTTCTTCTACACATCTACACGTCAATCTTTTTTTTTTTACTCCCATTCTTCAAACTGTTTTCTTAATGGCCGGTATACACAGTTTTCGTAAAGATTCTCATTCAGTTTCTGGACAGTAATTTCAAGATCCCAAACTAGAAGTATAAAAGCCAAAAGTCGGGCAGTCTGTACGCAGACTACGTTTTCTGTGTGAATTCTGTATGAATCGTCACAAGACGCCGCTAAGAGGTCTACCGGGGAACAATTGAATTGTGTAGTCTGAGTATTTTCAGTGACGATATTTCTGTGAGTGTGTGCTCTTTATTAAGTATTAATTAACCATTAATACTTAATGAGAAGGACTCCTTAATGAGGAGTATAGAGAAGAAACATAGGAAGGCAGGAATAGAGAAAGACGTAATTTATCACAATATCACTTCACACAATCACATCTTGGCTCACCTAACTACAAAATCGAAATGACCGATTACCGTGGCGTCCGGTAAACAAATCCGATAGTGAACGATTCTGCCGCTAGAGGCACTTGAGTTAAACTGTAAGCTTACTCCATGAAAAAATTACGAACATCTCAAAAGCTTTCACGTAGAAATCGTGCAATCTGGACTGTATGTTTTCGATACGTTCAATCTGCACGAAAACTGTACCGTGTGTACCGACATTCAGGGCTTTTCCGGCCCAAGACAGCTACCGGTCCTCTTCAAATGTATTAGGAACCAAACACTAGTATTTACCTCGGTGCGATCCCCGGCTTGGCACAAACGTAAAGGGGGGAGGCTAGAAAACTTGAAAATTTAGTATCATGTACATTAAAGCTGTTATAGAGTCCGATTTTGATGTCCCACCTAATCGGTACCGTGAACGGTTTTAAACAAATGAGATACCAAAAACAAGATTAAAGAATTAGGAGTGAAGGAAATTATATATTGAATAGATCGCAACTTTCCTTTATTAATAAAAAGCAACGAAATTTGCGTTGTTTGAAATCCGTGGCTAGAATGGAAACGGGAAGATGGCATCTTCGCAAATTGGCGGGAAATGGAAGAGTAAGATTGCCGAGCGCGTTCTGGTAATATTTATTCTTAAATTCTATTTACATAGCTAACTTATGGCCTAGCTTACAAACTAGATACTTACAAACTAATCTAAATCTACTTTGTCTTACATCCTAACTTAATCTAACAACGAACATTATTTGCATTATTTACGGTAAGCAATACATACACATATAACACTTACAAAAACATACACTTTTAACATTACACATGAACTCATATAAAAATTATTTACACTATATATGCATCGACGACATCATTTCAACAGCGGTTGCAACTTTAACACTGTACACTATTTACATTGGAGAACGTGTGGCGTTGTGAAAACGTTTGTAATTGTTACTATCGACGAAATTACGATTCTTACCAATTATAAGAATTTAATGAACTTTCTTGTATACTAGCTGAACCCGTGCGATCACATCACACTGAAGGAGAGCTGTAGAAAAGTTATCACAAAAAATAGTGCATTTCCATGGACATTCACGTTTTATATTTACCGAGGTTTTTACACGTACATGAATATTGTTTTGGCCTATAATAGCATGTGATATAATTGCTGTGACAATTACAGATGGTTACGTAATATCTACTACATGACGTTCTGTAGATAATATTACTTACCACTCAAATACTATCAGCTAACAACTTGCAGAACAATTATCACACTTACAATAATTCAGCTTACAACACAACAAAATAAAATAACATACACCTGATCTCTCTTTCATCAATATTATTATCAAATCCATCAACGTTTCGTAGTACAATTATTAGTAATCGAAAAAATAACAAAATATATGTCCCTTTACATAAAAATTCAGTAATGACATTAAACAATTCAGTCATTGCGATAAGGTAAGGATTTGCTGTTCTTGGCTAAAACAATATATATATATATATATATATATATATATATATATATATATATATATATGTGTGTGTGTGTGTGTGTGTGTGTGTGTGTGTGTGTGTATGTGTGTGTGTGTGTTCGCGTAAAGGTCTTGGTAAATATAAAACATGTTAATATTTTAGTAGTAGTATATTTATTAGTCAAACAGATAACTTCAAAAAAGGAAACCACTAAATTTTAATCGCCAAAAATTATTGACACACGTATGGAATGTGTTTTCATTATCACATATTAAATTTTTTGTAATATCTAGCATTTTCATTTCCAATTTCAATAAGTAACTCTATTAATTTCATTTATAAACAAACTTTTATATATTTATTTATACAGATTGTGATACACAAAATAAAGGAGAGGGCATACGACACCGTTTGTTGATTCTGTTTTGCGAAATGTGCGATTACTAAGTGAGTTTAATACGACTATTCCATTGAAGGTTATCTTTGTCAGCTCTAGTGAGGAGTGGTGTTTTATGATTATTGACAACTTTTTAAGCAAAATAATCTGAAATGAGAGAAATGCATTGAGTTAAGCACAGATTGTGCCAAGGCTACTGCAGAACAGTGCCCTGGACTTCGAAGTTTGTTTTAAACTGTTGCCCCACTCGTCAAATGCCACTATTGCATCATACACAGAGAAGCACAAGCCTTGAAAGATATGAGCTCAAGTTTAAATGATGTTCAAATTATTGTTAAAACAGTTAATTTAAGAGAATGCAATCAAGGTTGTTTAAAGTTTTGTGTGAAGATATGGGTTCAGAACATACAGCACCATTGTATCTTCGACGCTAGATGGATATCGAGAGGAAATGTTAAAATAGAGAATTCGATGTTAGAAATTAAGAGTGAGTGTTTTTAAAAGATTTCAAACAAACCTTCAGCAGAATTATTCTGCGATACAGAATTCCTATTGAAGCTACATTATCTTGCAAACATTTTTGGAAAAATGTATATATTGAATAAATCTTTTCTGGAATATGGAAATTCCAATATTCCTACCCGGAAAGAAAAAGTATAAAGCTTCGTTGAGAAGTTGACACTGAGAAAGTTGTTTGTGAAAAAGAAACACTTTACTGTTTTTCCCTAAAGCAAATGGAGCAAGAAGTTGAATGCGATTATATTTCTCACAATCCTCAAACACAAAAACTCAAATAGCCTATCTCGCACACAATTTGTACACAAAAAGTCCCCAAATATCATCCTTCTATAAACTAGGAAAAAACAATTATCTAATGATAATTAATTAATAACATCTATTCCCTTTCTTCATTATGTAAAATACTCGCAAACCTGGAATAATACTCATCTGAAGTTCTGCTTCCTCTCGCCCCATATTTTTATTATTATTTTTATATAATTGTAATGTGTATAATTTTAGGTTAGTTTAGGTTAGCATAAGATAGATTAAGACCATAAAACATTTGCACTGTTAATTTGTGAACTGAACAATGTAATGTCAACCAAAAACAAAATACAATAAAAAAGTGCTGCAAGTAGGCGGTTGTAAGGCCAAGACACGGGTGCAAGTATTTTTTGCCAAAAAGCTAAAGCATGTGGATGAATGGATCATGTATGGAACGAACATATGTAATACAGTAAATATATTTTAGTAGTGGTTACACCAGTATTGTGAATTAAGTTAAGACGTATTTGTAGTAGGGAATAAAAAGTGTTGTACATTTTGTTTTGTATGGACGCCAAAGTGTTTAATATATTATTATACGAATAAATAATAACGTAAATACTGTAATCACGGAGGTGAAAGGTAGAAGCCTCGCCGTTGACTTGGAAATGGGAAAGCAAAAGGGGTCAGATTGACCTATCAAATTGGCGGTCGTTTCCTGCTAGGCTAACGTTACCCAACAACTTTTACGACTTTTTCAATCACCTGGCATCATATTAGGCCTTCCACATACTGTAACGTACTGTATTAACAAGCAGGAAGACCGGCGCCTTGCAGGCACGGCGTCGCAGGATTAGGGCAGCCAGAGAATGCTGGTTGGAGAAAGGAAAGTACAAGTGAATAGGCGTTAGCTAGTGGCGGAGGCACCCCGAGATATTTAGGGAACTTTCACAAATCCATGGGAAGGAATGCCCAAAATGAATGGGGGTGCGACAGACACGTGGCATGAAGTGCCGCGCAAAAGCGAGATTACGTTTGCATGTCACGTGATCTGGAAGGTATATAAGCGAGAGTGCAAAGCGCGGGGGTGGGTTTTGAACTGAGTGAAAACCTCGTGCTAACGCCCAAAACTTGTGCCCAGAACGGTGAGAAGACGAGCTATGCTCGTAGGGCAACACATGTAGTGGGACGCCGCCGAGGAACATTATTTCCACGAGTGACTACGGTCGCCGGAGCTCTACGCTGTGGGCATAAGCTCGCTGAGGAGCTCTACGCTGTGGGCATAAGCTCGCTGAGGAGCTCTACGCTGTGGGCATAAGCTCGCTGAGGAGCTCTACGCTGTGGGCATAAGCTCGCTGAGGAGCTCTACGCTGTGGGCATAAGCTCGCGAGGGCCACGAGTCAGGCAGATTTGCATCATTTAAGGATCGCTCCTGCGATCGGGGGAGAGGGTCTATGAGAGCTGTACATAACTGATCAAACTATTTATTTCTAAATAGTTACAAATAAATCTGTAAATATCTGAATCTCGTGTCTGTGATTGCTGTTGTGTTCCCACAACGTCCCAATATGTTCTGTTTAATAATTCGCTTTAGCCATTAAAAAAAAAAAACCCACTTGCGGCTCGTTATCGCGCGTTACACTTGCGTCGTATCGCATGTTAGTGCCATCCGATATCACTCACGTTCTTTAATACTCGCACTGCGCGATCGAGGCAAATCCAATGGTCTGTGAGCACGGAGTGTCTGCGTTTGTTGGAGAAAGCGAAACTGAGGAACAGCCACTCACCGGGCGGGTATTCGGAGGCCGTCCAGACGCTCCCCGGCCGTGACATCGAACGCGCGCACGCCCCAGGGCGGACCCCGACACGCGTGCGCGCGCGGAGAGAGACGCGTTCTTTCGGCGGTCGCGTATTCGCACACGCGTTCGGCGACGACTAGCGGCGAGTGAGAAAGCTACGCCCACTTTGTTTGGCTTGCCGCCGACGGTTGTTGTCTGTCATGCTGTCATTAGCCCTATTCTATGCAGATGAGGGCGCGCGGCCTTCGGCTCCTGCTGGCGGTGGAGGTGCAGGAGGCGGTGGTGGAGAAGCAGGAGGCGGTGGTGGAGTTGCTGGAGGCCGTGCCGGTGGTGCAGGAGGCAGTGTAGAAGGTGCAGGAGGCGGTGTCGGAGGTGCAGGAGGCGGTGGTGGAGAAGCAGGAGGCGGTGACGGAGGTGCAGGAGGCGGCGTCGCAGGTGCAGGAGGCGGTGTCGGAGGTGCTGGAGGCAGCGTCGGAGGTGCAGGAGGCGGAGGTGGAGAACCAGGAGGCGGTGTCGGAGGTGCAGGAGGCGGTGGTGGAGAAGCAGGAGGCGATGGCGGAGGTGCAGGAGATGGTGGTGGAGGTGCTGGAGGCGGTGTCGGAGGTGCAGGAGGCGGTGTCGTCTAGAAGTCTAGTAATATTGTGTAGGAGTGAACACCTAACGAAGGACCTGAACAGAAGTCAGTCGCGGAGTTATTACCGTTTCCTGACGTTAAATAAAAAAGGCTAGTAATAATGTGAAGGAGTGAACACCCAACGAAGGACCTGAACAGAAGTCAGTTGCGATGAGTTATTACCGTTTTCTGTTGTTAAATAAAAAAGGCTTGTAATAATGTGAAGGAGTGAACGCCTAACGAAAGACCTGAAGAAATATCGCGGTGAGTAATTACCGTTTCCTGACGTTAAATAAATAAAAAGGTCTAGTAATATTGTGAAGGAGTGAACACCTAACGAAGGACTTGAACAGAAGTCAGTCGCGGTGAGTTATTACCGTTTCCTGACGTTAAATAAATAAAAAAGTCTAGTAATATTGTGAAGGAGTGAACACCTAACGAAGGATCTGAAGAGAACGCAGTCATACGCGGTGAGTTATTACAGTTTCATGACGTTCAATAAATAAACACAAAGGCTAGTAATAATGTGAAGGAGTGAACACCTAACGAAGGACCTGAACAGAAATCAGTCACGGGGAGTTATTACCCTTTCCTGACGTTAAATAAATAAAAAAGTCTAGTAATATTGTGAAGGAGTGAGCACCTAACGAAGGATCTGAACAGAAAAAAGTCAGTCGCGGTGAGTTATTACCGTTCCCTGACGTTAAATAAATAAGAGAGCCTAGTAACATTGTGAAGGAGTGAACAGCTTACGAAGGACCAGAATAGAAGTCAGTCGCGGTGAGTTATTACCGTTTCCTGACGTTAAATAAATAAGAGAGCCTAGTAACACTGTGAAGGAGTGAACAGCTAACGAAGGACCAGAATAGAAGTCAGTCGCGGTGCGTTATTACCGTTTCCTGACGTAAAATAAATAAGAGAGTCTAGTAACATTGTGAAGGAGTGAAACCTATTGAAGGACCTGAACAGAAGTCATTTCCGCGTCGTGTTTGCGGGATGTGTCGAGGGCGAGGGCGGGGGCGGCGGGCGGAGATCGCGTGGCGTTCGCGGCGTGCCTCGCGGTGAGTCAGCGTGCGTCACGGCGGCGAGGCGAGGCGAGGCGAGGCGAGGCGAGGCGGCGCCTCGCGGCGTTGCGGCGTCGCGGCGTCTGCTCCGGCGGCGGAGGCTGCGCCGCTGACTCACGCGGCGGCGGCGCGTTAGCTCAGGTTCTACGCACCTCTCCTCAAGGACAGCAGCACTCGCACGAGAGTGAGTAATGATATACAGACGAGGCTCTGTAATTCGAGTTTCGTTTGTTCGAGTTTCCCGTAAATCCGACTTACCAAAAATATTAATTAGAATAAATAAATTTATTTCTGAAAAAAATGAGCAGGACATGCAAAATATACTACATCTGTTCATGCAAGAGGTTACCATGAGGTACGTAGAACTACAACCTGGGACAACTACAGCAGACAACGTGATGTTCAGAAATGGAGTGATATTGCCGCACGTAAAGGTAACAATGTACTTAAACAAAAACAATTGAAATTACTTTAAAATATAATTAACTTATCTTTAGCAATTAATGTGTAATATTATGCAAGTACATTTTTTTATTGAAATATACATTCTTTGAAATTTTAAAGTTGAGTTTATATTTCTCTTTTAATAAATTAATCATTTTCGATTATTCCAGTTTTCGTTAATTCGAGCTAGTTAATTAGAGTCCGCTCTCGTCCACCTCGAATTACCGAGACTACTGTAGTTGGTTGGTTAGTGATTCCTGAGCATCTACTACTGAGGTCATTAGTCTCGTAGGTGTAGTGCATGCTTTTTGCCTCCAGAGGTGGCGGTGATCTTCCCACGCTGAATGGGGCCGACGTACCGTCGGCTAGCGGAATTTTCTCCAACCAGGTATCTCCCACCAGCGGGACATCGCGCCAGCTGCGACAAGATATCCGCTCCAGCATGAAGTCTTTGGGATCGAATCCCCATAGTGGCAGATTTTCAACACAAGCTACATCGTAATAGGTTGTCAACAAATGTCAGGCGGAGAGTCCTAAAGTCTGGCAACTGATCAGTAGTTTTCCGAGATTTATATTATCATTACCAGGCGAATGCCGGAGCTGTTCCCTAACAAACAAGTCAAGATCTATGAATGATTCATTCTTTACCTTGTCGCACATTTCCCCTCAAATACACACTCACATACAAATGCACGTCGCTTGCACAAAATGACGTAATTTTATAGTTCGTTTATGCTGGGGCGGAATACCGTTGGGGGAGATACATGCAGGGGGAAACCCGCATGTTTGCGAGTAGGTCGGCGCCGAAACTCACGTTAACACCAGAGAGGGTAACACCGTCCCCCTCGGATGGAACACACACTTCATTAACGGGGCCAATAGCCTTAGACTTACACACTGACCAGGAGGACTTAGGTTCGAGTCCCGGCGGCGGCAGGATTTTCGGCACTACCTTGTGAGCTAGGTCCAATTCAGTCGCTGTCCGGCGGAGAATTCTAGCAGCCGGCTGCTCTGATCGGTTGTTTTCCGTGGTTTCTCCGATCAACACCACGCGAACGCCGGAGCTACCTAACAAACGGGCCACGGGCCGCGCGTGATCTTCTCTTCCTCTTCCTTGTCCCTTGAACACACACACTAACTTGTACTACACTACCACACATGACGGGGGACCGTTCGGGGACTTACAACTTGTCCCGGCTGGGGCGGTGCCCCGCTGGTAGGAGATACCTGGTTGGGGAAAATCCGCTAGATTGGCGACGGATCTCACCATCCAGTGGGGGAAGATCACCGCCGCCTCCCTAAGAAAAAACATGCACTACACTTACGGAGCAAATGACTATCGTAGTTGACGCGCACGGAATCACTAATCAATCTATCAAACGACAACTTGGAGGAACCTTTGTTCCTTGTGATTGACACGAAGACCGAAAGGCCGTGGCCTGACGTTGCTTGGATGGGCCGCGGCGCATCGCGTTCTGCGCAGCTCATCTTGTGTTCCGGGGCGGCCGCTGCGCTGACTCAGCCGCTGGCGCAGAGGTGCGCGCCCCAAGGCCAGCCGTCAGCTGACGGAGGCCCAGCGAAGCTGCGGGCGGCGGGCGGGAGCATTGTGGCGTGGTCCATTCAACTTAACGCGTGTGGCGTCGTATTCTGCCAGCAGAGCTCTTAGGGAACCTGCCAACTGCGGGCTTGCTGGGAAGACATGGGGCGACTGGAATTGGCCGTTCATAAATCGCAAAACCGAACACTGGCACCCGTAGCGGTAGCTCAGTGCATCAACTGATGTCACTGCAGCGCCTCTAACCAGGAGGTTCTAGGTTCGAGTCCTGACGGCGGCAGGATTTTCGACACTAGCTTTTCAGCTAGGTCGAATTCAGTCGCCGTCTGGAGGAGAATT
The DNA here is from genome assembly GCA_011170035.1 of Teleogryllus occipitalis. Taxonomy (NCBI): domain Eukaryota; kingdom Metazoa; phylum Arthropoda; class Insecta; order Orthoptera; family Gryllidae; genus Teleogryllus; species Teleogryllus occipitalis. Next base: position 178,044 of record BLKR01000175.1, on the reverse strand, counting down.
CTAGCGGCCGGCTGCTCTGATCGGTAGTTTTTCGTGGTTTCTCCGATCAACACCAGGCGAATGCCGGAGCAGTACCCTACCAAATGGGTCACGGACCGCGCGCGATCTGTCCTTCCTCTTCCTTGTCCTATCCTCTCCCCTCACACACACACTTACACTAACATGCACTACACTATCACATATTCCGGGAGACCGGTCGGGAGCTTAGAGCTTGTCCCGACTGGGGCGGTGCCCCGTTGGTGGGAGAGTCCTGGTTAGGGGGAAACCCCACTAGCCGACGGAAGGTCGGCGCCGGATCTCGTCATCCAGCGGGGGAAGATCACCGCCATCTCCTGAGAAAAAAAACATGCACTACACTAACGGGACTAATGACCGAAGCAGTTGACGCGTCCGAAAACACGAAAAAATCAATCAATCAATCGAACACTGTCAGCCTGCTAGGCCTGGCAGGGCCCTGGCAGAGGCCTATAAAGACGGCCCCTGGCGTTCGGCAATAAACTATCTCGATGTGACGACCAACAGAATGACAAACTGACAAAATGACGCGTCAGAACACGTCCTTGCGCGTCGCTACATGTCTTGTGACGCGTACGTAGTTTGAGCTCTGTGAAGTTGCTAATACGTTCTTGTGTGTCTGTGAAACTGGTGGCACTAAAACGGCACGTACTTTCTCGCCTGTATTTTCACGCAAAATTACGTGAAAAGTACTCAAATTTTCGAGAAATTGTACATGATCTTAATTCAAAATCTATCTTTAAGGAACCGATTTAATTAAAGGAAAAAGTCTCTATCTTTAATATTTTGGATGTAGGAAGACGCTCAACAAATTTTGAATTTTTGCAATTTTCGAAAAATCAGTTTTCAACGAGCATGAGACCTGTACCATTCTCTTAAACGTCCATCATACTATCCAACATCAAAACTTAATATAAAAGACAATCAAACAACGATGGAGCTATTTTTTTGAAAATTTTGAAAATGTCTCAGGGGTTTCATGTAAGGTGCCTCACTAAATTCAAATTTCGGTTTCAAATTCAAGGAGCAACAAAATCAGCAAGATCGGTTGGGGAATATAAATTTTGGAGAAAATCAGATGAACAGTTTATCTGCTTCCGTTGTTCATGGACTGACGGCTGGACAGACGTCATTCGAGTTTTCGGTATGAAAGTTCCTCAAAACTTGGATTATGGCAACACCCCAAGAAAGAGAAATTTTTTTTCTAAATTCAGATTTATCCAATTTCTATTTCTATAAATTTGGATTTTCCCAGGGTTCTGCAATGAGTTTTTCTGCCGAGAATTCAACAATTTTTCGATCAGCATTACATTACTTTCTTTCTACTCCGTAGCGTGAAAGTAAAAATTACTCGGACTGTACCGGTGCATATGTCAGCGGTAACAGTTGCAGTGACTCACTACACTGATCTTACTTCTTCCCTTTAATTTCTATTCCGAAACATGAACAACGTTCTCCATGGGCAGTGTTTTGAATGATGCAATCAAGGTAACGGGGTCAGCCAGGTTTGCAGAAAAGTTGAGGAACTTTTTCAAGAGAGCCGTCGACATTTTAGGAGAAATGGCAAAAGTACGTTGAAGACCAAGAGGGTTATTTTGAGAAATAATAATGAAAAATGTATACTATTATATAGCAGTTTTCTTACTTAGGTAAATACATTATTGTATGTTATCACTTCAAGAATTTCTTATCGAACAAAAATAAATCTTTAATAAAAACAGGTAATATTTTTTAGTTCATAAACTTAATTAAAATTTAGCCCGCTTCCGCCCTGGGTGGGGTGGAAAGAGAGGTAATATTTAACTATTAAATGAGAATTCTCATTTTTATGGAAGATTCGTATTCCGGGGGCAAAGGAAGTAACTCATTTTTTTGTTTTATTCTTTATAGCGTTGTCACAAATGATTCAAATAGAATAAAAAGAATAGTACTTCGTTTTCTACAGTTAATGAGCTACTTTATTCACAAAATTACATTCAAATTGTGCCTAATATGTAAATAAAATTTACATTCAATAACATCTATATTAGTGATGCAAAATAGAAACTGTACAACATAATTTTGGCTGAATTATGTCAATGATGAATTATTAAATGAACCAATCAATGCAGTATACGAACAATACACATATTGCGCTATTTTATGTACAGCTCATAATAGGCCTGCCCGAAACAGTGGGCCAACACCACGCAGCTGCGGGCCTATGGGCTGCCATCGAGGCAAGGAGCCACACTAGTCAGCTGTAAGCAGACTGGTTCATAGCGTGGGCAGCTGCCTAGTCCGTCCATATCATAACAGTGCTCTCAGCCGTCCAGACAAAGACTACTAAACATGTCTTGTTTTATTATTTATCGCTCACATGCGTCTTTAACCCCCGTTAACATGCAACCCTGTAGGTTTGTTAAGTGCATTTGTAACTACCTGAATGTTCCGAAATTTAACATTCTTACCAATGTAAACAACCATTGATTCATCGCAAGTCAAATGTATGTTAAGAAAACATATGGCGATGTACAAAACAAATCAGATTCAAACAATTCAGAAGTAATTCACATTAGTTTGGGGAATGATTATTTTTAATTTCAGTATTAATAGTACAATTAGAAAAATGTATATTAGGTAAATTAACCTCATTTTCCTCACATTCCACCATGTGAAACTCTACTCCGGTAATCACATTTATTGACGATGTGAAGGTGTCGCCACTTGTAGACAACGAGCCAATTTCCTAAACGAACATCATTTCTTTAGGTTCAGGAGAATTACTTACATCCACCTTTCTCGAACGACGGTATACGAAGATTGTTTATTTAGATATATCGCAAACAACATCCCACAATATCTTACTAACGTGCCGCAGCAGACTTCATGGGTTTACTGCCGTAGTAATGCCAAACATTTACGCATAATTTGTGAGATTTTACGGTGACCGATAAAATACTGAACATGCTACGAAATGTTACAGTGTTATTACTGCCTCGTCCAAATTAAAAATCTCGACTCCGCTACGCTCCGCCTCGATGTAACTTTTGGCCTAGGCAGTAATAACACTCATAACTTTTCTAGGTGTGCTAACAGCTATAATAATTGTCTACTGTTACTGACATCTGGCGGAGAAAGTGAGAATCACAGCCAGTCGGATTACGGGGCGCCCGCGGGGCGCGCTTAGTCATAAGATCTCTAGATTCGCGCCGCGGTTAGGTTTGAAAGATAGCCCAGGTCAAAAATACGGACAGACTGAGGTGGCTCAGGGCATCAAATAAGGTCACTGCCCTTCTGACCCGGAGGTCCCAGGTTCAAGTAACGACGGTGGCAGGATTTTTGACACCAGCTTTTTAGCTAGGTCGAATTCAGTCGCTGCCTGGAGGAGAATTCTAGCGGCCGGCTGCTCTGATCGGCAGTTTTCCGTGGTTTCTCCGATCAACACCAGGCGAATGCCGGAGTAGTACCCTAGAAAACGGGCCACAGACCGTGCGCGATCTTTCCTTCCTCTTCTTTGCCCTATCCTAACCACTTATTTACACACACTGACATGCCCTACACTACCACACATGTCGCCAGTGCCAATCAACTCCGGGCACGACGTCCCAGGAATTTCCAGATCACGATGCCCTGAATCCAGTTCGTTGGGCATTCTTGGTGTATGCAATGCAAATTCTATTGAGAAAATAGATAAGGATATTATTTAAAAAATTGAAATACCAAAAACCTTCTCTACAATTTGAAGATTTTATTATTTAAAAATGTATTCATCTATGATGATATGAGAAAAAACAACACGAAAATAATTAAGTGAAAATTAAAGAAAACGTGGAAATGAAATAAAACATCAAAATTTTCCAAAAAGATTTAAAATAAGCTTTTATTTGTTAATGACAAGAATAGTCGTGATAAATATGACTTTACATACGGTCCGACAAACCACTATTTCAAAACCACGCAATAGTATATCACACAAATTGAATATCTCTTACGTATTCCACATAAATAAAATTCAATTAGCGAAAGCTATGATTAGTTCAGAAGTCAATTTGTCTGAGTCACCCATAGTCTTTCACTTGAGACTTCTCACATTCATCTTTCACTGTTCCATTTCCAGTCGAACCACGTGGAAATTATGAAGAAAAAACAAGCTTGCGAATGGTTCTCTCAGGCATCACCATATTTCCTTGCGTCTCATTTCATCATTTCTTCCAGGTCACCCAATTTGAGTGCCAGAGCACAACGAATATCAAGAGATACTGATTTCGGATTTGAGAGTCATTGTTTTTGATATTATAAATTTGTAAGTATGGTGTGCATGGAGTAATACAAAATATACCGATTATTGTATTTTGTGTCTATCATTCGTAATTATAAAATTATTTTGGATTGTAAATTAGTGAAAACGGCCACAAACAAGAGTGGATGAAAAATATAACAAAAAATTCTCATTTAAACATTTGAATTTTTGACTTATTATATTTTAATTTAAAGATTTCGACTTTCACAAATCATTTTTAAAACTTGACTCATGAATATTTCAAACATCATTTCACTTGCTGCTATAATACATATTGGTTGTCTGAAAAACATTGGCCCAGGCGTTTGGTGTTTGGGCCGGCCGTGCGGATGCTGCGCTGAGTCACCGTGAAAGGCCCTCGCTGCCGTCGCCCACGCTCGAACCCGGCGCCACGCCTTCGCTGAGGACTCGGATTTTCGTTCCCGCGAAGCCAAAGCAGCTTGACAAAAAGCACGACTCAGAGCTTGTGCTTCACGAGGCAATCTCTGTAGGCTGATGCCCTCTCTCCGCTTTCTCAAAAGCCAAAAGAAAAGAAAAGAAAAAGAAAAGAAAGAGAAAAGAAAAGGAAAAGGAAAAGAAAAAGAAAAGAAAAGAAAAGAAAAGAAAAAGAAAAGAAAAGAAAAAGAAGAAGAAAAGAAAAAGAAGAAGAAAAGAAAAAGAAAAGAAAAGAAAAGAAAAGAAAAAGAAAAGAAAAGGAAAAGAAAAGAAAAAGAAAAAGAAAAGAAAAAGAAAAGAAAAAGAAAAGAAAAGAAAAGAAAAAGAAAAGAAAAAGAAAAAGAAAAGAAAAGAAAAGAAAAGAAAAAGAAGAAGAAAAGAAAAAGAAGAAGAAAAAGAGAAGAAAAGTAAAAAGAAAAGAAAAAGAAAAGAAAAAATATGAATAAAAAATAAAAAGGAGAAAAATAATAAACACACAAAAAAAGAAAAATCTCAATAAAAATAAATAATAGTATAATACCTTTTCTTCTCACCAGTACCACAAACCATACTTCTTTCCTGTTTTTATCCCAGAGTGTTATATCAGGTCTGTTGTGGTGCAGTGTTCCATCTGTCAGTACATTTCGATCCCAACACAGTTTATAGCTATTGTTTTCAAACACATTTTTTGGGATATACTTGTAATATGGTGTATCATGGCATGGTGTTAAACCACATATCTTGATAAGTTGGGCATGGATAATTCGTCCTACCATATCATGTCTGTTCTTATACTCAGTAGGGGCTAGTATACTACAGCCTGAGGGAATTTGTTGAATAGTCTCGCTACATTGACCACAGGCCCGACAATCATCAGAGGGCACATCTGGATCTTTGATGTATTTCAGATAATTCTTGGTTGCAATTACTTGGTCTTGTATGTATAATTATTGGATTCGGTTATTACACTTGTTCAAACTGTCCATAATACTTATTATTATTGTCATCATCATAATCGTTATTATTGTTATTATATTTATTATTATTATTTCAAAACAATTTGTCTTATATTTACAGTACGTTCTTCGAAGGCTAGAGGAATCTGTTCCCTGCAGGGTTTCATTCCTAGTTCTGAAATCTCTTTCGTTATTTGCGTGTAGAGTCATCGTTAACATTGTCGTAATGTCCATTACGAACATTGGGACAAGATTTTTTTTTAGGTATGCAATATATTTTAACGAACGACGACTAAGACATTTGTTTTTAAAACATAGAGGCATTTAATGTATGATTGATCAACATTCAGAATTAGCCATGATATGCCTCTTCAACTCTTGTATTGACGTCATGCGTAGAAAGAAGGCAAAAGCCATTCTATTCAATTAGCTGATTTGAACTGATAAACAGTAATCAATAATGCGAAACGGACAAAGGTCATGGAACTGAGGGTAGGTACTCAGAATACTCTGTGGAGACTAATTCTTTCCATGTAGCCAATATTCGCCACTAATTCTAAGTTTCTTTTTCTCGGGTAGAATTTCTGTTCACATGTGTATTTTTATTGATTAACTTCTTTTCGACCACGAGTTCCAAATTTTATTTACTCAGACATTTTTCGCAAGTATTTTGTTTTCTGAATTTGTTAGTACAACAAATAGGCTCTTCTTATATTACAAAAGACATGAATTAGAAATATAAGGCGAACAATGGTACGGCAGCTTATAAACAATGTGTCGCAACGTGCAATGTAAGGTAACCACACGTTTTACGAAGGAACACATTGCATTGCAAATGGATTCGAAAAAGGCAATGTATTCTTCAGCGATGACGTAACTAGTTCGTGAGTTTCAATGTCATCATTTGGCTCTTCACTCTTATTTTTACGACACTACTCAAAAATCTCCGAAAGAACTTTCGATGTTAATCAAACTATTTTTTATCTGCAATTAAAGAATTTTACCATGGTGACTTTCTCTCAGCCACATAAACATTCAGGCTTGAAATTTCGATAAAAGTATTAGATTATAATCGTGTCCCCATCCAAATAATTTATATACTATTGCAAGGAATACGCTATTAAATTGATGGATCTAATTCGGGATCATGTTGGTTATCGTTATATCAAAAATTTCACAACGTTGCTTATCATGAAACTCTGGTTTCTAACATATTTGCAAAGTTCTCGGGCAACTTCAAGGTAAAATCGTACGCGACACAACACTCCCCACGTAAAATTAATATCATCCATGCCTATATCTGGAATAGATGTTACACTTGGTCCCATTGTAATGCCACGTCCATTTTGTTATAAGAGCTTAGAAAGTCACTGAAATTAGTAATATTTCTTGTTTTCTACAATTATTTCTCGATTTGTAATGAACTATAGAATCCATTTCCTTGGATTAAGAAAGAAATTTGAAACGTACAAGAGATGGGAGAAGATCATCAATCGGAAGAGCAAGGAATTATAGTACTTAGCTTCAGTTTCAAACCTGCAGTGCGAAAAACATTATTTATCCACATGAAGATACTAAGGAAACAGAGCCACGATTGTAGGAAAATAGGTCATGATCTCCCTCGGTTACCATTTGTTATTATCCTATCGGTAGTCGTTCGACAATTTGTCTCGCAGCATTGAAACTTGTCGTTACAATGAAAAGTCTGAAGGTCAACAGGAATAACATTTTCCCTTGAGTTGACTTCTGGAGCGGAGAAATCTTCATTCGACTCTGAAATCTTCATTAAATTACGATGTTTATGAACAATTCAAGGCAATTGTCTTCGTTTGGATACGATTTGACAAGAAGATTTTCTTTGAAAGGGAAAAAAAAAATTGTTTTCACTCGACTCTCTGAATCTCGACTGATTTTGTTATTGACAAATCATGACATAAAGATCATTCGGTAAAAAATGTTATTTCAATAACATTTTTTAAAACGATACTAAAAAGTTTGCGTTGTATTGTTAGAAAAATAATTATTTTCTTTCTTTCGAAAATGAATTTTCATTTTAACACCTAAATTTAATCAGGAATCAATCGTACTATAACAAAATATAAACTCACATGCTCCTGTAAAAAATGTTTACTGAAAATTAAAACTTTTACCCGATGAAACACTGAGTAATGTTTTATACTCGTATGTGCTCAAATGAATTACCATTAAAACGATTCATTCTCAAGACGAGCAACAGTCAGGTAATAAGGCTTAGTCTTATTCACCGATTTTTTCCTACCAGATTTTCATCCCTTTACTCTCATTTTTGTTGTTCTTTCTCAATCCTCTCATTGACTCTTTTACGAATACTAATACTACTTTTTATACTGTTTTACAATCTCCCTCCATCTTATCAACTCGTCTTTCTTAATCTTCCTCTGCTTGCACACTTTTTAACTGTCTCTTTCTTCAATTCACCAATATTTTATCGCTGCTTATTATTATTGTTCTGTTGCAGTTCTTGTACGCTCCAGTTCCATTTATTTTCTCTTTATGGTGGGTTTACAGGGCACTTCAAGACTCGGTAACAAGTTAAAGAACTGCGCCAGTATCTGAGGCACTCCTTGTTCTTGAACAGTCCTTGTTCCATTAATATTAATGTGAGAGTATCTTAGCGAAATATCTATGTATCAAATAATAGAGTTGTTTTGTCGACATTCCGATACATCATGGCCTATCACCTATCATTAAGCAGTTTAATATATGCTACGTAAATTGGTCTGAATTGTTTGGGGCACGCATGTCCTTTGAAAGGGAATTAAGGCCCTACAGCGTAGTCGTGTATTAAAATTGACCGATAGAGAGCACGAACAAGGGAGGAAACCCATGCAATGGTGATTTTATATTGAATCCAAATTTAAAAGAAAGTTAATATGTCAGGAGAACATTCAAAAATCCATTTAGAATAAATTAATTGTGCTGAGGAGAAATGGAACAAGTCATTTCTTGCCACTTTTAAGGAGAAAGGACACATTAAATAATACTCACACATGTTATATTATTCTGTCCAATTTTTTCTGTGTGAATTAATTCACTTACGATAGTCTAAATACTATTATGATGTGATTACTTTCTTCACAGCACCATTTTCTTTGCCTTAAAGAGCAACTTCCCAACATAAGAAAAAAATTACATTTTTGACTTGTTCCCTTTCTCCTCATGCAGATTCAAGTACATAACTTAAAAATTCAACTTATGAGTTCAAGCGGGATGCAATTTATTATTTTTATTCCAAGTTAGTCTCTGGAATGTCTGTACATTTCCATTTATTTAAAGTATTATTTAAATGATTTGTCACATAATTTCTCTTTAATAAGGACATGTCAAGGTTGTGGGTCTGACTAGCTCATTATAGTTTGCGACCATTGAGTCCAGACCAACTGTCACAACATTAAAAAGTAAAGGATTGTTGGTGGTGATGGTTCTTCACTGGATACCTAGCCCAGGACAATAATTTGGAGGTCATTGATAGTTATTGGCCCAAATTTAGAGCTAATACTTCCCATTTCCTCTTTTAAATGAAGAAATTTTCAACGAATATGAAAAATATCACAAGAAATTGAACTCATCATTTGAGAGTAAAATTAATCACTTTTAATCGAAAGGATCTTGATTTTTTAATTGCATTTACTTAAGAGTGCAATAATTGCGTAACGTCCTACGTTCAGATTGGGAACGAAGATTGTTAAATGAGCTGTTGGCTAATAAGAGTGATATAATAAATCTAAGAGTAGCTCTTACTAGAGGAGGAAAACTACACGACTTGTTAATTTGTTTCAAAGTATATCTATGTAAAACAAATTACAATCATTTAATAAAACATAACACAAAACGAAAACAAAGAATTCTCAATTCAAACATATTTCTGCCCTTTGGAAAATATAATTATCAATGCAGAATTTAATTAGAAAACAAACATAAAATAAAGTAATAAGTAAAAAATATATAAAATATAATTGAAATTTCGATTGTTTGCTAGAAATCAACCGCAAAACATATTTTCTGATGAATCAACCATTCGTCCTGATATTTCCAGCGCCCTTGTGCTTAATATTCCCAGCCCAAGACCGACTTAGGTAACTCAAGGCACCAACGGAATGTCACTGTAGTCCCTCTGAGCGGGAGATCTTGGTTCTTCTCTGGACGGGGGCAGGCATTTCGACACTATCTACATATGTAGGTCGATTGCAGCCGCTGTATTCTAGACGAGAATTCTAGCGGCCGGTTCTTATCGATAGTTTTCCCGATCAACGCCAGGCGAATGCCAAACAAGTAACCCAACAAACGGGCCACGGATAGTGCGCGATCTTTCCTTCCTCTTCCTTGTCCTATCCTCACACCTTACACACACACACACACTTACACTAACATGCACTACACTACCACACATGCCGGGAGATCAGTCGGGAGCTTAGAGCTTGTCCCGGCCAGGGAAGTGCCCCGCTGCTGGTGGGAGATACCTGGTTGAGGAGACACCGCAAGCCGCCTGTAGGTCGGTGTCAGATCTCTCCATCCAGCAGGAGTAGATCACCGCCACCTCATGCGATAAAATTATGCACTGCACTCACGTATCTAATGACCTTAGCAGTTGTCGCGACAGAAATCTTTAATCAATCAATCAATGAGTTAAAACCGAGCTACAACTTGAGTGTGTACAGCCCTTTCTGGATTTGGAGGGGAAATCAGAGCTGTGTCAGAGGACCGTACTCCCAGGAGCGCCGGGCTACCCAACTCGATAATTTGCTCGCGCGGGCGCATTTCGACACGCCTGCTTTAATATCTCACAGAAACACCAAGTCACAATTTTATTTCGACAAATTATCTCTTGTGTTGTTATTATAATAAAAATTACGCGATGATCAAAGGTGATCGTGGATTTTTTTAACCATCCCAGCATTCGCCATATGACCGAGGTAAACCACGAAAACCCCCGTCAGGATAGCCCGTCCGGGGATCGAGCCTGGACTTCCCGACTGCGAAGCCAGCGCGATTCACACTGAACCACTTCGCTCGAACGATCGCAAAGTTCCTTGACTGATTGATTGTTAATGTTTCCGGGCTCGTCAAGTACTATAGTTATTAGTCCTGTAAGTGTAGTGAGTGTTTTTTGATCGGGAGGTGGCGGAGGTTTTCCCCCTGGATGAACAGATCCGGTGCCGACCTACCATCGGCTAGCGGGGTTTCCCAAACCAGGTATCTCCTACCAGCGGGACACCGCCCCTGCCAGGACAAGCGGTAAGCCCTCGACCAGTCTCCCGGCATGTGTGATAGTGTAGTGCATGTTAATGTAAGTGTGTGTAAGGGGTGACGACAGAGCAAGGAAAGAGAAGGAAATATTGCCCTCGGTTCGTGGCCAGTTTGTTTGGGTACTGCTCCGGCATTGGCCTGGTGTTGATCGGAGAAACCACGGAAAACTACCGATCAGAGCAGCCGACCGCTAGAATTCTCCTCCAGACAGCGAATGAATTCGAGCTAGCTGAAGAGCTAGTGTCGAAAATCCTGCCGCCTTCAGGACTGGAACCTAGGACCTCCCGGTCAGAAGCGCTGCAGTGGCATCAGTTGATGCACTGAGCCACCGCTCCCGTTGCAACGTTCCTGGAGACTGCAGCGCCCCTCGGCCTTGCGCTGGGTTCGGCGCTGGGCGCGCGCAGGGGGCGAGGGGGCGTGTCTGCCGTGATGGACCGGGAGCGGTAGCTCAGAGCATCAACTGATGCCACTGCAGCGCCTCTGACCGGGAGGTCCTCTAGGTTCCAGTCCTGATTTCAGGATTTTTTTACACTAGCTCGATAGGTCGATTCAGTCGCTGTCTGGAGGAGAATTCTGGCGGCCGGCTGCTCTGATCGGTAGTTTTCCGTGGTTTCTCCGATCAACACCAGGCGAATGCCGGAGCAGTACCCTACCAAAAGGGCCACGAACCGCGCGCGATCTGTCCTTCCTCTTCCTTGTCCTATCATCTCCCCTTACACACTCACTTACACTACCATGCACTACACTACTACATATTCCGAGAGACCGGTCGGGAGTTTAGAGCTTGGCCCGACTGGGGCGGTGCCCCGCTGGTGGGAGAGTCCCGGTTAGGGGGAAACCCCTCTAGCCGACGGGTGGTCGACTCCGGATCTCGCCATCAAGCGAGGGAAAATCACCGCCATCTCCCGAGAAAAAACATGCACTACACTAACGGGACTAATGACCGAAGCAGTTGACGCGCCCGGAAACACGAAAAAATCAATCAATCAATCAATCAACCGAGCGATGGCAGCTGCACCGGTGACGCCGCCCCGAGGTCAGAGCCACGCGGCGTGGGCCTGCGACAGCTCGCGAGGGCAGTTTGCTATCTGTGTTGAAACCGGAGCGCCACATCGCATTACGCGACCCACATAGCGTACGCCGCAAACGTATCTGTTGGGGAGCGATTGAGTGAAAAGGGCCGTTTGATAATGCAGACGCCTTCTTCCACTTTGCTTTTTTCTTTCGTCGCCTGTTTTTACATCCATGCACTATCCGGTAGCAAGGGAAGGTGGAATACTCGTAGGTAGGGAAAACTGCAGGAAAAAGTGTCAATGGTTTGAGAGAAAAACCCACATCCGTACCGTGTCTGTTGGAGAGTAATTGAGCGAAAAGACACTGTTTAATAATGCAGACGCCTTCTTCTACTTCGTTTTTTTCTTTTGTTGCTTGTTTTAACATCCATGCATTATTCTGTAGGAAGGTATGGTGAAATACTCGTAGGTAGGTAAAATTGCAGGAAAAAGTGTCAATGTTTTGAGAGAAAAATACATTTTGTGGGCTCCATTGCTCAAACTGTGCAGAGAATTTTCACAAAAACGATATCCCTGGAGTGAATTAGTTGAGGTCACGACTAAATTTGAAATGGATGTTAATTTTATGAGGAGGAGGTACTTTAAATTTAGCCTCTACGACATTTTTTAAATGGCTCCAAATTCTTCTCTAAATGTCTTGCTTGAGTAGAGCAAATTGTGGTTATACGAATTATCAAATACAGTTGTTTTTCATTCAAACACCTAATATTCCGGCAAGGGCAAAAATTTTAATTTCTTTCAATTCCTCCTACAGCTCCTATATTAACGAAGATGGAGATTTTTTCTGAATGAAATCTATTCTTCAAAATTAGATATTTAAATAGGATTAAGTACCATTTTTTGATAAATTAGTAGTTTTCTCGTAATTTTAAGTGAAATCATGACAATTTTAAATTAGTGGTGGTACAAAAGCACCTACTTTCTAGCATTACTTGAAGCGGGTACGCAATATTACAATATTATTTGAACCTGCAAAAGTATTTTAAACCAGCAAAAGTATGTTTTTCATGCTGGTAATTGAACATGCTGATTATTAACTGCAGCATGCCATACGCATTACCTTCCCAAAGCTTGAACTCTTCCCGAAGCTTGAAAAGCAAAGTTAAACATCTGTAGTTGCAGTTTTCGGAAAATCAGGGGTGACTGAAGTCGACAAACCTATCTCGCTAGAATCGAAAATCTGCCACCGTCGGGACTCGAACCCGAGGACCTTCGGGTCAGAGGCACTGCAGTAACATAAGTTGTTACTCTGGGCTACCCCAGCCGATGAGAGTTTCCCGGAATCCTTTGTTTCCTTCCTTGACTTTGTCAGTAGGTCAAGGGGAAGCGACACATATCATAGGACATCCTTCATGTAACTGACTGAAAATTGATCTCTCATACCCTGTTCGTTTACTCTAGAAATGCACGTAGACTACTCAAAAGAACACAATTATTTTCATTCGTTTACTTTTACACCTGAATGGGCATATCAAATAACACAAACTGTGCTAGTTGTGATAATGAATAACATCGTACATTTTTTGAATTAGGTTTTTTTAAAATTATATAAATATTTAAATGAGATTTGAATGAAAAAGTACTAGAACTCATAGAATTTTTCAAAAAAGAATAAGTGATGTATTACTGCTGTGGTCCGAATTATGGCTAATTCGTGAATTAGTCGGACGGTTTGGATAAAGCAGTGTGGATGACGATGCACGGAACATTTTGCCTGATGCGGTGATGCGTTCTCTTGGTGAATGAGCAAACATGCACCATTTTCGCGCCGTTTTTTTTCGCAATGCTGGAAGGAGCTTATTCTTCAAATAATATTGGTAAGTCGCACCTGTCACAGTTGTGCCTTTGGAACTCCATCAATAAGGAATACATCGCTGTTCTAAAACATATCAACCATCATTTTCTCTGCACTGGCACTTACCCGAATTTTTTGAGTGGCGGTGAGCGTGAGAACTTTCTGACACTTCATGTCAGGATTGAAAAATGGCATCCATGTCTCATTCATTGCCACAATTGTTAAAAAGATATTCCCTTTCATGGCATCATCTCGTGTCAATACAGCGTTCGTCAAAACCATCTTAAGACCCCTCCTTTTCTACGAATGCTCCACGTGGATTAACGCCGCAAAAACCAGCATCCACAACATGCAGTACCCATGGATAATCACTAACGTCTCTTGGTTTGTCACCAACGACAAAACTCCACAAAAATATCTATCGAACCCACAGCCAACCACATTAATTACCTCGCCTCCAACTTCTATTTCACTATACCACAAATCCCCACACTAAATGCACTCAACTTCGACCGTTGTGCAGGGTTCTACACAACCAATCCGAAATGAAAACAAATTCCAGTTCCACGTACTCCTGAAAAAATTCGCTGAAATTGACAATTAACAGAGGTGGTTGATTGGCTTCCTCGCCCTTGTTAGTAGTAAACATTCTAAATATGTGTAAAGTATACCGATTTACTTATCTCTGTTATAATCAACAAGAAAATAAATTTAAACAAAACGTTTGGCCTTCTTTGAACTTTCGCACCCATGAACGCCCATTCTTCACCACATTCATGACAACATCACCACACAACTCAATCAACTAGCGATGATTTCACTGGAAGTGAAGAAAACTAATGAATACTCTCTGTTCTTGCAATGAAAACATCACAATTTATATTATTAAAATCACTGCTCAGTCTCACCGCAGCCGCTAGAATTCTCTGAGCTGTACAGAATTGCCAACACTCTCACACATGCACAAAAAGTGCCCGCGTATTTTAGGCTAAATCATATGTTACTATCTGCACCCCAGTCATGAGAAAAAAAATCGGAATCCTTAAAACTTGAACACACATCCTATAATCTTCTTTTATGGCAGTATTCGCGAAGGCAGTTTTTGTTAACATTTTTTATTTGTTGTAGTGTTATTCGAAAGTATTTTATTTGTTGATGCTGAGCAGAGTTCTACTTTTCCGAAAAAGATTTTGTGTTGTTTCGTTCAGCATTATTTTCGGGTTGCAGGTTACTAGTCATATATAGTTAGACTCTAATGGTACATATAAACTAGTGGTGGTAAAACAGCACGTACTTTCTCGCTTAAAGTAATGGTTATGTAATACTATTTATACCTCAATTTCTCTTTGAATTAATACATCTCAGTCGTCATTTTTTGTAAAACTCATTATAAATGGTGGAAAATTTGGTGCGAAAACTAAATATTTTTAAGCAAATATCACCACAAATTTTACAATTGTAATTGCTTTTCATACAGCTAAATCATGTCACATCAATATGACGTAATTCACAGAAATTTATAAATTAATAATATCTATTAATAATCTATTAATAGATATCTATCTATTAATAATTAATAATATCTAATAGATTAGTTTTTTATACGTATAAAAAATCTCGAATGTAAGAAATGAACAAAGAAATATGAAATAATATACACATTGTAACTGACGTAGGATCCAACTGCCTCAGAACAGTTCTAAAATTACGTTCACGATGTGCAGGATTTTCGGAGCAGGCAACTTAGTTTGACGCCAAATTACTCAAAAAATACTCATATTTTCCAAAAATTCAATATGTTATTTGAAGGTATTTTTTGACGAACACATTTCATTAAGAAAAAAAAATTGTATCTTCACAATCGTACTTGTAAAAAGAAGCCGAAATTTCTTTAATTATTTTAAATTTTCCAAAAATCACCTCGAAATTCGTATCAGAAAAAAATGAGCGTATGAGAATTGCACAAACTCCCAGTTGTGTGATGAATATACATAAAACAATTGATTTTCATATATGATACCTCGTCAAATGGATTGGTGACTACTGTCAATATTCTATTCAGAAACCATCGTTATCCTTTTAAATTTTAATTTACATTTTACATCTGTTTTTGCATATTATATCAAATGCAAAAAGGTCATCAACAAGGCAAATATAGAAGAGCTTCATCACTACCCGAGAGAACAATACGTCACGAGAAAACAATAGAACAATACGATTGACTTCTGCGGAAGGATGGAGGCACTGAACACTTTTAAAAGGCATTTAAGTACATTCCCGATCAGCGCTGACCAAATCCAAGCATTGAAGAGCGTTTTTTCAAAAACTGATAAGTGTAAAAGAAATTAAATGTAGATTACACATCGTTTTGGAATCTTTTGACTCATTTCATCATCACTAAAATTGGGTTTTATCAAAACTCGACAAATTATACAGTAAAGGTTAGCTTTAAGCACTCAAATTTACAATATTCAGCTGGTGTTGATTGGAGAAACCACGGAAAACTACCGATCAGAGCGGTCGGCCGCTAGAATTCTCCTCCAGACAGCGACTGAATTCGACCTAGCTGAAAAGCTAGTGTCAAAAATCCTGCCGCCGTCAGGAATGGAACCTAGGACCTTCGGACCTTCCGGCCAGAGGCGCTGCAGTGACAACACTGAGTTACCGCTCCCGGTCTAACTGTTGGACCGAAAGCCTATTCAGTTAATTTTTTTTCTCACCTCTCTTCGTCAGCTTTAATTGTGATTGTATGGAGCCTCGAGTGCTTACATTGTAAGTCTTACAACGATTTGTTTTGTCTTCTGGAGGAGTGGAGAACAATTGACCTGAACTAACGTTTATCTAATTCAAAATTGAATCTAGATGCTTTTGTAGAAATCTGTCAAATTCCAGAATTCTTGATTTGTAGACAAACATCAAGTGAAATCAAGAAATACAACATGGATATCAAAATATCAACACTAACAAAATCACGTTGCACCTTTATTACAGATTCAAAATGCTTCTATTAAATGGTTACCGTCAGAGCAAATACACCAGTTAAATACCTAAAAATCAATTTTGATACTAAATTGACGTGAAAAGACCATTTAAAAACAATTAAAATAAACGTTATATTAAAATGTC
This sequence comes from Teleogryllus occipitalis, assembly GCA_011170035.1. NCBI lineage: Eukaryota > Metazoa > Arthropoda > Insecta > Orthoptera > Gryllidae > Teleogryllus > Teleogryllus occipitalis. The sequence continues at coordinate 161,097 of BLKR01000175.1, read as the reverse complement.
GAAACTACATTTCCTACTGAGTTCAACATCTTTAAGAATAGGATGCGGAACATAGGTCAGTCTTAAGACCATCACTAACTTACGTCTGCCATATGTGATCCAATGTATCTACAAAGAAACTGCAAGTAATCCCAAACAAATGCTTAATAACCAAGCCCCATGCTACATCATCAGTAACCAGCTTCATAAAGAGTTAAAACGAGAACCGATCAAAGATTTTGTTACAAGAATTTTCCAAACATTCTTTGAATTCCTTAAAATACTTCATGTGCCGCCATCTTTTCATATGAAGAACTTACCAAAACCCCAAAAGAATTAGATCTTGCAATCTAAAAGATTATTTAAAACCCCCGCAATGAACTAAAACTGAACATACCAAAAAGTTTCGTAATTTGTTTAAAAAAGAAACAAACAACAACTAGCAATTAAGTATCTTCAATTATGATTATGCAGAACTGACAACATGGCAACAATAGTTAGGAATGGTGAAGCCTAAAAGTGAGACAAATGTATTTATTAATACCCCTGAAAGGCAACAATGCTGAACAGTTGAATAATTAAAAAAAATGGATTGCAATTATTATTTTCAGTTGCCACTTCTCAGTTTCCCTTCTTTGAGCAATACCAGCAGCACCTCCCATCCCCTACTTTCGCGACACGCTGAATCCACAAGCAGTGGGTGACATTGGTGTCCAGCAGCCAAGCTCTGGGTAATGCAGGAGTAATTGTGCCCACTTGAGCAACCCTGTTGAAAATTCCACGTTGCCAAGTTTCGCACAAAGAGAATTCTTAAAAAAATAACGCTGGCTAGAGTATTGCTACATTAAGATTAAACACATGAAGTACAGGAAAAGGAAATTGCAAGGGAGTTGTATTTAAAACATACTCTCTACAGATAACGAAATAATTGGTAAGAGTTTTTCAAATATATTCGGAGATGAAGAGGAAATAAAGAATACTCTATCATAAGCTGCGACTCATTTTTCTTAGGGGGCAGTATATATCGATCGGTGAATCGATGTGCAATGAACCGCGTAAGCACTATAACATAACCTCCTTGATTTTAAAATAGCTTTCAGTTATTTTCAATACATGGAGCATTTTGGAACTCTGTTGGACGTAATTTCATTTGTGGAATAGTCGTATTATCACTCGTGCTTTGGAAATTCTCAAATAAATTCCTTCTTCGCTTCGGGAGTCGACAATTTCCAAAGCGCTCATGGTATTACCTGTGGTAAATAAATGCCCGAGGAACATCGTGTTATTTCCGCCAGTTTTAGTATACTATATTATATTTAAATTAGACTTCTAAGGCAATTATACCCAGACTCAATGTATACGCTTCTAACACTAAGCAATTATTTAATTTACCCCGACAACTTTCAATTCGCCAGAGTTAAAAGTATTCATGAAGTCATTACTACATATTCGTTCTTCATATTGCGCTGTTATTTTTGTGATAACAGAATATTTGTACAAATATTCGCGAGAGGTATTAGCCATATACATATATGTCGTAAACGGCATAACTGCGATAATACAAAACCCAAAATCTCATAATTTGAAGCCCCGACAGATACAAGAAAAATTTGTTGAAACAGTCACTGGTAATAAGTGTATAATCTAATAAGTCCCATATGCATTCAAGATTTCCAACGCACGATAGAAATAACTGCTCATTTTGCACTATTACGAAAACTGTTATCTGACAGGGCAGAAAAATTGTGTGCCCGCTCTAGGCCTCCGAGTTCCATTAACGAACGCAGAACACTCAATTTCCAAAGCAGAGCACCTGCCGCCTTGGCGTCCGTCGGCGACAAAAGCCGGTTGCCTCACCGCCGATAACACAGCGCGCGCACTTATCGTCGGCAGCGAGCGGGGACGGCGCGGCGCGGAGTTCATGCGTAATTGCCACGTGACGCTTTATCTCGGCGCGGAAACGGCGCGGCGGCGTCCGCGACGCTGCCCGCCATGCGGGGGTGGGGGCGGCGCAGGGGGCGGGGCGGAGAGAGGAGGGGAAGAAAGGGAGGGGGCGGCTTGGCAGAGCAATGGAAGGTGATGGAGCATGTGTGGGCCTTACGTACATGGGATGGGGAGCGGCGGGAAGGACGGCGGGGACGGCGGGGACGGCGGGGACGGCGGGGACGGCGGGGACGGCGGGGACGGCGGGGACGGCGGGGACGGCGGGGACGGCGGGGACGGCGGGGACGGCGGGGACGGCGGGGACGGCGGGGACGGCGGGGACGGCGGGGACGGCGGGGACGGCGGGGACGGCGGGGACGGCGGGGACGGCGGGGACGGCGGGGACGGCGGGGACGGCGGGGACGGCGGGGACGGCGGGGACGGCGGGGACGGCGGGGACGGCGGGGACGGCGGAGTGGACAGCAGCCGGGTCGAAGGTGGGGACAACGGAGGGGATGTCGCCAATGGGACGGGCAGCGTAGGCGGCGGCGGGGGAGGCGGAGCAGGAGACACGAGACGGGTGGGTGGGAGGCGGGGGCGGAGGCCAGCTTGCAAAACGACCTGCTGCGCGGAGCTCCCTTCTCGGCCGTTGCGCCACAGACAGGTTGCTCCGCTATCGCCCACGCCGAGCGCGCTTCGCCCGTGCCTGAGGCGCTTCGCTGCGTCGCCATGCGGGCTATTAGCGCCCATTTTCTTCATGGAGGGCTCTCTTAATAAACTCCCCTTATTTACACACACTCACATAATGACAATGATCCTAATAATTTGCAACCAAAGATCTACTACAACTAATATATTCTTAATTATTTAATTAAGGGACTAATTATTTAGCTTTTCCGGATGCACCAACTACTTAGATCATTGATCCCGTAAGTGGAGTGCAGATCTCGGGAGGTGTTTCTCCCCCGCTGAAAGTTGAGAACCGGCGTCGTCTCTCGAGATGGCCCTCCTCCAGGTATTGCCCCTAGCGAGGTATCGCCGCAGCCAGGGCAAGCTCTGAGCCATGATTAGAACACAACTATAGTAATGTTACAACTGTATTGTTATTGAGTTTTGTACCAATTTTCGGTGTCATTATTATTATTATTATTATTATTATTATTATTATTACTATTACCATTACTATTACTATTACTATTATTATTATTATTATTATTATTACTATTACCATTACCATTACCAATACTATTACTATTACTATTATCACTATTTTCATTATTATTTATTACTACAAATGAGTCTACGCTCAATGGTAGTTAATTAACAGAGAAAGTACAAAAATGAAAATTTAGAGAAACAATGCACACAAATATTAAAAAAGATAAGCAGTACAAATAAACGAACAAAATAAAATAAAAGGAAGTAGACAACTACAGAAAAAAATTAAAAATGCATTACAATACGTAAGAAGTTTGCAAAAGATAAATAATACAAAAACAAACAAAAATAAAATAGAAATACAAACAAACGTACATAAAAAATATATCAAAAATAGATTAAAAGTGCCCATATCTATTCCACATTGTCTCTTCACTTCACTTCATTTTCCTGTCATCAGAATTTTATATATTAAAGGCAAGTATATTCATTGCACTTTGCCCGCACTTCTGTTGGTCTTTCCTTTTCCTGAACAACGACATTTATTAAGTAATAAGCAAGATGTCATTTCATGAAAAGATCATAGAGTGTTCAGTACCGGAGGGACTAACCTCTTCAAGGCCAAATTCAATGACGAGTTTCAATCGTCCTTATCGCCTTCCCCTCTCCGCTGGGTTTCGTCCCATTTTTCGCTGTCTTGAAATAATGAAATCCGAATTTCGTCCTCATAACGAAACGATGTCGCGGAAGCTTGTAGCACATTATCTATATACTCTTATCATAATGATTTTGTTAATGTTCACATCACACGAACAATCTTAGGGGCACAAAATTTACACTATGGCGAACCAATAAATACAAATTCTTGCGTAGTACTTAGGGACCGTCTATAAATTACGTAAAGTTAATTTGCAGTATTTTGAATACCCCCTCTCCCATCTGTAACGCGTGCTTGAACCCTCCCTAAATAATTACGGAACTCTCGCGACAAAACTACCACATTTACAAGAGATAAAAAGAATATTTAATACAGTAAAAACCATTTGTATTTATTTTATTTGTGTTACATAATATTTTTTTTGCAAATTAAAGTCAGAATTAGTTCACGACACTAAACAATAAGATTGGTGACAATTTTTGAGTGAACGAAGAACGCATTGATTTGAAAATGTTTGACAACACGCCGTTCACATGCCCTCGTGGATGTCGCTTGGGGACAGTTTACTACGCCAATTTAATTGGATCCTAGAGTATAGATTAATTTTGAATATGTTCTTCGTAATCTTACAGATTCAATCAAAAAATTAATGAAAATTATTTCCATTTATTGCAACAATTTACACAGGATCACTTTAATTTATTTAATTTCTTAAAATAATTAGTTAATATTTTCATGTTTTGGTATAGACTGAAAAAAAAAAAAACGAATTATTCCAGCAAATGTTAAAAAATACGGTTACGTAACACTAAGCGAACTCCCCTCAACCCGTATGTAACATAGCCTAACACTGCCTCAAACCCTCTCACCGTGTGTTTGGCGTTACGTAATGTATGCACGACACCTTATATAGTATAGAGAAAGTTATGTAATGCTGTAGGGAACCAATAAATACAAATTATCCGCTAACGCGCGGTATTGACATTTACAGAAAATTGTAAACAAAATTGTAACTTGAAAGAAGTATTGTTAAAAATTGGAAAAATTTTGAAGATAGCGAACATTGCTCGAAACATTTAAATACCTTTATCCCTTTCTTCTGAAATTTAAAACCAGCAACAGAAAAGTTAAGAACATTTCTTTAAGCGATCTTACATTGATGCGTGCAGTTTCACGAAAACCTAGAGTTTTTGGAGACTACAAAAGCGCAAGTAATTTGAAGTAAGACCTCATTCCAAATTATAAATAAACTAATATATTTCAATATTTTAGTTTTATTAAATTTGAAGAACATTAAGAGGGGAATGTAGGAAGAAAGGCTGTTTCCTAACCTTGCAGTGCAGTAATAGGCTTGTAGGTCTCCTGATTCGTAGCACGGGGATAAAAAGAAAACATTTTCATAAATTATAGTTTTTAGTTTTGTTTTCCCGCAGGCGGATAAAAGTTTTTGAAAGTGGCCTTATCAGAAATAACAATAAAATTACTTTCACATTCAAAATTGAACGGAGCACAAACAGCATGAAAAAATCTACTTTAGAATCATATCTAATTATTATATTTCACAACTTTATGATCTGGATATTTTCCAATGCGTAATAAAAATGAATAGTATATAATAAAGAAATAATATAAACATTCCAATGAAAAGAAAACCTGAGAAATTTTAATAATGCATATTATTTATTTATTTATTTAAAGTAATATACAGGCAACAGTACAAACTGATGAGGCCTGAATCGGCGCTATTACAATTCATTGAAGATATATCACATCATAATAATTAATATCACATGTAAATATAAATGTAATATCACATAATATCACAATAATAGTAATTTAACAAGTTTGACACAATTCTTGGACGGGGGGGAACAAAGTCCACATATCAATGGAGTCTATGGTCTTCCTCGTTGAAGAGATCATCATAAGCTCTTTTGAAGATCTGTAGACTAGGAGCCGACACCACGTCCTGGGGCAGTGTGTTCCAGGTGTCGACAACTCGGTTGCCGATGAAGTTTTTGTACTGCACTAGATTACATCTAGATTTTACAAGCTTCATACCGTGACCTCGTAATTGTGGATTTCCAGAGCGCTGAAAAATACTAGTAAGATCGGAGTTGTATTGCCCTTGCAAAATCTTGAATGTTTCAAACATATCGCTACATTGTCTCCTAGCAGTTAGAGTCTGAAGTCCGAGTCTCGCCAGTCGTTGATCATAAGCCATGTTCTTGAGGTCTGTGGGGATGCGTGTGGCTCTCCTTTGTACATTTTCTAGCAAATTCATATCTTTGAGGAAATAAGGATTCCAAATTGCAGTGCCAAATTCAACAATCGGGAGAATGTAGGTTTTATATAGTGTTGTAAACGCATCGCTTCTTATTGTATTAAACACGTATTATGCATAAAAATGCATCTCCGTGCTTAGACAATTTTGCGGTACATTTAAAAGTCTTCTTTATTTCTTCGATAATAATTAAAATATATTGTGCATAATAAAAATTCGCATGTCCCCTTGTCATTCATTAAATGAATTGACGCAAAACTAATTCTAAAAAAATTCTAAAAACTTATACATTCACACAGTTCATCAAAAAATATATTTCTAGGTTAAGAAATATAAAGTAAAGATGTACGAGTATTTCGAAAATAACGCACAGATATATTTTACGTTGTCGTAGAGAGAGTAATTTTGATAATTCCCGATGAGGAGATTTTGACGGACATACACATTTTAGAGGTCCCTGATAATGAAAACGTGTTTTTACTTTTCACGCTAGTAGTTACATAATGCTGTAGCGACAAAACGTGAATTTTTTACCGAAAAAAGTCGTAATGTGATAGCGAAAAAGTGCATAATTCTTGTTCGTATGCGTAATATATTACTGCATCTAACACGTAATGTAGTGAGAATCCATGTTTTGTGAGTCCTTCATTCCAAAATATTGGCACTGCAACGCCTCTGACCGGGAGGTCCTGACGGCGGCAGGATTTTCGACCCTAGCTTTTCAGCTAGGTCGAATTCAGTCGCTGTCTGGAGAAGAATTCTAGCTGCCGGCTGCTCTGATCGGTAGTTTTCCGTGGTTTCGCCAATCAACACCAGGCGAATGCCGGAGCAGAACAAACGGGCCACGGACCTCGCGCGATCTTCCCTTCCTCTTCCTTGTCCTATCCTCTCTCCTTACACACACACATGCACGACATTACCACATATTCCGGGAGACCGGTCAGGAGCTTAGAGCTTGTCCCGGCTGGGGCAGTGCCCCGCTGTTGGGAGAGTCCTGGTTAAGGGGGAAACCCCACTAGCCGACGGTGGGTCGGCGCCGGATCTCGCCATCCAGCGGGGGAATATCACTGCCATCTCCCGAGGAAAAAACATGCATTACACTAACGGGACTAATGACCTCAGGTGTTGACGCGCCCGGAATCACTAACAAATAACTAGAAAACCATATTTTGAACTTTTTTCTGTTGGCATGACATTGTTCCATAACTGACAAGAGCGCATTCACTGCTATCCACATGTGGGCGAGCGTGGCCTTTGTAATGAGGCGAGTGCTCCCGCCAGGCCACGGAGGAGCAGGTGTATCCGCCGCTCCGCCTGGATGCCGCTCAGGAACTGCTCGTGACTCATCCAGGCACTCACGCGCAAAGCCCAGCCTTGCAAATTCTCCCAGCGGGAAGGACAGTGCCTGAGAGGGTCTGTCTCGTATCACGTGGAAGGTGTTCTGTCAAAACGATGCATTTCATACGCTATCCCAGAGACTGACAAGTTGAATTCGTTTCGTGTCATGACAATCGTGATCTTCATGAAGCGCATTATGACTACCAACTACGTAGCACCTAATAATAAGCACCTAATAATATCACCTAATAATAATAAGCAGTGAATAATTAGTTTGAAGTTGCATGTTTTCCATTCCCAAAATATGAACATGAAACAGCAAATTTGTCTCAGTTTTTGTGACTTGCGATTGTTGTTAATTCAGTGTCACAATTTACTTGTCGTGCAAAAAATATCTCATTGTTGAAGTAGGAATTTTAAAAATGTAAAACATGTAACCAGAAATAAAATACAGAATAATTCATGTACAGTCGACTCCAGTTATAGTATACTTCTGGGGAGTAACGTATTTGATTCACTATATCAGAGGTTCACTCTAACCGATGATGTCAAATTTAAATGGAATTTTTCCACAAGGATTGATTTTATTAATAAATCGAAAAATTCATTAACAGCGCGAACTGAAGTTTTCAATATCTGTATTTGTACGTAAAAAAATCAATCGTTTTCAATTGTTTGCTTCGTACATTTTTCATTAGAGTTTTCTCCAGAGTTCGTGCTCTCTCCATACTTGATTCTGCATTGTCCCTTGTCTCTAGGTATTGTAATGCAGTTAGGACACGTTTCAATGCCTCTTGCACTGTTGGAACACCATCACATTCTCAAAAGGCCCTTTTAATCGCCTAATGACATAAGATATCCAATTAATTTCCAGGACTTATTTCCTACGTTCACTATAACCGAGGTTCAGGTTCACTATTACCGAATTTTCAAATGTCTATTTGTATGTAAGTGAAACGGGACTAGTGACTTAAGTTCACTATAATCGAAGGTTCACTATATTCAAGTTAACTATTACAGCAGTCGACTGTATGTGCTTTTATTTAAAAACCTCATACGCTTTCAATGAACCATGAGAAGCGAGAAAATAAAATATAAGATATTTATCGTTTCCGAATATTTTTGGCACTTGATACTTACGTTAAAATTCAGAACATACCATTTATCGGCTTACTCAGTCGGTAGAGGCGTTCGAGGCTGCATACTAGTGATGACAAATTTTACCAAAACATCGATACATCGATGTTTTGATACATCGTTAAAGGGTTTTCGATGTCGATAAAAACATCGACGAGGAAACATTAATGTTTAAAACCTCGAAGCTTTAATTATGGACTAAAAAACATGCTATTTTCCTATCCATTTTTAATTACAGCACGTAAAAGGAATATATTTTATTGTTTGGTTACCAGCATGTTAGTAGTAAGTAAAAATTATTATCGAATGTACAGAATAAAATAAACAATAAAGAGCATCGTGTTTTGCTATCGATTTCGTGTTTCACTATCGATTCAGGCAATGACACGCCTGGCGATAACATACATTCATAACACGAGCAGCTCCCAAACTTCCTCGGATTGCGCAGGCGAAATGTGCAGCGTGACAAAGAGGATGCCACAAAACAACGATATTGCTGTGGATTGCTGGTACTCTACAACGTGCTTAAACCCATTTATTCAAAAAATATAAAGAAAATAAAAATTTAAAAAACATCGATGTTTTTGCAACAAAATATCGATGTGAAGGAAACATCGAAAACAATTTCGATGTTTCTGGTGGACAACATCGATGTTTTAAAAAATCGATGTTTTTTGCCATCCCTACTGCATATACAAATGGCAAGCCTGTGCAGACACTCGGAGAGATGGCTAGTCACTACGCGGCAGCGGCAGTACCTATCTTTCCTTGAGTCGCGATCTTATTGCGCAGTTGCTCCCCAATGAATGACTTTTTTTCTGAGGCACGTATTTTCCTTTCGACTGCGGAACTTTCCGTGGTATATCAAGAGGTGGCTGTTTTTTGTGATTTGTTACTTCAGCATTGTGATTAAAATAATGGGTTTTATTGGGCATATAAATACATATTTGTGCAGTTTAATGTGATATTATCAAGTTTCTGATAAAATCACAATTTATAATATTTTTGAATATTTTTCAATAAAAACATTATAATGGTCGCAAAGATATACGATTAGAAGAAATATTTTTTAGAAGAAATTAAAAGTAACACATTTTTTAAAATCGTTGTGAACTTCGCTTAACATAATGAAAAGTGTGTTTACGTCAATGAAAAGAACTAGAATATGGTTGACATGTGGTGTACCACGGTTGTGAAACATTAAGTCTGGTTCAACGTCTAACAAGATTCGTTGTCAAGTACAGAGAATTGAATGGATTTTTCTGCAATAAATCTTACTTTGAGTTAAATTGGTTACATTTTTATGAATTTGTACTCATAAATGCATGCAAATTTCGTCATTTTCAGATCATAGAAATTACACCGTTTTCTTCAGCGATGATACCCATATTTTAAAAGAAGGAAAGTAAATCTCCTTAGCCATCAAATGAAAACATTTGATTTTTAATTTTGGAGGGTAATTGTCTTCTGATGTACTTTGTAAGAAATGTACGATCTTACGACTCGTGAAACAAATATGACGTAATTAATAGCACGGAGAATTCATGTGACGGTGCTGAATCTTCTTTGTCTCTCGGTTCTGCAGCAAGAGATGCTTCGACAGGAGACATCTGAATAATGATCGATCCACATATTGCAATACGTCAACTTCTAACCGCGGCCAGATTCCATTATCTCAAAATATCTTCCTGATAACGTCACCGTCAATTTCCCCAGAGGGTCGCCAACGTCAGAAAACGTCTTAAAACGTTGCATCTATCATTACGTTTCAGCTTGAAAATAAATTAGCGATGATCGCTATAAACATGGATTAGAGTCAAAACCGTCTTAAGAGAAAATGAGTGATCATGAGAATATAGTGCGTTGATAAAAAAATTGAAAAATAATGTGATTTCTTTCTACAAACCTTTCGAATGAATCGCAGTCAATAGCACAAAAACTATTATTACTTTTATTAAAAAACAAAACACTATGTTTCAAAAAACCATTAACCCTAAAGAAAAGTTGATGGTTCGTAATTTACGAGATCGCCGCGCCGCCAGCGCAGGTAGGAACCAACTCTCCAAAAGATTCCTCTCGACAGTAGGTTCCGGAACACTCCCCAAATTAATTATTAATTTAATAGAAATAGTTATATGCTTAAAATATAATTTAATAATTATAAATTATACTTAATAACAGTTAGTATCAGTAGTGACACTGGCTCTTAGTGAATATAATAATAATAATAATAAATACATAAATAAATAAATAAATAAAATAGAAAATATATTGATTGATTGATTACTGATTCCGGGCGCGTCCACTAATAAGGTCATTAGTTCCGTAAGTGTAGAGGATGTTTTTAATCGCGAGGTGGTGGTGATCTTCCCCCACTGGATGGCGAGATCTGGCGCCGACCTACCGTAGGCTAGTGCGGTTTCCCCCCACCAGGTATCTCCCACTAGCGAGGCACCGTCCCTGCCGGGACAAATTCTAAGTCCCCAACTAGTCTCCTGGCACGTATGGTAGTGTGGTGCATGTTAGTGTGTGTGTAAGTGCATAACTGTGAGTAAGGATAGGACAATGAAGAGGAAGGAAAGATCGCGCACGGTCCATGGCCCGTTTGTTAGGGTACTGGTTCGGCATTCGCCTGGTATTGAACCGAGAAACCACGGTAAAGTACCGATCAGAGCAGCCGGCCGCTAGAATTCTCCTCCAGACGACTGAATTTCATCTAGCTGAAAAGCTAGTGTCGAAAATCCTGCCGCCGTCGGGACTCGATAAAAAATAGAGTTTACAATAATATTTTATCGTTTATAACTGGCAATTTAATTAGATTCGTAGACTGATTCAATTAAATGGAAAATAATTTAATTTCGAGTTTAGGAATATTTGTCAAACTAAACGTTGAAGTGTTTGTCCTCTGTTTCTTTCTTCTTCTTTTTCTTTTCTATTTTGTTTCCGATGTAACAGAACGCCGTTTCATCGCCATCCGAACCGGGAGCGGTGGCTCAGTGCATCAGCTGATGTCGCTGCAGTCCCTCTGACCGGGAGAATTCTGGCAGGCGGCTGCTCTGATCGGTAGTTTTCCGTGGTTTCTCCGATCAACACCGGGAGAATGCCGGAGCAGTACCCTACCAAACGGGGCACGGACCGCGCGCGATCTTTCCTTCATCTTCCTTGTCCTATTATCTCCCCTTACACACACACACACACACACACTAACTAGCACTACACTAGCACACATGCCGGGAGAACGGTCGGGAGCTTAGAGCTTGTTCCAGCTGGGACAAGCTGGTGGGAGAGTCCTGGTGAGGGGGAAACACCGCTAGTCGACGGCAGGTCGGCGCCGGATCTCGCCATCCAGAGGGAAGATCTCCCCCTCCTCTCGATGGAAAAACGTGCACTGCACTTACGGGACTAATGACCTCGGTAATTGACGCGCCCGAAATCACTTACAATCAATCGCCCTCCGCCAGAATTCATGCCCTGCCTCTGGAGAGACGGAACGGTCTTTGCCGTTCTCTCCCAGAGGGATCGAGCGCATTGCGAAATACTTTGAGGGGTGGGGCCTGTCGAGATAGATGTTGGCGTTTCAGAAAATGTGAATTGACCTTACAGAGTTCAAAGTGCGAGTAGTTATCAAAATCACTTCTCAGCGACCAGATGGGATATCTTCCCGCTCCATATTGCTATTTCCGCGTGTGGTGCTGCTATTGTGAGCGGGCTGCATGACAAATGGTCAATACTGAATAATAATAATAATGATAATAATTATGATGATGATAATAAATAATAATAATAATAATAATAATAATAATGGACATGTAAACATTACGTTTTGAAATCGAAAAAAATATAGCACAAAATTATCGATGAGTATTAATGCAAATTTTAAAAAAATTAGAAAATCATTATCAAGATATTGTTTAGCTCTCCTTCCACTTCAGAGATCGTGCATTAATCAGATTTATTTCTAATTTGAATAACATGTTATGTTTTACAAAGTACTTAAATCGCGAATTTCAAATACTTTGTCTCTACCACTGTTCAGAACGCTCGCTGGGATGTAACTTGTTTCCGAACCGTAGTCGGACCCGCTCGTTACCCGCAAACTCACCGATAATTTAAGTACTTCCGTCTACTTGAACAAGCAAATACCATCAGTTTTAATTTAAGCACCGCACTCTCCTCGTCTCCGCTGCGAGGTCCTCGCAGCGTGCTTGGATCCACGTTGGCCCCGCCTGTTTTTCGGCGGCGGGGCAAGGCCGGGTCGGGTTTTCGGGGCATTATGTTATTTGTGACGTGACTCCACCGCCTCCGCCGCCTCCATCGCCCGCGGCTGTTTGGAAAGACGCCGCCGTTGTTTGGAAAGACGCCGGAAGATCCGTCTTGTGGAACGCACGTGCCTTCACTTTCGCGCGGGCCCTGTCGTTATGACCGGCGGTCGATCGCGACGTGGAAGGCAGATAACGACGAGGTCCGTTCTGGAAGGCTCCGAGGCGAACACCTCTGGATGGGAAATCTCGGGAACGGCCGAGTTTGGAAACAGGGACCGCTTCCGTCTATGCGAATCAGCATGAACGTGTTGCGGAAATGTTGTTGAAGAGTCGGGTTTCATGTGATGGATTCATTGGAGTTGAGGTGAGACTCGAGAAAAATAAGCCAGCTGATGGCTCATTAGTAACGTAAATAGTGTTGTGTTGCAATATAGCTAATACGTAATATAGTTAAATAATATTCAATAATATTTCGCGAAAAATATTTATAATAATATAATATAATTTAAATGAATGACAATAAATATCTAAAGAAATCTTGTTCAGTTCCACATATATTTGCTTACAATTAAATGAATTTTCATAATATTTCATGAATTACGTTTCTATTTTATTATATTAGTATTTAATACTTTATTTCTTTTTGCAGGAAGGGTCAACGATTTTGAAGATCATCTTATACACCGAATACACCGATAATACACCAAATCGAAAAAGGTAAAAGTGCAATTGATGAATTCCTCACTGAATCTGGAGATGGTAGTAATTGGGGGAAGAGATTGGACCGTGGTCCATGATCAATTGGTAGCTCTGTCTGTAGGTCTGATCACAGATTTGCTCAAGCCACCTACGAGAATGATAAGAAATCTACTTCAACCGAAACCAGAATTTAGGATCTGCAGATTCTCCATGTTTATTTCTTTTTCTGATCTTTGAAAGTCCTTAATTCTACCTAAATTCATTAATACATGGTTTATTAAACTAAAACGGATTATTAATATATGCCATGCAATGCTAAGAAAATATTACGGAACATATTAATGTTGTTCAGATTAAATTTATCTTAACGAATTTTAACTTTTAGAGATAAATGAAAAATCCTTACTTAAATCACTGTGCAAATAAGAATAATAATATGAACGTATTGTTATAATGTTTACAACACCACAGTTATGAATTTTGCATTTGCTTTTGCAGGATATTAATTCTCAGAAGTCTCAGGGATATGGCGGTTTAGCAACCATGGCTTGGGTAAGATGGCTGTTTAGCAACCATGAATACAAGAAACACGGTAAGTATACATAGTGGTTATCTTTAAGAACAATTATCATTGCGTCAATATACTTTAAACTTGGTATTCTGTCTTTGTTTGGAAGAGGTTCGGCTATAAAAGCACGTTCCGGTCGTAAAGCTATAGTCATTTATGATAATTTAAATTTCTGCACGAATTAGTTCTTAATTCATTTGTTCTACGAATTTCTTTTTTAGTCTAACCTTTTATATAAGCCTGGTTTTATTAGTTGTTCAGAATCACGACTTAAAAGAAATGAGGATTACGAAAATAAGTGCAATATTCCTCTCACGGTCTAAGACGTTCGTTTCGCGTCGTTCTTCGTTCGGGGAAAATAATTTGGACTTAATCAGAGATATTTGCTCGTTAAGGCCTAATTACGAAAGCAGACAGTTTGGTATCATTGTTTGGGACAGATCTCAAAGAGCGAATCAAACTTTGCCCCGAAATTCCTTATAATTTGATATGCGACACGCTTGACTAAATCAAGAAGAATTTTACTTCCCGATCCGGACGTTCGTAGCCCCATCATTTATATTACTGCGACAAGGCGTAGTACACGGCAATACATGCAAGTTAAAACGCTTAATTTGAATTTGTAGCAGATTCGTGTCGTTCCTCACCGTCTTATACTTTCTCGCTACAGAGTGGAGAGAAAATTATATAATACTGCTCCATTTGGTTGGTTGGTTAATGATTCCGTGCGCGTCAACAGCTTAGGTCATTTGTCCCTTAAGTTTAGTGCATGTTTTTCCTCGTGAGATGGCGGTGATCTTCCCCCACTGGATGGCGAGATCCGGCCCCGACCTACCGTCGGCTAGTGGGGTTTCCCCCTAACCAGGACTCTCCCACCAGCGGGGCACCGTCCCAGTCGGGACAAGCTCTAAGCTCCCGACCGGTCTCCCGGAATATGTGGTAGTGTAGTGCATGTTAGTGTAAGTGTGTGTGTAAGGGGATAGGAGAGGACAAGGAAGAGGAAGGAAAGATCGCGCGCGGTCGAAAATCATGGTGTCGAAAATCCTGCCGCCGAGAGGACTCGAACCTAGCGCCCCCCGGTCAGAGGCGCTGCAGTGACATCAGTTGATGCACTGAGCTACAGCTCCGGGTCATGCTATTCGAAAACACGGCGAAATTTCGGCAGAAAAACGTTTATTACAGGGCCCTGGTAACAAAAAGTTGATAGATTCAATTGCTAAATTAAAAAGAAAATCATCTAACACATGGTGTAGCCAAAATCCATGTCTTGTGGGTCCTTGATACCGAAAAATCGAACGACGGCAAAACATCTGTCTGCCCGTTCGTCCGTCTCTCCGTCTGTTAACAACGCTATGAGCTAAACCGTTTAGCCAATTTTCTCCAAAATTGATACTTCTCAATGGATTTGGCTGATGTCGTGGCTTCTTGAATTTGAAACATTTGTTTTTAATTTTGGGAAGAACTTTACATAAAGCCCCAGGGACATTTTCAAAATAAAAAAAATGCCTCCATCATTCTTGATTAAATTATATTGTTCGGTTAGTATAAAATACATTTGAGAGAATGATGTACGCCTCATGTTTGTTGAAAGCCCTGATTTTTTGAAAATTGCAAAAGTTCAAATTTTTTTCGGCGTCTTCTTACAATTACAATTATGAAGATAGAGATTTTTCCCTTAATGGAATCTGTTCCTTAAAAATAGATTTTACAACACGGTCATGTACAATTTTTCGAAAATCTGGATACTTCTCGGGTAATTTAGCATGAAAATATGGGCGAGAAAGTACGTGCTGTTTTAGCACCACTAGTTTCGAACGTCATTACCGCAGGCCCCGTACGGGGTTGCAAGCCCTTGGCAAGTTGACTCGCTATCGTTCAAGCACATCTTCGTGGCGAAGATGACGTTTTACCGTCGTTCGATTTTTCGGTATCAAGGACCACAAAACATGGATTTTGTCTACACCATGTGTTAGAGAATTTTTTTTCTAAATTTAGCAACTGGATTTATCTACTTTTGTTACCAGACGTACTTGGTGAAGAGACTGGGCTTCCACCTATGTGATTAATATTAAACCGCCTCTAGTCTGTGCAACTCATGATTTCCGACGCATTTTTTGCCGAAAATGATAACAGCGAAAAGAGATACGGACAAGTACCGAACACCCGTACATGACAATAAAAAAAGGAAAAACAAAAGGAGTGTAACAACAACTGCAACTACCTACAACATTCTCATTGCGAAGAAATCAATGCTCAGACTTTAGTAAAAATAACAGAACTCCTTGAGGCTGCACGTGTCAAATGTCTTAGCTTACACTTGTACAACCATTTGACATAGAAAACTTGTATAATCTGAAAACGAAAAGAAGCACAACTGAAAGAACGAAAATTGGTATGATTCCTCAACCAAAAGGCGCATCTCCCTCTGTACAACAAAGTGTTACTACACGAAACTGTCTAAACTTACTAAGCTCTAAGTTCACAATTATGGGGCTTCGCCACTGAAACAAACGGTGAGATTCTTATAAGATTAGAAACCAAAATCTTATGAACGTCATGTAGAGCACCAATGTTCGTTATCAGCAAAACTATCCGTTAGTCGGCAATATGAACAAATCTGAACATCCAATCTACTGCGGAAATCATTACTAAAAGAAGCAATGAGTATCTGACGAAATTTAGTGAACTTTCAAACTCTCTAACGATCTACTTGACAATAGTGAACACATACTATACATAGACTGAAACGAAAACACATCTTGGAACTGCCAAACCGTTTCTGTAATCGCTAATTAAACTAATTATGTAATAATGTCTGTAAAAATGTTATTTTGTCAATTCAAACCATTTACTGAATGCTCTACGAGAACATATGTAAATTTCTGAAACTTTTCTACTACTGAAAATTACTTGCAGAGAAACTCTGCAGTTGCGAAATAAAAAAACTACATCAAGATAGAACATAACATATTATGCCACAATTTGAATATTCAACTGTTTTTTCCAGACAATTCTAAACTTGACGGTCTTCTCGAACGTTCAGTTGTCTGAGAACTGAAATTCGGCTGGGATTTATAACTTTGCTTACGGTACATGACACCATCCCTCTTGGACTTGTGGGGCTAAAACAGCACCTACTTTTTCGCTCGTATTTTCAGGGAACATTATGCGAAATGTACTTAAATTTTCGAAAAAGTTTACCTCATCTTATTTTAAAGTCTACCTTTAAGGAACATATTTTATTAAGGAAAAAATCTGTATCTTTAATATTTTTGTTGTAGGAGGACTCCGAAAAAAATTGAACTTTGCAATTTTCGAGGAATGAGGATTTTCAAAAAACATGAGACTTGCGCCATTGTCTTAAACTTTCTTTACACCAAAATTTAATAAAAAACGATGGATCCATTATTTTTTTTGAAATTTGTAGGAAGTCCCAGGGGTTTTATGTACAGTACCTCCAAAATTAAAATTTCGGTTTCAAAATCAAGGGGCTGCGACATCAGTCAGATCGATTGGGAAATATCAATTTTGGAGAAAATCGGCTGAACGGTTTAGCCGCTAGCGTTGTTCGCAGAAGGACAGATAGGTAGAGAGACAGGCGGACAGATGGAAAGACGGACAGTCAGAGAGACAGACGTTTTGCCATCATTCGATTCAAATTCGATTCGATTCGTTTTGCGATCATTTAGTTTTTCGGTATCAAGGAGCCAAAAAACTTGGATTCTGGGATCCACGGGTTAGAGGATTTTTTCCCCTAAATTTATCCACTGCAACTGAATTTATCCACTTTTTCGTTACCAGGATCCTGTAATGAGTTTTTCTGTTGAACATTCACCGTTTTTTTTTCGCGCAGCACTACATAACTTTCTCTTTACTCCGTAGCCAGGAAGTAAAAAACAACCCCGATATAATACCATTTTGAATTGCGAACGTGAAATCTCGACCAATGATCTTAATATCAATATAAAATGTGTTTGTGAAGAAAAATAGAGAGCGAGAGTGATAAATGAGGAAAAATATATCTTGCACAATATTCCTCGCCAAGTCATAAAATAAAACGGTTTTTCTTTTATTTTTGTGTCAAGAAATTGTTATTAAATTAAACTACAATATTATAAGAATGAAAATGAAACATTCAGTTTTTATTTTGTGCACATGGTAAGGAGTGAGGCAATGCAAATGCCAAGCAAGCTCTTAGTTGTGACAAAATATATGGTATAAACCATGTGTACATTAACAAAAAAACTCCCTAATAATTTGAAATAGAAGATATGCAATGCATTGATAAAGCAAGTTTGCGATGTTTTCTCGGTCGCATTTACACAACGAGCCATTTCTCTCGCAAATTATTGTAGCAACGAAAAAGAGGCTCCTGCCTAACTGAACTAAACTAAACATAAACATATACGTCAACATAAATAAACACTTACATAAACATACACATAAACCTAAAAAACCTCAACATCTGAACATACACGTTGGTCGCCACTGTCACACAATTTCCTACTTATTAATTCCCGGCTGATCTTTAGTGCCCGCGCCTCAGCTAGCATTTGCCCGCCTCACCTTGGCGTGAATCCCGTGATCGCTCCATACGGAGAACACTAAAAAAATATCGGCGTGATCGTGCTTGGGTCAGTTTCTAGCTAATAAATAACGTACACATAACACAATTCAAAATTCAAATGACCCGCCGTAGGCGCTCATCTATTTATTTTACTGTATTAGCAAATTTAACACAAATTCTGCCCGTTACGGTCTATGAACATCACCGCATTCGTTTGGTCGCGGCGATTTCTGCTCCTTTGCATAAACACATTGACACTAATATTCAAACACATACAATAACCCATAAAATTAATTATACACATTCACACATAACAACAAAAAAAATATTTACACTCATTCACTCGAATGCGCATTCTGTTGTACCCTAAAATTTAATCTAATACTAATGAAACAATACTTGGTCTTCAACAGAATGTCTTTCCTTTTGTGGATTTCCTTCATTCACGCAATAATAAAAAAATAGGTTGTCGTCACTTCCCTTGTTCTGCCACTCTGCGCATCTCGCCTACACAGCACTGCCGTCTGCTTCCAACCCCGCTGGACACGTAGATACTCGCTGGCTACCAGTCTCCTTTGCCCAGGCTCCAATTCAATCGCCCGTCGTCCAAAATCCAAAAATTACTGTTCGCGGCGATTATTCACCGTCCTTAAATTTAATTCCGCCGGCTCAATTATTCCGGGATAAACACAAAAACAACTATTACAAAATTACTATAAACACGAACGAAAATGACGAATAATTAAAATAATTAAATTTCTACTAATATTCTAACGCGACCTAAATTCCATTAATCACCAATAAATGTTGCGATAGATTACTGTTCATTACTTAACACTGCAAAATAAAATCAACGGTATCGTGTTCAAGTCCGAAAATAAAAGTTTCACTACTATCACATACATCTGACCTCTCCCAGATCTAAGCTGCTTCTCACCCGTCTACTTCAACACAATATTGTTGTCCTTTTCTTAGCGTTGTTCATCTTTCAAAACAGCCGCCCATCACCGACTGAAATTCACCACTATATTTTATGTTCAAGTTCGACATTTTCGGTGTTTAGCGCTGTTTCGTAATCACTATCTTTCTTCTGGGCCTTGTAAACATTTAATCCGTTGTCATCGGGTCTTTTTATTGTTCCTTTTATTTACAATGTAATATTCGTACCTTCCGGGATGCCGTGTGGTGTTGCTGTATTTTACTCGCGCGTCGATTGTTTCTTAATCCCCTATGTAATGATACTTTAGATTAATTCTTTCCGGTCTTGCATTCGTTCCTCCGGGTCGAGACTAATTTTGCCGGATTCCTCGTAATTCCCTCTATTGCTTTCCAAAGTTTCGACGTAATCCGTCGACGCGTTCTCAAGAAATTAACCGAAATGTGGTTTTCCCTATGTCATTAGCATATCAACAATGACTTCATGTTGCTACTTCAAACATGTTAAAAATACAAATTCTTTCGTTTATGATTTCTCGTGAACCCGTGGTGCGATTTTCTTGATCTTGGTGTCATAGTTTTTCTAAAATTGTCCGCCAAATGGTGTTCACGTTGCCCTGCCCCAAATTTCCCGTTTTCACTGATTTCCAAAAAATTCCCCTTCCGCGGCACGATCGCTCATTGTTTTCCGGCGTTGCCTAAATTCTCTTGGAGTTCGACTGGAAATACTGTTCAATAAATTATTTAATAAATTATGTTATCGGACCGGTACAAATCATTACAATATATATATATATATATATATATATATATATATATATATATATATATATATAAATTTATCCGATATACGTACTATCGTGACAAAGGGACTGTCAACAGTTCATTAGAGAAAAGTTTCCCCAAACTTAACTTTATTGGACGTTTATGGAGCCTTAACGGGCGTTCTCATAATCGTTAGGAAGTAAATTCGATTTTATTAGATTTGTTCCATTTTATTGATTTGTTTTGAATGATTTGATTTGATTTGAATGATTTGATGTATTTGTCAATGAACAGTAAAAACTGTACGTGACATGTGGGGTAGAAGTAGAATCTGCACTCGCTTTCTTGAGCTCTGTGTAATGAACCGTCCTCCTCATATCTATAAAACAACTATAATCGCCCCTCGTTAGGCGTACCAAAATATGTAATGAACCACTACCTGCTCTAGATCAACTATAATCTTTATAATCGCCCGGCGTTATAACGCCAAAATAATAACCAAAACCCGCTCTTATCAATTGCCCTGGTTATACTCAGCTTCCACCTCCAAGGTTGCCCGTCGACTAGCTGCCTCCCCCCCCCCCAGAACTTCCGATATTTTCTTACTTACACATAAAATCTGGGCGTGAGGTTGTGGCTGACCTGTACAGGATCTAACAACTATTCGGGCACGTGGGCGTAGGTCATTAACTAGCTACATGTAACAATTAAACTACGTTCGTTTAATTTAATGTCGAACCAAGTGATGTTCGCCATTTATTTTCTGTAATTCCTGTGCTAGTCGTTATTCCAGTTGAAATATATATATATAAATACAAACTGGGGTCGTTGCTCTCCCATGACTCACATAATACACTTAACGACAAACAAAATAAACACATAAACACATGAACGATATAATGCCCTTAAATTACATGACACAAAATCCAAAATATTTCCATTCATACTGACAATTATAAATAAACTCATTCACACCCGAATGCGCATTCTGCCTGTATACCTATTGAATCTATTTTACGTTAAGACAGAACTTGATCTTGTACAGAAGCTAATTTTAATCTTTCTTCTCCTTCAAAATGTGAATTTCATAACAAAAAAAACAAAGTTTCATAACTTCCCTTTTGCAGAAAACGCTGTAATCCGCAGCAAACCATTGCTGCGCGCCGTCCTCGATGTATATTACGCAGCATCCTCCAAATCCATTCTCCCGCAGCATTTCTCCATCCCCACACATTACCAAAATTTTCTTGAGCTCGCTAATATCTTCTTAGCATGTCCTTTCATTCCCCTATCATCCTATTTCCATTACGCAACTAACAACGCGATTATCTGTCTATCGCGTGCTACATTTCCTCCAAAATGTCCTATTGTTGAATATACTGCGACACATAAAATATTTCCGCGTTACGCATTGTTATTACGAACATCATTGCCTAAACTCACTATATCCATTCATGTTCACCGTGTTTCTCGCACAATTGCCTACTAAATTTTTTATCTTTTTCCGGAGCATTCTTCCCCACGTCTGACTTCGAGCTTGCTACGCATCATCTTTTTTTCATTGTTGCCTTGTGTCTTCAACTTTTTTTTCTGGAACATTTACCGATCGCTTACGTGTCTTTATCAAAAATATCATACCATTTTACTTAATTCTGTCCTTTCCAGGCTATTTCTCTTTATTACTACTTTTAATTATCAATTTATATCTTATTACTATTTCTTATACGATCTCCTCATGTTTATTAACGCCAAAATTGCTTTATTTCCGTCGCTCGCGACGCATCATTGTTCTCTCGTAAAATTTCCAAATATACAATTTCAATTGGCATCTCTACTGCAGCTCCTCGATATTTTTCAGAGTTGCGAGTAATGTCATAATTTTCCGCGTGATTTTCTTTGTTAATCCCGAAAGTTTCATTTCAATCGCTTTACGCGTTCTCTTAATTTTTAGGAAAAACCGCTTCTCTACATTACCTTTCTTATGATAACAATGGCTGTAAAAATCTCTAGTTATATTGTCTAAAGTGTACTTTCAAAATCACTCATATCTTTTAAACCCCCGATGCGATTCGCTTCGAATAACTTTTGAAATGTTCCTCTAAATGAATGCTATTGATTTGTACTGTCCAAATCGGGATTTTGTCGCGTCTTCTTTAATTTATAAAAAAACTATTAGTGCGCGACACCGCTTTCTTCTGTTTTTCCATCTCCTACTCATGCCATTCCTTGTTATGTTTGTTCTTTGCATCTAAATTGTTCGTGGGGATCTTAGATTGTTACATATATATATATATATATATATACATATATACATATATATATATATATATATATATATATATATATATATACACACACCATTTCTAAATTTGGAAAATGAATACATGAATACAGTACAAAGGAGGGCCTCAAAAATATTTTAGCTGGAGACATCGAAGGGATAAATCCGCCGCTGTGTTGGATCCCGAAATGACTTCAGAATATCTTCATTACTGAACGGCCGACCATGAACTCGGCTCCCGGCACTGCAATGACAGAGGTTTCAGCGACATACAGCGAGTGCAAAGGACCCCAAGGAGGAAAGTATTCGGCGCCGTGGGGGAAAGCGGGCCGCCAAACCTGGTCAACAGCTGCAACCTTACTACACTACCAGATAGCTTCAAAAACGGCTCAGCCTGAATGATCCATTCTTGCTTCAGCAATGGGCGTGCGCTAAGGGCTTAAACTTAATTCTGGCGTTAATGTTATAAGTATAAGTGTCTTTATATGTATTTTCTTTCATTCTTTTTTATTATTTTATTTTTTTAAATTTTTGTTAGGACTTTTATCCAGCCAACAGCCGGTTACTCTTTACGCCCCGATGGGACGCATATTCGACGATACACTAGACACCAACACACTTGCGGGCTCCTCTGATCTGGGGTCAGCAGAACGCGAGGCCCTCCGCGACAACATATACAAAGTCAAGGGACAAACAACCATGCCCAAGGCAGGACTCGAACCCGCGACCCTTCGGACCGAAGCGCTGAGTCGGTACTCGCTCTTAGCCACCTCGACCATTTCATTCTTTTAAAAATAAAATAATGTATTTGTTTTACACCTGGGCACTGGACAATAAATAGTAATAACGAATACATAACTATGGGCACAGGATACAAAATTTAAAAAAGTGAAGAAATAAAATATTTAGGGGTAACAATTGAGAAGCAGGAGCTTTATGAGACAGAGGTTTTGGAATGGATTACACAAGCCAAAAAACTCATCGGTTCCCTGAATTCTATCCTATGGGACAAGAATATAATTAAAAGAACAAAACTAATGATACATAGAGTAATAATCCAACGTGTTGCACTGTATGGTGCTGAGATTTGGCAACTCTCAGAACAAATGAGAACAAAGTTGAGGGTCATGGAAACGGACTTTCTTAGAAAATCCATTGGCATCTCAAGAAGAGAGAAAATACAAAATGAAAGAATAAAAGAAATGAAGCATGATATACTGCATGAAATTGAAAGGAAACAACTGTTATGGTCTGGACACGTGCAGAGGATGCAGAGCAATAGACTTCCAAAGAAGCTTTTGGATTGGCAACTGCAAGAAATAAGGAAAAGAGGTCGGCCCCGACCTGGTTGGAGAAACAACATAGAGAAGATAATGGCTGGATGGCAGATACCTCCTGGGACTTGGAACAATAGAGAAGAGTGGAAGAAGAAGTTAGGCGCTGTGTAGCGTCACGGTGGCGGCCGTGGGTGGGAGGAGGAGCGGAAGTATCGCATACTTGCGGGCATGAATAGCTTGGCGCCCAGGCGTTGGGATACATTTAGACAAAGGGGACGCCAGCTTGACCGGGAAGGTCACGTGGTAGACGCGAGCCTCCCTCCCACACCTAGGACGGTCACGTGACGGCTGCACTCTGGTATAAAATCGAGCCGACGAGCTCAGACGGGGGTTTTAATTCTGGAAACCTCGCGCGATGCGCAAAACTTTACGCCCAGGCTGGAGCGTGTCGTGCCTAGTGCACGGGTGATGAGGTCACGGTAGTGGCGCGGGAGTAGCGTCAGAGGAGGCGGGGCCTCCCTAGCTATGTGGGGTATCCACAGGGAAATACTTACAAGTGTGTAGGTTCGGAGCAGAAGTTGGTTATTGTACATACATGTAAATAAACTTGTACATACTTGTAAATGTCTGTGTGTTTTTTCTCCAAGACGCCACACGCTGTAAGATCCACCTGAGGGTCAACCAAACGGCTAAGAAGAAGATAATGTATTTGTATGCATCATATTGTTCAGTTCGCCGGTCGCAGTTTTGCTGTTGTTTATATCGTGAAAATTGATAGCTACTTAAGTACAGAGCTGTAATAAAGAGCCATTTCACCGTCTACGGAGACGTAAGTAAACAGCCTAGAAAGGCGATCAGATAAGATAAAATACATAAATTTGTAAAAACTAGCTATAAATTGTAACAAATAAATGTGTAAATTTTAGATTTGTAAAATCTGACTTAACTGTGGAAATATATTTGGATGTAATTAATACTGATATTTATAACTAAAACACATGTAGAAATCATGTTCAAGAATCAGTACCAACAGCTAACTTCAAGAAATCCACACACAATACATGTACGTTACTTTACAACGCATTGCCAGATGACATTAAACAATTGAAACAGGTAAACAAATTTAAGTTAAAAGTAAAATATTTTCTGCTGCATAACTGTTCCTATACAATTAGAGACTATACTTATAAAAAAGAAAAATAATGTTTGTTCTAACAAAACAATGATATAGTATAATAAATTAGTTTACATTAGCATTGTATAATTTTAAAAAAGACTCAATATGCCTGTAACAAGTAATGTACTTCAGCTTCCGGGTCAATGACCCCCATCTCTATCGGGTTTTTGTCGAGTTTCCCTTATCCATTGAGCAAATACTGAGATGGTCCCTTGTTTTGCTTCTAGTCGTAAATGTAGCTTCACAATGCGCACGTTTTATTGAGCTTTCCTTTTACTTGTAGTGGTAGGAGTAGAGCTGTGGGTGAGCTACTATTTTGTTAGCAATGCAGAAAAATCAAATCTGCTGTTCGTTTTCCGTTGCAAATAGGTTTTCTATAACTCGGGAAGGAAAATGTTTAGTATTTTCAAATGTTGATAACCTCGCGATTTTTTAAAATTTTTATTATTATTACAATTATTATTATTATTATTATTATTATTATTATTTTATTATTATATTATTAATATTATTATGATAAACCTCTGGGATGGCCCAGGGCAGTGTACTAGCTTCCCGTGCTGTGGTCCCGGGTTCGATTCCCGGTCGAGGCAAAAAAAGAGTTGTAGCTTTCCTTTAAAATCGTCCCAGTTTCCGTAGCTGTGGACGAAGAAAAGCTCAAGCATTATTATTATTATTAATAATATTAATAATATAATTGATAAAAAATTTTAATATATATTTTTTAATATTTCATCTTTCAACTATTTATAGTTAAAATGTTGGGAAGGGATTCTGGAACTCAAGAAAGCGTGCGCAGGTTATCTTCTCCCCCATACGCCACATGCAGTTATGTGACTAAATAAATGTAAATTTTCAAAGCTTTTCCTCTAAGTGTCCGAAGTTTCAGAAATAAGTTAGAACAATGAGAGTAATAGACATTAAACGAGTAAGTGCTGTGAAGTCAGTGTAATTCAAAGTAAAAACAGTGTAGTGTAGTGTAGTGTAGTGTAGTGTAGTGTAGTGCAATGCAGTGCAGTGCAGTTAAGTGCAGTTAAATGTAGTGAACGCGATCAATGAATTGAAAAAAATAAATTTAGCCAATATTTATGTAGCTTGTATTACATTTTAGCACCAACATATAATTATTGGATATCGTGACAGAGTTGAAATAATTGTTATAATACTTAATATTAGTGATCTTCGGCTTGTACTGTACTCCTTTATTATTATTGTTATTATTAATATCGTTATTATTATTGTAATTATTGTTATTTAACTGCCACCGGGTCATACCCAATTGCAGTTCAAATAAATGTATGTATTATGTATGTATGTAAATGTAAATCTGAGCTGTGTGGGGGGGCCAGGTAGCACGGAGGCTGGTGAGGCGGGCGCCGTGGGCGAAAGCGGGGCCGCCGAAACCTGGGTCAACAGCGAAGGCACCGCGCCCCATTGGGGTCACGTGCGGCCCCTCCCCCTCCCCCTCCCGCTTTCCCTCTCCTGCGCGCCCCCCCGCCCGCATGCCACCATGCATACGTCACCACGCCGCGCGCTCGCCCGCCTGCCTTGGGGGACACCTGGCTTGGCGCCCGTGACGCACTCTCAGTGCAGCGCCTTTTGAGTCGCCGAGGGGGGGGGGGCAGGTCACCTGCCGGCGGGGGTGGGGGGACGGGCCGGGGGAAGGGACGGGTCCGCAGTTTTCCTCCAAACCTCCGGTGCAACAAAGCGGGGAGATGTGCCAACTGCCGCGTAGATCTCGAATTTTCCCGCTTCCTTATAGACCGGGCCCTAATTTTTAGAATTTCAAAAACGTCATTTTGCGCGTTTTCTTTTGAAAAGTTGATTTAGACCATTTTATATTTTTATCATCTGTACTTTATCGCTACCGCCTATGCAGTAGAGAAAAAGTTTCGTAATGCCGGGCGAGAAATCGGCAGAAAAACTATTACTGGGCCTGCTAACAAAAAAATTAATAAATCCAGTCGATAAATTTAGAAGAAAAAAATCCTCTATCACGTGCGGTAGTCAGAATCCATGTTTTGTGGGTCTTCGATTCAGAAAAATCGAATGTTGGCAAAATGATCTGTCCGTCTGTGATAGCGGCTAAATCCTTTAGCCGATTTTCTCCAAAATTTGTATTTCGCAATCGATCTGACTGATGTCGCGGCCCCTTTAATTTCAAACCGGAATTTTAATTTTGGGGTTACTTTATATGAAGCCCCGGGGACAGTTTCAAAGTTTTCAAAAATCCAGATCCAACGTTTTTATTAAACTTTGTTATTGGATATTGCGAAGAAAGTTTAAGAGAATGGTACCGGTCTTACGTTTGCTGAAAATCCTGATTTTTCCAAGATTGAACAAGTTCAAAATTGCTTCCACGACTTCTTACAACTACAATATTAAAGACAGAGATTGTTTCCCTTAAAGAAATCTGTTCTTTATAGATAGATTTTAAAACAAGGTTATGTACAATTTTTCGAAAATTTCAATTTTTAAAAAAATGATGAGATGTGTTAATTTGAAGACAAATTGCGGTATAAATAGTATTATGTAAGCTTTACTAAGGGCGACAAGGTATGTGCTGCTTTAGCACCACAAGTTTCTAATTATTATAGTATAAAATTTGCTACTTAATGGTTCATAACATCCGTAGTTACATCACCAGCTATGTAAACAAATAAAACGTCCAATTCAGCTCTAATATTTTGAAGCGTTCCTTGATGTCAGATGCCTAAATACTTCTTGGGGACTATTGATTCTTCCTGAACAGAACGGCTACAACTCTTCTCAAGAAACGATATATAAGCAGACACTTGGCGATTTATTGAAAGGAATATTGGCAAAATAACGCAGACCGGAACATACCTTTGAAAAACAAATCATTTTCTATGCTTCGTGGTTTTATTTTTGTCAATAAAACTTGCTTCTTTGAATTGTTCAGCTGTTTGTTTTTAGCGTGAGGTGCACTTAAAACATTTTACAGAAGCTGTGACTTCATTGAATATCCAATGTTTTTGTGGCACAATGTGCAGCATACAACTTTCCCGACAGTGGTAAAAGCTCCAACTATTGGTACCCAGAGGCGTGTGAAGTTGGCGGGCAGAAATTTGAAAATCCTAAATATTTTATAAGTTCTGGGTAGCGAACAAAGAGTTCTAGAGTTCTCGACAAGTTTCAAAAAAAGTTCCGCAAAAATTCGAAAATTATTACAAAAAGAGAAATTTAAAATCCAAAAAAGGGCTGCGGGCAAAAATCCAAATAATCAAAATTTTCTAACAAGTAAGGATAGAGGTGAAAGACTTCTACAGTTCTAAAAAAAAATCACACTCAAAACTCAAAAAATAACAAAGATATTAAAAAAAATATCTACCACTTGCCGAAAAAAAACCCAACTATTATTCAGCAGATCTACCGCAAATAAAAATCTGACCACATTTCTGAATAGCGAAGAAAAAGTTCTAAAGAAATTTTGATTACAATTTTCTCGTACGACGTCGACAAAGAGAAATATGCAATATTTTTTTGTTCTTATTTTTGAAGCTCGAGAAAAAAAAATCGAAATCATCATTCAATACTTCTGATAAGAGATCTGAGTAGCGAACAAAGAGTTCTAATGAAAGTTCTAATACACTTTTCTCGTCCGACGTCGAACACGGAAATTATTTAATAAAATTAGGAGCATTTTTGCGGACATAGCCATTTAGAGAAACAAAATTTCAAAATTCACGTTCGACAGTTCTGACCAGAGTTCTGGGTAGCGAACAAAGAGTTCCAATGAAAGCTCTAATACATTTTTAACGTCAAACACGGGATTTATGTATAGATATTTAGGATTTTCACATTTCAGCCTGCCAACTTCACACACCTGGTGCCCAGGACTGTGGTTTAGCAGCCACACTAGACGCATCGTGCAACCAGGCGATTTTTACAGCGCACAGCTGCAGTATTCTCATCGAAGTGTCGGCGATCGTCAATGTTTCTCGGAACTTGGTGATAAAGATCACGAAACGCGGCGTCAGTGATACTTTCCGCGTCTAGTAAATGTGATACTCAGCGACCTGGGACCTATGATCTCAATCCCACAAATGAGATAACTGAAGCAGGCGTGTCGGACTGTGAGAACATCCGACCGCGTCTTCGTGTAGCAGACTTTGTTCGACAGCACGCAGTAAAGCGTTACTTACTAGAAAAAAAATGCTGATTTTTTGAAAATACTTTTCATAAAAAAGTAATATGTAATAAAGTTAATAGAATAGAAAAATATTTTGTAAAAATACGAAAATCTGTAAAACATGTAATATAGTACAAAATATGTAAAAATACGTAACGAAAAAATAGATATTGTATTAGAACGGTGAAAATTCACCACGACTGCAATTTTGAGAAGAATTAAGCAGAAAAGCAAAAGTATATTATTACACATAAATCCGGTCTGATAAATATCGCTAAAGCCTGTGTTTTTTACACCCCTGGCTAATCTTCATTTTCAAACTCTTGTAAAAGACGTTTCTCTACACCCGATTACGACATTCAGATCACATGCCGCTGCATCATCTATAGGTAGACCCGATTTTTTTCTCTAAATCCCGAATAACTCTCAAGCCCTGCAGAGGTAGGTGATGCCAATGATTTCTAGGACCAGTTAAGGGGAACCGATCGGTTGGCTTTGTGACTGTCATCATTTGCGCCTCAACTGACTCGCGAACGCCAGACACAGTAAGACAAACACACAAATAGAGCTTTTTCGTTAACAGGACACAAACTTGTGTTTTATCACTTGGGATTCTCATTAGGGAGATTTTGCACTCACAGCGAACAGCGATCCACTGCAATCTCGATCTTCTGCACATGCGCAGAGGAACAAAAGTGATATAAAACGCAAAATGTGCATGCTCAAAAGAGCGATAGTGCGAATGTTTTCAAACCATCGATGTTTTTGTAGTAACATCGATGTTTTAAACATTTATACATTAACGCCCACGTTTTTACTTTCTCATTACGGAGTAAAGAGAAATTTATGTAATGATGCGCGAAAAACAGCAATTTTGCGACAGAAAAACTCTAAACACAGGGCCCTGGTAACGATAAAGTAGATAAATCCATTTGCTAAATTTAGAAAAAAATCCTCTAACACGTGGTGTAGCCAGAATACATGTGTTCTGGGTCCTGGGTGCTGAAAAATTGAATGACGGTCAAACGTCGGTCCGTCCGTCTGGTCAATGCTAGCGGCTAAACCGTTCACCCGATTTTCTTCAAAATTGATATTCCCCAATCGATTTGGCAGATGTCGTGACCCCTTGAATTTGAAACCGATATTTTAATTTTTGGGGGAGGGAGAGGCCTCCAACTAAAATATTAAAGACAGATTTTTTACCTTAATGAAATCTGTTCCTTAAAGATAGATTTTGAAACAAGGTCATGTACAATTTTTCGAAAAGTTGAGTACTTTTCGCGTAATTTTGCGTGAAAATGGGGAGAAGATAGTACATGCTGTTTTAGCACCGCTAATTTAACATTGATGTTTTGTGTTCGACATTTTTACATTTTCTATGTGTTTTTTTGTGAATGAAGAATTCCCCAAATCACAATAATGACGTTAATTGATGTTAACATTGTTGGTTTATGTGTTCGAACCAAACGAATACTATTCGTACTAACTTCATCGAGCAAATTATCTTTCGCTCGAATTGACCCAGGTGCCCTAGTATTTCCTGCGTCTTTCTTCGAATTTCGAACATGTTGAGGCGGTCCACTAATAACCCGTGGACGAAGAGGGCATGCCTCTACTTCCCGTACCCTTTTACGGAAAAGTGAAGACTGACCCTTTGGGATGACACAGGATGCTGTGACTTTCAGGCTGTTTTGTTTTAATTACTTTTTAACTCAGTTTTCCGTAAAATATTATAGTTCATAAACACGGCCACTGTCAAATTACATTTTGTTGTGGACGAATTTAATATTAGAGGTAACTAAACCAGCTTTAAAACATCGATATTTAAAAATATCGACGGTTTTCGGTCGATGTATTATTAACTTCGATGTTTTAATCAAGATCATCGATGTTATGTTATCAATGTCGCATCACTACTCGAAACCACTCCATGCGTGCGGGAGTGATGGTTGATTTCTATGAGATTTCTGTGATGGTTTCGGGCGCCTTTTGAATGCGAATTTCGGGTGTGAAAGTCAAATTTCCCATAAGTCGGTAAGCAGTGTATTAATATAATTATCTAATTATTGTCGTTTCTATAATTCGCCAAATAACGAATTTCTACAATGTTCGGTGAGATATGAAAGCCATAGTAAGGGATGGCCATCAGTCTTAGTCTGTCTTAGCCATCGACACTCACCTGCCAAAAGCGGCAAGCGTGTACGTAATGCAAGATGTAATTGTCTTTACAGATATCTTTATATTCTATATTAAAGGTGTTATTGAAATATGTAACGTATTGCATTTGCTACTTCATTGACAATAACATTTCATCGGAGGTTCATTTGAGTTGGAGGAAGAGCGAGATGTTTTAACTCACCTTAAACATAAAAGCTTTTTGGGGCGAGAGGTTGGACTTCAGTGTATTAAAACTATGCCAGATGCGTTTCCGCAGGACGAATATCATAGAACATTTTTATTTCTTTGATTTAAATGTTCATACTTTTGTATTCAGAGAGGTAATGGATAATGGCACTAAGAAGTAAATTGATTTTAAATTAGCAACCAAAATTTTCAACCAGTGAGAAGGATTGGAATTTAAATATGCAGACCAATCATCACGCTGCAATGAGACTGAAATTAAGAAATGCATGTAAGATATAATATAGAAATGTTTCATTAAATAATATGCATTTTGTTGCATCATTGATAATACAAAATTTTATTATGGCACAAGAAATCCAATCTATGATTATAAAATGTTCAAATGTATTTTCTTACCTACCATATGACATGTGTCATTCTATTGGTATATTTCCCTCTCAATGAAAAATGGTTAACTGCAATTTAACTAAACAAAGACGTATTTTAATGGAGCATAGGTAACTAGGTAGTTACGATAATTAGTTGCAGGTAGGACAGCTAAGGAACTCGTCAAGCAATTGCAAAACTCCACAATTTTCTTACACAAATTATCATTTAATTTAATTCCGTTCCTTTTACATCACTTTCGTTCTGATTCTCAGTAAATATGTTCTTACAGTTTATCTTGCCTCATAGTGCGCAATATGGGACTTGGATAATTAGTGTGCGTTATCTTCTGACGGCAGGTTATTCCCCTGCAGACGTTCCATTATGGCCCCTTTTTCCGCGATTCTGAAACGATGGAATGACTTAACATGATTCGAAAGGTTACCTTATTGTGAGGTGTAGGTTTTGTAACGGTGAAAAGGCTTATGTCCGGGCCAAATAGTATCAGAAGATGTCATTTATATTTGTAACGAATGACGTACTAAATAAATTTTAAAGAAATCTCTCGCGACTGCTTTCGCCGCGTGCTTTTGGCTACTGTCAACACACTCTCAACACTCCACTTTCACTGTCGCGGTCGCAGAAAGCTCTGCCGATGCCATCCATCTTCATGGGATGTGTAGTCTCCGTCGGTATTTATGAGGTCGCAAACAAGGTACAGTTCAGTACTGATGTCTCCTGCTCTGTGATGTTAAGCGATTTCGCGGCACAGAGAAGGAGAAAGGCTGAAGAGGAATTACTCTAAGAAGGAACCACTTTGAGAGGATGGGAAACTAAAGAACTCCACGCAGGACGATGACACTGCGAATAGTGATGATAGTGATGAAACCATTTACAAATGATCTAACTGTAATCGAAAGCACTGACAAAATGAGTGCATGGGTGAAACCTGCCGTTTATTGCCACAAATGGCCAAACATCAGCTGTCAAATCGATCCCTTCGTATACTAATCTCTCTTATAGAACAGAGATTTTGAAAGCAAGAGCAGACTCAGAGTGGAGAAATGATTATTATTATTGAATTAAATTACTCAGCTTGAATTTACTTAGTGAGCTTCCGCCGATGAACTTATTCGGTTTTCACTTCTTTCACGCTCGTTATCTGAGTCGTTTTGGTTAATGACATTATCTCAGCATCACGAATCGCTGTCTTCTGACCATTATTAATAAAGTGAAACATTGTTTAATTAGGCAACCTGCTTTAGGCATTTTTACCCCTTGCTATTGCTGTGACGTTGCAATTGTCTTGCAACATTATTATAAGTTGGGACACCGCGAAGGTGGGAGAATAGAAGAAGAAGAAGAAGAAGAAGGAGGAGGAAGAAAAGGAAGGTAGAGAAGTAGAAGGGGAAAGAGAAGAATAAGTAAAAAAAGACCGATGAAAAGATGGTGAGGAAGAAGTATGAAAAAGAATAAAGAAAAGGGAAGAGGAAGGAAGGAACGACGAGAAAGAGGAAATGATCAAGGACAATAAGAAGAAGGAGAAGGGGAAGGAGGAAAAGGAGGAGGAAAATGAGGAGAAGGAGAAGGAAGAGAAAGAGGAGAAGTAAAAGGAAAAGAAAGAGGGCGAAGAGAAAGAGGAGAAGGAAAAGAAAGAGGGCGAAGAGAAAGAGGAGAAGGAAAAGGAGAAGGAAAGTGACATGGAGAGGGAAAAAGAAAAAGAGAAGAGGAAAAACGAGCTTTGGTTGTAGCCTCTAGCTGTGTGTTCAGTATTCATTTAACAATTCTCGAATTTTGCTCATTCCTATGAACAACGGGCACCCACAAGCTATTAACAACACTGTCTACAATGTCTGACACTATAGTCTCTCTTCTGGTAATTATTTTCTATTTTTGTTAAGTAAGCTCAGAGTCTTTATCTGACTTCCTCAGTAACTTGGGTGATTGCTCAGCTTGTCAGTTCTAATAAGTTCGCTGTCATCATGACCCCAGATACATTTAACTCCTTTTTCAAATATTTTAATTTTTGACCATTCTATCTCCGTGGAATTCAGTTCACACATTCAAGAATAGATACATAATGTGGGCATCCTCACAAAGGTTCTCAGTCTCATTGTATTCAACCACTGGACCATAGCGCGCTTGGTGATACGCGGAATAGGGTTTTGTTTGCTAGGAAAACTGTGGTACGGAGCATTATCAAAAGTGGTGTGATTTTCTCGCAAACCTTTTAAATAGCTGGGCTGAATTCAGCAAATGTGATAAAGAGAATTCCAGCGACCAGCTGCCCTAGTTTCGATTATTACCGAACATCGTTTCGAACCGATCAATTACAATCACCTCCGATTCCTATTCCACCGCCTTAACTGTCTAGTGACAGAAGTGACATCAACAATTGGACATTCGATAACCATTGTTACAACAATAGTACGTATTCGACACAATCGGAACAATCAACTTCAAACCGCATTTACTTCCGTTGTTACCACTTTCCGTCTCATTTATACTCTGTACAAGCTAAGTGACTGGCTATTTCGAAGCTAATTCCTGTCAAGCTAAATTGGATCGGTGAATAACACACACTCGTAGAAATAATTCAAATTTATTTCACAAAAGTTGGCTAACTTGGGCTGAGGCTGTGGTAGACTTCATCCCATTGTTTTTTTCATTCCTCCGACGGAAAAATGTGCGTATGAAATTAATGTATCTTTGTAGCTAGAATGCAAGAATAGTACACTTCGAAACTTCTATGACAACTTCAAAACATTACAAAGCAGTATTGAAATGCATGCATATTTCTTAAATGTAAAGGTTAAAAGTTAGTCAATTGTCATTTTAATTAAAAGCGTGATGAAAGTAAGCAATACGAGCTCATTGAAATTCAGCGTTTAAGACGTCTATTTAAAAGTGATTGATGGCTTAATGCACACTAGGGGTGCGATATAAACAACAAACCAACCCCGATGTTCAAAATTAAAGCATCGATATTTAAAACATCGATTTTTTAAAATTAGGTTTTTAAACACCGATCTTCACAATTAAGGCACCAATGTTTTAAACATCGCTCCAAGCCATCCATATTTTTAAATAACGCCCCAAAATCATCGATATTTTTAAACATCTTTGTTTTTTTGTAACTGCAATTAGTAAGCATTAATATTCACGGAGTGGGATTTTTTTGACGGTGGTCGCGTTAATTATTTATTATTGAGTTCTGACAAAATGTAAAAAAGTAATCAGGCCAATTAAAATTGATTGGATAATTAATCAATAATTCATTAATCAGCGAAACCTATTTTATTATTATTTACCCCTTCGTCACTTTCATGTGAAGAATTTCC
The DNA here is from genome assembly GCA_011170035.1 of Teleogryllus occipitalis. NCBI lineage: Eukaryota > Metazoa > Arthropoda > Insecta > Orthoptera > Gryllidae > Teleogryllus > Teleogryllus occipitalis. The sequence continues at coordinate 125,864 of BLKR01000175.1, read as the reverse complement.
CTGTATGAATCTCCAAATTATTACAAGCCTGTATGATGATGGTACTTTTTTCATTCAAAAACAAAATACCATCCACTTAAAAACATCGAACACAAAACATCAATGTTACGAAACATCGGTTTTAAAAAACTCGATGTTAAATACATAAATGATTTTATAAAATCATTCATATTTTGAAAACATCGTCATTGATGTCGCCTCGCTAAATCACACCCGTACATATTTTCTTGTGTATTTCGACGTGATTTGTATCAATCATTAAAATATTCGTTTTTAGTCGACATCAGAACAATGTGAATTACTTGTGAAAACTATCCATTATCTCAACTGCGCGCACTGAACGGGCACATTGAGGCTGGCAGGAGAATCATCTCGTGGTTAGAAGAATACTACATTTCGTCCAGCAATGAGTTGTCCGACGATGCTCAACAGTTTTAGAACGCGTGAATAGTGGTGCTTAAAACAGCACGTACTTTGTCGTCCATATTTTCACGCAAAATTACGCGAAAAATACTGAAATTTTCGAAAAACTGTACATGGCCTCATTTCAAAATTTATCTTTAAGGAACGGATTCATTAAGGGAAAAAAATCTATGTCTTAAATACTTTAGTAGTAGGAAGATACCACACAAATTTGAACTTTAACAATTTTCGAAAAATGAGTGTTTTCAACGAACATGAGACCTAAACCATTCTTTTAAACGACCTTCACACTACATAACAAAAAAAAAAAAAAAAATAAAAAAAAGATGGAGCCATTTAAAGAAATTGGAAAATGTCCCTGGAGCTTCATGTAAAGTACCCCCAAAATTAAAATATCGGTTTCTAATTCAAGAGGCCGCGACATCCGCCAGATAGGGAAATATTATTTTGGAGAAAATCGTCTAGAAGCTGCTAGCGTTGTTCGCAGACGGACAGATAGACATTTTGCCGTCATTCGATTTTTCGGTATCAAGGATCCACAAAACATGGATTCTGGCTACACCACGTGTTAGAGAATTTTTAATAAATTTAGCAACTGGATTTATCCACTTTATTGATACCAGAGCCCTGTAATGAGAGTTTTTCAACCGAAAACTCGCCGTTTTTTCGCGCGGCATTGCATAACTTTCTCTCTACTGAGTGGCAGAATTGACGATCTCCATCCAAAAAACGAGAAGTATGACAATAGCGAAAGATCCTATTCGATGTAAGCTCGTGGGAAATGATCAACCAATAGAGCAAGTATTAGAAACAAAATGTTTGGGGATAGTGATCACAAGCTCAGGGCAGGTGAATAAGGAGTTAAAAGAACAAGTCATGAAAGGAAACAAAATTTCCGGCTGCTTAAATTCCTCAGTGTGGTACAACAAATATTTGAGACAAGACTCAAAAGTAAGAATATATAAATCAGCTGTAAGACCGTTTTTAACATATGCAGCAGAGACACGAGGTGAAACAAAAGGCATGCAACGTCAGCTAGAAGTGGCAGAAATGCGAGTGTTGAGGAAAATTTTAAACTAAACGTTCTTGGATAGAGAAAGAAATGATAACCTTAGAACATGTGGAATTAGTCCCATTTCCGAATGGATAACATAACGTAGGAGAGAATGGAATCAACCCATTGATAGAATGAATGAAGACAGAATTGTAAGGGTCTCTAGAGACAATAGACCTGTGGGAAGAAGATATCCTGGAAGACCGAGGCGACGATGGCACGAATGCTTTTAAATTCAAGGAATGGAACAGGCCTATGGCCTACAAAGAAGAAGAACAAGAAGAAAAAGAAGAAAAAAAGAAAAATAATAATAATAATAATAATAATAATAATAATAATAATAATAGTAATAATAATAATAATAATAATAATAATAATAAGAAGAAGAAGAAGAAGAAGAAGAAGAGTAGCGGAAAGTAAAATTGTCCACTGGCCTGAACAAACGAAAGTACGTTGATATCTTCTTCCTGGCCTACTATTATATTACCCTCGTGATTGCCGTCATCGCCGTTTCATCCTCCCCCCTATCACAATGCCTCCATCCGAAGACTGTCGTCGCCATTGCCTCCGCCGCCGACGCAATCGGCATTGCCAACTCTATCTCTTCCGTTACCACAGGCGCCGCAGCCACCACAGTAACCGTCGTTATCAAGCGCCCGCCAACTCCGTGTGCGGATCCATCCGGTATCGCCCCCGTTGAATCTGCCGCGCAGCCGGCGGGCATTGCGGCTGTCACTGCTCTAACACCCTCGCTGTTGCGTCACTGACTGCCGGCCCTTCAGACACCGTCCTATCCCTATTCACGGTACAGGATTTTTCGACACTAGCTTTTCAGCTAGGTCGAATTCAGTCGCTGTCTGGAGGAGAATTCTAGCGGCCGGCTGCTCTGATCGGTAGTTTTCCGTGGTTTCTCCGATCAACACCAGGCGAATGCCGGAGCGGTACCCTAACCAACGGGCCACGGACCGCGCGCGACCTGTCCTTCCTCTTCCTTGCCCTATCCTCTCCCCTTACACACACACTTACACTAACATGCACTACTCTACCACATATTACGGGAGGCCGGTCGGGAGCTTAGAGCTTGTCCCGGCTGGGGTGGTGCCCTGCTGGTGGGAGAGTCCTGGTTAGAGGGAAACCCCACTAGCTGACGGTAGGTCGGCGCCGGATCTCGCCGTCCAGCGTGTGAAGATCACCACCATCTCCCGAGAAAAATCAAGCAATACACTAACGGTACTAATGACCAAAGCAGTTGACGCGCCCGGAAACACGAAAAAATCAATCAAAGTGAAGGAGACCACGACAACAATAACACAGACTTTCTCTTCGCCACCGTCTTCGCCACCTAAAACAATTCCCATCGAATAGGACACCGTCAACGAACCGACATCAACAATACCATACTGACGAGACCATCATCGATCGAACCGACATCCACGATACCGTCACCGGCGACATCTCACCTATACCGACAATACCGTCACCGACACTGACGTCACCGATGGAACTTTCACCAACGATACCGTCACGATACTCATGACACCATCACTGATGGAACCGACACAGATGATACTGTCACCGATAGATCCAACACCCACGCTACCGACACCGACGACATCTCACCTATACCGACGACACCGTCACCGATGGAACTGACATCGATACCGTCACCGACACTGACGACACCACTGATGGATCCGACGCAGATGAGACTGTCACCGACGGAACCAACCCCCACGCCACCGACACCGACGACTTATCACCTATTCCGACACCGACGGAACTGACACCAACGACACTATCACGATACTGACGACACCATCACTGATGGACCAGAAACAGACGACACCGTCGATACCGACGACTCCTTCATCGACACGGTCACTGACACCAACGACACCAACACACACTCACACCATTGGTGACACCCACCACCGCCGCGGATAACAGCGGCACGTCGCTGTATCTTCAACAACTCCGCGAACCCCACTCTCAAAACATCTTCCGTCACCACTCGCCTTTCACACACACACAGTCACCCTCGCGACCCCAACCCCTCCTCTTCCTCCTCCGCCGCCGCGTGCGCCGCCAGGCGGTTGGGTCGCCCTCCCCCTCCACGGCCTCCGCGTCACCCGCCGCCTCCGCCGTCGCCGGGGCTATCGGTTCGCCTGCCACCGCACCGCCGCCCTCGCGTCGCCTCGCTTCCAGTCGCAGCGTCACGCCTGCCAGCACAAGCGCGCTCGCAGTGGCTGCATCCAGCAGGCGGACTCGACAGGCCGGCAGTCGGGCAGTTGACCGCGGCGGACGCCAGACCCACGGCAACAGCGGCAGTAGCAGCCAGCGAATCGAGGGCGCATCAGCCACCACCGCTGTCTTTTCACCGACAGGCTCTTCTTATCTGCCCTCCCCCTCCCTACACACAGGTGGGTGACATTATGCGACGCGTAGTGCTGCACAGTGTACGGAATGCGCAGTTGTAGCAGGACGAAATTTAATTATTCGATTTAGCAGCAGTACTGCACAGTGCACGATTTAGACGCGTAGTGCTGCACAGTGCACGGAATGCGCAATAGTAGCAGGACGAAATTCAATTATTCGATTTAGCACAGTACTGCACAGTGCACGATTTAGACGCGTGTACTGCACAGTTCACGATTTAGACGAGTGTACTGCACAGTTCACGATTTAGACGCGTAGTACTGCACAGTGTACGGAATGCGCAATTGTAGCAGGACGAAATTCAATTATTTGATTTAGCAGCAGTACTGCACAGTGCACCATTTAGACGCAAAGTCCTGCACAGTGCACGATTTAGACGCGTAGTACTGCACAGTGTACGGAATGCGCAATTCTAGCAGGACGAAATTCAATTATTCGATTTAGCAGCTGTCATTTTCAATTTTGCTGCATGTTTTCAGAAGACCCGTAATAATTACTTTTCGAATTCGCAAGTATCCTAAATCATCTCGCCGGAAAAGGACAAAACATTGACAACAAATTTACGTCAGATCCCATTATTGCATTATTCTGTATCCCCGATTACAAAGTTATTGCCGGACACTCAAAAACGTGTTACGAAACTGAATATTTTCTTGAAATTAAAAAAAAAAGAAAGTGATATTTTTTTTCGAAATAAAAAAATACATACGTAGAAAAAGAATACAATTGCTGCTCAAATTTTTGAATACGTTTTCAGGCGTGTTGCTGTTTGTCCCGCTAGATTCACAATTTCGTGCTTTGTGCGCCGCTGCGAAGCGCGTATTTAGCTGCTCGCGCGTGCCGTGCGCGCTTTCCGGCTCATGTTATGAAAGAGACGCGAGCATCCAGGAATCCTCACGCGCGTCCGCGAGCTCTTCGTCCAGTGGAGGCCGTGCAATAATGGAGAGCAGTTACTCCAAGAAGGGACCTCTTGGACAGGTCGGGAAACAAATGAACTCGTGCAATAATGGAGAGCAGTTACTCCAAGAAGGGACCTCTTGGACAGGTCGGGAAACAAATGAACTCGTGCAATAATAGAGAGCAGTTACTCCAAGGAGGGACCTCTTGGACAGGTCGGGAAACAAATGAACTCGCGCAATAATAGAGAGCAGTTACTCCAAGGAGGGACCTCTTGGACAGGTCGGGAAACAAATGAACTCGTGCAATAATAGAGAGCAGTTACTCCAAGAAGGGACCTCTTTGACAGGTCGGTAAACAAGTGAACTTAAAAATGCATGCGCAAGGGATAGCGATGAAGCCGTTTACAAATTGTGTAACTGTAATAATAATAATAATAATAATAATAATAATAATAATAATAATAATAATAATAATAATAATATTTCTTCCCCTTGTTTTACAGAGATAATGTACATTGTTGTTTCTTGGAATTACTAACCATCGATAACCAGTTGTGTTGGTTAGCAATACTGAATTTATAATTTATTACCTGTCTACTTCTACATAGTATTTTTTGTGTGGCGTGTTTTTTTACAATATTCTTATTTTTTAACATTTACTATATAAATTTTTGTGAACATACAAAATAAAAAACCTAGCTTTAAATCATACAATAAGTGAATTTTTACAGAGACGCAATAGGTATATTTACTTCGACAAAATATATATTTACATAAATGGATTTATATTTAATTTACACAGCAAAAACAGTTTTTATTGCAATATTTCAGTTTTTTTCATATTTAACTTATTTATATCATTATCATCATGTTTTGAAATCCAAATCTTTATCTTGTGTGGAAAATATTTAAGGATTTACTATTTTTCAGAGCTAACGGTAATTGATTATATATTTGAGGCCCAAAGAACACCATGTAAACGAACTTACTGACAAAATGAGTGCATTGATATAACCTGCCATATGCGATACATCGATGTTTCGAAACATCGCTAAAGGTTTTTCGATGTCGATGAAAACTTCGACGAACAAACATCGATGTTTTAATTATAGACTAATAAACATGCTATTTTCCTATCCATTTTTAATTACGGTACGTAAAAGCGATAGATTTTATTGTTTGGTTACCAGCATGATAGTAGTATGTTTATAAAAATTAACATCGAATGTAAAGAATAAAATTAACAATAAGAAACATCGTGTTTCGCTACTTCACCCTTAAGTCACTTCCATTCATACACCATCGAAGTAAAAGTATCTCAAATTCCCTCAGATTTCACAGGCGAAATGTACAGCGTGACAAAGAGGATGACGCAAAACAATGATATTTCTGTGAATTGCTGCTACTCTACAACGTGCCTAAACCCCTTTATTTAAAAAAAATAAAAATTCTATGTTTTTGCAAGAAAATATCGATGAGAAGAAAACATTGAAAGCAAAATATCGATGTTAATATATCAATGTTTCTGGTGGAAAAGATCGATGTTTTAGAAACATCGATGTTCTTTTCCCATCCCTACCAATGGTGGCCGTGCAATAGTAGAGAGGAGTTACTCTAAGGCCTACCGGGGCTACCGGCGGTAGCCCTAGAAAATTACAAGAACAAAAATATGTCAACATAAATTATATTAAAAATAATTATAGGCTACATTCTTTTTCAGTGACATTCATTTATCAATATTCTGTATAATCTGTTCTGTTGAGATGTGTATTAAATCGCTCGCTAGTCGGCGCATCGGATCTCGTAAAAGGAAGCAACGTTGAAAGAAAACGCTGGCACCCAGCGGCATTCACACAGCGTGCGTTCGTTGCATGATTCACTCCCCCTGATACTGGCCAGCCAAGGGCTCAGGTTGCCGATTTCCCGAGCGGTTTCTTCACACGCTCGGAGCAGTTCAGAGGCAGTAAACGAACAGGGTAAATTAGATGTGCGCTTATGTGCAAAGACACACACGTCTGGTGGTTGATTGTACATTTACATAATATATTATATTAGTGTGTTTTAAGTGTTAAAATTGCAACATATTAAGTATATGATAGTGTCTAAGTTAACTAGTGTCAGTTGACAAGATATTTTGAAAAGAAATCACAGCAAACGTCGGAATGTTTATCTGTTGAGAATGAGTATTGTACTGTGTTTACTAGAGAAGCCTTATAATAGTCCTTCATATAACGAGAAATTGTAAAAATGATTGTGTTTCATTATATATAGTATAATAAAAATAACTAGAAACTAGAAAACTACATAATTGAAGATTATGTGCAGTTAGTTTTACAGTCAAAGATTATTTCTACGGTCAGCGGTAGCCCAGAGCCTGAAAGCAGTATACGCCACTGACAAAGAAGGAACCACTTTGATTTTGAAAACAAAAGAGGAATCAAAATCGACTCAGTCAGTAAAACTTTGAAAAACATTTAGCTTATAAAATGAAGGGTTAATAAAAAATCGACCCGAAAATTCATTAACCCAAACATTGATGTTATTTAACGTCGATGATTTTATAACTGCATCAGCACCGATACCGAGAAAGTGGATAATTCTTGTTCCTATACTTCATTACCTTATCTAACTTGGTAAATAATGTCAATTATGTAATCTAACACTTTGGGTAGCCAGAATCCACGTTTTGTGGTTCCTTGAAACCGAATAATTATTTTTCAGCAAAACGGCTACTTGTCTGTCCATCTGACAGTCCATCCATCCGTCCGTCCGACCAAGTATCCGTGAACAATAGCAGCTAAACCATAGGCAGGATTTTCACCATAAATGATTTTCCTTGTAGATCTGATCTACCTGACGCTCGTCGCAGCCTCTTGAATTCGAAATGCATACTTTGATTGTAGGGGGTAATTAATATGAAGCCCCAGCATTTTGAAAACTATCTCAAACATCGCTGTAATACTTTTTCAGTTAGAGCAAAGTACACTAATAAAAGTAACACTGGTCCGATTTTTGTTGAAAGTAGAGCAAAGAGATAAAAAGCATAAGCTATTGCAAAAACGCAAATATCTGTCAAAATATGTTTGTATTTATACTTTTAGATTAAAGTCATTTTTAGTTCATCAACGCATAAGGTTCGGCAAATAAAAAGTGTCCGAGTATTTTCCTGTTTTTAATGAGAGTTGTTGAGCAAACATCAGAATTACAATACTCAAAATGTAAATGTTACACATTATCTAATATTATCTAATATTTCATTATCTGGCTATTCACACTCATTAGAAATTTTATTTTCATGGAATGGAGAAGAGGCTTAAAACATGGAATACATTGTATATTTATACGGATTTTCTTACTTGAAAAGGTGAAACGTGCATGAATATATTGAGGGAATATGCTCTCCCCGTTTTGTTTACTGTCTGTTATACGCAATTGTGAAGCGATGACGAATTTTTACGAAACGAAGTTCATCATGTACGCGAACAGTGTCACACTCCGTTCGTGGATTGCGATAAGAGGACGCTGCTCCCAATGAAACGCACACCACGTGGATCACCACGTACGCGAACAGTCTTAAAACTACAGTCGATTTAAAACTACAGTCGATTTAAAACTACAGTCGACTTAAAACTACAGTCGAGTTTAAAACTACAGTCGACTTAAAACTACAGTCGACTTAAAACTACAGTCGACTTAAAACTACAGTCGACTTAAAACTACAGTCGACTTAAAACTACAGTCGACTTAAAACTACAGTCGACTTAAAACTACAGTCGACTTAAAACTACAGTCGACTCCGGTTATAGTGAACTCGGATTTAGTGAACCCTCGGTTATAGTGAACTTAAGTCACTGGTCCCGTTTCACTGACCTTACAAATAAGCATACGAAGGCTCGGTTATAATGAACCTGAATCTGAACTAATAGTGAACGTAGGAAATGAGTCCTGGAAATTAAATGGATATCGTATGTTACTGGGCGAGTTGAAGGGCCTTCGGAGAGTGGGACGGTGTTCCAACAGTGCAAGAGGAGTTGAAAAATGCAAAGGTGCAAGATGAAGACCGCATTTCGATACTAAGAAACGGAGGATAAAGCAGAATGAAGTATGGAGAGAGCACGAACTCTGGAGAAGGATACAGAGAAATGACTAATAAAATATGTGCGAACATACAATTGAAAATAATTGATTATATAAGGACAAATAGAGATATTGATATTTTCAGTTTGTGCTGTTAATGAATTTTGCTGTATCTCTCTATTGATAAAATCAATCCTTGTGGATAAATTCTATTTACAATAATTTTGATATCATCGGATAAACTGAACCTCTGATATAGTGGACCAAATCTGTAAGTCCCCAGACGTTGACTATCACCGAAGTAGACTGTATTAGAAATAGTTCAACAGTTTCCATAATAGGTATATGTTGCGTGTAAATACTGCTGATCTCACGAAAAATGTAAGTTGAAAGAATTATTTGAAAGAAAGTTTCATTTATGCTGAATTTAAAATTTATATTTATCTGATGATTTATCTAATATATTCACTTGAGATATTGAAAAAATTCGTTACGATAGATTGATGTGTTTGGGCGCGACAACTGCTACTAGTCCCGTGAGCGTGGTGTATTTTAATCGTTCCAAATTAAACGATTAATCTTATGAAATCGATTAATTTGTCAAATTATTTAAATAACGCGAAAAATTGTTGATTTTTAATTTGTAATAAATTAATAGTTTAGTAATTTAACTTATTTTAAGAAAATTATCACGATAATGCGAATCATTCTCAATTTTTTATTATTACATTTTATTGTTAAATTTTGTATTAAACTTTATGTGTTTAAATCAAATATAGCTGTTATTATAATGAAATCAGAAAAAGGATATTCATCAACTAAAATAACATTAACATTTTGAAATTAAATTCAGAAGATTGAAATACAGACGGTCGTATACAAATAAAATGTAACCACTTAATCGAACAAATTTCAATTCTTTTATTTTTTTCTAATAAACGACAAAATAAATAAAACCATCTTTTACGAAAACATTCTGATATAATATAAACCTAAATAACACAACTTCAACTTAACAATATCGAATTGAAACATAAATCAATTAATGTGTAGAGACAAGGGGTTCCGTTGATAAAGTTCAAAAGTAGAAATGTCCTTTCATATTTTGTTTGAAAATTAATATTTGAATTACAGTAACCGAGAAAAATTGGAAAAATTAATTGATGTGTAGTAAATTAATCGGTGTTAAAATAATCAATTTCAATTTTTCGATTAATTGTATAAAATAATCAATTTTTGTACTAATCGCGATTGAATCGCCCGTCTCTACCGGGATGTAGTGGTGACCTTCCCGTAGGAGCGCAATTTTGCGCAAAATATAGACAATTTGTAATTTTTTCTCTAAAACTGCCCGATTTTTTCTTTCAATTTTCTCCTTGTATGGATCAGGGAACAATAAAAATATGGTGCTAGTTCCATTTTTGCCAAACTCAGAGATCTTCGAAAATTGAAAATGGTTAACATTTCAAAACTACAAAATTTAATATAGAGATTTTTGTCTTATACAAAGCCTGTACCAAAAAATCAGCTCTTTAAAAAGGTCACAGTTTTTAGAAAAAATGAATAGTTTTCGCGTAATATGTGCTTGAAATTAATGCAATTTATAAAAACCATTTTCTCAAAAACCGCTGGAATTTTTTAAAAACTTTTTCCACGTATGGAAGAAGAGATGCTAATGACAATGGAGAGTAAGTATCATTTTAGATGAACTCTCTAAATTTTCGAAAAATTGTAAATTTGAAATAATGCGAAAATGTATGTGCTGTTGCAGCATCACTAGTTTTATTGATGGGGACCTAAGACAATATTTATTCACGAAAAAAAGAACTAACGATTCCTAATTGATTGCTCGTAGGCAAATTTTAAACTGTACTCTTGAAATCATTGTTTGAAAATGGGTTTGTATGTCATCTCTAGTTTTTATGTATTCTGTTTATTGTTGCATTTGGTACTGGTGTTCATTCAAGAGAGATAATAGTTCTTTATGCAAAAGAGAGGTCTTCGAAACATCGAAAATGATAAAATTGCGACCTCAGTTTTCGTGCTACATAGAGCTAAATCTCTCCTTGTAAGTTATCAATACTCATCAAAAATATCGTTTGGTAATGAACTCTCTGTATTACAAGATGTCGTTTTGGACCATTACATCCAATGACGTCGTAACTGTAAGCTTGCCAAGTGACATGATTTGCGAACTCAGTATCTTTTGGGTGTTCGTAGCATTCATGTATTGCACCAGACCCTCCTTGGGATAGTAAGGCCAGGCTAACACTTCATAGATAACGTCGTTTTACTTACTAGTCGTAGTCGCCCTGGAAACAGGGGCCTTGTTTTGGTAATTATTCTTTAAAATAATTGTATCAGTATGTGTTCATTGGTTTATTTTGTTTATGAAAAATCATTGTAGTTATATCAATGAACCTTCTATCTTCCTCTCACAGCAACTATCTTCACAATTGCGTCATAAGCAAGTCTTTGCCCAATAAAGCGTAATATAATCTGTAGTGCTCGTATGGACGACTCCAAGGACTTCGGTCTTCTTTTTAGTCCTAGCATTTATTGTCTATAGGTCAACGTGATGTAATGCCGGTTATGGTTTTATTATTTTCTTCCAGTGCTTCATAATCGGACTATTTTACATTTCGAACACGATTGTGAATGAACCGCCTGTTTAAATATATCCGAAAATTCATTCACCTCGTACTACAATTTCATTCCATGATTCGCATTGAGTAAACTATTGCAACAGTGAAGAAAATAAGTTTAAGATACAATATTTTTAGATCAGCAGTCCTCAAGCTGTGGAATCCACGAACACTTCACTTTCGCGTATATTCTACGGAAAATATGAAGATTTATTGTTTCCTCAGACACATGTGAATTGATACTTCTGTTTTCGATATTCATAGTACCTTTTATATAATTTGGTTAATTGACAATATCGTAGAGTTTATACTAAAACTATTACCGGTCTCCGAGTAAGAACCCAGAATATCGACATAAAAGAATACCAACAATAAATCGGTTCTTACAACTATATCATCAACGTTATTTCTTTTCGGCATTTCATGCGATTACTCTGCGACGAAAATAAGACTTGCAGAATTGTCTTAAACGTTCTTCAACACAGCAACCGGCTAAGGTGGCTCAGGGTATCAACTGATGTCACTGCAGTGCCTCTGACCGGGAGGTCCTGTGTTCCGAGTCCCTACGGTGGCAGGATTTTATACCTAACTAGGTCCAAATCAGCCGCTGTCTGGAGGAGAATTCTAGCGGCCGGCTGCTCTGATCGGTAGTTTTCCGTGGTTTCTCCGATCAACACCAGGCGAATGCCGGGGCAGTACCCTCAAAAAAAGGGTATTCATTGTTCATCAAATTATTGCTGTCTTTCCTTCCACTTCTTTGACCTAACATCACCTCTTAATTAGACACACTTCCACATATGTGAAGTTCGAGCTTGTCCAAGGAGGGGCGATGCCCCTCTAAGGGGAGATACCGGGTGAAGAAACCATCGCAAGCCGACGTATAGGTCGGCGCCAGATCTCGCCATCCGGAGAGGAAATATCAACGTTTACATTGATTTTACGTTGATAACAGAAGATACAATAGCTCACGCAAAAATGAGAGATTAAAAAAAATATTTCCAACAAAATAATATATGAAATCAGATGAGAGGGTCAATATTCTTAGCTTAGTTAATAGAGGCGAACTTTGCCTAACAAAACCCTATAGCCGCACGCTGCCCCCACCCAACTCACAGAACCCCTATGTACCAGCTACGGACGGACTCGCAATAGACCACGATCCGATGCGTTCCAAAAACATTTATCTTTTGTTCAAGCGGGCACTGAAACCCTCACTTTTAAATCTCGCGCCATTTTTCTGGATGCAGTGCCCGCGAACTTTAGTAAGCTTGTTGTCTTGCCCGCGTCCTTGGCATGCCTGCCCTAAGTAGCAGCCGCCACCGGTCTCTGGTTTCGTTTTCAAAAGCGATATGGTACATTCATGCCCAGAGCCGATTTCTTGACATCTAAACCAGTTGAACATCACCGAAGACTGCAATGCTCTGGGAAATGTATTTTTCCACCAGGTATGAGGAGTGCAAACTGTTAAAGCGGCTCAGTTTAGTCTATTTAGTTGAAGGTTAGGGATAGATTTCAGGAGTGATATTCATTGTTTCAATATCGTTACTCAAAAGAATATTATGAAAATTGATGCCAATCATGTCGAAAAGTAGATACGAATACGTAGGCGTGTGAACTGCCGAATGTAAACGGATAATACTGAATTTCAAAGAACCTGTTTAGTTTACTGTTATCGCCTCTTTAATTAAACTCGCTAATGACTAAAGATGATTGTCAGTATTATACATTTAAAAAATATTACTTAAAACATAACGTTTCAATTGTATTTTATTGCATTCTAGCTACATCATCGCACAAACATCATCGCATCAAATCATGCGCACATTTTACAACTGGTTTTTGTTGATGTATAATATATTTTATAATAAATTAATAAATGGCCGAAATCTGAGAAGATAAAACATAACGTACGCTTGATCTTCTGAGCTTTTGTCCATTTATATTTGAATTTGGTTAAAATTAACTAAAGTTTGTCTAATAGTCTAACTATTAAAACTGAATAATATTTAATAAACAATCCTCGGTTAATTTTTAACCACATTCAAACACAAATGGGCTGAGATTGAACATCAGGGTTTGAAAGGTCCTGCGACAATTAAAAATTTGAAAAATTAAATTTATTTTATTTTATAAACATTATATTAAATTATCGAAAATATAATTAATGTTTCAAACGTATTCAGTAAGATGAACATTGTCAACAAAACTCAGGAAAGTAACTCCTTGTCCCTGAAATGAACAGTGATTCCCCGAATCAGAATGGGAGTTGGATGACACATCGACCATGGGCCCGGGTAGTGGTGCGTCCACAACAGTTTCCGTATGTACGATTGAAAAACTTTCCCCTCTCTTCGTTATTTTTTTATTGAGAAATTAAAAACAACATTAAAGATAGTGCTAGCAAACTCAGTTGAGAAACAAAACCGAAGCATTTACTTGACGCTTTAACAACTGCATTTATTACTCAATACCGTGACGAATTGGTTGTAAAGAGCTATGGATCGCCGCAGTTACAAGCGTCTAATCATAGAAACCCCTACACTGATTGCCACACATGGGTTGGTTTGGTCTGTTTTTTTCGTGTTTCCGGGCGCGCCAACAGCTTCGGTCATTAGTCCCGTAAGTGTAGTGCATGTTTGTTCTCGGGAGATGGCGGTGATCCTCCCCCGCTAGATGGCGAGATCCTGCGCCGACCTACCGTCGGCTAGTGGGGTTTCCCCCTAACCAGGACTCTCCCACCAGCGGGGCACCGCCCCAGCCGAGACAAGCTCTAAGCACCCGACCGGTCTCCAGGAATATGTGGTAGTGTAGTGCACGTTAGTGTAAGTGTGTGTGTGTGTGTGTGTGTGTGTGTGTGTGTGTGTGTGTGTGTGTGTAAGGGGAGAGGATAGGACAAGGAAGAGGAAGGATAGATCGCGCGTGGTCCGTGGCCCGTTTGTTAGGGTACTGCTCCGGCATTCGCCTGGCGTTGATCGGAGAAACCACGGAAAACTACCGATCAGAGCAGCCGGCCCCTAGAATTCTCCTCCTGACAGCGACTGAATTCGACCTAGCTGAAAAGATAGTGTCGAAAATCCTGCCGCCGTGAGGAGTGTAACCTAGGACCTGCCGGTCAGAGGCGCTGCAGTGACATCAGTTGATGCACTGAGCCACCGCTCCCGGTGCCACACATGGGCGTCTTGCAACGTAAAAGTCGTATGGAGGAGGCAGCCAAAGGAAGTTTCTTCGATGTCCGGGTAAAGCCGTGTCTAAGGATGACAAAAAAGCATCGCTAGTGTAGAATTCACGACCATTAATAAATTGTGGGATGTGGATCACGGGATTGGTCAATTAATAAAACACATTAGTTTGCCAACGATTCGGAATATATAATTCCTTCCTCAGGGCTTACTAATATACAAGACATTAAGGTTGACCGTCTTGTATATTAGTAAGCCCTAAGGAATGAATTGTATATTCCGAAACGTTGGCAAACTAGTGTGTTTTATTAATTGACCAATCCGGTGATCCACATCCCACAAAAACATTGCTGTTTTTAAAACACCGTATTCAAATCATCTATATTTTCGAGAAGGAACATGGATTTTCTAACATCGATGTTTTTCTTCAGATCGATATATTTGGTCAGAAACATCGACGTTTTTAAAATGTTCTCATGATATAAATAAAATTTCCACTGACTATTTTATTTGTGGATTGCTCGCAATCAACAGCCATTCACAACTGTCATTGCTGTCGTACCCAAGAAGGGTTGGGTAGATGGAAGGAGATCCGTATGCGTTAAGGTGTTTGAAAAAACTCGATTTAATGTGGGGTCTGGTGTTTCTGCCCCAGCAGAACATTATAGGCAAGGAGGAGTTCGGTAATTTGTTGAAGGAACTGTGGGCCTTTTTAAACAATCAATGTTTTAAATACGATGAAACATATCGAAGTAACACGTTCTGGTTCTACTGTGATATATAACACGTCTATATTATTTTAATATATATTCTGCCTTAAGCTTGACTGTCATCTTAATTTTCTAATCAATGCTCTATGTTGTCAAGGTTCAAAATGCAGTTTAACAATCTTACCATGTAAAAAATAATAAAAAAGGTAACACATGAGAGCAAGGTTGCGAATAACAAACCGTTTTGTTAGTCCGGGGATCAACAACAGTGACAGTTGTTAATGGCTGTTGATAGCGAGCAATTCATACAAAAAATGAGATACTGGAAATTTTATTTATATCACGAGAAATCTTTATTGAAAACATCGATGTTCCTAAACAAATATATCGATCTGAATAAAACATCGAAAGCAAAACATCGATGTTCTAATGTCGATGTTTCTGCTCGCAAATATCTGTTTTAAAATCATCGATGTTCGTTTGCCATCCCCATCCCATCCCCGTGTGTTTATCGCGAGCGCGATATGTGTGGGGTCGGCTGGGAGTCTCCTTGGCTGCGTGCCGCGGCCGTGAAAGCAGCTGACGGCGGCGGCGGCGGCGGCGCGCGACCGCCCACGTGGTCGCTTAACGCGGCCGTAGACCGCCCCCTGCCTCCACCCAACACCCGGCCAGAGGCGGATTCTGCTGACTGGCAGATCTCTCGCCTTGTGAGCCACCACAGCCCAGTACATATTGATTGCTTATGAAAAGAATTTTGGGGTATTTAACGGTATTATTAGTGCATCAGTAATTGAATTACTAATTCGTTTTATTCATTTATTTTTCTAACGACGAACAATTAAAAATTGTACGTGGCGTTTATTCAGAGTGTTCGCGAGCATCCCTGGGTGTTCGCGAGCACCCCTGAGTGTTCGTGAGCACCCCTGAGTGTTGGCGAGCACCCCTGAGTGTTGGCGAGCACCCCTGAGTGTTGGCGAGCACCCCTGAGTGTTGG
Source organism: Teleogryllus occipitalis (assembly GCA_011170035.1). Lineage (NCBI taxonomy): Eukaryota > Metazoa > Arthropoda > Insecta > Orthoptera > Gryllidae > Teleogryllus > Teleogryllus occipitalis. The sequence goes on along the minus strand of BLKR01000175.1, from coordinate 109,447 downwards.
CGAGCACCCCTGAGTGTTGGCGAGCACCCCTGAGTGTTGGCGAGCACCCCTGAGTGTTCGCGAGCACCCCTGAGTGTTCGCGAGCACCCCTGAGTGTTCGCGAGCACCCCTGAGTGTTCGCGAGCACCCCTGAGTGTTCGCGAGCACCCCTGAGTGTTCGCGAGCACCCCTGAGTGTTCGCAGGCATCCTTGAGTATTCGCGAGCATCTCTAAGAATACGCTAGGGTATTGGGGCGACTTAACAGAAGACTGCGATTACGTGATTGAAATAGTTCAAAACTGACTCACCTCTGCCAGGACATTTCTTTAATCAAAATTTCTATTACATGCTGTCCTAAATGAAGTATATATGATTTTGTTCTCATTTGTTGCAACATCAATTATGTACCAGTGCATATTGTTTCTTAAATCTTTCTTACTCATTAACGCTGTAATGAGAATATTCTCAAGGGAGAGCACGACAAGAGAACATTTGGCATAACAATATCCAAGGCCAAACTGACGTAGAATTTACGTAATAAGTCGCGAAATCCGGTTACGAAATATTGACGCATTTTCATTATAACAGCATGTGAATGACCTTCATAATTCGTATCAGTATTTCATTTACTGCATTTAAAATTAACTAGATTAACATTAATACATGCCAGAAAACTTAACCATGAACCGATTATGCAAATTTAACTGGGATTTCTTGTACATCGGGACGGGGTTTGATGCATCGTGGTTATTACCAAAATTAGCCTGATGAAGACCGAAATGATCCGTTCGTCGTCACTCATATTTTATCCAAACCGCCTGGCCAATGTGCGAATTACCCGGTTAATTCACTAATTAGTCGCATTTCGGAGTTGAGTCTGAAGGCATACACTATCGTGATAGAATATTTATATTTAGTACGTGGCACGTACAGGGCAATTGGCCTCGGTGCCGTTAGATCCCGGGGTTCCCAGTCGGTCACCCAACCAGGAACCCGCGATGTCTCGAATTCGCTTAACCTCCGTGACTTAACGAAGTTAACGAATTCGGCTAGTGACGCCTGGTTTGCAGTCGCGGCCTTTCACTAGAACTACCCCAGCATTCGTCTGGATGACCCAGAGAAACTATGAAAATCCCGGTCAGGATGGCCGGCGCGGGAATTGAACCCGGGCCTCCCGAATGCAAAGTCAGCGCGCAACCAACTGAGCCACATCGCTCGGCGAAGGAATATGAGTAGTATTTAAGTTGGACTAAAGGAAAAGAAGACGCTTTCTTTTGGGATTTCTGAGAAATTTCGCAGCAAGTTTCGTTTTGCCCGTTACGAATTTCATATCGATGGACAGAGCGCGTTTTGAACCGTATGGTAAAGCAGTGAACCTCTATGTGGCTGGCGAGCGTGTTGTAAGCTACACTATTTAGCCAAGGAATGCTGACATGGATTACTGACTGAGTTTTCTGAGAGTAGCCTGTTTCACTGACACTTCTGCGCAGTTGCCCTTACTGAAGGGCAAGTGCGAAGATGCGAAGTTGCACATTCCTTCAGAGGGTATCTGTGTTGGGTCCAGGGGGGGATGTTCCTCCGTCCTAAATCCAACTTTTATGTGAAATTGTACAGAAAATTCATGCAATTAGCACAAGTTGATTGCATCACAAATGAGTATTCCCATATGAATAAAAATTATTTTTATTTTGAGCTAAAAAAGAAACACAAAATACTAGAAAGCTAACAACTTTTTCAAAAATTTCAAAAATATTTATAGAGGGTCTGAACTGAAATTGTTCCCCTACTCCTGAAATATACTATAAAAAATGAAGCATATTAAGAAATGACTTCTTTGGGGCGCCATTGGCAATACCAAAACAAGCCCAAACGAGATTTATGAAGAACGAAACAGTTGAGTTTTTCCAAGAGAAGTGGACGACATAAAAATCTCGCTGGCAAAAATATATTGAGGCAAAACGGTTATACTTTTAAGAATTTTTAGTCAACGTGTCAATCTGAACAATAAATTAAATGTAAAATAACATATGACGCATCTCTTTTAGAAGAAACCTATATGATTTTCGTTGATCGAACTATTTCTTGCCTAATATTTCAAAAAAACTTAGTCTCAAATTTCATTTAAAATTATTTTACTCACTATTCAATTCGACTTATTCAAGGAGAATGATCAGCAAGATCTAACGGCCCGTGAAAGAAATGCCCCTCGAAAACTTCGAAAGGTACTTTACAGCCAACAATTGAGTTAAGATTGGGTCGATTTTGAACTATGAGTAACCGTTCCCGGAAATAAGGGTCGCCCCCTCTGCAGGAGGATAATAGTAGATGGACAAAGTTGTACACTCATTCAGGAGTTTTCAGAAACAAGGAAACAGCCGTTCTTTTCCTCGAAGGAGAGCTACAGGGAAGACCCTCAAGAGAAGGGGCATCTGGGAAATTGTGTGTAGTCTCCCAAATCAGAAACATATGGGTCATCCTAGTGAGGAGGAAACGTTTTACATTCCGAAGCAATTGAATCATTTAGAAACTCACGTGCACGCTGGAGGACAGGGGGGCGTGACCTCCAGAAAATTTGGAAGGAGCCCCGCAGCCCCAGAAAATAAATCATTTTATTTCCGTAAAATTCACTGATTTTCGCCTTATTATCTTCACGAGTTAGAGAATTTAATTTTTAAAAAAGAGGCCTTTCATGCCATCTGGAAACTCTGTAATAGGTTCGGCGTAAAATTAATTGTAATTATCAATTGTGTCATTACATTTATATTTCATTCCCCTTGTAGTATGTTTAGAACCATTTTTCTCGCAGCGTATGTCATATGAATTGCAAGTTGTAGTTTATGTATTACTGGAACATGTGTGTTATACTTTTTAAAATAAAATAAATATTAATAATTAAATACATAATTCCATACAAGTATTTAACGAATAATTGCTGCAGTGTGTGGCTAGATGATACTATTTTAGATTGCTTCAAACATGCTGTTTAAAGTAGGTCAAAGATACTGTAAACTTTGTACTCTCGTGATATTAATTTTAAAACAGCAGACTCTTTATCTTCCACAGACTAGGTATGTCGTACCAATGGTATGTCGCATCAAAATAGCTGACTGCAAGGCCTTTTTAAATGAGGCAATAAAAATTGCAAATTTAGCAAATTTATCAATTAATAATTTTCATTCAAGAAACCCAATCCGGGATGGGCTCCCGATACCCTTGAGCCTAGAAATGCGAATAAGCAATGTTGCAACAATTTAAAAACAATTATGAACAATTTCGAAATTTGCACTGACACGACTGAGGAGTTTCCAAGATTGTCCAAGAGTTGATAGTTGAACAATAACCATTTTGTCACATAAGGTTTAAAAGTGCTTTAATGAACTCATCGTGATTCATTATTTTCGTAAGAGAGTAATGTGTTTTTCGTAGCATTTATTTGAAAAAACAAAAACAAAAAACACTGCTCTGAAAACATCTCACTGTACATTTCTCAAGTAACTGTGTAGCGGGTAAATGACGTACAGTGGCAAGAATAGTACTTTAGAAGAAAAAGAATGGAAATGTGACGAGGTCGTGGAACGAATCACAATGACAAAAGGGACTTTCGTAAAGAAGAGAACAATATCGTGCTTAAAGGACAATATGAATTTGACAAAGACTTAACGAGTTCCTGATCTGCAGTTGCATCTAGTAAGACCCGGAGTCGCGGGCGATGATGAAAAAAGATGAAACCAGACTGAAAGTTTGAAAGTTGAAATTTTGAAGTGTGGGTTTAGAGAAGGATTAAATGGTCTCAAATAGTTAGAAATGTAGGTTTGGAGAAGGATTAAATGGTCTCAAATAGTTAGAAAATTTCTAACCATTTGAGTCCGTTTAATCCTTTTCCGTCTTCATTTGATCATTTCATCAGAAGACTAGAGGTAGATCAGGAAAAAAGGAAGAAAAAATGAAAACAAAATAGGAACTAGGTGGCTGTATTTTGAGAAAGAAAATATTTTGAGACCAAGTCTGTAACTGTAAATGCCACCCCAATGCTCCGTGACGTCACAGACACCTGCTCGGCGGCGAGCTGCTGAGAATAGCAAGTCCCCAGAGGTGGGGGCGGGGACACGTATGTGTGCCATTAACAATAAAGAAATGGCCAAAGTTACGTTTCATGATTTTTCTGTTGGAAACTTTCGGTTCAATTTTTGAAATTACTATGATTGAAAATTATTTCGACAGAATATGACAAATTCAAAAATATAATGCAGTGATCACAAGCATAACACAATATTTTATCCGATTGTTTATCACAACCATATATGTTTTTCCCCCATAATTATAATCCAACTATAATTGCACTTGTCCCAAATTTGTCACATTCTGTTTTACTGTTTAACGAATTTTGTAGCTAATTCTAATAGAATATTCACTAACGTTCTCTTGCCTTATTTCACTCTCTTCAGTGTTTTCTTAAGCTTCTTTATGATTTCGGCTCGAAGTTATTAATTTTGCTCATAGGCACAGTCACGTGACCCACGTAATATGGAGACGAATTTGAATTTCTTAATTTCAGACAATTTCTTAACAAATTTCAGTTTTTTCGAACACGCTAAAGACCGTCAATGCTCCGATATCCACAAACAGAAACATTTATTCTCAAATGACAAAGAAACGAAGGGGCGTTAATGGTATTTTAATCATGTTCTCTGCAGCAATGACTGGCTTACTTTACCCTAGAGGGGCGCTGTCGATTCCCCCCCCCCCGCCCCCGTCTTTTGCTCGCACATTCTCACAAAGGGGAAGCCTGATCCGATGTCATTCGTACTCCGGGCGAAGGGACGATCGATCGTTGTAAAAGAATCGATTCTGGAATCGATCTCGAAACCAAAAAGTCTGAGTCGATTATAGAATCGAAAGAAAAGAATCTATTCCTTTATGAATCGAATCACATAAGAACACCATTCAAAAAAATATCGGTATAGGAATCGAGCATTTATTATGGAATAAAACCCAACCAAGTGTTAATTAAATTTTAATAACAATAATAATTAACTACGTGGCCGAAAATAATATTGTAGATGAAATAATACAATTGAAATAAAGTAACAGAATGTATTAATGCAATAATATATTAATAGAACATACACGAAAATGTATTAGATTACAATATCAACATTAGTATGAACTAATCAACTAAATTGCAATGGCTTCAAAGTAACACAACTTCACACAAAGCAATCCAAACAGGAAAGAGTTAAAAAATATTCAAAATTCAAATACTACATGGACTTCCATAAAATTAATACTAAAAGTAATAACTATATCAATAATAAATGCATATGACAAAATTCCTTAAAAATAAAATTAAAGCGCCGGAATATGCATAATTTCGTTACAAAAAATTGAATGATTCATTTGATTCGATACCGGCATTTTGGAATCGATTCCAGCTAGATCAACGTAGGAAATTCGTGCTTTTATATCGCTCTTAAGTGAACAGGATTACAAAATGATTCTTTTAATTCAATTTTTTTACTCGCAATTGAGATTTTGAAGATGTATTGTTTCATATTAATGGATCATTTCTTTGCCTCTAAGATAAAATGGGAATTAATGTAGCTACATTTGTGACAAAAACTGTCAAGGAACTTCTGCCCAAGACAGTCATGGGCCTGGTATCTAGTGACGTACCGCCACTCTGGAGGAATTTATACACCCGTTCCTCTTACATCTCGTGCCAATTTTTCTGTACACAGTGCCCGCGAGCTCTAGTAACATCTTGCCCGCTACCTTGACATGCCTGGTATAAAAACGTTGGATCTCATTCATCCAGTTTCGATGCCGAAACAGCACCGTGTGGAAAGGAACATCGCTTTCCTTCCATTTTCTGCGAAAAAAAGACCACGTATAACGGACCTTAGGAAGGTGGGAAGATAAGACGAGAATGGAGGAATGCAACGTTCAGACAGGAAGAGAGAAAGAAAATGGGACTACTAAAATCTGATGACAAGCAGAAATGATTTGCCCGACTGAGCTTCACAAAGAGACTTACGAGGTTATTGACCCTAGAGTTGACGAAATAATCACGTGTTCATTTCCCAGAAATCTGTCACAGATTTTTTTCCCGGAGTTTCCTTGAGTATATGCCTTATCTAATCGAACGAAAAGAGAAAATAACTAATTAAATCTTTCACTGTTTCTTTCTATTCATCTGGCGGGGGTTACCCGTCACAAGGACGTCTGTGATTATCTTATCGACGAATGTGGGCTCATAAATAATGAGAAAGAGAACTGAAATTTCTTGTGTTGAATTTTGTTTAAAATCTCGGAAGGGTGTGTATACTGTACTCTATAAAAAACATTTTACGCCGCTTTAGCAAGAGTGCCAGTGGTACTTCTGAACTACAATAGAACAACTTTCAATAACCAGTGCTTCATTTGTATTTCAGGTAAGTGCACCTTTATGATTGACAAATTGAATTCATTGGAGATCCTATTTATAATGATTACAATACCTTTCGGGGAATTCAAAATCTTTCTTGGCTCCAGGCAAAATTGTTTAAAGAAGAAGAGGGCACAAAATTGTCCAGTTACTTCTAGATTTTGCCACAGGAATTTATGAATGTTGCATAAAGTGTCCAATATTTTAAATTCGTTCGCGGCATCAGTCCAAATTACTATTCGACCCACAAGACGTAGGTTGGAGAGCCTTACCTAATCGCGATTGTAGTCCTAATTTGTTTGAACATGCATTCAATTATTTAAATATTAATTGAAGCAAGTACTTCAGCATAATTTATTCAGATCAACAAATTGATGACAAATACGTGAAGATATAACTAATAATTCAAAATTCATCAAAATGAAATGGAAATATGTAATTTTTAATTTATCGTGATAAGCCAAAGGAGCCCCATACGACCAACTTAAAAGGACATCCCATTATACATTGTTTATAGTCGAAAGCTTCTGATGTGTGAAGCAGAGGCAGGTTGCCCGAGTTACGGATTGTACAAACAGTACGTTTATCGCGGGGCACAGCCCCAGTCTGGACAAACTAAGCTCCCGACTGGTCTCTTGGTTTGTGTGGTAGTGCATTGCATGTGTGTCTAAGTAAGGGGGTGACGAAAGGACAAGGAAGATGAAGGAAATAGCGCGCCTGGTCCAAGGCCCTTTTATTAGGAACTACTCCAGCATTCGCCTGATGTTGATCGGAGAAACCACGGAAAACTACACACTAGACACACAAACTATACACACTCGCATGCACTTCACTATGCCAGGAGACCATTCAGAACCTTCGAGCTTGTCCCGGCTGGGGCGGTGCCACGCTGATGGGAGATACCTGGTTAGGGAAAACCACGCAAGGCGACGTATGTTGGCGCCGGATCTCGCTATGTTAAAAAACATGCACTACACTTAAGGGTCTAATGACCTTACCAGTTAACGCGCCCTGAATCACTAATCAATCAATCTGTTGATGTTTTTGGAGAACAATACTTGGTTTACACAACAACAACAAAAAACAACAGTGAATTATTACTAACAAATGAGATGGACAGGCAAACTTTTCCGCGGCGTATAGCCTCACTTTATTTCGTACCGTAAACATGATTACTACCTTGCCGTCGAGTACACCCAGGTGTAAATTGGCATTTACTCGTACATTAGCAACAACACATTAGAAATAGCTAAGTTAGCACCGTGTGAATACTACAAGGCTTGTTCACCTTACGCTAATTGTTCTACTGAAAATAACTAATTGTAGTACTTTAAATTATTCATACATCGTACATAATTATACCAGTTATTTCGACATTGTCAGTATGATTTTGTATTTGTATTGAGATATAAATTCATGTACAGGGTTTCGACTGTTTTCTTGGAATTTTTTCTTCTTGTTGATTTTACTTTCTCGTTACGTCGTAGAGAGGAAGCTATGCAATGCTACGCGAAAAACGGCGAATTTGCATCAGAAAAACGTATTACACGACGCTGATAACGAAAGCAAAAAGGATAAATCCAGTTCCTAAATTTAGAAAAAAATTCTCTAACATGTGGTGTAGCCGGAATCCATGTTTCGTGGGTATTTTATATCGAAAATTCGAATGACGACAAAAAATTTGTCCGTTCGCCCGTCTGTGAACAACGCTAGCGGCTAAACCGTTCAGCCGATTTCCTCCAAAACTGATAATTCCCTATCGATCCCTTGATTTTGAAACAGATATTTTAATTTTGGGGGTTCTTTACGTGAAGCCCCTGAGATATTTGGATCAAAAATTCAATTTTTTTTCTTCGTCTTCCTACAACTAAAATATTAAAGATAGAGATTTTTCCCTTAATGAATTTTTTTCTTAAAGATAGATTTTGAAATAAGGTCATGTACCATTTTTCTAAAATTAGAAAACTTTTGATGTAATTTGCGTGAAAATACGAGCGAGAAAGTACGTGCGGTTTTAGCATCACTAGTTTTAAATTTAATTGTCTCGCCCAAACCGAAACGCTTATAAACTAAAATAACATGACAAAGTATTTTGTTCAGATATGTGGTTGAGCAATTTTAAAGATTCAAGAGTTATATTTTCACGTAGCGAAATTTTAGCACTAATTTATATATTCAGAGAACACAACTGCAGGGATTTTAAATGAAACGAACTTCGAAATCTTTAAACACTCAAAATTTAAAAAAAAAATCATTTTTGCCTGACCTAGTTGCACCAATAAAAGTCGCCCTTAAGAAAAATCAGTCAAAAATAAATTTTGTTAAAATTTGTTGACCCCAGAACACATCAAGAATGTTCTATTTGCTTTTCACGGTGTGTTTCAACAAAATTAATTCGAGCTTTCTCATCCAATTTGTTCAAAATACTGACATTGAACCTGTTCGTCATTTAATTGTCATTATCACAATCAGCCCTCTTGAAGTTTTGTTTTTCAATCAAAAGTATATATTACAGTATAAGCTTGACCAGCCGATCTAGGGCACTAAGAGTACTAAAACCCGTTAAAAAAAGATAGGAAATATTAGAAATGTGTCATTTCAGTGTACAGAAACACAGTGGTTGACATTATATTGTACTTGTTAATCAATATTTGCCGCGTAAAAAACGTAGTTATTATCTTGGAAAGCATAATCATGTTAAGATAATTGCTATTGAGCCAACAGTCTCGAACTCTGTTTTGTTTTATTTGCAGAAGGTATGTAGATATTTTAATGTTATGAATAGACCTGGGTCGATTAAGTGTCTATGTTTAATTGCTGAAGCGTTTTCTGATCGCGAAGTGTTACTCAAAGCTGTCTAAAATATAATTATTCTTATAAATATTCTTATTTTATCATACGCTGTGGTGTGATGTGGTGTCACATGCCCTCTTATTTATTTTGTAAATCACAGTCTGTATAAATAAATAATAATATATTTTTTAATTTGTTTATTTATGGTCGCTTTATAACAGCTCAGGTCATCAGCGACCTCATTGTGTTTACATCGGTACATTACATTTCAAGGTTACAAATAGTTGAATCATTACACCATAAACATTATATCAATATATCATAACAAAGTTGCATCATTATTATATTACATTCAACAATGCAATAATAATATTAATATTAAGGAATCAATCTCCAAGAGCAATTTAATATTCTATTGTTCATATTTGTTTTAGAGCAGGAAATGTTTCTTCTCATCCCAACTCGCGTGAATTTTCGATCATTGTGTAGAGGAACTTGATTTTCACATTACTAAAATGCCAATTATTTGCTTGTCTCCTCTACGACATTTCACTGTGACTCATAACACGGTTTGAGAACACCCTAACTATGAATCCGGTCAGAAATGGAATTTCCCGATACTCAATTTTTTCTTTTCTGTACACGAGTTCGATTCATTCGGAACTTCGAAATTACATTGTTCACTATTATGCACTTTGTTCTCACCTGCGCCTGAATCTCGTTGAATCTCTGGCACTAACGAAAACCTGTGTGTTCATCCGAGGAAACCTTCGTCGGAAAAATTGTTACAAACTTCCGTTCCCTGAATAATAGTATCGATAAATCGAAGATGATACTACATTTGACTTAATGGATTTTACACTATAGATTTTACACTATGGAATTTGCATGATAGATTTTACTCTATTGGACACACCGTCGGTTTTCCACCGTCGGTTGATTGTTGCACTGTTGATCTTACATTGTTGATCTTACATTGTTGATCTTACATTGTTGATCTTACATTGTTGATCTTACATTGTTGATCTTACATTGTTGATCTTACATTGTTGATCTTACATTGTTGATCTTACATTGTTGATCTTACATTGTTGATCGTACATTGTTGATCGTACATTGTTGATCTTACATTGTTGATCTTACATTGTTGATCTTACACTGTTGATCTTACACTGTTGATCTTACATTGTTGATCTTACACTGTTGATCTTACATTGTTGATCTTACATTGTTGATCTTACATTGTTGATCTTACATTGTTGATCTTACATTGTTGATCTTACATTGTTGATCTTACATTGTTGATCTTACATTGTTGATCTTACATTGTTGATCTTACATTGTTGATCTTACATTGTTGATCTTACATTGTTGATCTTACATTGATGATCTTACATTGTTGATCTTACATTGTTGATCTTACATTGTTGATCTTACATTGTTGATCTTACATTGTTGATCTTACATTGTTGATCTTACATTGTTGATCTTACATGGTTGATCTTACATGGTTGATCTTACATGGTTGATCTTACATGGTTGATCTTACACGGTTGATCTTACACTGATCTTACACTGTTGATCTTACTCTATTAATTTTCCTGCATTGACTTCTTGTTCAGATCGCGATGTCGCCCGCCTGCGCGCAGTGCGGGCTGCCCGCTGAGCAGCGCTGTAGTCGCTGCCACGAGGTCTATTACTGCAGTCGCGACCACCAGAAGCAGCACTGGACGGAGCACCGGGACCTCTGCAGCCCCTTCAAGGTGAACACACTCCCTAAAGTCTTCTAATGGTGGCTTCAACATTTAAAATGCTGGGTTCGTGGGGCGCAATGACATCTATTTAAACTCGTTTTTTATAAAGGTATTATTAAAACGTTTCATTGATTAATTTATCACACACCCGCAGTCTTCACGCTACGAAGGAATGCTCGTATAAGTCATTCCGGTATGCACTTTCAGTAAGTCTTAATTTCGCCGTAGATCGCGCATGATCATTTTGGACGCGCCCGAACCTGCAGGCCTAGTGTTGGAGCTATCTGGTTGCATCTGTTTGCATAATTCATTATATTATTATTATTATTATTATTATTATTATTATTATTATTATTATTATTATTATTATTATTATTATACCACCGAAGCCGCCCGCCCCTTCCACCGAAGCCACCCTCTACATGTGTTACGCATTGGCCTGACGCCCCGCCCTGTTGGCAGGTGTGCCGCGACCCGGTGCTGGGGCGCCACCTGGTGGCGACGCGCGCGCTGCCCGCCGGCACGGCCGTGCTGCGCGAGGCGCCCGTGGCCACGGGCCCGCCCTTCGGCGTGGGCACGCCCGTGTGCGTGGCGTGCTACCGCGCGCTGCCCGCCCCGCCCGCCGCCGCCACCCCGCTGTGCGCGCGCGGCTGCGGCTGGCCCGTGTGCGACGCCGCCTGCGCCGCCCACCCGCGCCACCGGCCCGAGTGCCTGCTCATGCAGCGGCGAGGGCGGCCCGTGAGTACACTCACTGCGATTCACCGCGATTCAGTTCAGTTCAATCGAGCACGATTGGGTTCAATCGAGCACGATTGGGTTCAATCGAGCACGATTGGGTTCAATCGAGGACGATTCGGTTCAATCGAGGACGATTCGGTTCAATTGAGCGCGATTGAGTTCAATTGAGCACGATTCAGTTCAATTAAGCACGATTGAGTTCAATTGAACAAGATTCAGTTCAATCAAGATTCAGTTCAATCGAGCACGATTCAGTTCAATCGAGCACGATTCAGTTCAATCGAGCACGATTCAGTTCAATCGAGCACGATTCAGTTCAATCGAGCACGATTCAGTTCAATCGAGCACGATTCAGTTCAATCGAGCACGATTCAGTTCAATCGAGCACGATTCAGTTCAATCGAGCACGATTCGGTTCAATCGAGCACGATTCGGTTCAATCGAGCACCATTCGGTTCAATCGAGCACCATTCGGTTCAATCGAGCACGATTCGGTTCAATCGAGCACGATTCGGTTCAATCGAGCACGATTCGGTTCAATCGAGCACGATTCAGTTGAATTGAGCACGATTCAGTTGAATTGAATTTAGTTTAATTAGATATTTTTTTCATTTACACTATAACATTTTTACTTATTCTCCTTTACGATAGTAAGAAGAGAAAGTATTGTAATCGTTCGCCTGAAAAACGTTTCAACATTTTTGCAAAAGTCGCTCCAAATTATTTGATTAAAGTTTGTCCTCCGATAGCTTACAGGACGCTTAAGAGAATGATGCAAGTCTCTTTTTCATTGAAACCCCAGATTTTTCGAATGTGCATTTTTTTTTGGGGGGGGGGGCAGTCATCCCACAACTATAACATTGAAGATTTAGATTTATTTCCTTAATGCAATATCGTGTTAAAAAAATCTTGAAATAGAGTAATATTTGGAAAATATGTGAGTTACTGAATAGTGTAATTTATCGCGAAATATCGACAATTCCTAATTTATTTATCAATCTTTTTCTGAAAAAGCGGTCCAATTTTTTCTTTTAAATTTTCTCCACATATGAAGACGATACCTCTCTCAAGTGATGGTAAAAAATATGGTGCTAGTCCCATTTTCGGCGAATTCTCGGTATTTTCGAAAATTGCACAAAGTTAACATTTCAAAACCACAAAATTGAAGTTGGAGAGTTTTGCCTTAGACAAAGTCTGTTGTAAAAAACTCTTTAAAAAGGTCATGTTCAATTTTTTGATGAAACGAGAAGTTTTCGTGGAATTTGTGCTTGAAATTAATGCAATTTATAAAAAAAATCTAAAAAACACCGCTTCAAATTTTCTCTTCAAAAGTTTTTCGCTGATAGAAGGAGGGACGCTTAAAAGAATGCGCGGGTCTTATTTTGTTGAACACTCTGAATTTTCGAATTTGGCAAATTAAGAAATAATGCGAGAGTGTATGTGCTGTTGTAGCACCACTAGTTTACTTATTAATGTCTCAAACTGTTTAAAATATGTGACGTATGGGGGGGGGGTACGATGTTCCAGTGTATTCTTTAGTGTCGCTAGAACTTTCTAAATTAACTTCAAATTATCTCTGTAAGAGGCCTTTTTGAAGTGTTGAAATGCCCCACAATTAAAACAATGTGATAATCTAAAATCGCTTTGTGTCTATCAATGCGGAACTCCTACGATTCGCTTCCTGGAAATCTCTTCAAAACTATCTGAACAAGATATGTTTTTTTAAAGCAGGTCACGATTTATACAGATAAGAGAAGATAGTATTTATATTTCGTATTGAAATATGACTTAACATGAAATTCATTCATATTCCTAGAAATGTTATCGCATGAGATTTTATATTCTTCTGAACTATCCTGAATACGATAACACATTATTTATCAGCTATCTAATCGATAAACCTAGGAAATGAATATGATATTTCTTCCTTTTGGTTTCTTAATAAATATCACAAAGATGTTTTGTTTGATAAATTCATTTAGTAATTAATGAATTATTGACGTCAGATTGTCAAGTAATCCTCAGTATCTTCAAAATTAAAAAAAATGTGAACACAAGATGATATTGGTAAATTATTCCATGACCTGTTCGAGTAAATATTAGAATAAATGTATTGCGTCTGTAACAATACAACTGGTACTATCCAAATAATTTATAACATTTTTTCGTACTATCATCACGATTGCTATGCAAAGGCTAAGCTAACAGAATTGTGAAATTTCTCTCCTTTATGACGGAAAAAATTTAGAAAATTCAGAAATCCGTTTGATCTCGAACTCTCTTTGAACACGAAAATATCATTTACTTCGTATTTCAAAATATATTATTAGACGTATGACGAAAATAAACATTGGAAAATGTTTCACCAAAAAATTGCTTCTATGCATACAGATTACAAAAATAGATTGGTCATCCATTTTACTGATTACAATATTGGATTATAGTGTAAAGTTTTCGACAGTTCTATTTAAGGAAGAGGATCTGGAAACAAACTTTACGATAACATGCGTTGTGTAAACGTATTGAAATATTAATATTTTATATTTAGGTTTAAATGAGTCAATTAAGTACTTACGTTCACATTGTAAAAATCCTATTGCATTCGCATTGTATTCAATCCGGATTTCAATATCAACAACCTTGAACATTTCGTATATTACATACCCTCCTCTTCGAATATGTGAAATATATGAAATTACGCCCTGTGCTTCGAACACGTGAAATTTGCGTAGACAAGGATGGAAGCAACTTTGAACATTTTATTGCAGTTAAATCATTTAAGAACTCTCGTCGATAGATCAGCGATTAACAGGACGGCTCCATACGCTTTGATACGTGGATGGAAATTCTGTCGAAATCGGTGGATTTTTGAAGACCGAAAATCCGCACCACTCCATGTTGCCATTCGAGCGCCTCAAAGGACCCTTGAACCTTTGATACTCTCAAAAAGCTCCGTATCAGCAGGGCTCAGATTCTGATGACCTAAAAATTCTTTGAAAATTACTTAAAAATAAGAGGAAAATGACCTACAAAAGACTGAAAAAGAAGGAGAAAATGACCTAATTAAAAAAAAAATACTCACAAATTTGTATGAATATGTTTATTTGTCCAACGAAATCTATAATTTTAAATAAAATTTATTTTTATAAAATTATAATTATTATAAAGTCTTTATTGTAGGAGGAAAAGGGATTCTTAGCTCGGAATTTGCTACCGTCCGTTTTGACAGGTCGAGGAAGTTAGCGAATACCCCAGTAATTTTGAGAGATCGAAAAGTCCTCTGCAGTAGCGAATTTCGTCATTAACTAATGGTATAATAAAAACTTACTTTTAGTGTATAAGAGCCAACTAATAAAACATTCACTAAAAAAAAGAAACAAATGCGCAAAAATGACAAAAATGTCGTAAAGATCCAGAAAAATTACCTACAAATTGAAAAATGGCAAAAAAACAACAACAAAAAACAAAAAAACGACCCAATAATTATACATTTCTATCACCTACATGTCGTGATAAACATTAATTTACTATTATTATCTAAGTAATCACTATTAATATCTAAGTAATCACTATTAATATCTAAGTAATCACTATTAATATCTAAGTAATCACTATTATTATCTAAGTAATCACTATTATTATCTAATTAATCACTATTATTATCTAAGTAATCACTATTATTATCTAAGTAATTACTATTATTATCATCATCACTATTATTATCATCATCACTATTATTATCATCATCACTATTATTACCATCTTTATTATTATCATCTTTATTATTATCATCTTTATTATTACCATCTTTATTATTATCATCACTATTATTACCATCTTTATTATTATCATCTTTATTATTACCATCTTTATTATTACCATCTTTATTATTACCATCTTTATTATTACCATCTTTATTATTACCATCTTTATTATTATCATCTTTATTATTATCATCACTTAGTATTATCACTTGGTATTATCACCTGGTATTATCACTATGATTATTTCAATTTTTATTACTGTTATTTCTGTTATTATGATTATTATTACCAGGGACCGAAAAGGTATTGAATACCGGTAAAAAATACCGGTATAATACCGGTATTTTTCCATACCTTTTTCAAATACCTTTATTCTTTTATACCGGTAAAATACCTCTATAGGACGTCTATACCGGTATGGACGTCCATAAAGGTTATACCGGTATTATACCGGTATTTTCAATGAAGAAATATAGCTTACCATCCATACATGTTGAAAAAATAGGTTACTATAGTTAATAATATCTCACAAAATGTTTATTAATCAAATATCATTTCATAATTGTTATTTATTGTTTAAATTATTATTTAAACAATAAATTAAATTCTATTCTTATTATTGTGTATTAAATTCTATTCTTATTATTGTAAATGCTTTGTGTTCGGGCGTTTACATTTTGCATACGTTGTATGTATTGAAAACCTCCCTTAATTTAAACTTCGGAAAAGTTGAAATACGAAATAATAATTATTGATTCCATTGAAGAGAACCTTTTCTTAGCGTCCTTTATCGAGCCATATCTCATCTGACCTGAGAGATGACCTAAGCCTGTCTTTGTATTTCGCACATGGAGAGACTGTCAACGTATGCGCCGGCCGTAGGCGTAGGACCGTTTCTGCCCTCCCCGACCCCTCCTTCGGCGAACTGAGGAAGCGTTGACACCTTGAGATAATCACGAACGCTCACGCTTTCAGGCCCAGTTTTGTTATTGTTACAAAATGATTTCCTTTTACTTCATTTCACAATTAAATCTTAATGATATATTAATAAATAGGGCTAAAATAAAATGTTATTTTTCTAGTTTATATTAAGGGTTTAATATATTTTGACATTAACTGCAAATATTGAGAAAATTTGTAATAAAAGTAAATTATTATGTTATTATTATTATTATTATTATTATTATTATTATTATTACTATTGTTATTAGCTATTAACATTGCATGTGGGCAAGGGTTCCCTTCTACGCGGGTAGCTTACATTGTAAAATGCATCTGGAGGAGCCCACTTCGAGAAGAGTGTTTCTTCCTTAATAATAAGAAATATATACTAACATTATTAATTAATAAAAAAGAGTTTATTAATATTAACATTTTTACTTTTTAATTAAAATTAACATTTAATTTAAATACATTTATAAACTAACAAACAAAATAATACATGAATTTACACAAATTTAATGCAAACATTTTAAATTTAATTAGTATTAATATTTTAAAATATTTATTAAAATTAATTAATATTATATATTACTATTAATATTTTTTCTTAATGAAATATCTTAAATAATACATGGATGTAATTAAACATGCTTCAATCATTAATTTTGAATTAAACATAACGCTTCTGTTTCCTCACGTAAGAATAGTTAATGTCTATTAGCATTCAGTGTCAATTTTTAATATTGTTTTAGTTATAATTAATAATTATATATAATTAATTAATATATAATGATAATTATTAATTATGGTGCAGAATAAGGAAACTGGGCCAACTGAAAAAATTATTGATTATAATTAAAAAATTATTATCGGGAATGTTAGTGATACGATCAAATTTAAGCAAATAATCGTATTTAGTGATAAACATAGTCGTGCAAGAAGGAAGTTTGGTATGCGTGGGAAGACTCATTTATGGATAAGAAGACACGTTTCTCCATTTTTTATCGCTACTAGAAAGGACAAGATTTATACGGAGAAATTCGATAAATTTTCAACACTGTATCACGTGTCGCCAAGCTCTGCGCCCGGACGTGAGGTCCAAGGTCAGCGAACGAGCTCGTGTTGATGTCTGCGAAAGACCGTTGGCTGGTCCCTCCGTCTGACGACAGAACTCGACTTCCCAGTCAACGGCAGAACTCGACCTAGCTAGAATATGTGTCGAAAATCCGCCACCCTCGGGACTCGAACCCTAGGACCTCCCGGTCAGAAACTCTGCCGTGTAAATAGTTGTTTCCTCTGAGCCATCTCAGCGGAAAAAATCACAATGAATTTCCCCCAAATACCTGTATGATTCTATTGAAATACCGGTATTTTCTTATGAAAATACCGGTATTTTGATGAAAGAATACCGGTATAATACCTTTAAATAGAGGTATTTTACCGGTATAGACGTCGGATAAAGGTAAAATACCTCTAAAAATACCGGTATTTGACGTCTTATACCGGTATTTTTAAAGGTATTTTGAATAAAGGTATAATAGAGGTAAAGGTATTTGTATACCGGTATAAATACCTTTACCGCTATTATTTCGGTATTCGGTCCCTGATTATTACTGTTATTTGTGTTATTATTACTATTAGTAGAATGCCTGGAGATGTGTAAGTAAGAGAGGGCGGTGCGCAGGCGGACGTGGTGGGCGCGCTGGCGGCGGGGCGGCCCGTGCACCGCGCGCTGACGGTGGCGCGCTGCCTGCTGCTGCGGGACACGGCGCCGGCCGCGTACGAGCGCCTGCGCGCCCTGGAGGCGCACTGCGCCAAGCGCCAGGCGTCGGGCCAGTGGCAGCAAGAGCGCGCCCACCTCGCGGCCTTCCTGCTGCCCTTCTTCGGGCTGCAGGGCCGATTCACCGACGACGACGTGCTCTACATGGCCGGCGTGCTGCAGGTAGGGTTGAGAGCGGTTTTTATCAGGAAGGAACGTTTTGGCAGCTAATGTTGGCAACGTAACTCAAGATTCTTGATTGATTTTTTCGTGTTTCATGGCGCGTCAACTGCTTTGGTTATTAGTCCCGTTAGTGTAGAGCATGTTTTTCTCGGGTGGTGGCGGTGATCTTACCCCGCTGGATGGCGAGATCCGGCGCCGACCTACCGTCGGCTAGTGGGGTTTCCCCCTAACCAGGACTCTCCCACCAGCGGGGCACCGCCCCAGACGAGACAAGCTCTAAGCTCCCGACCAGTCTCTCGGAATATGTGTTGGTGTAGTGCATGTTAGTGTAAGTGTGTGTGTAAGGGGAGAGGATAGGACAAGGAAGAGGAAGGAAAATCGCGCGTGGTCCGTGGCCCGTTTATTAGGATACTGCTCCGGCATTCACCTGGTGATGAACGGAGAAACCACGGAAAACTACCGATGAGAGCAGCCGGCCGCTAGAATTCCCCTCCAGACAGCAACTGAATTTGACCTAGCTGAAAAGCTAGTGTCGAAAATCCTGCCGCCGTGGGGAGTGGGAACCTAGGACCTCCCGGTCAGAGGCGCTGCAGTGACATCAGTTGATGCACTGAGGTACCGCTCTCAGTGAAAGTTACTGTAGGTCTTATTAATGTTTTATACCAGATGCAGCTGTTCACATACTTCCCCTGGCCCCCTGTGCTGCAATGGATTCTCATTCTTTTGTTTGGTTGCCTTACGTTCATACAACCATTTGTAACGAAAATACTATAAAAAAATTCCTTCAAATAAGAAATCGAAGAGGCTTCTAAGAGGATTACTCATACGCTAGCGTCTGCTATAATTCGTTTGTTTTGATAGGACAGTCGTATCGGAAAGTCAATGCCCTGAAAGCCGCCGATCGGAAAGAGAGGCTATTCATTCCACAGTTTGGTTACGTGACGTCGTATAAGCGTTGCGATGTGCCTCTCCCGGAAGCCGAGCGGCTCTAGCAAGATCCTCCGTAGGCACGTCACTTGGGAGGACTGGCTGCCTTCATCGTCTTCTACATTATTTCAGTAGTATAGATATCTTTTGCGTCTCTCACACGTCATCAATCTTTATAAATAAGGTCTGTGGAGAAAGAGAATTTCACGGAGACGTGACGAATAGCACTGTGACTTGATAAAACATGAAATATTTGTTTAACAAAAACATTTAAATATTCATGTCAAATACAACCCACAACACTCGGCAGTTTTTGTGAATCTATATCGTTAAATAACTCCTAAACGAAGCTTTCTCGGACTTTAGAAATAAACTTTTGAGGCCGACAGCCTCAAAAAAACTGTTCTTCCCACCGTAATCTACAGGAGGAGATCTAGAACATTCAGTGACATTTTTGCTGGTTCGGCGCTTCTCGATATTACCTCACCTGCTCAGAGGTGTGTGAAATCTGCAACTGAAAGTGAAATTCAACTAATTACTGATATTCTACGTGATTGAATTACACGGGTGTACCTCTCTGCTCGATAATAAAGTCAATAAGAATAGTTTGTATTCTCAACGGTGTATTTTATTGTTATGAATGACAAAGAGACGTATAGAACAAGTGATAGAGGATAAAAAAGTCTAAAGAAAAGGAAGAAAACAGGCTTAATTTGGAAAAGTAGAAATACGGAAGAGGGTGGGGTTTAACATGCGATAGTTCTCGCACGGGTACGCTAGTACATAATATTTTCTACACAGCAGTAGTCTCACGAAAACTCTGTAACCACTCCGACATGTTTTTTTTTTTGTTTGGCGCTTCCAGATCAACACGTACCCGGTGCGCGTGCGCGACCCGGCGCCGTTCGTGGCGGTGTACGACGAGGCGTCCTTCATCGAGCACGCGTGCGTGCCCAACACGGCCAAGGTGTTCGCCAGCGACGGGTCGCTGCTGCTGCGCACGGCCGCGCCCGTGCGCCGCGGCCAGCACCTGTCCATCTGCTACGTGGACGCGCAGCTGGGCACCGCCCCGCGCCGCGCCGCGCTGCTCGACGAGCTGCTGGCGTGCGCGTGCGCGCGCTGCGCCGACCCCTCCGAGATGGGCACCGGCTACAGCGCGCTCCTCTGCGACGGCAAGTGAGTGCCGCCACAGCCACGCCCCTGCTTTTAATTTCTATTAAAATGTCCTTGTTTTGAACGACCGTATTGTTTTTGAACGTCGATGTTTTTTCGAACATCGATGTTTTTTCGAACATCGATGTTTTTTCGAACATCGATGTTTTTTCGAACATCGATGTTTTTTCGAACATCGATGTTTTTTCGAACATCGATGTTTTTTCAACATCGATGTTTTTTCAACATCGATGTTTTTTTAACATCGATGTTTTTTAACATTGATGTTTTTTAACATCCATGTTTTTTAACATCAATGCTATTTTACATCAATGCTTTTTTACATCAATGCTTTTTTACATCAATGGTTTTGAACATCAATGTTTTTTAATATCAATGATTTTGAACATCGACGGTTTTGAACATCAATGATTTTGAACATCGATGGTTTTTGAATGGGTTCGAACCCCATTTTCTGTTTATGGGTTCGAACTAAACTATTTCGTTTTGCACCAACTTCAAAGAGCATCGCCCGAGATGATTCAGGTGCACTGGCATTTGCTTCGTCTTTCCTCGTCTTTCGCACACGCAGAGGCTATTTTCAACTGTTTTCAGTTAAATTTTAATCGAAATGAATACACACGACCACTGTAAAATTAAATTTTGCGTTGCACAAATTTGAAGTGAGAGGTTATTCAGCCAGCTTTAAAACATCGACGTTTGAAAATATTGATGGTTTTTGGTCGATGTACTATTAACACGATGTTTTAATTTTGAACATCGACGTTTGGCCATATCTATGTTTCCTTGGGAACACAAGAGATCCGGAGTTCTTATTAGGTACCTTTGAAAAGACACACAATGATTCTTCTCAGACAAAGTTATCGTTGCTTTCAACTTTCTTTTAAAAATATCAAAGCATTTGGTACAAAACCTAAGTAAACATAATGGTAAGAGTACACACACACAAATGTAAGAATAGACTAATGATAGGTATTTGATTAGATAGTTTTAAGGAGAAGTAAAGAAGTGAGATTGGGTCGATAGTTACTGGATCGATAGTTACTGGCCACAGAAATGAAGGGATATAAGCATAAGCGGAGGATCAGAATGAGACCATGATTCGTCGAGTATAATGTCGAAAATAATTCGTCTTTTGTTAAAAATAAAATTCAGGAACATACTAACATAGTTAACTTCAATTTGAAAGTATGACTAATCCGGTCCCGTTTCAAGAGAAAATAAAACTTTACAATACACATCTACCACATAAATAAATTATATTGAAGAACAAGCGAAGGCAGCAGTTGCGACACTTCATGGGATTTATCAACGCGTGCTTTAGATGATAACGTAAACATCTCTTCTATAGCTTGTAGCATGTTTCATAACAAGCCTGTCGTGTAAATTATTGCACTATCTACTGAACATATGTGAAGAGGTCGTTCAGATCAGCTGATACAAGTTTCTAAAATCTCTAACAGAGCGCAGTCAAATCTCGTCGAGGAGAAAGCCGCCTGTCAGCTGATAAATATGCAACCCACCTTACAGTATTTCTTAGCGGGTTGCAATAAAGGCGTTTCTATATTTTCCATCATCTACACTTGCATGGGCAATATTTTTGCGTAAGATTAAATTTCTTCAACCCCAACAACATCTCTCCTAGATTGTTTTTGTTTTTCCTCGGGCTTATTCCAGCCGACAACCGGTTAACCTTAACGTCGCGAATGGGACGCATATTCGACCAACACACTTGCGGGCTCCTTTGATCAGGGAACAGCAGAACGCGGGGCACTGTGCGATAACAGATACACTAGTTACTGGTCACAGAAATGAAGGGATATAAGCATAAGTGGAGGATGAAAATGAGACCATGAGTGTACAATGTCGAAAATAATTCGTCTTTTATTAAAAAAAATCCCGGAACATACTAAAATAGTTAACTTCAATTTGAAAGTTCAATGGGAGTGACCAACAACCGTGCCCAAGGCGGGTCTCGAACCTGGGACCCCTCAGACCAAAGCGCTGAGTCGGTACACGCTCTTAGCCACCACGGCCATCGATGTCGGCTCGCTGATTGTTATATTTAAAATATAAAGAACTGAGGAATATATTTTGCAAGAGATATTATACAGTTCAATATTGTGCTCCGAGGATATGTTTAAGAGACGTTTCTGGCTTCCATAGATTAAAAAACAAAATTACCTAGGTACCGTAGATTTTATTGGGTTAAGTCGTATCCAGTCGCGTGAGAATAGTCTTTAGAGCTGAAAATTATAAGCAAAAGAATGTATTTACAACATAACTGTATGTTAGGGACAATGAGAGATGCGTAAGCAAACTGGATCGACCTTGCAGCGTCTGAGCGGAAAACGATATACTGCTGTTTTGCAGAAGTACAAGCGGTTTAAGGCATGCACGTCAAACCGCGACCGCAGGAGCAACTTGTCCGCCTGGGGAACCCGGCGCTCCTACGGGCACAGGCATGGCCACCTTCAGGCAACTTCCCCTGACTCCGTACTCGATTCACCTTGAAATCCAGAAAGGGGTGCACATGCGCAAACTGAAGAGGCGCGAAGCGGTGAATAGAGGCTTTATAAGAAAATATGTTTGCCCGAATTTTTCTATCAAATAACCGAGAATTGTATTATGTTTGCAACTTCACTACTTATTACTATTTGATCTGTATTTTTCTACTAAATTATCCCTTATATAAACATCTTTGCTAAGTGACCGGAATATGTTTGAATATGTTCAGTCAATTCTTTCCTTGTTTTCGTTTTGGTTGTGTTATTAAATCATTCAGTTATTTATTATATTTAGCAATAATGTGAAATAAATAGTAAGTTAATAATTCTTGCTTACGGACGGACAGTACTTTTAACGAACGAGGCTAATTGTCTCTTAAACCTAACCTGAACGTAGAAATCCCATGCTTATAACCACTAAAAAGTAAATAGGATTACAAAACCAAGATACATTGAATTCAGTTTTTTTTTCAAATGTTGACTTTCAATTGAGATTTTGAAATCTGATTGATGTATTATTTCATTTTAATAAATGATTTCTTTACCTGGGAGAAAATGAGAAGTAATACAGCTAAATTTGTCAAGTAACTTCTCCCAAAGACTGTCATGGGCCCGGTATCCAGTCACGTACCGCGACTCCGGGATAATTTGTACAACCCTTACTTTTAAATCTCGCGCCAGTTTCTCTGGACGCAGTGCCCGCGAGCTCTAGTAAGCGTGTTATCTTGCCCGCAACCTTGACATGTCTGTAAGAGGACAGGGCAACGATCGGAGGGGGAGGGAGCGTGATCCAAGAGTAGAGAGCAGCTCTTGGAGAGGAGGGGAGAATGAGACCAAAACATCTCTAAATGAATTCTTTCATAAATACGTTTCAGCTCTGAAAATGACGGCTAAGCGATTGAAAACATTTATACAAATATATTTAAACCGTATAAATGTTTCCACGGAAACAATAACATTACAGGTAATCTTGTTGTCATGTATTTTAGTAGCTTGTCTTGAACTGCACGTCAGATTTTTTCACACATGAAAATAATTTCCTAATAAAGAAAATAGCCGAAAATAGAACGGTAATGCAATATTTAGCAAGCAGTAAGTCATATACTTCTTACTTCTAGGTACTTCTTAAATTTTAAAGGCATTTGAAAGTGGGTTTTCTTTAATTTTTTCTGTGGAGTTCTTTGTGGACTTTTGTTCGCTGTAATGCGTTACTGTCATCGAATATATTTAAATTACATAAAATTAATTTTTCATGCCGCTTCTTCCGATTCTTTACGTCGAATACCAACTTTTACGAAAATATGGAGAAACAATTTGTTATTTACTGATGGGAATTACGCAATTCTCAACGTGAGTTAGGAGCGCAAGTGATCTTTGCAATTGGTTATATTTTCTTATCTTGTTACTTGGCCTTTAATTTGCTCTTCAATGCCAACGTATATTTCAGTTTTTCGTATTAATTTTAAATATTTTTAATGCTGCCTTTCTAATGCAAACACGTTCAGACTATAATCGAAATGCGGAAAAACACTACAAAATAAATCACGCGTATAAATTCGTACCTTTAAGGCAGTCCTCTACTCTTTATATTAAATTCAACTCTATGGGTTTATATTTCATGAGTAGAACAGTAAAATAAAAACATCAGACATTAAGACACAACAGTAAGTACTTTGTTGTATAGCTCTGCACACACTCAAAGGTCTGTATTTTTCAGGGTTGTAGAACACTGTTCGCAATAAGGTTAAAGCAAACGTAACATTAGATAGTACAATTCATTTACTTACGTTGACGACCCCCAGCCAGTCATGTTCGTTTAGTTGTCGGTCACAATAACACACCCAAAGCAGACATCCCACCACACCAGCCATTATATTCCACTACGCAAATGTACTTTCTTTCACCACTCGGCTGTTTCGTGAACTGCACCTTCTCGACTGACATCCGCACTTAGTGACGAAGTAGCGAGCAGAACGTCTGTGATTGGGCGAAAGCGCGATTCACTTCGCTGAAACTGACCTCCTAGTTTACAGGTTACAGAGCGTTTAATACGTTGTAGTCTCGGTGCAAATTCCTTGTTGCTACATTTCTCTTCTCGAGTAACTTAGATTATAAATGAACTGGCGCGGAGGCGTTTGAATTTATAAATGGAAACATTTATGTAAAATTGCGTTCAGAAGATTTGCAAAACTTAAAATCATAAAAGTCATTGCGTCTTCCTTACTCAAAAGTACTTGACTCAAAAGTAGCTAATATTATATTTTCTCAATTATTAACATTTAGGTTCGAATATAAAAAAGAGTTTTCTCTAATTTAATATTCAAGGAGATAGTCATTGATGCATTGAATGTATTGATGCATGTGATCTCCTTAAACTAAATTATGCCACATTTATTAGTAAAAATATAAAATTGAAAATGAATACAAGAATGTATTTTGAATATAAAATTGATGACTTTTAAATCTGATGTTTTTATATGAAAGTATTTTAGTATAATAATTTTCAAATCCATGTAAAATAATTCAACAGATAACAAGTTTTAGATAATTTTGTTCATAAGTCGCAGGCACTCATTCTCAATTTTTATAACTTCATATTTTCATGTTTTCATTGCAAGTTGAAAATTAGAAATAGAAATGTGTATGTTATTTATTTTATAATGTTTACATTGGGTTTTTGTGTTACAATTTCTGTATTTCTTAAATATAATCGCTAGTAATGATTCAAACAAATTGTAACAATTTGTTTGAATCATTACTAATGATAAATGTATGAATAAACCATCATAAATGTTGAAATTCATTAATACGTTATCGATTTATCGTAGAATAATTTAATGCCAATTTTATAATATGTGTGTAACATTTTTATTGATTTCAATATTATGAATTCTATATTTCATTAGAGAGTACTAAAACTAATACCCTAGCAAACGATAAGTCAAACAGTCCTTAATAACTTTGGAAATTGTAAATATGATTGAAGTTATTACTAATGTATTGTAATGTAATCCACAAGTTCTTACTAATGTATTGAAGAGAAAGGTGAGAGAACGGTTTTTACTTTTGTTAATATGTTAATAGGCATTTGTTTTGCTCACAGTAAATATACGTGGACACTTTCACCTATTCCATTCACACATTCACTTCTCTACAAAACAACTCATTCATTTATTTTTTCCTCACGTAATTTCTTCATCAACGTCGTGATCTTAAGCTTGGAGTCAACTTTCTCTTCCTAAACCACTACAATCATTTACATTTTTGTCCACGCGCCAACATCTTGATTTATACCCACACTCTCCGTCACACGCATATTTCTGGTCCTATCACGCGTATTCTGTCAATTGTTTCAGAGGACGACAACTTACTCTCTCAGCCATTCTCAATCTCTCTTCTGCTTTTGATTCATTTTACTTCCATGGCTTCACTCTTCTTCGCAAACCTGTTTCATTCATATTGTTTGTTCATGGTTGCTCCTGAATTAACTCACTTGAATTAATTCATATTGCTTGATTTTAGTTATTCTATTATTTACCTATTTTCCCAAACTTGTTGTTTTATTCTAAATCCATTGATCTACCCGTCAGTTTAACCCTGTTGTCTAGTTATTCATTCGATAATTTATTTATTCCGTGCAATCGTCCCTCTTATTATTCCTCCCTTGAATACATTGACCATTCCCTCCCGCCTTCACTTCCATTTCTGTCATTCATTCCTTTAAAAAAACTTCCATCAATACCCTCACTTGATGGCCCACTTCATTTCTCAGATTTCTCATTTACTCCCTCACTTCAACCCTCACTATCCCCGTCAATAAAACACTCACGTCAAACCACACTCCATTCCTCATTCGAATTCTCATTCTAGCTCTACGTTCTTCACTCCCTCCCGTTGGACGGTCACCCCTTTCATAATGGCGGTCCTTTAGGTCAGTCCTCACTGACAATCCTCGCTGTTAGTCCTCATTGTCAGTCTCACCGCCCAGTCCTCAATGTCAAACTCACAGCTACTCCTCAACACCAGCCCTCACTGACAGTCCTCACCACCAGTACTAGCCGTCTGCCCTCGCCGCCAGTCATCACTTTCCGTC
Source organism: Teleogryllus occipitalis (assembly GCA_011170035.1). Taxonomy (NCBI): domain Eukaryota; kingdom Metazoa; phylum Arthropoda; class Insecta; order Orthoptera; family Gryllidae; genus Teleogryllus; species Teleogryllus occipitalis. Next base: position 82,410 of record BLKR01000175.1, on the reverse strand, counting down.
CTGATCAGACCTCGCAGTCGGTCCTCACTCCCAGTCCTACTCCCAGCCCTCACTCACAGTCCTCAGTTCCAATACTAAGTTCTTATCCTCGCCCCGAATCCTCATTCCGAATCCTCACTCCCAATCCTCACTCCCAATCCTCACTCTCAATCCTCACTCTCAATCCTCACTCTCAATCCTCACTCTCAATCCTCACTCCCAATCCTCACTCCCAATCCTCACTCCCAATATTCACTCCCAATCCTCACTCCCAATCCTCACTCCCAATCCTCACTCCCAATCCTCACTCCCGATCCTCCCTCGCAATCCTCACTCCCGATCCTCACTCCCAATCCCCACTCCGAATCCTCACTTCGAATCCTCACTCCCAATCATCACTCCTAATCCTCACTTCCAATCCTCACTCCCAACCCTCACTTCCAATCCACGCTCCCAATCCTCACTCCCAGTTCTTACTCCCACTTCTCACTCCTCTTACTCTATTCCTCCCCAAGCTTCTCTTCTCTTCCATCACCGCTTTCATCCTTTGTATATGCTCGCTTGGCAAGCCTAGACTCATTTGTGTGCAGGGGCTGCGAGGGGCTGGTGCAGCCGGAGCAGCCGCTGGCGGGCGCGGCGAGCGCGTGGGCGTGCGGGGCGTGCGGGCGGCGCGCGGAGGCGGCGCAGGCGGCGGCGCTGGCGGAGGCGGCGGCCGAGGTGGCTCCGGCGCAGCGCCTGGCGCGCGCGCGCACCCTGCGCCTGCACCCCAACCACCACCTGCTGCTGGCGGAGCGCGCGCGCGCCGCCTGCGAGGACGCCGCCCCGCCCGCGCAGCGCCCCGACGACCGCCTGCGCGCGCTCAAGGAGGAGCTGCTCGAGCTCAGGCGGCTCGCGGACACGCTCCTGCCAGGTAGGCGTGCCGCAAGGCTCACGTCCGTTTCCTTTATTTAGTATTATCGTGGTTAGGCGGAAGAGCAGGCTCTATGGCCTCAGCCTCGCCATTAATAAAGACATTATTATTATTATTATTATTATTATTATTATTATTAGTTAATGCCTTATTTTACGTAGCGAGACTGGGGCCATCGAGACAGGTCTTCCGTCTGACCACGCAAATTTCGCTACGCTCCTTTCACCATCTAATGGAGAAATGAGGTATTATCTTGCGTGACAGAACAGGTGATTTGAATTTAGCTCAGAGGCTTCTTTTAGGCTTGAGAAGCGTTTACATGCTGTAAATCGGCTACATGGGACAGCCGGCTTTACTTTCCCTCCGAGGGAAGGCATACGAAGGATTTATTTTTGCCCTTAAAAATCCACGGCTTTGAGCTCGCAAATTTGGGTACGACAACTAACCGTTATATCACGAATCCGCATGCCGCAAGGCTCGTGTTTCTGAAGCGCCGATTTTGTTTATTAACTTGCTGCCCACCAACCACTTATCTATAATTTTATTAGTTTATAATAATTATAGTGTTAAATGAAAATAACTGATTTATGAACTGATAATTATATATCCTGATCAATAAATGTCCCATGAGGAATTTTGTTGGACAAATATGACAGATAATTGACCGTAAGCTCTCTTTTAAAATGGAGAGTAATTAGTCGGCGTACCAGTGAAATACATTAAAACAATTTTTATGTGTACTTTCTCGCATACTACATATTTACGTAGTATACAGAAATAATTGTAATTTTGCAGCGGAAACTGCCAATGTTTCATTGGAAAAACTCGTATTGCGGGGTCCTGATACCGAAAAAGTCGATCAATCTTGTACTATTAATTCTAAATAACACGTATATTCAATGGCTCTCCACTACTTACTTCAGTAAAATACTTAGGACTACACATTGACAAAAGGCTTACTTGGAAAGATTACATAAAAATTGCAGATAACAAAACATGCATAAAAATGTGAAAACAATATCCTCTAATTAAGAGAAACTCAGAAATCAATATCGACACGTAAATATCCATTTTCCAATATATAATAATACCTTCACTAACCAACGCGTGTCGAATTTGGGGAGGTGCGGCAAACAGCAATTTAAATAAACTACAAATAATTCTAAGCAAGCATCTACGCTGGGCAGTAAACGCACTTAGGTATATCCGCAACGAGAAAATTCAAAAAGAAATCTCTATATGCCCAATAAAACAATGGATAGACTGACTTCCACCCGATTCTATACAAACCTATCATCCTGCCCTGCAACTCAACAATTTAAATTAGGTTCCACTTCATACTCGTATCCAAGAATTAAAAGTCGGCATTCCAAAGACTTTACTTCGACCTCCGTAAAATAGCAGAAAAGAAAGCAGTTAATAACAACGACTTAGAATTTAATCCGAATAGTTAGAAGACCCTTCTTGGTCAGTCTCCTGTAATTAATTAATATGTAATTGGAAGTTAAAAATATGTAAAACAACGCTATGTTACCAACTTTATATGGAAACATTGTACATAATTCAAAACCTTGAAAGGTCTACAGGCCGAACGTTTTGTGGGTCCTTGATTCTGAAAAGTTGATTGTGGCAAAATGAAAGTTTGTCTGTCCGTCCGTTCGATTGTGGTCAACATTAGCACACATTTTGGGATTCCTATTTTTCTAGAGGTAGCATAAAAATGTCACAGATCAAATTTTCGTTAAACTATCAGAATTTTCGAAAATTGCAAACGTTCAACGTTATTTCGGTGTCTTCCTGAACCTACAATATTGAAGATAGATTTTTTCCCTAAGTAAAATCTGTTCTTAAAAGACATAACTTTAAATAGAGCCAGATAAAATTTTTCGAAAATATGAACATTTCCCCGTAATTTTGCATGAAATATAGTGAATGATAAATTTTCAAACATGGTTCTACATTTTGTCTCATAATTTATTCATAATTTTTTTCAGGAATAGCGCGCAAAGTACACTTATAAAAATGAAACAGGACCCATTTTGGTCAGCTCCGTATTTTTGAAAATTGCAACAAATAAAATAGCTGGGAAAAATTTGGAGATCGAGGGTTTTTGCTTTATAAAATCTGAAGTAAAAAATTAAATCGTTAAATAAGATATTGAACATTTTCTTGAAAATATGAGTAGTTTTTGCGTAATTTTTCCTTGAAGTAAAAGAAATTTTAAAAAATTCTCAACAACGGCAAAAAAGTTTTCTTTATTATTTTTTCGATTAGAACAAAATATTCTCATAAAAATTGCGCAGGTACGATTTTCGTTGATCTCTCTGATTTTTCAAAAATTACAAAAGTTACAAATGATGCGAGAAAGGGTGTGCTATTGGAGCAACACCAGTTTATTTACACAGCTAAGTCACATTTTTCAATTCTTTTTAAAATTCCTCTTTGGTTCTATTTTTAAACTTAATAGCAATATCACATATTAAAGTGTGTATTAGAAAAAACGTTTTTATCTCCGATCCAGACGAATTTAACACAATTAATTTTAACTTGATTCATCTGAAAACTTGCGTAATCGACATAGTGAATATCACATATACACTAATTTTTTCTGCAAGAATTGAAGAATCTGTTGATATCACTAACAAATCACTTGAAATATTTGCAAAACTATACATTTTTCATATTTAGTTATAAAAGCCATGTATTTTTACTTACTGCCTAGTATCTAATTGTAATTTTGATGATTTAAAATCACTGATTATGAAAGTAAGCCCTTCTTATATTAGGTATACTTAAGAAATTTTATTCAGGCGATTAAAAACTATCAGTCTGCTTATTTTCAGTACATTTACCAATTTCGTACGCGGTTATTTCTGATTGATAGGCAGAACAATGCACTTTATTACGCAGTTTATTTGCGAGTTTTGTAATCTGAACTAACTGATTTCGAAATAATGAATTATCTTTCTGTCCTTACGGAGTTAATATGAATGCTTTGGAATCAGTTGCATAACTCAAACCAATGAGACCATCATATGGACCAATTAAATTATAATCTTCACAGCTGTAATTAATCAGTCATTTGTGGATCATTGCCCTCGACTGATGAAAGTCTTGCCATTTCGTCTCTTCGGTCGCGTCAGTTGATTTTTATTTCCTTTTTCCTCCTCGACCTCTTGCCTCAGCCCTTTCGCCCACATGGCGCGTTTGCGACCCGGACACACCCGGATCTTGGCGTACGCTCCCGCTATCCGGTGGAGATAAAAGAGAACACGAAGGCGATTCATTAACTAGCGGGGAAAGGATAAACAAATAGAAACGAAAGGATGTGGCAACACGAACATAATTATAACTTACAGTTTAAGTATTTTGTTGTCTGGCATATGATTCAATTTCATTGATTGTGTTGAGTTAGTATGTGATCTGGAATTTTGACATGAGCACATGTTGAAACAAGAATTGTGTAATAATTAAAATGTTCAGAGCTTTTTGAGCTACAAATTGCATTTCGAACTTAAGAAAATTATTCTTTAAGGTTTCTCTGAATGATCTTCTATATAGTTGTACAGTTTAAAACACGAGATTTGCGTCTTGTTATTTACGAACTGAACACGACTAGAACAACATTATGGGGTTTACCTACTGTACTGTATAATGTATCTATGTTATATGTTAATTAACATAGAATAACGTTTAGGATCAGTAATTGGAAAGAGTATGCTTTTAACGTAGATTTTGGTGAGGGGAATTTTCAGTTCAATTCATTATATTTGTACTGACATCCTCTTTGTATTGAGTAAGATGTGTTATACAGCTTGAGACGTTCTTTTGGCGGTGATTTTTGGACTATCATCTCGATCCCTCTCCCACTAAGACCGGAATCACGCTGTCTCTTCCATAAATATTATTTCTGATTATGGTCCAAATGCTTAATGAGAGATTTTGGACTTCTATCTTGCCCAATTTGAAATGTTCCTTGCTCAAAAACATATGTTTAAAATAATATTGATATGGTCATCACGTGGGTTAAGTGTTGGGGGTCTATGAAATTCACATTATGTTCGCAAATACATATGTGAAATTACTTAACAAGAAGGATTATAATTATCTTATTTTATTAACGAACAAGTTCAATGAGGTTCAAAGACGCGATTACAAACGATTACACACTAAATTGCGAATATATCTATATGTTTAAACTATTACTTGGTATTCATTTACATATGGCATAAACAATTTATTTATTACAAAATTTCTTATCTATTGCAGCACCTTTTCTACAATTTATTGTAACAAACAAGTAGTTTACGTCAATATCTCAAAAGGCTAGAAACAATAGTCAAAATGTCGAACAAAATTGTCGGTTCGATATGTAACAGTTTTTGTAACTGTCTTGAAAATATTGGCCGTTAATAAAGTAAGTTAATTATGTACTTGTGGTCGTAAATATTTTATTAATTTATCTGATTACACAATAAATATAACCATTAAGAGAATTCTCTTATATCCATATCTCCTTTTTTTAAAAAAAAAGACTTATAACCACGATGATAGTTATTTACGTCAATAGGATGATATGGAGTAAATACCGGGGGAGTCTGAATTTAGTAAATTATCACAATCACCAAGATTTATTACCAACCCCCTCTTTAATTTGTAATGTTAGTGAATCGTTCAGTATTTTTCGCCACACCACCTAATAAGAAAAAAAATCATAAATACAAGAGATATCATTTCTGGGAACAAATGTACTCGTATGTCGTCTTTGGCCATTATTCATTTATTTTGGTAGTTTGGAAGAGATGGCGGACTATTAAAATTAAAGGACATTGGCCGTTATGAGTAAGTTTTCGTCCGTCAGTTTGGTGGCATCGGTTTGGTGGCATCGATAATCCAATCTTACGACATAGGATTACTCAGTCAGACACACACTTACACACACACACACACATACACCAGTTGTCAGACCCAAAGATTTGACACGTGTTTCTCTATGTATGTCGACGCGGTGAATCCGAATCTGAATCCGAATCTGAAGCCGAATCTGAAGTCGAATCTGAAACCGAACCTGAATCCGAATCTGAATCCGAATCTGAAGCCGAAAAAAATTCTGGATTTGACGCGTCGACATACATAGAGAAAATGAGTCAAATCTTTGGGTCTGAAAACCTTTTTTTAATTTGTGTGCCGATGTTATTAACATGTGTGTGTGTGTGTGTGTGTGTGTGTGGTGTGCGCAGCTGAGATGGGCCTGCGCGGGCGCGTGCTGTTCGCGCTGCACGAGGTGCTGCTGGAGCAGGAGCTGCGCAGGGCGCGCGCAGCCGACGTCCCGGGCGAAGAGCTCTGCGCGCGGCTGCAGGTGAGCCAACCCCACAAAACAATTACTACTCGGCTGTCCGGGAGACGCCGCCGCGTCCTAGGCACAGGTGCCAACGTTTCCGCCGCCATTCTACGATCTTCCTTGAGGTGCAACGCGCGTTCTTCAGCGCCATCTACGTGCATTTGGCCCTGAGGAAGGCCGCGGAATGGTGGCGGAAAAGTTGGCACCTGTGCTTGTGATTGACTTAATGGATTCATTCAGAGAGCTTTCGACGGCTTAGCCATCATCATCACTTTGCAAATAATGTAAATAAAATACAAAATAAGAAGATAATACGAATAATACAATTAATAAACTTATTGAAATGTCAAAGCCGACTCTCTGAATAAATCTGTAAAGTTGAAAAAGATGACTTCAATTGTTTCATCATTTAATTACGTCAATACCTATTCAGCATTCCTACAATAATTACTTGGCTGTCCGGGAGACGCCGCGTCCTAGGCACAGATGCTAACGTTTCGTCCGCAATTCTGCGACCTTCCTCAGGATGATACGCGCGTTTTTCAGAGCCATCTTCGTGCATTTTGCCCTGAGGAAGGTGCCAGAATGGCGGACGAAACGTAGGCATCTGTGCCTAGGACGCAGCGGTTATCGGACAGCCAAGTAGTTGCTGACTACGCCCGCGGAAGCCAAAGCTCTCAACCACATAGACATTCCGACTATAGATGGACTGCGCAGAGGAAATTACACTACGCATACGCTAAAGTTTTGGTTACCGGATGTGCCCCCTCCGTAACAATCGGTTGCCACTGGAATGTGATTTTAAATGGAATAGGCGTGGAAGAAGGTGTCCATTTTCTTCCGTTCTCTTTCAATTTCTGCACACATTGGTAATTACTAGTAATTCAGATAAGGAAAAAGAAATAATATAGCAGAATATATATCAATGTGCTTTAGTACTTAAACTTTAAACATAACTTTTCAACATATGTTTAATCACAGTTTACATCATAGTCTGGTATTTAATATTACCAATAACCTAACTTATTTTTTAATATTTTATTTCATTACATAGTCAGAAAATCAACTTCCGTCGGTCCTGGTTTCAACACAATACACGACTTCTTATACTATCAATAAAGACATTGCAGTACGACTCATCATGCACGATAAGGGACACGAGTCATGTGCAGTTCGTTTGGCGATGCAAATTGTTCCTATCGCACTGGGAACGAATATTTCTTGTTATCAAATTTTGCCAAACACATCGCTTAATTCATAATTCAATTTAGTATTTAGTAAAAAAGAAGGCACAGAGAATCGTGCACTGATGGTTCTTCTTCCCCATACGTCACATAAGTTTTAAATGGTGTGCAGACTTTAAATAAATAAAAAGACCAATACATAAATTGAGGAATAGTTAGGCGAGTGGATTAATCGACTAATAGACAAAGAGAGCGGTAGATCAATAGACAAAAAAATCTGTAGACAAATGGACCAATAGATCAATAGAAAAAAAGGAATAGATTAAAAGTCAAATAGATTAATAGAAAAATATATAAATAAACAAATAGACTAACAGAGAAAAATATTAGTACACAAATAGATCAGTAGGCAAACAGACCAATAGATAAAAAGATTAGAAGACCAATAGATCAGTAGATAATCACGTCAATAGATCAATAGATAAAAAGATTAGGAGACAAATAAATGAGTAGGCAAATAGACCAATTGATAAAAAGATTAGAAGACAAATAGATCAGTATATGAACAGGCCAATATACCAATAGACAATAAAATCGGTAGACAAACAGATTAGTAGACAAATAGATCAGTAGGCAAATAGATCAGTAGATAGCCACTAGATCAATAGACAAAAATATCAGCAGACAAAGAGAGCAATAGACGAATAAAAGGGGTGCCGTGGACTGAATGTGAGTGTTTGCGTTGGCGTGCGCAGGAGGTGAAGGGCCTGCTGCAGGAGGTGGTGCAGTGCGTGGCCGACCACGCCGAGGAGACGCCCGAGGCGGCGCTGCACCGCCTGGCGCGCCGGCAGCTGGACGTGTTCGACTCCCTCCTGGAGACGGTCGTCACCCAGAAGCGGCGCCCGCCCGCGCCCCCCGCCGGCGGCCCCCTCGTGCCCCCCGTCGCCCCCGCCTCCTCCACCGCCATGGCCACCGCCGCCTCCTAAACGCGACGCTCCACGTGTGGCAATGCGAGGTGCGGTGCACATCGAAATGCGGGGTAGTGGTTTGTGTTACAAGGACGGAGGGTGGGTGTTGAGGGGGAGATGGTTCCGAGCGAGGTGAAGGAGCGGTGAATCCGTGACGATGAGCCTACACCCGTCTTCATCCGCTTTTTTTCCTCGTCGATATACCCATCGTCAACCGCATTATTACCCGATCTCATCCGCGTGGTACCCGCTATCGAAATTTATATCCTCACTCGAAACTTTCAGATTATCCTTCGCCTTCGCCCTCGCCTTCGCCTTCGCTTTCCTTCTTGCTTTCGTCCTTGCCTTCATCCTCACTTTCGTTCACTTCTTCGCCCCCACCTACGTCTCACCTTAGCGCCCACCTACGTCCTCACCTTAGCCCCCACCTACGTCCTCACTTTAGCCCCACCTACGTCCTCACCTTAGCCCCCACCTACGTCCTCACCATAGCCTCCACCTACGCCCTCACTTTAGCCCCCACCCACGTCCTCACCTTAGCCCCCACCTACGTCCTCACTTTAGCCCCACCTACGTCCTCACCTTAGCGCCCACCTACGTCCTCACCATAGCCCCCACCTACGCCCTCACTTTAGCCCCCACCCACGTCCTCACCTTAGCCCCCACCTACGTCCTCACCTTAGCCCCCACCTGCACCGCGTCCTCACCTTAGCCCCACCCACGTCCTCCCCTTAGCCCCCACCCTGCACGCCACACTTTGGCCCCCACCCACGTCCTCACCTTAGCACTGCCCACCTACGTCTCACCCCCAGCCCCACCTGCGTCCTCACCTTAGCCCCCACCACGTCCTCACCATAGCCCCCACCTGCCCTCACTTTGTTAGCCCCCACCACGTCCTCCCCTTAGCCCCCACCTACGTCCTCACCATAGCCCCCACCGCCCTCACTTTAGCCCCCCACCCACGTCCTCACCTTAGCCCCACCCTACATTCTCACCTTAGCCCCCACCTACGTCGTGATCCCCGACCTCACCTCGTTCTCATCGCCGTCCTTACTTCGTCATCCGCTAGGTGTGATAATAATTATTGCCTCAAGAACTGTAATTGTGAATCAAAAGGCCTTAATACCAAACTTTGTTGTTCATAAGTTAGTGAGTCAATTCATTACAGTTTTGATCCTGTAACTTTTCGCATTGCTTTGTGCCGACAATCGAAATGCGAAATAAAATGAAATCTAATATGTTCAGAGCCAGTTCTATACTAGATAGATGCTCACGCAACACCCACAAATTTGAAAAATTGAATTGTTAATTTTTTTTACAATATTGTCAATAATGATCTCCACAGGCGTGCGCAGCCTTAAACAATGTGGGATCATGTAAATTTCTAGATCCCTTTTCCATTCAACATTTTTACTTACATATGCCATTTTACTAGTAAATCAATTAAATATATTATGGAAAATGAAACTATAGCGTTGATGGCACAACCAATAAATACAATTGATTATATGTTGAACCATTTACAGGTTGGCAGAATGCATGTCACGTAACAACCCCCCCCCTAAATTGTCAGGTTAAAAGAAGGGAAAATTTGGGATTGAACATATTTATGAAAATAAAACAATTTATTATAGGTTACGGGACTCTAAAATTTCTTAAGGTGAAATACTAGTCGTGATTCACACATTTGTGTACAATACTGAAGAGCTGCACCTCGCATTTTAACATTATGAGTAATACTATCCTATTTCACTGCTTTGCATTCCACATAAGTCTGTTCAATAGACTCCAATACAATACAATACAATTGTTATTAAGATCGATGTAGATTTAAGGATTATAAGAGAGAAGTGATAGTTACCATAATTTGACAAAGTAATAACAAAAAATAAAAATGTAATATATTATACTAACATGAATGATTATAGGGCCACATTGTTATCATGAAATCCATGTGAATCATGAAAGATAGGATAGTAGGATATAATGGACCAAAGTTGTGTTTATATTACTTCATTATCATGGATATATTGCTAAATCATTCATTAACATACAAGATTTTGGTAAACTATTGTATTATCGATTGATTCAGTAAATGTTAATGTGAATTTCACATCATAATTCTAAGGATAAAATCAATTGATCACTTATCAATGAAAAAATATTTTGTTTTCTGTTTTGGCAATTCTTTTTTCTTATTATGAACATAATTTTACTAGTAGTGGAACATACCCTTATGGCAATAGGTATACATAATAAGTAGAGAGCAAAATTCCAAAAAGCAGTACAATTGACTGCCAACAGCTTGTGGTTTAACGTAAGAACATTCCCAGTTCTAACTTCATATCAAAATTTTTCTGATATAGATTAAGCATTAAAAATTAAATGTTTTATAATTTATAAAAAAATTAAAATTGAATGAATTTCTCATATTTGATTGATTTTAATTTTTTTCATAAAATTGTCTAGCATAATAACTGAACAAACAACTAAAAAGAAAATATTGAGAACATTATTATTATCACCATCCTCCAAAGCTAAATTTTTGAATACATGACACTACACTACATTGCATTAATGATCAAGGTTTCAAACTAATTTAGATAATGTTTTGGCATAAGAAGAGAACTGCAGCTGGTTAAAACCATTAAGAAACTTGTCTTATTCATGTTTTAATGATTTGTATTTTTCTGAATAGTAATTATTGATTGTGAATTTCATACAAATGTGAAAAAATTATTAAAAGAGTACAATATAAGAGAGGGAGAAATTATGAAGAATATATAACTCAATTTTTGAGGTATTTATAAAAAATTATCAGTGTTTGTTTCTTTACCATTCACAGCTTTTGTAACTTTAAATAAAAAGTCATTGACAATAGGAACGCTATCAAAAATCGAACATACCATATTTTTCATGTTGATTATATTACTGAGTTATGTATTGTTACCATATACTCATGTAGAATTTAAAATATAGCCTAATATAATACACAATGTAGTATGAAGATTATTATTTTTTGAAACTATTTTGAAGTACTAAGGTACAAAGGGATAGTGAAATTGTTATATTACAGATATGCATTCACTGTTTATGTGTTGGAGATATATTTTATTTTTATATGCTGAGTATTTAATTACATTTTTCAACACTTTGAACTATTGTTGTTTAAGATGCTCGTGAAATTGTTTGATAACTTATGACATCATTTTATTACCCTTGTATTTATGGCATTTTCATTTGCATCTTAAGTCACCAAAATATTCTAGTGAAGCTAAAAAATCAGAAATACCAAATTATATTTACCTACTGTAAATAAATGTAAACATAATATTTTTGCATAACAAAAAAGGTAAATAAAAGTAAATAAAATGTTGATTTACTGGAGCGATACATTTCAAATTTATTTAAATCCAGTATTTTATAATATCCAATTCCTTGCAAATAAGACAATTACTTAAAAAGAATTGATATTTTCATTTTGCAAAAATTATACGATATTTCTTGTCATTCACATTCTGGCACAATCTCAGTTTACTGAGCAGTTTTACTGATTTAGCCAATCCTTGCATAAAGAATTTCTAGAAATATTTAAGTGTTCAAAGTTCTAATGACTAAAGCAAAATATAAATGTAAAGTGAAAAAAAAATTTCCTGTCACAAACGTCGGTGTAAACTTAAAATTAAGTCTTCACTCACCCTTGTATTCCCGAAAGAAACTATTGCTCCTTTCTTAACAAACTATTGAGATTGAATTAAAACCAAATTATCAAAATTGGCAGAAACGTTTCTTGCTTGTTTGACATCAGATCCGATATCAATTTAACTTTTCAATCAATTGAACAATTATATGCGTGAAAGTTCTTGAAGTGACATAGGGGCTTTTTCACGATATTTTTGCGAAATTCCGGGATACACAAAACATGGACACACAAGCGATATGAAAGAATCTAGTTTTTCAGTATAAAAAAATCCACCAACCATTGCTTTTGAGAGTATAAGACGTCTAAGCGAAAGAAATATACCACTTATAGAAGCAAGAAACATCCACTTTTTCGTTATGAGTGACCCATGAAACGTGTTTGTCTCTGGAAAATCGGTATTTTTCCTTGTCGCAGAACCTTGAACAGCGTGATATTAAACGAAAAAGTAAAAAGGGATGTTAACAGAAATGGCAAATAGTATATTATTATACCTGCAGGGAGGGGATCACGGGATCGAATACGGTTGGGAGACCTGGGCAACAAATGCGACAGCAAATTACGACCGAATTGAAAACCGTTACACCAGACTAGCATACAGATCACTCCCACATACGAACTTAGAAAGAATTAAAACAACTCAAGGACTAACACCAAAACACTTCGACATTTACGACACTGCCAGACAAGACTTACTAAAGCGATCGACAATCCAAACTTCTCCCAATTCCTCACTCCCCATCAACTTTTCTGTCAAAATCCACCCGTTTTCCAGAAACGACAGCATCCTCTCCACCTCTAACAGCTCCTGCCACTTCGGACCAACTAACAATATTACCCTTTCCAAATAGCCCGCCCCCACAACTGTCAAAATATCCCGTAAAATAAATAAAATACATCCACGCCCCCGCATCCAATATTAATCACCAGCTTCATCAAATAAAGAAAACAAAATAAAATAAATAACCTGCCCCTTCCTCGTCCTTCCTCTCTCTTCCATCCTTTCCGGTCACCATTTAATACAATGGAAAGAAAAACACAGTCCGCTTGGTCAATACCAGAAGGACCATGATGCTTGATTGAATGATTGATTTTTTCGTGTTTACTACTGTGGTCATTAGTCCCGTTAGTGTAGTGCATGTTTTTTTCGGGAGATCGAGGTGATCTTCCTCCGCTGGATGGCGAGATCCGGCGCCGACCTACCGTCGGCTAGTGGGGTTTCCCCCTAACCAGGACTCTCCCACCAACGGGGTACCGCCCCAGTCGGGACAAGCTCTAAGGTCCCGACCGGTCTCCCGGAATATGTGATAGTGTAGTGCATGTTAGTGTAAGTGTGTGTGTAAAGGGAGAGGATAGGACGAGGGAGAGGAAGGACAGATCGCGCGCGGTCCGTGGCCCGTTTGGTAAGGTACTGCACCGGCATTCGTCTTGTGTTGATCGGAGAAACCAAGGAAAACTACCGATCAGAGCGGCCGGCCGCTAGAATTCTCCTCCAGACAGCGACTGAATTCGACCTAGCTGAAAAGCTAGTGTCGAAAAACCTGCCGCCATCAGGACTCGAACCTAGGACCATGATGCGGAATAGTACTATTTGTATATGCCGCTTTAGAAATAAAACGTCGAACCTAAGGGAGAGGGGGGGATCACCGACGGTAGAGAGCAATGTTCTGGTGGAGACTGGATGGTTGGTTGGTTGTTAGTGATTCGGGGCCGAACTTAATGAAACTGCAGAGGTCATTATTCCCGTAAGGGTAGTGCATGTTTTCCCTTGGGAGGTGGCTGTGTTTTTCCTCTGCTGGATGGCAAGGCACTGTTACTACAATTTCCCATTTCGACCTAAACGTGAAAAACCTCACGCATTTCGGCGACTTCACGCACTACTAGTCTCGAGGTTGTTGTACGCCTTGCTATGTAAAAACTCGCAATTAGCCATGAACTGGTGGTGCTAAAACAGCACGCACAATCTTTAAGGATCAGGTTTCATTAAGGGAAAAAATATCTATCCTGATAATTGTAGTTGTAGGAAGACGCAGAGACAATTTTGAATTTTTTGCAATTTTGGATGATTGATTGTTAGTGACTCCTGGCGTGTCAACTACTATGGTCATTAGCCGCGTAAGTGTAGTGCGTGTTTACCCTCGGGAGGTGGCGGTGGTGTTCCTCCGCTGGATGGCCAGATTCGGCGCCGACCTACGTCAGCTAACGTGGTTTCCCCAAGCAGGTATACCCCAGGATTTTATACCAGCGAGGCACTGCCCCAGCCGGGACAAGTTCTAAGTCCCCGACCGCTCTCCCGAAATGTGCATGTTAGTGTAAGTGTGTGTGTAAGGGGAGAGGATATGACAAGGAAGTGGAAGGAAAGATCGCGCGCGGTCTGTGGCCCGTTTGTTAGGGTAGTACTTCGGCATTCGCGTGGTGTTGATCGGAGAAACCACGGAAAACTAACGATCAGTGCAGCCGGCCGCTAGAATTCTCCTCCAGTCAGCAACTGAATTCGACCTAGCTGAAAAACTAGTGTCGAACTAGACAAACTAGACTAGAACGTAGGACTTCCCGGTCAGAGGCGTACAGTGACATCAGTACTAAATGCACTGAGCCACCGCTTCCGGTGCCACCGCTTCCGGTGCCTAAAAATCAGAGTTTTTAACGAAACTGAGACCTGCACCATTCTCTTAAACGTCCTTCACACGATCCAACACCAAAATTTGGACCCACTTTTTTGAAAATGTTCTAGGGGCTTCATATAAAAGACCGCCCAAAATTCAAATTTCGGTTTCAAATTCAAGGGGCCGAATCATCAGATCGATTATGGAATATCAATTTAGGAGAAAATAGGCTGAATGGTTTTGCCATTATGTTTGTTCACAGACGGACAGATTCACGGTTTGTTGTCATTCGATTTTTCGGTATGAAGCACCCACAAAACATGGATACTGGTAACACCATATGTTAAATTTTTTTTTCTAAGTTCAGCAACTGGATTTATCCACTTTGTCGTTGTCAGGGCCTTGTAATAAGAGTTTTCTGCCGAAAATTCGCCGTTTTTTTTTTGCGCAGCATGACATAACTTATTAAAAAGAGAACGAACCGCTGGTTCTCCAAAGAGTGGCGGTCGCTTATGTAAGCGAGCCGAGTGTGGGTCGTGTGTGTCCGAAAGCAGAAGGGCCTCATTCGATGGCTGCCTGACCTTTCGGCGGCGCCCGCCCCTAATGACCGCCTCATCCGCCGAAAGACTTCGCGACGCTGGGGGCGGAAGGAGAGTGACGAAAAACCTTTCGTTGGCCCACTCGTCCTTCTACAGGCAGCACCTGCGCTCTCCAGGACGCAAAGTTGGTTGGTTGATTAGTGATTCCGGGCGCGTCAACAGCTTAGGTCATTAGTCCCGTAAGTGTAGCGCATGTTTTTTCTCGGGAGATGGCGGTGATCTTCCCCCGCTGGATGGTGAGATCCGGCGCCGACCTACCGTCGGCTAGTGGGGTTTCCCCCTAACCAGGACTCTCCCACCAGCGGGGCACCGCCCCAGCAGGGACAAGCTCTAAACTCCCGACCGGTCTCCCGGAATATGTGGTAGTGTAGGGCATGTTAGTGTAAGTGTGTGTGTATAGGAAAAGAATAGGACAAGGAAGAGGAAGGAAAGATCGCGCACGGTCTGTGGCCCGGTGGAAAATCCTGCTGCCGTCAGGACTCGAACCTAGGACCTCCCGGTCAAAGGCGCTGCAGTGACATCAGTTGATGCACCGAGCTACCGCTCGCGGTCCAGAACGCAAAGGTATTTTCCGCGCACGTTTTATTGAGCCCTCGTTTCGCTAGTTGCGAGAGGAGTGGGAAGTGTGGTTATTTTCACATAATGAATCTATATATTTAAAAAAAGAAGGTATTCTGCCATGGCTTCGTTTAGAGCTTCTACTGAACCGATTGTAGTCTTTTTCCTTTAAATGAAAGAATGTGATCCCTAGATATTATATATAAACAATCTGATATTGTTTGTGTTCATTCACCAACATTTACGGTGTAAATTAATTAATTAAATTATTCTTTAATAGTACATTTATTAATAGTCAATTGTTTTATTTCCGAGGGTGGCTATTTCAAAATCGATATGAGACGACAGATGTGAGTCCACGCTGCTTCATGGTGGCACTGCTTGATGTTTTGTTTTGATTGTTGAGATTTGTTTACAATTCGTCAAGGTTTTGTTTTAGTGTAATAACTGCATTGTGGTGCTGACAGCTTGCATGTACTTTAGAAATAATATCCGTCAGTATAACAGTGCTTTCTTTTGTGTCATTTGGTGCCGCTATTGCATTGCTACCTGATCATAGGCCATACGTGTTCAAAATTTTGGGTACATCACAGAATATCTTTGTTATACCCTGAAGATCCAAACAATGCAACATATTGTGAACATTAGTCTGGGCACAGCATTTTACATTTATCTCAGATCTTATCAAATTTTGACGGGTTCTCTCTAGTTTGACATTAAATTTGTAGTTCGTTTTTCGATGCAAAATAGTTTGTTACACGGGAGCGAACATTTTTGGTTATCAGATTTTAGTTTACAACGCTCATTTTTATCACTTACTCTTAATTCAACTAATGGTGGCAAAGGAGTGGGGGTAGGTATTCCGTGGCCCAAGAAAACGTGCGCAAATAATAGTGTGAACTGACACGCCGACTTTGGTATCAACGATGGTTAATGTATGACGCACACTGCGTCCGAATTCGATTCAATCAGTTGCGATGGCAACGAGTGATTGGATGAATCAACTGTTCTATTCTACATTTTCAATCGTTGTAATCGCTCAACCAACGATTAGGTTTGTAGTTTGCCCTTCTCCCGAACTCGAATTTTCAGCGCGAATATGCCAATGTTTTTGGGAGTCATCATAATGAAGCACTTCTTTTATACTTTAGAGCATTTTTCTACCGCAATTGTGTCAGTTCTTTGCCAATTGAAAATACTCTTTGTCTTAGAGAGTTCCCTTTTGAGTTGCCATCGACTTTTCTCGCGTTTTCAATTGAGATTCTATTGTTCCGCCGAGTATTTCAGTCAGAATTCCATGTAGTTCTTCGCTAGTGTCGGCACGTCTGGTCCGTGGTGGCGCTAGAGTAAGTAGTGAATTGATTTCGATGGAGGGAACCTCAGACTTCTGCGAAGAATCATTGGTGCAACTTTCTAAAGTCTTTTATATTGAAGGATTGGCCAGTAAACTCATCTATTCTATTACGTGATGTAAATTAAAAACTCGTAAATCACAAATAACTACAGTTATGTAAAAATAACAACACACTTTATAAATATTCCATGATTAATTATATATCTTCCATGCATTTATATTTATACATCCATGAGGATAGTGAAGAACGCTAGAGATGATATTGTCTATGGATAAAACGATTCATAAAGGCATTTTATTTTCGTTTCTTTCGAGTGTGTACTAAAAATCCTATGATTTATGAAATGTTAATTACATAATTGAAGAATATCATTTGCTCGAGATTTTGAAAGAACCGTCCTGATAGTTGCATTCCACCAATCACAGCGCAGATACCGCCACAGTTGGAGAACAATTCCAACGATTCATTGAATCGGTCTGAAAAGTAGTCATACTACCTTTCAACCAATCAGTGATGCATGCCATCACTACCAATCAGTACAGACCAGGAGTAGCACGGAGTCGGGCGCGTTATCATGAAGCACAGCCGAATTTTTGTCTTCGTCCAACACGTTCAATGAGCCACTACTCAATTTCAAACGTAGTTTTGGGTTAGAGTTATTTTTACTATTGCTGTATCTCACTACACAGGCAACAGGTATTAAGGAATTAAGACATTTGCACTTAATATATATTTATTTTCAGCTTTACGTTTCGCATTTAGCATGTGCCTTTTCAAAAGCAATATGGAACGAACGGTTGACAATAGTATAAACAATACATTTTTACGTAATAAATACAAAGGAATACAAAATATTAAAATCCATTTATACAATTTGGTGCTTATATCAGTGTTCAACATACAGTATGATGAAAATTGTTTATATAAAGCTGAAAGTGGCGTCCAACTCGGGGGTTAAAATAATTCATGTGTTAGTTCTTGCTTGTAGTACAATTCCTGGTTTTCTCATAAGATTGATCATATACGGTCCAAAACAACTTGAAACGAACAATCTCTCTGCATTATTATTATTATTTTTATTATTATTATTGTAATTATTACTGTTATTATTATTTATGTTTACATATTGCTGGTTCACAGGAAGACCTGGTTCTCAAATAACAACGGGCTTTTCGCCAAGTGTTGTATTTGCTATTTATTTAAGAATCTGAATTTAGAAAGTATTTAAGATGACAGACTTCTGCATTCATTTGAAAAGCCTTGGAGATTTGTCAAGTTTTTGAAGGTCAATGGAAAGATCAATGGAACGTCCAATATTACAGAGGGTGCCAAAAAATATATATACAAACTTCTAGTAGATAAAACCTTAACATAACAAAGCTGAATTCACACAAACAGAAAGTGATGAGCATTAATCATCTTAGACTTTTACAGGGACAACAGTTACAACAGCTGTTCCAAATGCCCACTATTGGCGTCAATATACTTCTGAGTAGTTGAAGTGACTGTTCGAGCAACATTTGCAAAAGTGTTCTCAGCGATTGCAGCACATACTGTTGCAATTTATTCCCAAAGTGCTGCCAGTGAAGCTGGTTGTCTTCGGCTTTCATCATTTTTGAGACTTCCCCATAGAACAATATCGTATAAGAACAAATTTCCTTTGTGGAAAAATCTGTCATCAATATTGGGTTATTTGAATTGGAATTCTATACATTTTTTAAAAATTCAGAGATTTCAACTAAAATGGGACCTTTATAATTTTTGAAGTTTTTTGCTATTTGAGGAAAAAGTTTAAGAAAGAAATGAGCTATTTTTGAGAAACTTTTGAAAACGTGTTTGAGGTTTCATGCAAACTATCAAAACATTCGTTTAGATCAATCGAAGAATATCAATTTTAGAGAAAATCGTCACAACGGTTTAAGCCCTATAGTTCACCATAGACGCACAGGCAGACGTTTTGCCGTCAATCGAGATTTCCGTATTAAGGAGCCACAAAACGTGAATTTTGACTGCTCAACGTGTTATAGGACTATATATGAGAACAAAATTTATCCACTTCTTCGATAGTGGGGCCCCACAAAACCAGTTTACTTTTGTGGAAAAATCGCAGATTTTTACCGCAGCATTGCATTACTTGCTTTTTACTACGTCCGTTGTAAGGCGAGAAAGTAAACATAAAATTGATCTATGAACAATAAATTAATACAATGTAACCTACTGCCCATCATATTAGCTTTTTAGTAACTTTATAAAGCATCTGACATGCAGGATATCAAGATAAATTTATATATACATCTCATAAATAGATATGCCAAACCAAATTCCCAAAACGATGATTTGGGTCTATCATTTTGAATTTTTAGGTTATTTATGTAGACAATGACACCCACGCTGTCAAATCAAATGTAAGCATACGTCACATTTGGATATTAGTCAAATAAGTCAGACGATAAGTGGCAGCTAAGAAAAACAGACACACTATCAGAAAAAGAGTCCTTTTTGCTTTGCGCAATCGGGTAAAAAGCGAAAACTTGCTATGGACCGCAGCTCCTCCCACAAAAAATTAACGGGACATTCTTTTTGTTAGTAAAATAGTGTCAAAGCCGTCATTAAGCTACTCTTCAATTCGCACCAAAAACATTTGTTTTTATTTTGGCTGTGAGAAATCGTATATCACCTCTGTGGCTCTCAAAGGCAAGTTTTATACGCTTTGTCTCTCAGGTTTCATAAACTTGTGCCCCTCTGTGCTAACTGCATCTTAGCGAAAGGCAAGTAGCAAGCCACCATTGTCGTCAGCTATTTAAGAAAAGGAGGACACAAAGGCGGACGCATGTGTCTTCGCCCAGAAATGAAAATACGAGCACTCATCGTCACTGATGGTCACAGCAGACTTCTGTGTTTGTATCTACAATTACTCATTTCCTCATGTCGAAAAATAACGATATGTATTGATACTCAGGGAGAGGTTAAAGAAAAGAAAGGAGGAAAGAGGGATAACAGGAGTGGTAGGAGACAGCGAAGATGAAAAATAACGAAGGAGAAATAATGTAATGAGACGTATTGTAAATCAGGTGATAAAGAAGTGTAATAAGATGAGATTTCAGGAAAAGGAATGAGAAGATAAGTAAAGTAACGAGATGAGTGTAATGTAACGAAAATGAGTTGTAAATTAATATATAATTATGAGGTCACTGTGATGCAATGAAAATACATGCATACATACATGCAAGTAATGCAATGAAAAAATATGTAATGTAATGAGTTGCAAAGTAATGTAATGAGATGTAAGTTAATATATAATTATGAGGTCACTCCTAATGCAATGAAAAAAGATGTAATGTAATGAGTTACAAAGTAATGTAATGATATGTAATGAGTTAGAATGTATCAATAATTAAATAATAATGTAAATTAAATGAAATAATAATGTAATAAAAAAGAGATGGAAATTATAAATAAAAACATGAAAACAACTCATTTCACCACAATTTTCGCTAACTTCCGCCTCGCTGTCACCATCTCTCTCTTCCTTCCTCTGCCTCAGTCTGCCTGTCTGTCTCTCATTCCTTCTCTTCTTCCCTCATATCACACCTATCTGACCCACATTAACTAGTCACCACCACTCGACCTGTCATTCACCACCACACGCCATTGTCCATACAATATGGACGACGTTGGCCTGTTTGTCTCGTCGCCTAAACGTCGCCCTACAATTGATCGATTATGGTGGAGGCAAAAATACAAAACAGGTGATATGTAAAGTAGTATACTGAGGTGTGATTTAAGGAAATGTAACGTGAAGATAAGTAATGCAACAACATGAGTGTAATGCAAGAAAATGAGATACAAGGCAAAATGTAATTATGAGGTTGCCCATTATATAATGAAAAGAGATGTAATGTAATGAGTTGCAATGTAATATAACCAAAATAAATTACGTAATGTACTAAAAATGTGACCAAAGTATCAATACGAATTCAACTCATTTCACTACGTTTATCGCTAACTTTCACCTTTCTATGGCCATCCCAGTCTTCCTCCCTCTGTGCCTGTCTCTCGTTCTCTCTCATCTCGCACAATATCTGCCCCACATTAACTCGCCTCCACCACTGGACCTGTCATACCACTCCGCTGGCATTGTCCACGCAATATGGGTGACATTGGCCTGCTTGCCCCGTCGCCCATACGTTGCCCTACTATTGGTCGGCGGCGGCATAGGCAAAAATAGAAAACAAGATATGTAAAATAGTCTTGGGAGCTGTGATTGAAAGAAATCTAATGAGAAGATACGTAATGGAAGATGATGAGTGTAATCAAACACAATGACATGTAAGACAAAATATAATGAAAATGTCGTTAACGCCGCACCATTTCCTAACAAAATATAATTATAAGATTGTTCCTAATACACTGAAATGAGTTACAAAGTAAAGTAATATAACGAAAGTAAATTAATTTTGTGCTGTACTAAAGAAGATAAAAAACATATCAGTCCAAATACGAATAATACTCATTTCAGTACGTTTTCTGCAAACATCCGCCTTTCGATGTCTCTCTCTCTCTTTCACAATTTGTGCTTCTTCCCCGTTCACTCTCATCTCTCTCAATATCTGTCCCACATTAACTCGCCTCCACCACTGGACCTGTCATTCACCACTACACGGCATTGTCCATGCAATATGGACGTCGTTGGCCTGCTTGTCCCGACGCCTACACGTCGCCCTACTACTGGCCGGCGGCGGCGGCAGACGATGGCGGGCGGGGCGCCAGAGGCGGCGGCGGCGGCGGCCGCGCGTCAGAAAATAGCCGCCTGCCGCCGCCGCCGCCGACCCCCGCCCTTCGCAGCGCCCCGCCGCCGCCGCCACCGCCGCCGCCGCCGCGAGCGCACATTGTTTTTAGATCACAAAGGAGCCCCGCTCGGCGAACTCCGCGCATCGCCCAGCCCGACCGCGCCGCCCGCCCGGCCGCGTGCGCCCGCCAGCCGCCGGCCCCGCCGCCCGGCGCCCCGCCCCGACAGGTAGGAGCGCGCCTCGTGAAACGCACACCTGCAACCACGTTAGTGCTCACGTCGTAAGGTACGAGTGGGATTGGTTGTTTCGTGTTTCCGGCCGCGTGCGCCCGCCAGCCGCCGGCCCCGCCGCCCGGCGCCCCGCCCCGACAGGTAGGAGCGCGCCTCGCCAAACGCACACCTGCAGCCACGTTAGTGCTCACGTCGTAAGGTACGAGTGGGATTGGTTGTTTCGTGTTTCCGGCCGCCGCGCCCGCCGGCCCCGCCGCCCGGCGCCCCGCCCCGACAGGTAGGAGCGCGCCTCGCGAAACGTACACCTGCAGCCACGTTAGAGCTCACGTCGTAAGGTACGAGTGGGATTGGTTGTTTCGTGTTTCCGGCCGCGTGCGCCCGCCAGCCGCCGGCCCCGCCGCCCGGCGCCCCGCCCCGACAGGTAGGAGCGCGCCTCGCGAAACGCACACCTGCAGCCACGTTAGTGCTCACGTCGTAAGGTACGAGTGGGATTGGTTGTTTCGTGTTTCCGGCCGCGTGCGCCCGCCAGCCGCCGGCCCCGCCGCCCGGCGCCCCGCCCCCGACAGGTAGGAGCGCGCCTCGCGAAACGCACACCTGCAGCCACGTTAGAGCTCACGTCGTAAGGTACGAGTGGGATTGGTTGTTTCGTGTTTCCGGCCGCGTGCGCCCGCCAGCCGCCGGCCCCGCCGCCCGGCGCTCCGCCCCGACAGGTAGGAGCGCGCCTCGCCAAACGCACACCTGCAGCCACGTTAGTGCTCACGTCGTAAGGTACGAGTGGGATTGGTTGTTTCGTGTTTCCGGCCGCGTGCGCCCGCCAGCCGCCGGCCCCGCCGCCCGGCGCCCCGCCTCGACAGGTAGGAGCGCGCCTCGCGAAACGCACACCTGCAGCCACGTTAGTGCTCACGTCGTAAGGTACGAGTGGGATTGTTGTTTCGTGTTTCCGGCCGCGTGCGCCCGCCAGCCGCCGGCCCCGCCCCAGGCGCCCCGCCTCGACAGGTAGGAGCGTGCCTCGCGAAACGCGCACCTGCAGCCACGTTAGTGCTCACGTCGTAAGGTACGAGTGGGATTGGTTGTTTCGTGTTTCCGGCCGCGTGCGCCCGCTAGCCGCCGGCCCCGCCGCCGGCCCCCGCCCCCGACAGGTAGGAGCGCGCCTCGCGAAACGCACACCTGCAGCCACGTTAGTGCTCACGTGGTAAGGTACGGGTGGGATTGGTTGTTTCGTGTTTCGGGCCGCGTGCGCCCGCCAGCCGCCGGCCCCGCCGCCCGGCCCCCGCCCCCGACAGGTAGGAGCGCGCCTCGCGAAACGCACACCTGTGCAGCCACGTTAGTGCTCACGTCGTAAGGTACGAGTGGGATTGGTTGTTTCGCGTTTCCGGCCGCGTGCGCCCGCTAGCCGCCGGCCCCGCCGCCCGGCTCCGCCCTTCGACATTGCAGGAGTTACGCTCCTCAAGGAAACGCACACCTGCAGCCACGTTAGTGCTCACGGTAAGGCAATGAGTGGGATTGGTTGTTCGTGTTTCGGGCCGCGTGCGCCCGCCAGCCGCCGGCCCCGCCGCCCGGCCCCCGCCCCCGACAGGTAGGAGCCGCCTCGCGAAACGCACACCTGCAGCCACGTTAGTGCTCACGTCGTAAGGTACGAGGGATTGGTTGTTTCGTGTTTCCGGCCGCGTGCGTCCGCCAGCCGCCGGCCCCGCCGCCCGGCCCCCGCCCCCGACAGGTAGGAGCGCGCCTCGCGAAACGCACACCTGCAGCCACGTTAGTGCTCACGTCGTAAGGTACGAGTGGGATTGGTTGTTTCGTGTTTCCGGCCGCGTGCGCCCGCCAGCCGCCGGCCCCGCCGCCCGGCGCCCCGCCTCGACAGGTAGGAGCGCGCCTCGCGAAACGCACACCTGCAGCCACGTTAGAGCTCACGTCGTAAGGTACGAGCGGGATTGGTTGTTTCGTGCTTCCGGCCGCGTGCGCCCGCGAGACCCGCGCCGCCGCCAGCCGCCGTTCCCGCCGCCCGGCGCCCCGCCCCCGACAGGTAGGAGCGCGCCTCGCGAAACGCACACCTGCAGCCACGTTAGTGCCCACGTCGTAAGGTACGAGTGGGATTGGTTGTTTCGTGTTTCCGGCCGCGTGCGCCCGCCAGCCGCCGGCCCCGCCGCCCGGCGCCCCGCCCCCGACAGGTAGGAGCGCGCCTCGCGAAACGTACACCTGCTGCCACGTTAGTGCTCACGTCGTAAGGTACGAGTGGGATTGGTTGTTTCGTGTTTCCGGCCGCGTGCGCCCGCCAGCCGCCGGCCCCGCCGCCCGGCGCCCCGCCCCCGACAGGTAGGAGCGCGCCTCGCGAAACGCACACCTGCAGCCACGTTAGAGCTCACGTCGTAAGGTACGAGTGGGATTGGTTGTTTCGTGTTTCCGGCCGCGTGCGCCCGCCAGCCGCCGGCCCCGCCGCCCGGCGCCCCGCTCCCCGACAGGTGGTGTGGAGCGCGCTCGCGAAACGTGTACACCTGCTGCCACGTTAGTGCTCACGTCGTAAGGTACGAGGAATTGGCTGTTTCGTGTTTCCGGCCGCGTGCGCCCGCCAGCCGCCGGTCTCTGCCGCCCGGCGCCCCCGCTCCCCGACAGGTAGGTAGGAGCGCGCCTCGCGAAACGTACACCTGCTGCCACGTTAGTGCTCACGTCAAGGTACGAGTGGGATTGGTTGTTTCGTGTTTCCGGCCGCGTGCGCCCGCCGGCCGCCGGCCCCGCCGCCCGGCGCCCCGCCCCCGACAGGTAGGAGCGCGCCTCGCGAAACGTACACCTGCAGCCACGTTAGTGCTCACGTCGTAAGGTACTAGTGGGATTGGTTGTTTCGTGTTTCCGGCCGCGTGCGCCCGTCAGCCGCCGGCCCCGCCGCCCGGCGCCCCGCCCCCGACAGGTAGGAGCGCGCCTCGCGAAACGCACACCTGCAGCCACGTTAGTGCCCACGTCGTAAGGTACGAGTGGGATTGGTTGTTTCGTGTTTCCGGCCGCGTGCGCCCGCCAGCCGCCGGCCCCGCCGCCCGGCGCCCCGCCCCCGACAGGTAGGAGTGCGCCTCGCGAAACGCACACCTGCAGCCCCGTTAGTGCTCACGTCGTAAGGTACAAGTGGGATTGGTTGTTTCGTGTTTCCGGCCGCGTGCGCCCGTCAGCCGCCGGCCCCGCCGCCCGGCGCCCCGCCCCCGACAGGTAGGAGCGCGCCTCGCGAAACGCACACCTGCAGCCACGTTAGTGCCCACGTCGTAAGGTACGAGTGGGATTGGTTGTTTCGTGTTTCCGGCCGCGTGCGCCCGCCAGCCGCCGGCCCCGCCGCCCGGCGCCCCGCCCCCGACAGGTAGGAGTGCGCCTCGCGAAACGCACACCTGCCGCCACGTTAGTGCTCACGTCGTAAGGTACGAGTGGGATTGGTTGTTTCGTGTTTCCGGCCGCGTGCGCCCGCCGGCCGCCGGCCCCGCTGCCCGGCGCCCCGCCCCCGACAGGTAGGAGCGCGCCTCGCCAAACGCACACCTGCAGCCACGTTAGTGCTCACGTCGTAAGGTACGAGTGGGATTGGTTGTTTCGTGTTTCCGGCCGCGTGCGCCGCCGCCGCCGGCCCCGCCCCGGCGCCCCGCCCCCGACGGGTAGGAGCGCGCCTCGCGAAAACACCTGCAGCCACGTTAGTGCTCACGTCGTAAGGTACGAGTGGGATTGGTTGTTTCGTGTTTCCGGCCGCGTACGCCCGCCAGCCGCCGGCCCCGCCGCCGGCGCCCCGCCCCCGACAGGTAGGAGCGCGCCTCGCCAAACGTACACCTGCAGCCACGTTAGTGCTCACGTCGTAAGGTACGAGTGGGATTGGTTGTTTCGTGTTTCCGGCCGCGTACGCCCGCCAGCTGCCGGCCCCGCCGCCCGGCGCCCCGCCCCCGACAGGTAGGAGCGCGCCTCGCCAAACGTACACCTGCAGCCACGTTAGTGCTCACGTCGTAAGGTACGAGTGGGATTGGTTGTTTCGTGTTTCCGGCCGCGTACGCCCGCCAGCTGCCGGCCCCGCCGCCCGGCGCCCCGCCCCCGACAGGTAGGAGCGCGCCTCGCCAAACGTACACCTGCAGCCACGTTAGTGCTCACGTCGTAAGGTACGAGTGGGATTGGTTGTTTCGTCTTTCCGGCCGCGTGCGCCCGTCAGCCGCCGGCCCCGCCGCCCGGCGCCCCGCCCCCGACAGCTAGGAGCGCGCCTCGTGAAACGGACACCTGCAGCCGCGTTAGTGCTCACGTCGTAAGGTACAAGTGGGATTGGTTGCTTCGTGTTTCCGGCCGCGTGCATGTTTTTCTCACGCGAAGTGGCTGCATTCGTTCGCCGCTGTACAGTGCGATCCGGTATCAATCAAAGGCACGCGATCATTAACATTAGCACCGCCATTCTATCGTACGAGCTTCAGTGACTGATTATTTCGTGTTTTCGGGTGTATCGAAGTGTATGGTCATTAGTATTTATCTCACCAAGTGGGTGTGTTCATCCTCCGCTGACCAATTCGATCCCAAGCCGACCTACACGTCTGCAACTAATCAATCAATCAATCTAAAGCCACACGTTCAATAATAATAGCATCGCCATCCTAAGATTGGTGTTGGATTGGTTATTTCGTGTTTCCGTCCGTGTCAAAGGCTGTGTGCTTGTTTTTCTCACGCCAAGTGGTTGCTGCATCCATTCTCCGCTGTACAGTGCTATCCGGTGTCAATCAATCTAAAGCCACACGTTCATTAACAATAGCACCACCATCGTAAGGTACGAGTTGGAATAGTTATTTCATGTTTCCGGGTGCGCAAAAAGGCTATGGTCAACAGTGCATGTATTATCCTGGGATGTTGCTGTGTTCTTCGTCTAATGGACAGCGCGATCCGAAGCCGACCTGCACGTCGGCGACTAATCAATTAATCTAAAGCCGCTCATTCATTAGCAGTAGCACCGCTATCCTAAGGGACGAGTTGAATTCATTGATTATTTCGTGTTTCCAAGTGCGTCAAAGGCTATGGTCATTAGTGCATGTTTTTATCACGGGAAGTTGCTGTGTTCTTTCTACGATGACGAGTGCGATCCGGCGCCGACCTGTCTGTCAGCTATCGGGATTTTCCCACCCCTGTATCTCCCACCAACGGCGCACGCACCAGCCGGGACAAGCTCTAAGCTCCCGACCGATCTTCCGGGATGTGTAGTGCTTGTGTATGTGTAGTGCATGTGAGTGTCTGTATAAGGAAGGGGTGAGGAAAGGACAAGGATTTTGAGAGTCTGATTAATTGATTGATGTTTCCTGGCGCGTCAACTCCTAAGATCATTAGTTCCGTAAGTTTAGTACGTGCTTTTATCGCTCAGGGTGGCGGTGATCTCCCGATAGATTGCGAGATCTGGCCTGGGTCGAGCGGGATTTCCCCCAACCAGGTATCTCCCAATAGCGGGGCACCTCTCCAGTCACGTCAAGCTCTAAGCTCCCGACCGGTCTTCCGGCATGTGTGGTAGTGTGGTGCAAGTGTGTGTGAGTAAAGGATGAGAAAAGGACAAGGATGAGGAAGCAAAGGTCGTTTGCGGTCCGTGGCCCATTTCTTAGGGTGCTGCTCCGACATTCGCCGGAGAGATCGGGAAATCACGAAAAAGTTCCAATCAGAGAAGCCGGGCACTAAGAATCTCGTGCAGATAGCAACTGAATTCGCCGTAGCCATCTACCTTGAGTCCAAAATCCTGCCACCGTCGGGACTCGAACCCCCAGGATCTCCCGGTCAGAGGCTTTGCAATGACATCGTTTGCTGTCGTGAGTGACCTCAGCCGGTTCGAGTTCGAACGAAAGCATGTTCTTGCTATTCAAGGGCTCGAAGTAAACGTGTAGGGCTCGAAGTGAACGTGTAGGGCTCGAAGTGAACGTGTAGGGCTCGAAGTGAACGTGTAGGGCTCGAAGTGAACGTGTAGGGCTCGAAGTGAACGTGTAGGGCTCGAAGTGAACGTGTAGGGCTCGAAGTGAACGTGTAGGGCTCGAAGTGAACGTGTAGGGTTCGAAGTGAACGTGTAGGGCTCGAAGTGAACGTGTAGGGCTCGAAGTGAACGTGTAGGGCTCGAAGTGAACGTGTAGGGCTCGAAGTGAACGAGTAGATATCGAAGTGAACGTGTAGGACTCGAAGTGAACGTGTAGGGCTCGAAGTGAACGTGTAGGGCTCGAAGTGAACGAGTAGAAATCGAAGTGAACATGTAGGACTCGAAGTGAACGTGTATGGCTCGAAGTGAACGTGTAGGGCTCGAAGTGAATCTAGGTGTGCAAGTAAAATAGTATTGGTTTCGGGAGCGTCAATTAATGTCCTGTAAGTGTAGTGAGTGTTGTTCCCCGATATGTGGCGATGTTCTCCCGCCATTCAAGGGCTGTAACTCAGTTGTTACATATGACATTTGCCAGTGAATGGAACGCAACCCATCATGCATTGTTATTTGGCAGGTCACGTTCTGACGTCGACAAAGAGATCCCATATACCTGCCGAACAACAGTGTATGGAACAGCTCTTGCATATCAGAGTTGAGAAAGCAGCAAACTATAAATGCTCCGAGAAAAACTACATTGCCGTAGCATTTCCATTCTGGAGGGAATCATCAATTCATGGAGAAGGATGTAAATGCATAATTCTAATCTCTACAAGATTAGAATTATCCTGAAAATCTTACGTATGATTCGTACAGGAAAAACTAGTTAAACGAATTCCTTAAGTTTTCGGCTCTCAAATTTTGGAGTTTTTAAATCTATAAGTTTTCGTGGAAACATACAAAGGTTGGGGTCAAAGAAATAAGTCATGACAACTATTTTTTTGTGTGAGAATACAGGCCCGGGTGAAAAATGTGAAATATACACATGAAAGGACAAAGCATAAGTTAATTATGCCTTGTCCTTTCATGTGTACATAACAAATTAAGTTAAAGCTAGTGTTGAAAGCATTAAAAGCTAGTGTTGAAAATCCTGCCGCCGTCGGGCCTCGAATCTAGAACCTCCCGGTCAGAGGCACTACAGCGACATCAGTTGATGCACTGAACCATCGCTCCCGGTGCGACTGTTCAGTATGGAAAGGTATTATTCCCAACAGCGTCCACCAATTCTCTGTGACATTTTCAGGCATTTTTTCCCATGGAGAACGAGCATCTTGGGATATGAGCGTGCTCGAAACGAATTACATTCATCTCGCTCAGCGACAGTCAGACAATTCATTTCACACAGTTCCCTTTGCAAATAGAGACACTCACAGGGCCATCTGTTCTTGTGAACACACATTAGAACAGCGTTTCTTTCACTTGACAAGTAAAATTGTTTGATAATATTTGTTTTACACAAAATAGTTGCAATGACTTCTGCCTCAACTCTCGTATTTTGTAAAATAACACTACCAGTATTCTCACACCAAACATTGAAGACGTCCGATGTGTTGAATTAAGACAACTGATGTGTCTTGACTCGTCTTACAAGCGCTCCCAATCACACTTCGTGTGCGGTCGTGACGCGAGTGCGATGTTTGCGTAGCCCGGCCAGGGCGTTTTACGACCGAGTATTTATAGCGTTCTGCAGCAGGAAGTGCATGCTTATACAATTTGTCGTGTCTCCGGCGGCGGGCTCTCGCTTCCTGCACTTTAGCAGGGGCTGCTCGGAGCTCTTTCATGTAGCCGGGCTCCCTTCCGCCAGCCTCTGGCCTCTTGCGCTTGTCGCTCTTCCAGCTCCGGGTTCCCGATGATTTCGAGGAACCCTTGTCACCAGGCATGAACAATTGCGGCTCGCGAGTGTTTTTTACCTTCTCGCACTTACTTCGTAAGAAGAGAAAGCGATGTAACCGTGCGCTGGAAAATGGTCTGAAAAAATTGTTATTGTCGGGCCCTGGTTACGAAAAAGTGAATAAAACGAGCTGAGCTGGTAGGCATAGAAAAAATTCCTCTAACACGTGGTGTAGCCAGAATCCATGTTTTGTGGGACCTTGATGCCGAAAAATTGATTGACATAAAAACGTCTGGCTGGCTGGCTGGCTGCCTGTTCGTCTGTAGTCAACGCTAGCACCTAACCCGTTCAGCCGATTTTCTCCAAAATTTATATTCCCTGATCGATCAGAAAGAACTCGAGACTTTGGAACTCGAGGCTTTGGCCTCAAACACTTATTTTGATTTTTGAGTTCTTTTTTACATAAACCGGCAAACAATTGAAAATTTTGTCAAACATTTTCCAAAATGTTTTGATTAAACTTTGCCCTCAGATAACGTAAATGATG
Organism: Teleogryllus occipitalis; assembly: GCA_011170035.1. Taxonomy (NCBI): domain Eukaryota; kingdom Metazoa; phylum Arthropoda; class Insecta; order Orthoptera; family Gryllidae; genus Teleogryllus; species Teleogryllus occipitalis. The sequence continues at coordinate 51,937 of BLKR01000175.1, read as the reverse complement.
CTTAAGAGAATGGTGCATGTCCCATTTTCTCTCAAAATTTCATTTCATGGTGTCATATTGATGGAATGTGGTGGTGACAACTGATCTTGGCAGCAAAATTTCGTATCTATAGAGATTGTTGTCCAGTTTTCCTCAGATCCTCAATGATTGATGCGGCTAAGAGCAATAGCTGATGCCCCAGCAGATCTACTGGAGATCTTAGGTCAGAATCCCGACAAACTCGGATTTCCGGAACTATCTAAACAGCTGAATCAAATTCAGCCGCTGTCTGAAAGAGAATTCTAGCGTCCGGTTATTCTGGTCGGTATTTTTTCGCGGTTTCTCCGCTCCATACCAGGCGAATGCCGAAGCAGCATCCTGACAAACGAGCCACGGACCACGCGGGATCCCTCCTCCCTCATCCATGTTCTCTCCTTTCCCCTTACACAGAGTTACCCTTACATGCACTATTATCACATAACGCGAAACCAGTAGGGAGGGCAGAGCTGCTACCGGCTGGGGCGATGCCCCACTGCCTGACATACATTGAGGAAAGAAAAGCACATCCACGCCAACAGGGTGCATTGTGGGCTTCGCAATGTAGCTGTGATAAACTGATGACAGCGCAATGTATCGCCAGTGAGGTGGCTCACGACATCCAGGCGATGAATGACACAGTTCCCTCAAAATTGTATCGCGCGGTCGCTCAGGATATCAATTGATGTCACTGTAGTGCCTCTGACCGGGAGGTCCTAGGTTCGAATTCCGACGGTGGCAGGATTTTTATCACTAGCTGGATAGCAAGGTCGTATTCTGTCGCTGGCTGGAGGAGAATTCTAGCAGCCGGTTGCTCTGATCGGTAGTTTTCCGTGATTTCTCCGATCAATACCCGGTGAATGCCGCAGCAGTACCCTAACAAACGGGCCACGGACCGCGCGCGATCTTTCCTTCCCATCCCTTGTCCTATCCAACCCATTACGTATACACACTCACATGCACTACACTAACGGAACTAATGACTTTGGCAGTTGACGCGGGATAGATGGCTTGGATCACTGGGAAGCAAGTTCATCACCAGGATTTCCACTCTGAAAGACAGTTATTATTTTGTAGGATAATGTTGTCATGTGCACCGTATACGATAATGCTAATGGAATCTCTTTTTGTTGGATAACTTCAACTATCAAATTATATTTTAATATCAATCTACAATCATAGAATGATGTGTTCTAGAATAAAAGCTTTTAAATGTACAAATTTTCTAGTATGCCACCTGATAATACACAGAAAAAAATTTACTCTTCAGAACAACTCTTGTGCGTTTGGATTAGGTTTTACAACACCGTATTCTAGTGTGGCTAGTAGCCATAGCCCGAAAGAACATTCAACAAGAAGAGTTGCGAACACATATATTTTTGAATTTTGTTATTATTTCATTTTAATTCTTAAACAATAATTTTTCATGTACTATGCTTCAAGCCAAAAAAATACAACTGTATGCTTAAATAATTAAATTTGTTAAAAGAATTGTCTCCGAGGCCGGTACTCGAACCCGAGTCTCCCGGTTTACGCCCAGTTGCTCTAACCTCTAAGTTATCGAGACAACCAATTCTTTGAACAGGTTCTTAGAATTGTTCAAAGAATTATTCAAAGTCTCAGTAGCTTAGTGTTTAGCACTTATGACGTCAACCAGGAAACTCAGATTCAAATCCCGGCCACGGGAACAATTCTTTGAACAAATTTAATTATTGAAATACATTTGTTAGTCAGTAACTAGGTCCCAACTTGCTTCTCTTCATGCCTGCGAAACACATTTCCGAGCGTAAACGTGTCCAAAAGGTGTCAGGGTAGTGACAATTATGAATGCTTAAAGTTTCTTTTAATCCTGAATAAGTAGACATTTTTAACGTATATAAATAATTTTAAAACATTTTAATGTGTGGACGACGCCAGATTCAGCAAGTCACAAAATATTCAATCAGACTGAGATCCTCAGTTGGAATATTGACTGTCTTTTTGTCTGCTTATAGACATTAAAGGGAGCATCACTGAAACGTCAGATGTAACGTACAAGTAAAATGTTTGTAAACGTAATAACACTTATTCGCCTTTAAATGAAAATGTTTATACATTAATAAAACACAATGAGAAGAGTTTTAATTTTTCTGATTAAGGTTTGATTTTAATATTTAACTATTCTTTTCAGAACTCATCGTAGCACCTTTGCTCAAATCGTTGGACTTGTCAAGCTCATATTCTCGTCAATCAATTGGTGCGGAATTGTGGACACTTTAAGGGTAAGTTTAAATTTCTAAGTTTATCATTTGTTCTATAGAATTTATTGTGGTGAAATAAACAGAAACGATGAATCAGATTGATTTGGTCCATCAAGACTTCAAACAACGAATTTCGAATTTTGAAGATCAAAGAAAAGTATTGTTTTGAATAAGTCGATATTTTAGAAGTCAGTGAGGGACTATGATCAGCCTCTATTTTCACTTGTCGATTTTGAGTATATCACGACACTTTCTGAACAATCTTCCTCTCACTCTATGTTATGATTGTTGTCAGCTCAATAGCGTAATCTAATGTTTTTTAGTGTTCTGAATGTCTCATAATGGCAACTGTGAGGAATATTTGGAGCATTATTATTATATTGGGCAAAGTAGTATCTTCCAGCTTGGATTTCACAATATCTTTTAATAATTCAAGAAGGACCACATTAATTAATGTATTTCCCTTGCCTGTGCCGATCTGCCTCCGTCCGATTTCCTTTTATGGGGATTCCTGGAAGTTCGCATGTATAGGACAAATCCCCACACGGAAGAAGAATTAATACACAATATATAGGAAGAGATCTGTGTAATTCCAGAGGACATCCTTTACTGAGTGAACCACAACTTATTTAGATGTCGAGAATTATCAGAACCGCGGTGAGCACTTCCAGCATATACACTAACGTGAGTACAATTTAAACATTCCGGTAATGAAATGCCACCTTCCCTCTTCGGTGATTCTACCTACCGCCCTGTCTCGATTTCCCCGGCATCCGTGGCCTCGTTGGCCGAGGCCAAATCTCTGCGCGACCGGCACATTTATAAAATGGTCGCACAATGTATTCAAATAGCCAATGAAAACTTTGCATCGGTAGACCGAACATCATGTTTTTATCAGTCCAAAGCGTGATGGAGAAAAATATCATAAACACTAAATTCCCTCTTGTTAATTACAAATTTGTTGATTCCTTTCCACGCCAATTTTCTTCGAGGCCAACACAAGGCACACCAGAATGCAAAGCACACAATCTGAACCCCGACTGAGTCGTATTGTAAAGACTTTACAGTACTATTATTTACTCGCTTTGAAACACCGCAGTCAAACAACTGCAGGGTGTGGGTGTCTGCTCCGTTTGTTCTGTCGACCGATGAAAGCCAGATGTAGTGCGCCGCTGTAGTCATTATTCGAAAACTGCTGCCAGGATGGGCAAGGAAACGTTGCGGCTGGTCTTTTGCGCATCTTCGTTGTTGGTTTAGTGACGTTGGTAGACAACTGTTTGTTATTGATGTCAAAGCTGCGAGTTAACGAATCATTTGTACCGAAATTTTGGATATTAAACTCTTCAAACTTCTTCACGTCGTAAGTGATTTTCGAATGGAAATTACATCGCTTTACATACTTTAAATACGTGCGATTATTAGTATAGCGTGTGTTCCCATCGCTTCAGGCAGATGACGCGGTTACTGGTACACAGCTGACCGTTAAAATAAGCTGTTTTCTCGTGGTCGTGGGTATGTTATTGACGCGAAAAATAGATGAATATATTTGAAGCGGGTTGTATATCATGTCAAAATTTGAGTTCTATCTGCACAGAACTTTTTGGATTTTGGAAGCGTACATAAACCTATTTAACATTATATAATTATAAAGAGAGAGAAAGAGCGAGCGAGCGAGAGAGAGGGAGAGAGAGAGGGAGAGAGAGGGAGAGAGAGGGAGAGAGAGAGAGAGGGGGAGAGAGAGAGAGGGGGAGAGAGAGAGAGGGGGAGAGAGAGAGAGAGGGGAGGGAGAAGAGAGAGAGAGAGAGAGAGAGAGAGAGAGAGAGAGAGAGAGAGAGAGAGAGAGAGAGAGAGAGAGAGAGAGAGAGAAAGACACTAGTGGAAGTAACCCGGCGTTATTCGGATATTTATTTACCAAAATCACTTGCAATCACATACATGAAAAGAGATGAGTTCTGTCTACAGTGTAAAACATAAGCAATTTGATTTATACAACTGGCACATCTCTGCTCCGATCTTTCCCATACCTGCCTTGCCTCGCCCGCTCCCCGCTCTTCCAACTCTACTTAGTAATGCGACATCGACACCAAAACATCGATGTTGCCAAACACACAAAAACTAAGAAAATACCCGTTTACCAGAATCATCTCGGGCGAGGGATAGTCTGCTCGATGAAGGTGGTCAAATCGCGTTCCAGTGGTTCCAACACAAACTGACAGAGGTTCCACAAGTTATTATTTTATGTTTTAACTTTACAACATTGCAATTAAGGGAATTGTTTCGTCCACGAACAAAAGATCGAAAAAGCAAAAACATCTAATAAAATCATCAACGTTAAAAAAACCTCGACTTCAAAACATTGATGTTTAATACATCGATATTTGAAAAACAATCGATATTTTGAAAACATCGACATCAATATCGCATCTTTAAATCTACCCACTCCACTCCATACCGCCCAACTCCGTGCGCTGATAGATGTCAGAGCAAAATCCTATTTTCACAGTAGAACTGAGAGGGAGAGAGAGGGAGGGAGAGGAGTCAGTAAAAAGCAGAACACGCAGGGAAGAATGGTAGAAAGATAGTGCGAAACAGGGAGAGAAAACTCGAGATGTAGAGAAAGAGAGAGAAGGAGAGTGAGAAGGAGAGAAAAAAGGAGAGAGAAGGAGAGAAAAAGGACAGAGAGAAAGAGAGATGTGAATACAGAACAAGGGGCAGAGTGAAAACGACAGGGTGAACAAGAGAAAAGTGAGAGAGAGAAAATCAAGATAAAGAAATAAGAATAGAGCATATAGATTAAGTTAGAGAGTAAGAGTCTGCGGGAATGAAAAAGAGAGGCCATACGATAAGCGGGCAGAAAGAGTAAGTCAAGCAGATAAAACAAGAGCGACAGGCAGAGAAAAAAAGACATGATAACCAAAGTACGCCAGACGAAAAGTGAAAATGGAGCGAGGAAGATAAACAGGAGACAAGAAAGGGAGAGAAGAGAAATAGACAGAAGGATGGAGAATGACAGGTATAAAATAATTTCCCCGCGCAAATGCGTACACCTCAAATCTTGGCAGAGTCCGTGACCCCACGATCGTCTGCGCGAAGTTAATGTGCCGTCTCCGTGGAAGGAAATGTCGAGGTGGCGCCGTGCCGGAGCGGGCTGAGGTGAGGAAGGTGCGACAGGGTAGGGCTGAGTGAGGCTGGTTGGGACTGGGTGGGGCTGGGTGGGGCTGGGTGGGGCTGGGCGGAGCTGGGTGGGGCGGGGTATAGCGGGGTGTGGCAGGGCGGAGGTGGGGCGATGCGGTGCGGAGAGGGCCGGGGATGGGCGGGGTGGTGGGGACAGGCCGGGGAGGGAGGGGTGGTGGCGGGGAAGTGTAGGGTTGGCCGGGGCGGGAGTGGGGCGAGGTGGGGAGAAGAGGGGGTAGGGGCGATGCGGGGTGGTGCAGGACGGGCGTGGCCGGGGGGAGAGGAGGGGTGGTGGCGGGGAAGTGTAGGGCTGGCCTCGGCGGGAGTGGGGGTCGAGGTGGGGAGAAGCGGGGGATGGGCAGGGGGGGGAGGGGCGGTGAAGGGCAGTGCGGGACGCGGCTGGCCGGGGGGAGGGGAGGGGGTGGGACGGGGAAGTGCAGAGCTGGCCGGGGCGGGAGTGAGGGGAGAGGCGGGGCGTGGTGGTACGAGGTGGGGCGGGGCAGAGGGGGGCGTAGCGGGGCGGGCCAGGCGGGTAGGGCGGGGTGGAACCCTGGGCCTGGGGGAATCGAGGCGTGCGAAGGCGGTGGGCGCGTGGCTAATGAGAGCGCGGGGCCACGTGCGCCCCACGTGGGCGCGCGTAAACAAACGCAGCGGCGCGGCGTCTCAAGAGGGAGGGGGAGGGGGGCTGGCTGGGCTCCAACGAGGCCGCCTCGGGCAGGAGGAGCAGGGCAAGGGGGAAGAGCGAGTGAAGCGACTGTGGGAGCGGGATGCGGACGGGAAAGCGGAAGGGGTAGCAGGAACAGAGAGGGAAGCGGGGAGTGAAAAGACATGCAGTATGCGGACGAGGGAACGGTGGACTGGAAGGAGAAACGACCACCGAATAAAGAAAGCTGGGAGCGGAGGGGAAGACGGCGAGCGAAGGGAGTTGTGAGAAGCGGAGGGGGGGAGGGCTGGAAAAGAAAGGGCGGCGGAATAGAAGATGTTGGGGGTCGTGTGGAGCGGAGAGAAGCGGAACAGCCCCAAGTGAGCGGAGTGGGGTCTGGTGAGCGGCCCGGAGCGTCGGGGCGGGGTTAGGAGCGGGTGAGGAATCTGAAGTGATAGTAAGAGCGGGAAAACCGGTGGGCGAGGCAGCGTAAGTGAGATAGGATGGGAGGGGTGGGAAGAATCGGGGGGCGGGGTGGGGAGGGGCGGGGAAGTGCAGGGCGGTGCGGGGTGGGGCGGGCGTGGCGGGGTGGGGCGGGGCAGGGCGGGTCGGGTTGGGTGAGGTGGGACGGGGTGGGAAGTGAGATAGGATGTGAGGTATCAGAGGAGGAGGGGTTCAAGTGGCTAAAGTCGGATTGGGAGGGGAAGGAAAAAGGCGGAAGTAGGATTTTAAGAATGGCGGTGATACATGCGACTCAAAGAGTAAACAGGAGGCGGAAAGATATATTACTGACTCAGTACCCTATCATTCCGCCCCCTCAATACTACTGAGACGATGGCGATCGAGACGAAAATGCATTCAAAATATCACCGGGTCAGAAGAGCTTTTGTTCGTCGTCCTTTGTATCTTCTGTGTGAGCAGACCACATTCAGTTTGCAATTCGGCCCCTCATACACAATTGAAGATCGCATTCACAATTTGTCACAAGGGGAGAAAGTTAAACACTTTGATCTTGGACAATTGGGTGCACGTTGCCCAGTTGTAGAGTTTCGATGGGCGATTCCACGAGAAAAGGGAATGGGAAAGAGAGAGCGACAAAGAGAGTAATAGAGAGCAAGTGAAGGTACACGAGTAGAAGAGCGATCGAGAATGAGGGAGCACGAAAGGGCAATAGAGATCGAGTGATGGCGAGCCACAGAGGGCGAGCGAGAATGAAGGACCGCGACTGACCCACAAAGAAAAAGAAAGGAAGCACAGAGAGTGAAAGAGAAAAAGAAATGGAAGGAAGGAGAGAGAGAGCGCGAAGTAGTGGAATTGGTTGGTAGTGATTGCGGGTAAGTCAATGGCTCATTTCATCAGTCCCATAAGTGTAGAGAATGTTTTATTCCTCAGGAGGTGGCGGTGATATTTCTCCGCTAGATGGTGAGATCCAGCGCCGACGTACGGCCGGCTAGTCTGATCAATAGTTTTCCGTGGTTTCTCCGATCAACACCAAGCGAATGCCGAAGCACAATCCTAACAAACGGGCTACGGACCACGAGCCATCTTTCCTTTCTTTTCCTACTCTTATCTTCACCACTCACACTGACACTATCATGCACTTCTCTGCCACACATGCTGGGAGACCAGTTGGGAGCTTAGAGCTTGTCCCGGCTGGGGCGGTGCCCCACAGGTGGGAGAGTCCTGGTTGGGAAACCCGCGCAAGCCGACGTGTTGGTCGGCGGTGGATCTCGCTACCTCACACAATAAAAAAAATGTACTAAACTTACGGAACTACCGACTTTAGTCGTTGACGTGCCGGGAACAACAATGTATCAATAACTCAATCATCCACGCTGTCTTGGTAACTCTAAAAAAATTAATGAATGCAGAGGTTTCGTTTCTCTAAAAATATGTATTTACATAAAAAACTTTTCCCAACTTATAATACTAACACATAAGGAAATACTTTGACGAATAACGATTAAAAGTGCCAACAAAAGTCATATTTGATATTCAACGATCCATTCAATGATTTGAATGGTCCACAATTAAAGGGTCGATACTTAAACAATTAATGTTTCTCATTTACTTCGGCAAACCTAAAATAATAATACAATCTAAGAAAAAAAGGCTTACAGATTTATAAATTACCCTAATTGTAAGTCAAACAATACTTTAAACCTTACTTACATGATATAAGTTGCAAAAGGAATGAAAAGTACTAACAGAACTAAAAATATCTAGAAAAATCTATTTAAAGTTTACCTGGAACTTTTAGTCTCCATTTAGTAAGTATTTCATCTACATTCTCTCTTGAATCATTTCTTAATACTAGTATTTCTTTTTCTCCCTCTTTTATTTCATCATTCTTTCCCACCATCTCATTTAATGTTGTTCCCTGGCCCTTTGCAAAGTTCTCTTCCACTTTTTGTTCCTTTATATTACGGGTTTCATTCTTCACTGCAGTATCTGATCCATATTCTACTGTATTTATCGTAGTATTGAGCTGAACGATATCGTTTCCGACTCTCTTTACGTTGAATAACCCTCGCACAGCCTGCTCTGACGTCCCTGTATTTTCCATTGGCTTACAGACCAGTGATTTTTCTTTGAGTGCCAACATTTCGATAATCAGCTGCTTTATATATCCTTTCCACCCATACCTAAATCTGTAAGAAACACAACACTTAAATGTGAAATGTATATGAACGATAACTTCATTGCGAAGAGTCCTAAATAAATATTATCTGCCAAAGGAGCTGCTATCATAGTCATTAAGAGACATTTTCCCCTCCTAACACTTTACCATTAGCAAACACGGTGGGTGTTGATGCTTTACAAATGTTCAAATTTTCCTCACATCACATGTGGTGTACAAACTGCAAGACTATGTAGCACCAAAACCTTTTTTTGTGGACGCAAGGTACTGTTATATTTTATTATTTTACTCAACGATTTTTCTGATATCGTATATTTTTCTGATATTGTAAGCTCAGGTGATTAATTAAACTATTATTGTGCTTTTTGATCTTCTACATTATTGCCCTGTTGATGGAAATATATTTTCAGAAATGTTCGCAAACTAGTCTACTTGTTTCCTAAATTGATTAAGCTTCGTGCCTTCATTATATTTATGGTCGTAAGGATTCCCCGTGTTTCTATATGTGAAACGTTTTGAGGTCCATTTAATACTATTTTTAGTCGATAAGATTTTCCACACTTATACATTGACTTCAAATGTTTGATGACACTGGTAAAATGTTTAAAAAAATTAAGTATTGTACGCAAATCTTTCCTAAAATCTTGTTGGAATTTGTTCTTGATAAACCTATTACTACCAAGTGTGATATGTATAGTAGATACTTGTCTCAAAACAGTATGCGCATTTCATGGAGTAAGTTTTGAGTTTTGTGCAAGTTAAATATTTGTTGGTTAAATCGTATTTTCTTTAACTGGTCTCACTAAAATTCAAGTTAAGTATTACGAAGTGTATTATAACTATTGTTACTATCGACCTCCTCGGATCGGGTTGTTGCATATTACTGAAAACATTCAAATAATATGGCAGTGACGCAGTATCAAAATCCCTTCTTCTTTCTACGCAGATGGACGAAGGACTCGTGGTGTTTTGATCTTGTGACGCCACCACGATCATTGTCAAGTATGAGATGAGTGCAGGGACAGCAAACATGACTGCGTTTTGAACCTGAAGGATGGAACATACTCTTTCATAATAATGATTAAATAATAATAATAATAATAATAATAATAATAATAAGACATTTTAATTTATTCTTACATAAGCTAATAAATGCAGCAGATGCACCAGAAGGAACAAATGGTTGCGCAAAAACACAAAATAGTATTGTATCATACGTACAGAAAATTGTACAAAAACAAGTAAATCGTCCATTGGAATATTCTGGACGATTTATTAAGTTACTTTGTTCTGTTCTTGCGATTTTTTGGTGTCATTTACTTCAGAAAAATACAGCAAAAATTTTTTTCCAACGTTAGGTCCAAAAATTATTCAAATTATCAAATCATTATTCAAATTATCAAATCATTATTCAAATTATCGTTTCCATGTTGTCGCGGCAGGAAGTATTATTCCGAAGGACAACATGAATAAGAGCCCAAAATTTATTGCTTATTTATCCTTGAAAATAGATTTTATTACATGGGAGCTTTTTTTCTTTCTTCAAAATTCAAGTAGTATATGACTTAGTGTAAGGATCACAGAATTTTGAAAATGTGCACTCAATTCACTTTTCCCCATAGCACGTCATACGCAGTTTTAACTGTTTTTTGACGTAAAATAAATAAATAAAATATATTTATATACTTTCATTATATCCTTCTATTCTTTATATCCTCATATTTATCATGAAGTTAATACAAGATAATAAGTAAATTAAGAATACACACACGCATCTGAGTACAATTCTGTTCCTGATTTACCTTAGGTGTTATTCACAAGTCCTTACACTCAATTATGTCTTATGTCCTCAATCTTATTATGAAACATCCGACGCATGTATTGTCACAGATCAGTAATGTTCTCCGTATATATGACGCTCGCAACTCTTATGGAAGTTCGCACATACTTTTGCGGTAACTAAGTTATCAGATCTTCAGCTATTTTCAAGAGAAAGACATATAAAACACAGTTTTTCAATAACATCCAATACAACTTTAAAAATATATTATCTATTATAAAATCAGGTGATGTGCTGAAAAGTGTTTTTGACGGTAAAGTGAAAGCACTGCATTAACATAGAACGAGTAACCAAATATTGCTGCTTATTGTAAAAGAATGCTTTTCATCCTTATTTTAACGTATCTGAAAATAAAAATTGAAGTTAATCGGCGGTCTATGTTTTGAACTACTTCTGAACCGATGATTTTCATCATAAGATTAGAATAGATTTAAAGATCAGCGACCGAGTCGCTAGTTATCATTAGGGGGCGAATGATGACCTAAAACGTCGCCAAAAATATTCAATAAAATGCTCTTCAAATGCTTTAAAAATGCCCTAAAACCAAAGAAAAATGATGTAAAAATATGATTAAAAATAGTTCGGATGAACAACTCAAGCTGTTGGACACGTTACTGATGTAATCGAGACTTCTTTCATTCGTTCGAGTGAACTCAGCTTGCAAACGTTTGGTTTGGACTGTTCTTTACCAGGAAATCTGTCTTTAGTTATCCGGCCGAACCGACAATGGCGCTGATATGCGTCACAAGAATTACATACAACGGCTGTTAAAACAATTTCTGAGTCAACAAATCGAATAGGCTACTGAGTAAATATTTGTTGCATCTCGTAAATATTATTTGAAGCGATTATGATTAAAAATGACATTAAAATCGACGAAATCAGCAAAAAATGCATTAAAAGTGACGGGAAAAGGTAAAATTGACTCATTAGTAGAAATCGACAAAAAATGCAAAATAATGACCTATAAAAATTGGTAATTTCCTTTTGTCATAACATAAAATGAATTTCTAAACTTAGCAGCATTGTTCTAAAGTGAAAAGAAAAAAATTCATTAAAATCCGCCCCCTAGTTATCATGAATTAGTACATGTATAACTGATAGTCAGTGTACCCTTTCAATGAGTTAAGAGATTTGCCAATGTGAACGACCGCACCTCGACGTAATGGTTGCAGCGTTTATCTTTCTTAGCGGTTTCAATTTTGCAAAGCACTATGTGACGTGCTTAACGTTCCTTCAAAACTTATTTTAACCCAGATCATATCCCTTACTTAATAGACGTAACAACAGTTACATATGTATTTATTAAGCACAATCACGTATTAGATAGGGAATGAATGAACTCTATTTAGGGTGTAAAACGGAAGAAATTTTATTTACTTTTACACCATGCCCTACTCCACTCCCATTCCCTTCGCCCCTGGTCAATCCCGGGCAGAATTGCTCCACCATTGCTAGTACGCTCCGTTCTCCCAGCTTTGCTTTGCCCGCTTTCGCACCGGTTTAAGTGGCTCAGGGCATGAATTGATGACATTGCAGTACCTCTGACCAGGTGATTCTAGGACTCGAGACCTTACGGTGGCCGGATTTTCGACACTAGCTAAATATCTACGTCGTATTTAGTCGCTGTCTGGACGAGAATTCTACCGGTCGGTTGATCTGATCTGTAGTTTTCCGTGGTTCCCCGATCAACATCAGGCGAATGCCGGAGCAGTACTCAAACAAACGGGCCATGGACAGCGCGCGATCTTTCCTTCCTCTTCCTTGCCTTTGTCCTTACTTACACACTTACATGCACTACACTATCGTACATGGCAAGAGACCAGTCAAGAGTTTCGAGCCTGTTCCGGCTGTGGCAATGCTCCTAAGGTGGGAGATATCTAGTGAGGGAAAAGCCCTCTAGCCAACAGGTAGGTCGACGCCGGAGCACCGTTACCTCACAGAGGAAATACACATGCACTACACGTACGGGAATAATGATCTGTAGCTAGTAATCAATCAATCCTCGCTCCGCCTCTCGCCTCACCTTTTAGTCTCTCCGACTTTCTCTCCACCTCTCTCTCAACTCTCTTTCCCCTCTGTTTCCGTCTCCCTTTCCGTACCTTTCTGTTTCCGCCTCTCTTTCCGTCCCCCCTCTCTCTCTCTTCGTTGCTCTCTCCGCCTCTCACCTCGTCCTCTTTTCTTGCCTCTTTTCGCTACGCATTCCAAATTTCACGTTCAAGCAGCCAGACTAATGTTTGATACTTATTTTCAAGAGCCCTGGCAATCTAGAATTGATGGCTCATTTTAGAGCTTGAGAAATGCGTCAATCTTTGAAATTCAATCTCCTCACACACACACACACGCACACACACGCACACACACACACGCACACACACGTACACACACGCACACACACGCGCACACACGCGCACACACGCACACACACGCGCACACACGCGCACACGCGCGCACACACGCGCGCACACACGCGCACACACGCACACGCGCGCGCACACGCGCACATACGCGCACACACGCGCACACGCACAATCGCACACACACACATCAACCAAACCAAACGATCTGCCAATAAAGCAAAACTGTTCACGTATCATAAGAATAATAATAATAATAATAATAATAATAATAATAATAATAATAATAATAATAATAATAATAATAATAATAATAATATTTAATTTCTCAAAACTAGTCTATCAACTGTTCATTTATGTAACCCTTTTCACCACAGACTTGCACTGAAGATATTTGCATATCGATCGAAAAGGGGTTTTGCAAAATTAAATTCATATTGTGATGAACGTACGAATTATCCTTCAATATTTTTAGATTTCATTTACATCACAACAGTTCCCTCCACTTTCTTCGTAAATTATTGTGAATTTCATGAAGGAAGGAATAATCGTCACGTGAACTCGTCTTCGATGTCATTACGACCAAGATATTTCAGCCAATATTTTTCTCCTGAAAAGTGAATTTTCTTCAAAGCTGTTGATAAGGAAATATCATGATGAATGTTCGCCATCTCTCTTGTAAAGCCTTCATAATCTTCCCTTCCTTTACAACTCTTCCGTTGAAGTATGTACTTCTATAAAGCCTAGTTAGATCTTTTCGCATATCTTTTTGTCTAACACCGGGAGCGGTAGCTCAGTGCATCAACTGATGTCAAACTGATGTCAAGGATTTTCGATTTTCGACACTAGCTTTTCAGCTAGGTCGAATTCAGTCGCTGTCTGGATGAGAAGTCTAGCGGCCGCCTGCTCTGATCGGTATTTTCCGTGGTTTATCCGATCAACACCAGGCGAATGCCGAAAACCCTACCAAACGGGCCACGGACCGCGCGCGATCTTTCCTTCCTCTTCCTTGTCCTATCCTCTCTCCTTACACACACACACTTACACTAACATGCACTACACTACCATATATTCCGGGAGACCGGTCGGGAGCTTAGAGCTTGTCTCGGCTGGGGCGGTGCCCCGCTGGTGGGAGAGTCCTGGTTGGGGGAACCCCACTAGCCGACGGTAGGTCGGCGCCGGATCTCGCCATCCAGCAAGGGAAGATCACCGCCATCTCCCGAGAAAAGACACGAACTACATTTACGGGACTAATGACCAAAGCAGTTGATGCGCCCGGAAACACGAAAAATCAATCAATCAATCAATCAATTCTTGTCTAACGACACGATGGGTACCGTAGCTTTGTGTCAATGGTCGTTGGGTGTGTTTTTGTGGGCACCATAGCGCAAGAAATCACCACAGAGCAATTTTATGAAGAACGTTACGATGAAGAGGGCAACGTTATAGACTACTCGCATTATTACGCAAATACATCGCTATGGAACACGCCAGTTGGTTGTTACGATTTCGAAATTGATTGTTTAAAGTGTAATATGATCTACTACGAACCATTTGGTAAGTGTTATTTTCTGTTTTCTCATCTAATTAAGTTTAATCTTTTTTGGAAAATTCTATAATTTCATAAGGAAAAATTGTTGAGAAAGAACAACTTACAATCTACCATTGTATGTACAACTATTTTAATTATTCTTAGTGCACGATGTCTACTTATAAAATATCTTTATCATGTACTACCAAAATGAATTACTAAATCGAGAGTCGTGCAACGTGTTCAAAATGGGAAGTATTTTTCTTTCACCATGCAGTTTTTCCGTTTTAAATGCAGGAGGTAGCCATGTAATTATAACAACGATTAATATATTTGTAAGGCCAAAGTCATGAGTAGACATCGGATGTTTAGAGAAATGTCTGTTTTTTCTAGAGAACTTGTTTAAAGGCTTGTTTAAATACATGTCCACGAATCATGACAAATGATGGAATTTTATAATGCTTATTTTTTATTATTTTAGCATAAAAGCCTATTTTTTGCATAAATACCATTTTTAGGACTTTTTTGCCTTTTATTTATTGTATTGATATACAATGCTAAGATATCGGAAAATCGGCGATGGTCCAACGTTACCATTCATTACGAAACCTTCAATTCACGTCTTGAAATTTAAAATTACGAGAGAATTCCCGAAAGTATACCAACTGATTTTTCTCCATTTCCCTATTTCACAAATACTAGCCATGATCTGAGAACATGGACGATTGACAATTCACCGAGGGAACCGAAATTTTAAGTGGAAATCAATATAAATTCCCAGAAGGTTTCAGTGTTGCTAGTGTTGGACGGCTAAAATATATGCCAGTCACATCGTTCAGATATCCTTCTCCGCATTCAAACTGATTTTGTCTCCCAGTCGTCGCAAATTTGAAATTGTGATCATTGAAAAGTTACTGGTAATATGTAAATATTACTGGTTAATGGAAACTATTAAGAATAAAATGTAGAAGAGTTGTAAATATGTAAATCTAGTTTTACATTAAAATATACGAACTGGTTTTGTGCATTTAAGTTTACAAAATAATATAGACAAAAATTACGATTTTCCATTTTATTGTGTATGTAACTTATGACAGTGCCTTTTTCCTCCTTATTCTTGACTTTTTCAGTGACTTTTTAGGCGCCAAAAAGACGACATTTTAGTGCCTAAACAACCGATGTCTAGTCATGAGAATTCAAAAGGCCAGCGCCTTTTCGTTGCAGGTCGTTTAATGGAATACTTATAACGCCCTTGATGCACACAACATTATTAGTAATGATAAGGAAGTGAAAATTTCGAAATTTTTGCAAGTAACGCACGATCGTTTTATTATAGTACACGACAATGAATATACAATTGTTTCTATGAGTTACCAAAGCATCTCCCTACCATAGTTCATTTCAGACAACAAAGAATAATTCATTTCACAATAAACTCTGCTAGCAAAATGATTCAACATATTCCAATCTTCTGGGGTAAATCAAGTGTTTAAAAGAAATAAATCAAAGCTATCTAGAATTCAGAAATATGTATTTTGCATCATATCGAGTAAAAATTTAAACAGCGAATAACAAAAAAAGTCAACAAAAGTTGGATTTGAAATTCAACAAAACAATGATTTGAATGATCCAGATTTAAGGTGTTGATACTTAAACAATTCATGTTTCTCATTTACTTCGCCAAACCTAAAACAATAATAGAATCTAAGAAAAACAAGCTCACAGATCTTTAAATTACACTTATTTTTAAGTCAAAAAAATATTGAAAATATCTAACTTATATGACATAATTTCCAAAAAGAATTAAGAGTTCTACCAAAACTAAAATATCTAAGAAAAGTATTTATGTATTTATGTCTCACCTGGTTCTTTTAGTTTTTATTCAGTAAGTATTTGCTCATCTACATTATCTGTTAGGTTATTTCTTAATGCCATTATTTATTTTCCTCCCTTTTTTAGTTCATCATTCTTTCTCACCATCTGTTTTGGTGTTGTTTCCTGATCCCTTACGATTTTACTGAAAATTGTCAAATAATATGGCAGTGGATCAATTCTATATTCCGTGCTTTTTGTTACGGAGCTAGATGAAGGATTCGTGGTGTTTGGATCTTGTGATGCCACCACGATCATTGTCATGTACAAGATTAGCGTGGCGACAGTAAACATGACTGCGTTTTGAACCTGAAGCATGGAACATAATCCTTCGTAATTATTTTTAATAATAAACAAATATTTAATTTATTTCCACTTAAGCTAACAAATGCAGCGCGCACCGGAATGAACAAATGGTTGTGCAAAAACACAAAATATTATTTATCATACATACAGAGAATTGTACAAAGTGTTGCTACAAAGAAAATTAAAACTATGATGACCAAAATATGATTATGATGCAAATTTAAAGAAAGAAACTAACTGTATATAGTTATTTATTTTAATTAAATGCGGTAAATAAGAAATTTTATTGTTTTTATGACTGACATATCTTTTAAAATACTTCTTGAATTCCTTGCAGTTTACTTTACTAATTCCAGATCTTTGCGCAATTAGGGAGTTATATAGTCTAGGGCTATATCTCATGGAATGTTCACAACCTGAAGTAGTGTTACATTTTATTTCATGTAAAATAATGCAGCTACTTTGTCTTGCATTATGTAATGTTACTGTCGCCTTAATGCTTCCAAACAGAGTAGCGAAAATCCATTCTTAACGCCCGTCGTCCGTTTCAGTTATTAACATCATTAGTCCGATAGACACCAAAATAACAAGCGCAAACATTAAGGGAAAACAATGGTGAACAATCGTGATACATACTTTACAACGAAGGATGAACGGAAAGTAAAAAAACTTCCCTAAAGTGCAAGTAGGTGTTTATTAGAAGAAAGCACTAACTTATTTTCATGATACAATATCCAATACGGTTCGCGCATGTATACTATCGATCCAAGAGATTCAGTACGCCTGGCACACAGAAATTGGAGACTTCTTTTCATAATCATTATCTTACTTTACAGCACCCTTTCCACTGAGTGAAACCTACAGCTTCTATGATGTTTTCTCAAAGAGAAAAAGGTATGGCAGTCGTTCGGGATCTAGGTTTGCTGGAGGGTGAAGCACATGGTATCCAAAACCTATTCGAATTAGTCGTGTGTGACTAAAATAGGCGATCCTTACAAGTGAAACGGGTTATATTCTTTTCTTTCCTCCTGAACTTTTTCTAGCTTCGGGGGACGCCGATTTCAACTTACCCTCTATGTCTCTCATTGGTACACATTAGCATGGAACCAGGTAAAAACATCTATTTAACGCCCTAGATTCATAAATAACTATTATATATTTCCATTCTATCTTTGTATTATTTATATCATTATATTTATCACAAACTCAGTAACTACAAGATACGTATATTAAGAACCAACACACGTATCTGAGAACAATTCTGTTCCTATTTTACCTTGGGTGTTCTTCACAATTCTTCACACGCATGTACAGAATGTCTTATGCCGTCAATCTTATCATGAAAAGTACGACACATACGTTGTCAGAGTTCCGTAAATATAATACTAATCACGTTCAGAACTCTTTCAGATGTTCGCACATACTTTTGCGGTAACCAAGTTATTAGATCTTCAGCTTTTTTAAATAGAAAATTCGCAAGCCATTTACATCACAATTTTTCTATAATGTCCAAGGCAATTTAAAAATTTGTTTATCTATTTCAAAATCAGGTTAAATACTGAAAAGTGTCATTTGGGGATTGGGAATGAAAGCACTGCATTAACGTAGTAAGCCTACCAGTGAACAAATATTGCTATTTATTATAAACAATCCTTTTCATCATTATTTTAATATATGTGAAAATAAAAACTGAAGTTAATCGGCAACATATGTTCTGAACTACTTCTGTACCGATGATTTTCATCATAGGATCAAAATAGGTTTAAAGATCAGAGACCGAGTCGTTAGCACATAGAACTGACTAGCCAGTGTCTCCCTTTTGATGAGGTACTAATACATTTGCGGATGACACGTAAGATCACACATTAACGTAATAATTGTAGCATTTATTTTTCTTTGCGTTTTCTATTTTGCAAAGCACTATATTACGTGCGCAACGTTCTAGGAAGACTTATTTTAACCAACGTAATATGCCTTACTTAATAGATGTAACAACTGTCCTACATGTATTTATTTAGCACAATCACATATTAGACAGGAAAATGAATGAATTCTATTTGAAGTGTAAAAGGAAAGGAAATATATTTAATTTCCACCATGCCTTTCTTCACTTCCATTTGATTCGCCATGTTCCATCCCGTGTCGAACTGCTCCAACAATGCTAGTCCGCTCCGTTCTCCTAGCATCCCTTTGCCCGCTCGCAAACCGGGTTAGGTGGCTCAGGGCATGCATTGATGTCACTGCAGTGACTCTGAACGGGTGTTCCTAGGGTTCGAGTCCTGACGGTGGCAAGGATTGTCCACACTAGTTAGATCGAATTCAGCCGCTCATTTTAGTGTATTTTTATTTTTTCAAACATTAAACAAATGTTTTTTAAATGTCTCTCACACCGTTAATATGCTCGTTTCCAACGATTTGTATACAATACATTATTTAATTTGTAAGTGGATGTGCTTGAAAAGGCTTCAAATGAAGGTTTTCGTAATTTCAATATATTCCTGTGAAAAGATCTTTAAATTTCGCATTTACAGTACCCCTTAAACGCCATTTTCTTAAAAACGGTTCTAAGTTTTTTTATGAAAATTGCCAATTAGGGCGAGGCTTTACTCTTCTTTAATTTTCTTAAAGTAATATTTCGGTATATCTCCCTCCACACACACACACACACACACACACACACACACACACGCGCACGCGCACGCGCACGCGCACGCACACGCGCACGCGCACGCACACGCACACGCACACGCACACACACACACAAACACACGTACATAACACACACGCACATAGACACACCGAGCCAAGCACCAAACCAAAAAAACGTACCACTTAAAGAAAATTATAGGAATGTTTATTATTTGCAGCTTTTGAATATGTTTAATTTCGCAAAAATATGTCAT
This sequence comes from Teleogryllus occipitalis, assembly GCA_011170035.1. NCBI lineage: Eukaryota > Metazoa > Arthropoda > Insecta > Orthoptera > Gryllidae > Teleogryllus > Teleogryllus occipitalis. Next base: position 32,415 of record BLKR01000175.1, on the reverse strand, counting down.
CAGCTATTGATTTATCTGACCACTTTTCACCACCTACTTCTACTGAAGATGTTCGCAAATCGCTCGAAAAAGTGTTTTGTAAAATTAAATTCACATTGTGATGAAAGTACGAATTATTCTTCAATGTACTGACATACAACACCTCCCTCCATTTTTTCTGACCTTTCTCCACGATTTCTGACCTTTGAAGACACGAGCTGGTCCTAGGATCTTCGCCCAGGGCACAGCTACACGAGTTGCCATTGGGACCATGCGTGATACTGCAATCTCAAATCAGGAAAGACTAGGTTCGCCGTTGGAAACGCCGCAACTTTCATCATCATATGGAGTACTGACAGCCACTCATATAATTCCATAAAATAGTTACATCGTTAAAAGAACTGGTCGTATATGCAGTGTTTTCATTAGTCTCTAAAAGTCAGTGATCTCCAAAATGTGTTAATTGGTCAGAAAATCCATAGCAAGAAAAGTAGAATTCGAAAAATTAAGTTGTAAATTGTATTTAAAACACAGTTTTTAGGCAATCACCTTCTGCTTATCCCTCTTTCTTGTGATTTTTGCTCAATACCAGAAATAGATAATAATAATAATAATAATAATAATAATAATAATAATAATAATAATAATAATAATAATAATTTCTCTCACAAATTATTCAAAAATTAGTAAAACTCTGAAGAAAACGTAAAACTCGGTACCTATAAATATAAATAATTCAAACATTACTCACACCATTAAATTTTCTTCGTCATTTGTTTTGACCAGAGAGTGTATAATCAGATTATTTTTTTTATTTGTGTAGTTGTGATGAAGAATGGAGTGATTTTTACGTGTGTGATACAAGGAAATGGTGTATATTTCAAAACGACCCATCTTTGTGTAGAATCTCAATAAAAATATTTCAAAAACGGATGCTTTGACCACTTCTTACCAGATTACTGTGCCTTAACAGAATTTTAAGAAGTCTTTACGCTAAGTAAAAAATACTTACATTGCAATGTTTTCGCCTAATATAAATTGTAAATAAAAACAACGTAATATCTCTCGTTTATTCAGCAGCTTCTTTTAGAGATATAAATAAATGGAAGTTGTCACCTTTATGAAAGCATTGCCAACAAATGACTGTTAATAAATTTTAATTTCGATGTAGTGTTTTTGTATTTTAACGCTTCAAATTCCAGAAAAATTTCATTCATAAATATTTAATTAGAAACAAAATTTATCAATTTAAAAAGCCAACGTTTTTAGGAAAATTTATTAACCCGAAAGGTCAAATGATTTTCACGTGAACCAAATTTCTTCAGTCACTGCAAGTCTACCTTCCATTCAACTCGGTAAATATCGTCACAATGCGGCCACAAAGCAAGTAAAGCAACGGTACGTTGTCAGGAACGGATATGTGTACGATAGAACGACCCATGCAGGAAACTGTGGTTGGTGTTAGAATACGTTCCATTTTTTCCGTCACCTTCGAAGTTCTGGTGTGCGTTTCTGGCTGATTTCATCATGAGATTCCATAAAGCAACTACGACGTTCGATCTGTTGTTGTCATGTCATAGAATTTGTAGAGAGACAACATTTTACTTACATGAAAAACCTTAATACCAAATAGCTTTTCTTTAAATTATTCATTATCGTAGACATTACAGACCTAGATATCACATATCATCCACCACATTTCATCCTAGACGACTCAGTTTCTTCATTGTCATTCTCTATCCAATTAGAAAGAACCTCCAAACATATCTGACAAACGTTTCTGTGCGCCGTTGTGCTGCACACCTACCGAATGCTTCTTTGACTATTTTAAACAGTAATTAGGGCTAAATGGCTAGATCAGGCATGAATGAAAATCCCAGAGGGCAATTGCCGTGACGGATCATTTCGGTTGTTTCCTCCAATCAATTCCACACAAATGCCGGAGTAAACCTCAAACAACGGGCTACAGATCGCGCGCGATCCTTCCTTCCCTATTAAGTCTCCATGCCCATAATGAGGACTCGCCATAGGACCATTTGCCAACCCCATTTAGGGCGTCATCCATGATTTTGATTTTGTCGGAAATGTGAGTGCACTGATGTCAGATGCAGCTCTAATCGGACTGTGGCGTCGTAGAAAAAAGGAGAAGGAAACGGGGAAAGAGGAGAAGAATGAAGGTTGAAGAAATAAAGCGAGATGAGCAATAAAGAGAAGGAGAAGAATAATAATACGGAGAAGGGTAAAAAGAAGACGAAGAGGAAGAATAAGAAGAAGCTACTACACGAAAGGGACGTTTCAAGCCCTCTTTAACAGACGATACCAAATTATTTGCCTCTTTTCGCCATCTAAGCACAATTTCCAGCAATCTACATCTTTGTGAACATTCATTCATTTATTTGTTTATTTATTGAACCTCAGAGAAAATTAAAAACTGAAGACATTTAGAGGAAAGTCATATTTAGTTCACAAAAAAAACAACAACTCAATATCTGATCATACCTTTCTCTCATACCCTTCTCCTCTCTCTCTCTCTCTCTCTCTCTCTCTCTCTCTCTCTCTCTCTCTCTCTCTCTCCCTCTGTCTCTCTCTCTCTCTCTCTCTCTCTCTCTCTCCCTCTGTCTCTCTCTCTAACCAACGGGTCACGGACCGAACCCTACAAAACGGGCCACGGACAGCGCGCGATCTTTCCTTCCTCTTCCTGGTCCTCTCCTCTCCCCTATTTACATTTACCTTACACACATTTACACTAGCATGCACTACACTACCACACATGCCGCATGCCGGGAGACCGGTTGAGAGCTTAGAGCTTGTCCCGGCTGGGGCGGTGCCCCGTTGGTGGGCGATACCTGGTTGGGAAAATCCCGCTAGCCGACGGTAGGTCGGCGCCGGATGCCGCCATACAGCGAGGAAAGACTATCGCCACCTCCCGAACAAAAAAACACACCCTACACTTTCGTGACTAATGACATTAGTAGTTGTCGCGCTCAGAATCACCAACAATCAATCATTTATCTAATTGATTTTTGGAGCAATTTATCGTCTTGGCTCAAATCCACGCCGAGGAAAGTTTTTCCAACGCATTTACTACACGATATGTGATGAAGCGCGCTCGATGTTTAGTGTTGGTTATCTCCTTACTTAGTTTCATAGTCTGACATCTCAATCGCATTTACGTGTTTCTCATAACTGATACAAAACTATGAGATTTCATTAACATTTTATTAATACACGATACTAATGAAATCCTCTCCCTACCGGGAGCGATAGCTCAGTGCATCAACTGATGTCACTGCAGCGCCTCTGACCGGGAGGTCCTAGGTTCTCACTCCCCACGGCGGCAGGATTTTCGACACTACCTTTTAAGCTAGGTCGAATTCAGTCGCTGTCTGAAGGCGAATTCTAGCGGCCGGCGGCTCTGATAGGTAGTTTCCCGTGATTTCTCCGATCAACACCGGGCGAATGCCGGAGCAGTTCCCTACCAAACGGGCCACGGACCGCGCGCGATCTGTCCTTCCTCTTCCTTGTCCTATACTCTCCCCTTACACATACACTAACATGCACTACACTACCACATATTCCGGGAGACCGGTCGGGAACTTAGAGCTTGCCCCGGCTGGGGCGGTGCCCCGCTGGTGGGAGAGTCCTGGTTAGGGGGAAACCCCACTAGCCGACGGTAGGTCGGCGCCGGATCTCACCATCCAGCGCGGGTCAAAATCACACCATCTCCCGAGAAAAGAACTTGCAGTACACTTACGGGACTAATGACCAAAGCAGTTGACGCGCCCGGAAACACGAAAAAATCAATCAATCAATCAATCCTCTCTTTATATTATATAGAGAGGATAACAGGCTCTGCCAGAGCCTGATGTGCGGACCACCCAACGCATTAATACACGCGTAGTCGTCCTGCCGAGAGGACTGATCATCGATAACAGTATTGCATTAAAATGCGCGCATTCAGCCGGTGCCCGCCGGTCTGCAGAAAGCGAGCCCCCATTTGTTTCGTATTATTAGCTCAAACTAATAATACGGCTGCCCAGCCGTTGCGCGCCCGGGAGACACGGCGCGGAGCGGAGTGGCGGGCGGCTGTGGCAGGGCGGGCAATTCATCCAAAGGGCACAGCCTGCGACGGCGCGCCGTCACGCGGGGCGCCGGACTAAAAATACACGCGCGCGGACACGCGTTTCGGCGTGGACTCCCGGGCACGCGCTTTCCTTGTGTTGGGAGGCTCTTCGGGTCACGCACTCAAGTTGAAAGAAAAGAAAAGAGAAAGAAGAAACAGGGAGAAAAAAGTTTAAGAAGCTAATGGGAAGTAGTTTTCTGTAGTTTCTCCGTCAATCACCACGCAATTGCTGGAGTAGTACTTTAAAAAACGGGCCACGGGCCGTCAGTTATCTTTCCTTCCTCTCCCTTTTTTCTTCGCCCCTTACTTATTTATTTTTATTTATTTATTTTACGTCAAAAAACAGTTAAAACTGCGTATGACGTGCTATGGAGAGAAGTGAATTCTGTGCACATTTTCAAAATTCTGTGATTCCTACACTAAGTCATATACTACTTAAATTTTGAAAAAAAAAACTTCCCATGTAATAAAATATATTTTTAAGGATAAATAAGCAGAGAATTTTGGCTCTTATCCATGTTGTCCTTCGGAATAATACTTCCTGCCGCGACAACATAGAAACGATAATTTGAATAATTGTATTTCTCTCTGAATTCTAGAAGACGTGCACAGAAAATGAAGTTACATTTATGTCCAGAAGCAAAACAAGGGGCCATCTCAGCATTTGCTCAATGGATCAGGGAAACTTGACGAAAAACCTGATCGAGATGGGGGTCATTGACCCGGAGGCAATACTTTCATGCGGACACGCGTTTCGGTGTGGACTCCCGGGCACGCGCTTTCCTTGTGTTGGGAGGCTCTTCGTGTCACGCACCCAAGTTGAAAGAAAAGAAAAGAAAAAGAAGAAAAGGGAGGGAGGTTTAAGAAACCAATGGGCAGTATTTTCCGTGGTCGTTCCGATCAACAGCAGGCGAATGTTGGAACAGTACCTTAATAAATGGGTCATGGACCGTGAACCATCTGTCCTTCCGCTTCCTTGTCTTTTCTTGGCCCCTTATTTCATGCGGACACGCGTTTTGGCGTGGACTCATGGGCACGCGGTTTCATTGTTGGGAGGCTCTTCGGGTCAGGCACCCAAGTTGGAAAAAGTAAAAAAGAATAAACAGAAAAAAAAAACACCTGGCGAAGACCGGAGCAGTACCTGAACAAACGGGCCACGGACCGTGCGCTGTCTTTCCGTCCTCGCCCTTGTCATATTCTCATCCTTTACACACACATACGCACTTACACTTGCGGTCACTACACTACCACACATGTCGGGAGTTTAGAGATCGTCCCGGATTAGACGGTGCTCCCCGCTGTGGGGAGATACCTGGATAGGAATACCCAGCAAGCCGATGTATGGGTTGGCGTCGGATATCACCAAGGAAATCATCGTCACCTTCCGTTATAACGCATGCACTAAAGTTACGGGAGTAACGGCCATAGCTGACGTATCTGGAAACACGATATAATCAAGAAATCAAGAAGCCGATGGAGGCATTAAAGGGATCAGAGACGCCAGGAATGTGACTGTTTTGGCCGTTCGTATTTGCGCGTCTCCTGTTTAAACCCAAATAAAAGGAGCCCATAGACGCCTGGTTTTAAGAAGTTCATAATGGACCGCGGTAGGTCGATTTGCCCGTCCGTGCTTGCAAATGTCGCAACTGCATCCAGGAGGCGACCACAGACACCTGGTTGTAAGGGTTCATATAAAATCTAAACATGCCACATGCCATTCATCCGTCCGTGTTTCAGCATTTCGTGTTTAACCGTATCCAGAAACCACACACTGACGACCGGTTTTAAAATAAAATATCCATATACGATTGAAATATGTGAAAGTTTAGCAGTTTGCGTTTGTGTGTGTCGGGCTTAGCACATTCAGGTCGCTGCCAGTGGAATCTACGGGGGCTGATAGGTCACCTTAACTTACGATGGCCGCAGAATCTACGGGAACACGATTCATACGATATATTTGCTTATATTCGCCATTTTTCCGTTCGCTGACTATTCATGGAAGTTTCTGTAGCAATAAAGTACCCAAATACATCGCTAGATTTCGTTTCCTTCCATTAAGTGGCAATAAATAGCTTTGCAATACACTAACGAGGATATCCTCTGCATTGACGACTAAGGGGCGCTGTTGAATATTACCACACCAAAGCCAATTTTTGGGAATAATAAGTATGTTTTTTTCATTATTGCATTACACTAATGTACTGTTATGAATTATATTATAATATTAACAGAATTTGTAAGAATTTAATAAAAATAAACATGTTAAACTTTTTTGGACCCAGTTTTTTTTATTTATATCAAAAAATCATTTAAATTATTAATGTAAAAATAAAACTTGGAACTTCATATACGTAAAAGTACAATATTATAGCTATAAAATACAAAATAAATCTTTCTTCTATTGTTTTAGAAGATATGAGCCTTCAAATATATCTCAAGTTACAATCGATTCTCTAAATCCTATATTCGGTCGCCTATATGGTCCTTGATTCTTCTGAAATATGTATATTACCGTAATGCTAATCACGGTAATATGTTAAAAAGGTTAAAAATTGTATTATTGTGCCCAAAAATTACAAGGTTTTTGTAACCCTAATTACATGCCTTTGCTGAAAGAGATCTTTGTCTAAGTATTTTCATCTCCATTTCCGTGGCATTTTAATGTTTTTTGGCAGAACTACAGAAGCATTTCGTTGGGTCGTAAAGCCTCGTTTATTGCTTTGCATACTTCGATGGTTTGAAGAAGATTCGTTCAGAGGGAAAGAAAGTACTTTTTTACAGACATATTCATCCAATTAGTGGGAAATTACATAAATACAGTCCTAACGTTTTTTTATGTTTTAGAAATGTTATATGAGAAATATATTCAGAACATCCCGTAGAACACAAGCTAAAAACAACAAACTAATACAACAACGAAAGCAATATTTTAACAATATGCAGATTTTTTCAATTTGAGGCAAGTTAATGAGATTACTTCCTTGTCGAGTATGAGAAAAATATTTGAGATCCAAACATTCCTTTTGAAACATTTTATGTCAGAACCTAAATGTTACGAATTTCGCGATTTCTGAAACGCTCTTGTCTCCTCTTTTACATTCCTTTACTTTTTATACCAACAACTTTAATCTCGATGTACACAGTAACTCCTTAAACCTTCTGTGTTAAATAACTCGAAATATTTATGTTTCGTATTCAAGGTATTTATAATATGTTCTTCTGATGTTTAATATGAAACCTATGAACGCCTGTGCAAAAAATTAAGACATCGTTCTTGTATTTTCCTAACAGTGGGTACACAAAAATGTAAGCATATAATAAATCGATATTAAAATACGCGAGCGTTTATACATAAAGTAAGGCAACGTTGTTGAATTTTCCTAATAGTGGGTGCTCGAAAATGGAAACAAGTAATAATTCAGATTCATACATCAATAGTTTGAAATGAGTAAATAACTTCGAAACGATCGAGTTGATCATCAAATGATGTGACGGAAGAGCGTAACCGACTCTTAAAACTCCATTTGAAGGAGAGGCAATGACAGTATGATGACTTTTTGATACTGCGTGGAAATATTTACGAAATGAACAAAAGAGTCGGGGCAAATAATGTGTTAAATTTCACGTTTTTTCTTTACTTTCGTTAGACTTCTTGTGAATGTAAAAACAAAGATTTTCAAGAGAAATATTTCATTAATTGAAATTAACATTTATTGAAGAAATGTTCCAAATCTTTTTACTATTAACGATTCTCCACAAGAATCTTCAAAATACCCATTACAAATAACAGAATTATCCGAAACTCTTTCTCAAATCCGACAAATAATACAACTGGAAAATATACAAACATTCAGCTCCAAAACTAAACAATAAAAAATTAAATATTGGGATTCGGTTGAATGATCTTACATCTATGTGTTATAGAAGATATGCATTTTTTAAAATCATGATCACTCGCATATTTGTTTTTGACAATTTGTACAGGATTCAAATTTAAATGAATTACCGTTGAAACATCTATGTTGTAACATGGTTCTGCTGAGCTGTTTAGTAGGGACTAAGTCGCCCTGTGGGTACTGGAGAATGCTACCAAAATTTCCTACAGTGCCTTCGAGAAAAGACAATGATCCAGGCAGCTCAGCTGGGAAAGGAGGCCATGCAGGCTTCTTGCCCTCGATGAATGAACATACAGCAATTTTTTATTTATTTATTTACTTATTTATTTTACGTCAAAAAACAGTTAAAACTGTGTATGACGTGCTAGGGGGAGAAGTGAATTCTGGGTACGTTTTCAAAATTCTGTGAACCCTACACTAAGTCATAAACTACTTGAATTCTGAATTAATTAAAAAAACGCTCCTGTGTAATAAAATCTTATTTTCAAGGATAAATAAGCAATAAATTTTGGGCTCTTATCCATGTTGTCCTTCGGAATAATACTTCCTGCCGCGACAACATGGAAACGATAATTTGAATAACTATATTCTAGAATTCTAGAAGTCGTGCACAGATAATAAAGTTACATTTATGTCCAGAAGCAAATCAAGGGGCCATCTCAGCATTTGCTCAATGGATCACGGAAACTGGACGAAAAACCTGATCGAGATGGGTGATACACACTGTAGGAGCTTGTGATCGACAACACCGCCGATATTCTTTGGCATTACTCCTACCAACACACTCATATCACTTCTGAATCAGTTCTATAGTTTCCATAGCAGATTTACTAGCTTTAACCCAAAATATCATTGCCACATTCCCTGGTCAACTGTAGTGGCGATGACAAAGCCAAAAAATCTTTACTTATACATCATGCCTGCGATCATAGACTATTGAACGGAAAGTATGGACACTTGGTCACGTGTTTCAGGAAACACTAGTTATGTGCGCTTAGTGCTACAGCTTGATATGAATAATAAAATGTGAAAACTAGTCGTTTTAATATCATCTTGTTTATAGACGTAATTGATTTTTTAGTAGTCTTATTACACCTGTGTGAACAATTCACACTTTATAAACCATTGTCTTAGATAGAACCCGCTTACTCGTCAAAGATCAAACTGCTCTACAGTGGAATTGGAAATAAATTAAAGAATTGTTTTGTCTTTTGGTTCTTTAATGACCCACCCATTATATGAGCAACTTGTGCTGCTAAAAGGACATTAATTTATCTATAACTATTTCTTAAGCTGTGTATCACAATATAAACCTGTTGCCGTAGACCAGCTGTTCTCATTACTTCTGCAGGGTCGTTGACAGGGAGATCTAAGTTTTCAATGATGGAGAATATTTTAATCTAGCTTCATAGCAGAGTGAAATTCATCCGCTGTATGGAGCATCATAGCGAATGACTCTGATCGCTAGTTTTCCGATGTTCTTTAAAAACCTATTTAAATTCGCTACTGAGATCATACTAATTCTACTTCTAATTTAACTACTAAGATCATACAGGAACCACTGTAAGTAACATTGTGGGTAACGGTAACGATATACGGACAGACACAAACATGCATGCCCCGGGCGGGATTCGAACCCGCGACCCTTCAGGCACGAGGCAGCTTCGAACTCTTCAGCCTTAGCGACCTCGGCTATACATGCCGGCTTTCCGTCTTTTCTCTGACATTCCAGGCTAATATCGGAATACCGTAACAAAAGAATCACAAATCGCGCCCAAGAAAGGCTCTTCCCTTACTCAAACACACACACTTTTATGCATTCACTAATTACTCCAGAGTGGAGAGTCCAGTCGGCAGCTTAGAGCTTGTTCCGAATGTTGGGGTGTTCCGCTGGGGGCAGATACTGGAGAAGAAAAACACATAAGGCGACGTAGTTCGGGGTCAGATTACACATTCCACTCCCCGAGATATAACATGCAGTACATTTACGTGATTAATGAACTCATTAGGCACTTGGAATCAATGAACTCACCCACTCGACACTTAAAGACCCGATTAACACGTTTCCTTTTGACGAACGATTCCGAAGTTTTCGGGAATAAGCACATACGCAGTTTGAAGACATCACTGCGCATAAGAGTCTTCGCTAAAACAGAATTCGTTCGCCAAAAATCCTAGTTAACTTGTAAATTGGTGCTAAAATTGTTATCGTAACGGGTTGTTACACAAAAGATCGTGGATTCAACTACGATCGAAGCAGTAGATTTTTAAGGGCGAAAAAAACTCCGTACGCCTTTCTTCGGATGGAAAGTAAAGCCGGATGTCCCATGTTGTAGATTTACTGCATGTAAAAGATCTCCAAGTTTAAAAGAAGCCTCTGAGCTAAATCCAAAATCGCCTATTTCGTCACCTTCTTTCTCCTCAAGATGGTGCAAGTAGCGTAGCCAAACTTGCGTTGTCAGTCGGAAGAGCAGACCTGATGATTGATTGATTTTTTCGTGTTCCCGGGCGCGTCAACTGCTTCGGTCATTAGTCCCGTTAGTGTAGTGCATGTTTTTCTCGGGAGATGGCGGTGATTTTCCCTTCGCTGGATGGCGAGATCCGGCACCGACCTACCGTCGGCTAGTGGGGTTTCCCCCTAACCAGAACTCTCCCACCAGCTGGGCACCGCCCCAGCCGGGACAAGCTCTAAACTACCGACCGGTCTCCCGGAATATGTGGTAGTGTAGTGCATGTTAGTGTAAGTGTGAACCCCTTACGCACTCACTATAGGACAAGGATAGGACAAGGAAGAGGAAGGACAGATCGCGCGCGGTCCGTGGCCCGTTTGGTAAGGTACTGCTCCGGCATTCGCCTGGTGTTGATCGGAGAAACCACGGAAAACTACTGATGAGAGCAGCCGGCCGCTAGAATTCTCCTCCAGACAGCAGCTGAATTCGACCTAGCTGAAAAGCTAGAGTCGAAAATTCTTCCGCCGTGGGGAGTGGGAACCTAGGACCTCCCGGTCAGAGGCGCTGCAGTGGCATCAGTTGATGCACTGAGCTTCCGCTCCCACTCAGACCTGATGGCCCTAGTCACTTCACGTAAAGTAAGACATCACTGAATTAAATTAAATCAGGCGTAAGTGTCTCGAGGCCGGCCAACTGCAGAAACGCAAATAAAACGCTCGCCGGGTCTTGAACCCCGCCGCCGAGAGGCCGCGTGTTGGCGGCGTGCGAGAGGAGGGCGTGGCGTCTGCCGCCCCCATCGCCCCCGCGCCAAGTGGGCGCACGCCCAGCCGCCGCGCGCCGTGACTCACCGCGTACGCACACGCGTCATCACGACGCCGCACGCTTTTCGCCGGCGCCTTCTGCACGCGCTCGTCTCTTCTTTACACTAATTTTTTTGTTTAGTTGACTAAATATGCTCATTAATTCCACGAACAATCGTTAATTATCCCTATGTTAATAGCATGCGTGTAATTAAAATTCCACCGTGCAATTAAAAAATCACACCTACCAATCAGAATTCAGAAAAGGAGCGAAATCGTGTAATTAAGACACTATAACACGCACGAAGCAAAGGTATCTGCAGTCGGCCATGAAATATGAACAAAAAAGTACATCACATATTACGTACCTACAACTACGTATTAACAACGAATGAATAAAACTAAATTGGGTATGCAAACATTAATCTAGCTGAACGCTAGCTTTTGGTACAAAATAAAATATTTAACGTGAATGTTTTAAATGTTTTTGCATGTAAAACGTTTGGTCTTAGGATGGCGAATACAAAAAATGTAAACGTGTGTGTACATGTTGTATCCTCTCTCTTACCTGTCTTTACTTTTCGTGGGAAGTAATGTTTTCATGACTTTGTCAGGTTCTAATATTTTATCAGCAATATGTTCAGTTTCTTCCATTTGCAAATATTTCGTGGAAACAAATAATGCAAGGACCACTAAAATAGATCTCATTCAGAAGCAATACTACGCCATGAAATGCATGCCGCGTGTGGAAAATATCTGTTTGGATGTTGTAAAATTTGAATTATTCGTAAATGGAAACGAAAAAATTTTGAACGTAGCGTGTGTATAAAGGGGGATAATTGCACTCATGGTATGTAAGGGAGAGCTGGCTCCTATCGTCACTCGTCTTCAACATACCAGTCATGAAAATACCTCTTTCTACACTCGTTTCGTTAATTACTATAACCAAACTAGTGGATAAAGAGGGGTATAATTGCACTAGTGGTATGTTCAATGATTGAATGATTAGTGATTCCGGCCTTTGTGAAGGCCAAGCTTTGGGAAGAGACTGGCGCACGGCTACTTCGTGGATAGGCTGGCGGAAGCGCTTTCACTCTCACTCCCACACTCCTCCTCCTGTCTCTCTTTCTCTGCCTGTCTCTCTCTTTATCTCTCTCTCCCGGTCTGTCCGTCTCTCTCTCGGTCTGTCTCTCTCCCGGTCTGTCTCTCTCCCGGTCTGTCTCTCTGCATCTCTCCCTCTGTTTCTGTCTGTCTGTCTGCCTGTCTCTCTCTCATCCCATCGCAAGTCAACGTATATGTAATCGAATTTGTAGTATGTTTCGTTTAATGTTCTTCATTTAAAAGGATTGATGTCTTTCTTTTTATGGCCTCTTCTTTCGCATCTATATTCTTCTATTACATTCTAAATATACACTCAAACATTCTAAGAAAACATTAAAATGAAAAATAGGGGTGCTAAGGGTTCCATATAGGTCTTTGTAGAACATTTTGTCTCAGAGTCTGAATACTACCCGAACTAACCGAAAATGTTTGCCTCTGAGAGGTATTTACTTATTACATTCGTCAAAATGCGAGTAAATATGTCAAGAAGATACTGAGAAGAAAGATGAGTGAAATTTCTTCCGTAACCGAAATCACATTGGCTGGGAGAGGACTGTCGTGGTGCGTTTTTCAATTCTCCAAAAATAGAGCACCCAACACGTCTGCTCGGCATACAAAACACAACGCACTTTGTGCAGTTGCCAAAAAACTTTCATTGAAAGTGTTGCGGATTTTTTGCCTGAATTAGAATAGTTTTTTGTAACAAACGCGTACTTTTGAAGCTTTCATCTGATTCAACTGGAGATTATTTTAATTGCAGAAGTGCTTTTGAAAAATAAAACAAAATACATTTTAAGAAATTGTAAAATGATTAAATATTGTTGGATCACGGTGATGATACATAATGATAACGTTAAATGGTGAAAATTGAATAACAATTATATTTATTTATTTATCGTCAAAAACAGTAAAATCTGTATTGACGTATGGGGGAGAAATTTTAATCTGCGCACGTTTTCTTGAGCTCCAGAATTCCTTCTCCACCTTTACGTAGTTGAATGATGAATAAAAGTACCAACAAAGCTTGGTTAAATTACGAATCATACTAGAAGAAAGCAAACTCCAATGCCCATGACCCTCAAGGATTTGAAATTTCATGTCTGGACACGTTCACGTACTTATATAATAAAGTTACGGTGAATTTTCACACTGAATTAAAGAACAACTACAGTGCTAACGGTGTAATCGCAATGTAAACATAACAACCTTTCAATCGTATGGGCGATCAGCTTTCTTCATGGAGTACGCTTTCAACACCTGAAGTCATAGTCAGGGCAATGAAACCAACAGAAACTGGACCTTACCCAACAACAATTGAGAAACTCAATCAACAGCTAGGTTTCCATTACAAATTATATACAAAGAAAACATTACTTTCTGAGGAACGTAAATGCATCCTATACACAACACCGATATCGATTGAAACTTAATGGGCAATATTGTCAGACAATGGCATAAACACTAAAATAAAATAAACACAATCAACTAGTATTATTTATTGCGTATTTTGACATCTCACAATACACCAACGCCTCGATCCCCTGAGGTTTGGCCCCTTAGACTTAATTGTCTAATTCGATGATTTGGTCCTTTAAGTTTTAATAATAATCACATATAAAAATATTCATTTAATGAACTGTGATCGATACCAATAACTGCCAGATGAACCCAACGAAACATTATTATTTTAAACGATTGAGAATGGCATACGTATGCGTGTGGAATATCCACATCAAGTACGCACAATTGATGATTCTTGTTTTATCTTTTTCTATGACCTGACTTTGATTACCATGATGTAAAATTGTATGTATTGAACATTTATATTGCCACCTTTCAACTGTTTGTTTTAAAATGTTAAATCCGGCTGTCTTGTTGTGAAGAAATAGTTTTGACGTTGGTGATAACTAGACATCGGATGTTTAGCGAAATGCCTATTTTATTCTAGCGAACTTATTTAAAGGCTAATATTATATGTGCACGAATCATGACAAATGATGACATACAACAAAGTTTTATAATGCTTATTTTTGCTTATTTTAGCATAAATTCATTTTTTTTGCATAAATACCTTTTTTATGACTTTTTATTATTTTTATACACAATGCTAAAATATCGAATAAAATCATAAAAATCGGTAATGGTCCAACGTGACCATTCGTTACGAAATCTCCAATTCACGTCTTGGTATTTTAAATTACGAGAGAATTCCTGAAAGTATACCAACTGATTTTTCTCCATTTCCCTATTTCATAAATACCTGTCATGATCTGAGAACATGGTCGATTGACAATACACCGAGGGCATCAAAATTTTAAGTGGAAATAAATATAAATTCCCAGGTTTCAGTGTTGCTAGTGTTGGACTTCTAAAATATATACCACTCACAACATTCAGATATCCTTCTGCGCATTCAAACTGATTTTGTCTCTCAGTCGTCGCAAATTTGAAATTGTGATCCTTAAAAAGTTACAGGTAATATGCAAATATGACTTGCTAATACATACTGTTAAGAATAAAATGTATAAGAGTTGTAAATATGTAAATCTAGTTTTAGACATAGACAAAAATTATAAACAATTTTTCATTTGTGTATGTAACTTATAATAGTGCCTTTTTTTCCTTATTCTTGACATTTTCAGTGCCTTTTTAGGCGCCTAAAAGACGATTTTTAGTGCCTAAACATCCGATGTCTAGTGATAACACTAGTACTCGTAATTACAAGTATTAATATAATTATTCAATAATATGGTTGATTATTGGCTTCATTTATAGCTCTTGGTGAATTAAATCAAACCAATGGCTGTACTTCTGTGTTTTAGTTCATTTAAATAAATCATGCAAGCCTCATTGCGTTGACGATGTACGATGCCCCGAAATCGTTGAGAAGAACACGGGATCCCCTGACTGACTCACCCGGCTGCTGCAGTGGCTTCGCCCGTCTCCTCACCGGTGTCTCTATTATAACGAGAGCTGATGGACCGAGTGGCTGCGCGATAAATATAGCAGTGGAAGCTAACAGCAGTTGGCCGTCGATTGTTTGTTTTCACTCGTCGATCGAAAGCACGCCCCTGGTGGGTGGAGGCAGTAAACAAAAGCGTGGGTGGTGACGATGGTGATTCGAGGTCAGGGTTGAGCTCCGGTAGAAAGTTGAATCGCGATGTTTTTGAATGGGTCTTCAAGATTAGACAATTTATATACGGATGATCAAAATTCGTTGAAATATTACAATAGTGATTTTTATAATGAGTGAATGAAATTATTGTTGTTTGTACGAACGAGATTGGTTTTTTTGTGTGTTTTGCTTTGCTTTCCAAACAGTTGGCACTATTCTTGAATTCGTCTTTGCTTTGTTCTGCTCTACGCTTTGATTACTTTTTTGTCTCGTTGTATTCATAAATCAAAATGTTTTGCGTTTTGTGGAGGGAGAAAACGATGACCTGCTGTTTTCCTCAATCTTTGATCTTCTCAACCTTTTTCTTTGACGGTTTTTCGTTTTGCTCTGCTCGCCTTACTTTTGGTGTATTTTGTTCTTTTCTTTATATTTTCTTTGATTTTCTAGCTACCCTGTCGTCACCTGATTTTACTCTTTCCTTTGACTAGCTTTTTTTTTTGACTGATTTGGTTGCATTGCATTAATTTATGAAACTGTATCGGGAATTCTATTTCACTATAGCTCGAATCTCCTTGTTCCGTGTCCCTGTGTCTGCTCCATTGCTGTGTGAGTGTGAGAGCTGCTTTGTTGCACGTAGAGTGAGGAATGTGACCAGGTACATTTTTTCACTCTTGCTCTTCTCTAAACTTTCTTTCCTTAGACATGTTTGATTTCCTATGTTTTTCACACTCTTTAGTCTTGTTTTTGACTACTTTGTTTTTCTCTGCTGTGTGCTTTGATCATCTTAATGCACCTCCTAGTTGTATTAATAAACCAAAACGTTTTGCAAAATATTGTTTCTTCCGAAAGGAATCTCCTTGGTCCGTGGGCCCATTCCTTCACTCCACTACTGATGGGCATGAAAGCATGTGTGTTGCAGAAGGAGTGACAAGATGATTTGCTGATACGAGTTCATCTTTCCTCAACTTTTAACTCTATTATACTCTTTTCGTTAATTTACCTTTGTATTGTTATGCTTTCCCCACCCTTCGCTCTCAGCTAATATATTCTTTGCTCTGTTCTTTGCTTGGATTGTCTTGGATATTACTTCATGAACCTTTCTCATCAAGACCGTCTCTTCCACTTGATATGTATATGTCTTCGCTGGGTACTTTCGCTTTCGCTGGGTTCTTAGCTGTGCTGCTGTGTTGCAGGTGAAGTGAAGACATGATTTGTTTATGCGATATTCGTCTTTCCTCACATTTTGGCTCTACGTTTCTCTTTTCTTTAATTTGTATAGCTTTTATCTGTCTTGGCTCAATTTTAATATTTTTGTTTTTCTCTGATTCCATTGATGACTATTTCCGTTCATTCATTCATCAACCGCTCTCTGTCATATTCCTTCTTCCAGTTGGAATCTTCGTGCACAGTGTACCCATGTGTCCGCTGTGTGTCTCATGGCTGCTTTGTTGCAGGTGAAGTGAGGAGACGATGGTATGCTAATGACATACTCTGCTTTCTTCATTCTTTTTTTTCAAGCTACGGTTTCTTTGTTTGCAGTTTGGGTTCCTTTTCTTTTTTCTTTGATTACACGGATGACTAGTTCATAAATCGTTTTCTGCAAACTTCCTCCTTCTAGTTGGAATCTCCTAGCTCTGTGCCCCCCCCTCCCTCCGCACATGTCACAGCTGTGTGTCTCACGCGTATACTGCAGTGGTGCAGATGGAGTGAGCGGACGATTTGTTAATAAGATGCTCTTTTCTCTTTTCTACACTTTTCTTTATCTGCTTTTTGTGTTTCTCTTCTCCTTTCTTAAATTCCACTGTTGAGTAGTTTCATTTATTCAACAACCTTTGCCTGGAATCCTCCTTGTTCCAGGTAAGATCTCCTTGTCCCGGATATCCGCTATGTATCACGTGAGCGTTGTGTTGCATGTGGAGTGAGGAGACGATGATATGCTAATGAGATGCTCTGTTTTCGAAATTCTTTCCTCTTCTATGCGCTTTTATTGTATGCTATTTGCGGTTCCCTTCACCTTTCTTTGATTCCATGGATGACTTCATACATATTTCTCCGAAATCCTGTTTCTTCCAGTTGGAATCTCCTTGAGCCTTGTCTCATGCGTGTGTGTTGTGTTGCAGGTGGGGCGAGGAGACGATTATCTACTAATAAGATGCTCTGCTTCCTCTTTGATCTCCTTAGGTTTTTCTTTGATTTTTGTGTTCCTATTTTCTTTGATTCCGTGGATGACTAACTAGTTCCTAAATCTTTCTCCGCAACTCTCTTACTTGCAGTTGTGTTGCTGGTTGAGTGAGGAGACAATGATTTATTAAATATTTGCTCTCTCTTCACTCTTTGCTCTTCTTTAGTTGTTTGGTCTGATTTTTGTGTTACATCTCTTTTCTTTCATTGCACGGATGACTAGTTCCTAAATCTTTCTACGCAACCTGTTTCTTCCAGTTGGAATCTCCTTGACCCGCGTCTCACGCGTGTGCGTGTTGCTGGTGGAGTGAGGAGACGATGATTGACAAAAGACTTACTCTTTCTTCACTCTTCGCTCTTGTCTATATTTTTGTGATTTATTAAAATTTATTTTATTTAAAGTTGCATCAACGACAAGGTTATTAGCGACTGCAAAAATACATGTTATACTATAATTAAAAGAGGATTGAAATTACATTGTGAAAATACACTTTGAACAAGAATGAAACAATTTACAATTGACAGACAGACTTATAAACCGTTATACACTTTTAATAATTTACATAATGACAATATTTTATCCTGAAAGTCACTGGAGTATAAAATATTTTCAAGCTTATCAGTCTGTAGGATTGATTGGCGTTCATTGATATATTTTGAACATGACTGAAGGACATGAACAATTGGCAGCTGTTCATTGTATGATTCACATTGAAAGGCAGGTGTGTGATTTAACAGATGAGACTGAATTACCGCGGTACGTTCATATCTGATTCGAGAAAATGTTACTTGATCTTTGCGTCTGAGTTTGTCTGATTTGTGTTTTCCTATTTTCTTTGATTCTTTGGATGACTCGTTCATAAATGTTTCCCTGTATCCCTCTTTCTTCCAGTTGGATTTTCTTGCCCCGGTCTCACGTGAGTGTGTTGTGCTGTAGGTGGAGTGAGGGGACGATAATTTACTAAAGAATTCACTCGTCGCTCTTCTCTATGAGTTTGTCTGATTTTTATGTTCCTATTTTCTTTCATTTCATGGATGCCTAGCTCCTAAATCTTTCTTCCACTTGCAATCTCCTTGAGCCGTGCCTCACGCGCGTGCCATTGTGTTGCAGGCTGAGTGAAGAGACAAGGATTTACTAAAGAGTTCGCTCGTCGCTCTTGTCTACATTTTCGTCTGATTCCTGTGTTCCTATTTCGTTTGATTCCATGGATATCTAGCTCATACCCCGCGCCTGACGCTCGTGCCTGTGTGTTGCAGGTGGAATGAAGAGACAAGGATTTACTAAAGTGTTCGCTCGTCGCTCTTCTCCACATGTTTTGTCTGATTCCTTGGATGTCTAGCTCATACCCCGTGCCTGACGCTCGTGCCTGTGTTGCAGGTGGAATGAAGAGACAATGATTTACTAAAGAGTTCGCTCGTCGCTCTTGTCTACATTTTCGTCTGATTCCTGTGTTCCTATTTCGTTTGATTCCATGGATATCTAGCTCATACCCCGCGCCTGACGCTCGTGCCTGTGTGTTGCAGGTGGAATGAAGAGACAAGGATTTACTAAAGTGTTCGCTCGTCGCTCTTCTCCACATGTTTTGTCTGATTCCTTGGATGTCTAGCTCATACCCCGTGCCTGACGCTCGTGCCTGTGTTGCAGGTGGAATGAAGAGACAAGGATTTACTAAAGAGTTCGCTCGTCGCTCTTGTCTACATTTTCGTCTGATTCCTGTGTTCCTATTTCGTTTGATTCCATGGATATCTAGCTCATACCCCGCGCCTGACGCTCGTGCCTGTGTGTTGCAGGTGGAATGAAGAGACAAGGATTTACTAAAGTGTTCGCTCGTCGCTCTTCTCCACATGTTTTGTCTGATTCCTTGGATGTCTAGCTCATACCCCGTGCCTGACGCTCGTGCCTGTGTTGCAGGTGGAATGAAGAGACAAGGATTTACTAAAGAGTTCGCTCGTCGCTCTTGTCTACATTTTCGTCTGATTCCTGTGTTCCTATTTCGTTTGATTCCATGGATATCTAGCTCATACCCCGCGCCTGACGCTCGTGCCTGTGTGTTGCAGGTGGAATGAAGAGACAAGGATTTACTAAAGTGTTCGCTCGTCGCTCTTCTCCACATGTTTTGTCTGATTCCTTGGATGTCTAGCTCATACCCCGTGCCTGACGCTCGTGCCTGTGTTGCAGGTGGAATGAAGAGACAAGGATTTACTAGAGTTGGCTCGTCGCTCTTGTCTACATTTTCGTCTGATTCCTGCGTTCCTCCTTCGTTTGATTGCATGGCTCGTACCCCGTGCCTGACGCTGGTGCCCGTGTGTTGCAGGGGGGCGTGGCGATGGGCGACGCGTGCGCCGTGTGCGGGGCGGCGGGCGCCCAGCGCTGCGGGGGCTGCGGGGAGGCGCGCTACTGCGGCCGCGACCACCAGCGCCAGCACTGGAAGACGCACCGCCAGCACTGCAGGCCCTTCAAGGTACCGCCCCCCCCACAGACGGGCAGTCTCATGTTGTATACTTGGGTTTCTCTAACGTGGCGGCTCAGGGTAGTATCTCCAAGATGGAATTCGGCACGACTTTTTGAATTATTCTCAGTCCTGCCGCAAGATGTCGCATAATCGCATTCGCATCAAGCAGTGCTGCAGATCAAGCGACTCTAGCGGCAGGACCGAGAATGATGCAAAAGTTGTGCCGAATTCCATCTTGGAGATACTACCCTCAGCCGCCACGTTAGAATACCCAAGTATAGTTCTTTTGAAAATTAGGAACGTAAGACTTCTTACGATCTGAGATTGGAGAATTCCCAATCGTCACATCTTTTATTGTTTTTTTTTGTGCTCAGATTTCCTTGTCAGAGTGCGCGTTAGCAGGGGGAGCGCTGTGTGACTTTGTGTGGCGGACTATTATTCGTTCAATATATCCGTTAAACACGAGTCGCCAAAAAATTAAAATTACTCAAAAAATGTGTAACTAACATTTGACAAAATGTATATTATTGGATTCGTATTTTTATGCTCGTCATGATTGACTAAAAAATGTAGTTCCCTTTGAAAAAATCAAACCAACAAATTCACCTTAATATCTCGTAAAATACAAGTGATAACATAGAAAAGAATACATGTATCAATTACCGCCATTCCCTCATACACTCCCGTGACAATTGCAATGCCATAACTTCAACAGTTCAAAACTGCAGAAGGTGCTAAAGTTATGCGACTCATTCTGTACGTCTTAGAAGATTGTATCATCTATTCTGAGGCATTCTGTACACAGGTGACTTCAACTTGGTACCTTGATTCCGACTGAGCGAACTATTTCGTTTTAATTGACACAATCCTAGTACGCAATTCCCTAGGAAGCGGCACAAAGTTACGAGGTTTTGTGACGATGTGCTATAAATCGTACAAACCTGTCGTGTTCTTCATATTAACATAGAGCAAGCCTGGCCAACAAGTTGATCGCAGCATATTTTTGGGTTGATCTCTTTTAAAATTTGCTGTACTAATGTTACATCTGATTATCAGATTTTGATGCTTGATATGCAACTATAAACATTACATTAATTAGAAAATTTTAACTCATTTTCTTCTACGCCTTATGCGTAATTGGGTAAATAAATAACATTTGTATTTCAGCAGGGTTAATTTATTTTGTAAAAAACAAAGAACCCACCTTCGCGATATATATATATATATATATATATATATATATATATATATATATATATGTGTGTGTGTGTGTGTGTGTGTGTGTGTGTGCATGCGTGTGTGTGCGTGCGTGTGTGTGCGTGCGTGCGTGCGTGTGTGTGTGTGTTGGGTCGATCACCTTGGCTTTTATTCATAAAAGCAGTTCTCATCAGAGTTGAAGCTGATCTCACGAGATTCGTACTTGGCGGGTCGGTGGAGCGCGTGTTTCGTGTTTGGGCCGGCAGGTGTGCCGCGACGCCGTGCTGGGGCGCCACCTGGTGGCGACGCGCGAGCTGCGCGCCGGGGAGGCGGTGCTGCGCGAGGCGGCGCTGGCGGCGGGGCCCGCGCCGGCGTCGCCCGCCGTCTGCCTGGGCTGCCTGGAGCCGCTGCGCTGCGCCGGCGCCGCCGTCGACTGCGCGCGCTGCGGCTGGCCCCTGTGCGGCGCCGACGCCTGCGCAAACAGCCCCGCGCACCGCGCCGAGTGCGACGTCGCGGCCGAGTGGAGAGGCGACAAGGTGAGGCGACGGACCGCAAGGCAGTTTGAGAAACCCTTATTTCATTTCGTTTCATTTTTTATTTCATTACTCATTCCATTTCTCATTTCTAATTTCATTTCTGATTTCATTGCTCATGTCATTTCTCATCTCATTTCTCATCCCATTTCTTATCTCATTTCTCATTTCATTTCTCATCTCATTTCTCATCTCATCTCTCATATCATTTCTCATATCATTTCTCATTTCATTTCTCATTTCATTTCTCATTTCATTTCTCATTTCATTTCTCAATTCATTTTTAAATGCATTACTCATTTCTTTTCTCATTTCATTTCTTTTCGTTTCATTTACATAAAAACTCTTAAAAACTTTGCGTGTCGTGCTTCGGGAAGAAGTGTATTCTGTGTACGTTTTCTTAATTCTGAGATCGCTACCCTAATTCATATACAAGATGAATTCTGAATACAGAAGGAAATGAACGTTTTTGGCAAAAATTTATAAGAAAATATTTGCTCTCATGGAATAAAATCTATTTTCTAGGGCAGGCATGCAGAGGCCGTGGGCAAGGTAACAAGCTGGCTAAAGATCGCGCTAACTGCGTCCAGAGAAATTGGCCCGAGATTTAAAAGTAAGGGTTGTACAAATTCCTTTGGAGTGGCGGTACCTCACTAGATACCCTGATGTTTTGGCTTGCTGTCTCCCCCCTCCCCAATAGTCATCCTACTAGTTTGGCAGGATTTTCGACACCAACTAGATAGAATTCAGCCACTATCTGAAGTAAAAGCCTAGCGGACGGTGGCTGTGATCGCTAATATTCCTTGGTTTCTCCGATCAACACCAATGGTAATAATGCAATTTATAAATAAATAAATAAATAAATGCTGGAGCAGTACTCTACCAAACGGGCCACAGGCCACCCGTGATTTTTCTTTCCTCTTCATTACCTTATCTTCTCTCTTACTTATGCACATTTTCATCCAATACATTACCACACACGCCAGGAGACCAGTCGGGAGCTTCGGCTGAGGCGGCGCCCTCCTGGTGGGAGGTACACTTACGGGACTAATGGCCTTAGCGGTTGACGTGCCCGGAATCACTAATCAACGAATCTATTCATTATCACACCACATCAAGTAGTATCTATTGTCGCCGTGAGCATGATATATTATAGCATTTGTTAAACAAATCTTTGACCCTGGTGAATAAGCTGACAAGTCAAAAGAACTTAATTTTACAGGTGAGCAAAAAAAACACTTTAAACAAATGCTGTAAATCAGGGATTAATGATATCGAAACAAAACCTATACACAAACAGTTTCGTGTGAATAGTACCTTGGTTTGAATATCGTTAATCCCTAATTTACTTCAGTGGAAAGATTTTTGTTTGTTATTTAAGGTCGCATCAACATCTAAGTCATTAGCGACCACTATTGAGGTTAACGGAATAGTAACTATGAAGATGAAACAATGTGGTGTTGATACGGGGTGAAAAGACGAACATAAATACAAACATACCCGAGGTGGTACTCGAACCCGCGACCCTTCGGTCCGAGATTGTTACGTCACTCCGGCCTTAACGATCTCGGCCACTGGATCGGCAGTGGAAAGTAATTTTTTTGCTCTTCTGTAAAATTAAGTTTTTTGAACTTATCAGCTTATTCACCGGGATCAAAGAAATCTTATTACATGAGAAACTTCCCGGAATGTCCCCATCTCGATCAGGTTTTTCGTCCAGTTTCCCTAATTTTTTGAGCAAATGCTGAGATGGCCCTTTGTTTTGCTTCTGAACATAAATGTAACATCATTATCTGTGCACTTCTAGAATTCAGTGGGAAATATAGTTATTCAAATTATCGTTCTCCACGATATTGTTGCAGGAAGTATTATTCCTTCAGGAAGGACATGATGAGGGATTTATTGCTGATTAACCCTTCAAAATATTATTTTTTATAAAATTGAAGGGAACTTTTTGTAAACAATCCTTGCAAAAAACGCTCATTTCTTTCAGTATTCAAAATTGATATCGTAGGCTTCCGCGGCCAGTGTCATGATCTGGGCTGTCCGGCTGACGCCGCGTCGAAGACTGGGGTGCCGACGTTTCGACCGACTTGTCGCGGTCCTCTTCAGGGCTGTACAGTATAAAATTGAAGGGAACGTTTTGTAAACAATCCTTGCAAAAAACGCTCATTTCTTTCAGTATTCAAAATTGATATCGTAGGCTTCCGCGGCCAGTGTCATGATCTGGGCTGTCCGGCTGACGCCGCGTCGAAGGCTGGGGTGCCGACGTTTCGACCGACATGTCGCGGTCCTCTTCAGGGCTGTACTGCCTCATGATTTGGGCTGTCCGGGTGACGCCGCGTCGAAGGCTGGGGTGCCGACGTTTCGACCGACATGTCGCGGTCCTCTTCAGGGCTGTACAGCCCTGAACGACATGTCGCGGTCCTCTTCAGGGTTGTACAGCCCTGAAGAGGACCGCGACAAGTCGGTAGAAACGTCGGCACCCCAGCCTTCGACGCGGCGTCACCCGGACAGCCCAGATCAGTATTCAAAATTCACGTAGTATACATCGGAGCAGATACATCGGAAGACATCAGAAAGATATAGAAAAAAATGGAAAAATGAAAATCTATTACATGAACTGAGAATAATTGAAAATTAAATCCTACAAAAAACAACAAGAACTGGTGATTCATTGGTGATAGCGATGATATGCTTTATCAACAAAAGCGTTCTAAAAATCTTAATAATATACAATCTTCAAATAAAATAAAATAAAAAATCTTCAAATAAAATAAAATAAAAAATCTTCAAATGAAAATGAAATGAAAATGAACAGAACAGAACTGAACTGAACTAAAAGCGTGCGAACCCTTCATGTTCCTCCAGCCATGTTTTCCATGACCGTGTGCAGGTGCGCATCAGCAACGTGGGCGCGCCGTCGCACCCGATGTACGCGGCGGTGCTGGCGCTGCGCCTGCTGTGGCTGCGCGACGCGGCGCCCGCCCGCTGGGCGCGCGTGTGCGCCCTGGAGTCGCACTGCGAGCTGCGGCGCGGCTCCGCGCGCTGGGCCGCCGACCAGGCCGGCGTGGCGCAGCTCGTGCCCGGCTTCTTCGGCGCCGGCGCGCGCTTCACCGAGGACGAGGTCATGCGCGTCTGCGGCATCATGCAGGTGAGCGCACGGCAACGGGGTAGTGATGGCAAATTTCACCCACACAAATCGATGTTGCGACCGGGAGCGGTGGCTCAGTGTCACTGATGTCACCTCAGCGCCACTGACCGGTAGGTCATAGGTTACACTCCCCACGGCGGCAGAATTTTCGACACTAGCTCTTCAGCTAGGTCGAATTCAGTCGCCGTCTGGAGGAGAATTCTAGCGGCCGGCTGCTCTGATCGGTACTTTTCCGTGGTTTCTCCGATCAACACCAGGCGAATGGCAGAGTAGTACCCTAACAAACAGACCACGGACCGCGCGCGATCTTTCCTTCCTCTTCCTTGTCCTATCCTCTCCCCTTACACACACACACTAACATGCACTACACTACCACATATTCTGGGAGACCGGTCGGGAGCTTAGAGCTTGTCTCGACTGGGGTGGTGCCCCGCTGGTGGGAGAGTCCTGGATAGGGGGAAACCCCACTAGCCGACGGTAGGTCGGCGCCGGATCTCACCATCCCGCGGGGGAAGATCACCGACATTTACCGAGAAAAAACATGCACTACACTAACGGGACTAATGACCAAAGCAGTTGACGTGCCCGGAAACACGAAAAAATCAATCAATCAATGTTTCGATACATCGACAAAGGGTTTTTGGTGTCGATGTTTAAAACATTGATTTTTTAAATTACAGACTAATAAACATGCTATTTTCCTATCCAGTTCTAAATTCAGTACGTAAAAGGAATATATTTTATTGTTTGATTACCAGCGTATTAGTAGTATGTTAATAAAAATTGTTATCGAATGTAAAGAATAAAATTAAGCACATCGCGTTTCTCTACTTTACCCTTTAATCACTTCTATTCATTCACCATCGAAGTAAAATCACCTAAAATCCCAGCAGATTGCACTGGCGAAATGTGCAGCGTGATAAAGAGGACGACACAAAACGATATTGCTGTGAATTACTGCTACTCTACAATGTGCCTAAAACCCTTCATTTAAAAAAATTAAAAAGTTAAAAATTAAAAACCGAATTTTTTACAACAAAATATCGATGTGAAGAAAACATCGAAAGCAAAATATCGATGTTTCTGATGGAACACGTCGAGGATTTAAAAACATCGATGCTTTTTTGCCATCCCTAGGAGGGGGCGTTCCGCTGGGATGCCGTACAGGACCTTTTATCTCGACCTGAAGTCATTTTTCGTTCAGTTTAACTTTTTATATGCTCGCGATTCACATAGGGTAGAGTGATTTACTCGGCATCCCGGTATTTTTTGTTTTTTTGAAAATTCTGATCTTTTGAATCCCACAGGTGAGCGGAGCAGGGCGTTCCTCAGGGATGGTATACAGTACTTTTTATCTCTACCTGAGGTCATTTTTCGTTCAATTCAACTTTTTTATGCCCACGATTCACATACGGTAGAGTAGTTTACTCGGCATGCCAGTATATATTTAAAAAAAAAAATCTGATCTATGGAATACTAGAGGTGAGCGGAGGGGGTCGTTCCGGAGGGATGGTATGCACTACACTAAGGGGACTAATGACCAAAGCAGTTGACGCGCCCGGAAACACGAAAAAAATCAATCAATCACTAATGCCTCGGCCATGATTCCAGGTGAACGGCCACGAGGTGCCGCTGGTGGAGCCGGCGTACGTGGCCATCTACGACGCGGCGTCCCTCCTGGAGCACAGCTGCCGGCCCAACTGCTGCAAGAGCTTCACGGACGAGGGCGACATCCTCATCCGCACGGCGGTGCCCGTCAAGCGAGGCGAGCACCTCTCCATCTCGTACACGGACGCGCTGTGGGGCACGGCCAACCGCAGGCACCACCTGCACGAGACCAAGTTCTTCTGGTGCCGCTGCGACCGGTGCGCAGACCCCACGGAGTTCGGCACGTACTTTAGTGCGCTACGCTGCCCCACGTAAGTACGCTCAAAAATTTCTCTAAAACTATTTTCTTAGACTGAAAACGGCGGGAAAAATGTTTTTCGAAATACGCTTGCGAAAAAAGTTCACTTGGCGGAATACCGATGGAGTGTTGATGACATTATTGAAATATTGTAAATCATCTTTGTCTCGTATTTATAAGAGCAGGCTTTTTGACGGTGTTCCCGTCAACACAATCTAGTGTTAAGTGGGAACAGTGGCGGCTGGAGCCGCACGAACCAGGTTGTTGCAGATATAGCATGTCATTCCTAGGGCTTGGACTTTCAGATTAAAAAAAACATATTTCCTCTTTAATCTTGAGCAGTTAAGGTTTGGTGGAGATTCAAGAAGCGCCCAATGGTTTTCGTATATCAAGTTGCACATCATCTAAAAAATAAATATTTTAATTCGCATAAAAATAAATATGTTCGTCAAAACAAATGCTTTAACATATATCAGGCACCTTTTTATGGATAAATTAATATTTCGAGTATTTTCACGTTTTATAGTTTGTGTATGCACGTAATAAATGATGTTTCACTACTTCCAATCGTCGTAATTCACTTCCCACTCAAAACAGCTCACACAGAACTCGTCCACGAGGTATACCAAGATACGCAACTATGCCATCTATTTTCTTAATTCCATATACCGCGGTGGCTGAAATTCATCACGGGCTTGAGAAGTCCTGCTCCACGTGTGGATGTTGTGTATCATTTGCAACACATTAGTAAGAGTATGGGATAATACAAAGATGAAGTTGGGCTCGTATAGTACGCCAGGACACCCGGATGTTGTAGCTGAAATCCAACTCTCTCGATGAAGTCAGCTCCCGGACGCTCGCTGGGATCTCTTCATCTGTCAACGCTTGTAGATAAATTCATTCAAAGATAGATCACTCGCCCGTTATTAAAGGGATTTCTTTTTAATGTTAACGTGTCAAGGAACATTGGCCAAACATTTCTGATTGTTGTGCAACACTGCAGCAGTGCCACGGACCGCAACTGGGTGGGAAGTTTGAAACAGTCTCTCGGCGCCCTTACTCGACCTTTGCCACCTATCGTCAGACTGATAGTGAAGACGTTGAAGGCCGGCTGTCGTCATAAGGTGTCAAGGATGACTTCCATTATTTCGTCATTGAGTTTTGTGCATGAAACATCCTTATCGTAACAAACTGGGCGTATCTTCGGTTCACACACCTAACCACTGCGTACTTGGGTACACATAACCTCATGTATTACACCAACATTTCTTTTAACCTTAACATACTTCTTCTAATGTCGCAACTTCTTTTGTCACACAGACACCATCTCTGGGGTTAGGTCTGCAGACACTAGCTCATTTGGTGCCGCTGCGTTCGGTGAGCGAACCCCTTAGATTTCAGTACTAATTTCAGTTCCCTGCGGTTCCCCGCGCAAGTACTCTATCTACTGCGATAGTTCTCCGGAAGAGTAATGTTGCTCATGGAATATTCTTGTTCGCAAAGTTCTGGGTTTCGATTACCAATGCTGGCGGAGTTTCGTCACTACACAAACGCTAAGTGGAAATCAGTCACCTTTTGGAGGAGAATTCTAGCTGCCGGCTTCTCTGATCGGTAATTTTCCGTGTTTTTATCAATACCAGACGAAAATCGGAGTAATACCTTAACAAACGGATAATTGACTACGCATGATCTTCCCCTCTTCATTCATGTTCCCTCTTCTCCCTTACACAATTATTCACAGTACATTACTACTCACGCCGGACGACAAACCTATAGCTTGTTTCCACTCTACTGGTGAAGATACCTTTTGGATAACTTCACAAATTCATGTGTAGGGCGACGCAGTATCTTACAATTCAGCCATGGGGAAAACATACCCACCAAACGAGGTATAACATGCACTATATTTATGAGCTATGTCTAAGAAGTTAACGCGCCCGAAATCAATACATACTCGCTCCTCACGTAAGCACTATACAATTTCTCGCAATTAGATTGGGAGTTGGTGATCAGGGGTTGGGTATAAATATTTAGGATTAGCATTGTTTATTGGGCATTGCAATCGTGCGTTGGTATTGTGCGTTATTTCTTGGACGTTTGCAATTGGGCGTTGATTGGGCTTTGGTATGTGCATTGTTGATTGGAAGTTGGTGTTGATTGATTGAGTTTAAGGGCGCTTCAACGCCTAAGGTCATTTGCGCCAAGTTGGTGTTGAAGTGTTGTACACTGTTCATTGGGTTTTGCAATGGGGAGTTGGTGATTTGCGTCATTTGTTAGTCGTTTGCAATCGGGCGTTAATTGGACATTGGTGATGAGGTGATGTGCATTGTTGATTGAGCCTTGGTGACTGAAAGTTGGTGATAAGGTGATGTGCACAGTAGACTGGTCTTCTGCAATAGGGCGTTGCTGATTGGGCGTTAGTGATA
This sequence comes from Teleogryllus occipitalis, assembly GCA_011170035.1. Lineage (NCBI taxonomy): Eukaryota > Metazoa > Arthropoda > Insecta > Orthoptera > Gryllidae > Teleogryllus > Teleogryllus occipitalis. The sequence goes on along the minus strand of BLKR01000175.1, from coordinate 3,101 downwards.
TGCATTGTTGATTGAGCGTTTGCCATTGAGTGTTGGCGACCAGTCCTTGGTTACGAGTATATGTGATGTGCACTGTTGATTGCGCCTTTGCAATCGGGCATTGGTGATTGAGCGTTGGTGATGTGTGATGTTGATTGAGCATTTGCCATTGAGTGTTGGCGACCAGTCCTTGGCTACGAGTGTATGTCATGTGCACTGTTGATTGCGCTTTTGCAATCGGGTGTTCATGATTGGGCGTTGTGGATTGAGCGTTGACCACTGAACTTGGTGATGTGCGTTGTTGATTGGGCGTTTTCCATCTAGCGTTGGCTAAGAGTGGCGTGCGTGGGTGGCGTGCGCAGGGCGGAGTGCGGGGGCGCGGTGGTGCCGCGGCGGCCGCTGGCGCCGCCGGGGTCGACGCCCGAGCAGGAGGAGGACCTGGACGCCATGCGCTGGGCGTGCGTCGAGTGCACGCGCCCCATGCCCGCCAGCGACGTCTTCCACGCCCTCGAGGAGGTAACGCCTCCCCCTCCACCTCCCTTCACTCTCTTCCTTCCATCCGACCGGCCTGCGTTATGTAGGGGCTTGCGCCCAGTTATGCGTTAACCAGGGCTGTGGGTTCGAATCCCACTTAAGTTTTGGATATATATTGTGTCTAGGTGTGCATTCCTACCATACCATATAGCACCTTGAAGCTGTCAGATTCTAACCATTCTCCATCATCAGTAAGTTGCGTGAGCGGGGACATGATTACGTGCTGAACGTACGGGCTTATGGCTCATGGCGTCAACGCCGTTGAAGGGAAGCATATCTCCCTGTCCTAATAGAGGAGTACGTGCGATGGGCTCATCAGCCCATTTCAGAGATAGACCAACTGAATGTGCAATGATAGATATGAGCTCACGAGCCCGGGTAGTCCAACTGTAAGTGCAATGATCGATGTAGGCCCACGAGCCGCGGTAGACCAACTGTATTTACAATTATAGATATGGGCTCATGAGTCACGGTAGTGCACCTTTAGGTACAATGATCGATATGTCTGTTAACTCCCGTGATACACACATAATTTAATTCTTTACTTAATTTTATTGATTCAGATTTACTTACTCATTCTCTAGAGTTTAACTTCACTCGGTTTGTCTTTTCATATTTCCTTACCATATTTTCCTTCAATAATTCTCTTTCATAATTCCGTCCATAAGAAAACATGTAGCGACATTCAGCTGTTTTCATATTTCCCATGTAACCACAATTCTCTTGTTCCTAAGTCATTCAGTTACATTGAGCTCCGTGTCAGGAGGCAGTAATAAGCAATAACTTATCAGTAAAAAATAAAACAATTTTCTTAATTAAAGAGAAACGAAAAGTCATTGTGATTATTTTCATGTGCAGTGATATCCTCTTACTCATATTAATTGATTTGATTACCATCAATGTAAAAGGACCAGGAGAGGTGGCACAGTGCATCAACTGAGATCACTGCAATGCCTCTGATCGAGAGGTACTAGGTTCGAGACCCGACAGTGGCAAGATTTTCGACACTAACTTGTCAGCTAGGTCGAATCCAGTCGCTGTCTGGAGGACAAATCTAGAGGTTGGCCTGCTCTGATCGGGAGTTTCCCGTGTTTTCTCCTTTCAACACCAGGCGAATGCCGGAGCAGTACCCTAATAAACGGGTGGTGCATTCGGGGATGGCGCTGGCGTCGCTGCGCCACGGGGACGCCGGCTCGTGCCATAAAATACCCTTTTATGACCCATTTTCTCCTCCTTTGTTGGCGCTTGAGCGTGTGTATATGTGGTGGTAGGTGGGGTCGGTGCTGGCCTCGCAGTGCTATGGGGACGCCGGCTCGTGCCATAAAATGCCCTTTTGTGACCTATTTTCTCCTCCTTTCCAGGCGCTTGAGCGTGTGTGTGTGTGTGGTGTAGGCGGGGACAGCGCTGGCGTCGCTGCGCCACGGGAACGCCGGCTCGTGCTATAAAATGCCCTTTTATCACTCATTTTCTCCTCCTTTCCTGGCGCTTGAGCGTTGAGCGTGTGTGTGTGCGCGTGTGTGTGGTGCAGGCGGGGACGGCGCTGGCGTCGCTGCGACATGCGGACGCTGGCTCGTGCCATAAAATGCCCTTTTCTCCTCCTTTCCTGACGCTTGAGCGTTGAGCGTTGAGCGTGTGTGTGTGTGTGTGTGTGTGTGTGTGTGTGTGTGTGTGTGTGTGTGTGTGTGTGTGTGTGTGTGGTGCAGGCGGGAAGGCGCTACCGGCGCTGCGTCGCGGGGACGCCGGCTCGTGCGATAAAATGCCCTTATCTTACTCATTTTCTCCTCCTTTCCTGGCGCTTGAGCGTGTGTGCGTGTGTGCGGTGCAGGCGGGGACGGCGCTGGCGTCGCTGCGTCGCGGGGACGTGGGGTCGTGCGAGCGCTTCCTGGCGCGGTGGGGCGACGACGCGTCGCCGCTGGCGCCCGACCACTTCTACCTGTCGGACGCGCGCCTGGCGCTGGCGCAGCTGCTGGGCGGCGGCGAGCGCGGGCTGGCGGCCGCCTCCGACGACCAGCTGCGCCGCAAGGAGGCGCTCTGCAGGCGCCTGCTTAGGCTCTTCGACAAGCTCGTGCCAGGTGAGCGTGCGCTCCGTTGGCGGTCGGGACGGAATTCCATTGGTGATGCCAGTTAGTGATGCGTCATTGATAAAAAATCCCGATATAAAACCCATCGATACTACCAATTACATAGGCACAGAAAATAAGGTTGTCAGACTCAAGACTTGAACACATTCATCTAAGTATGTCGACGGGCTGATTCCGAATCTGAAGCCAGAAGTGCGCCACCACCTGAGGGAGGGTACGGAATTCTGTTGGTGATGCCAGTTAGTGACGTGTCATGGATAAAAAACCCATCGATACTACCAATTACATAGGCACAGAAAATAAGGTTGTCAGACTCAAGACTTGAACACATTCATCTAAGTATGTCGACGGGCTGATTCCGAATCTGAAGCCAGAAGTGCGCCACCACCTGAGGGAGGGTACGGAATTCTGTTGGTGATGCCAGTTAGTGACGTGTCATGGATAAAAAACCCATCGATACTACCAATTACATAGGCACAGAAAATAAGGTTGTCAGACTCAAGACTT